>JAMXBB010000002.1:60602821-60873109 GCA_024138015.1 Lumnitzera littorea
CAAAGGAATCGGAAAATTTTTGAATTTTTCTTTTTCTAATGTAGCTATTGGGAATGAAATTCCATGTCCTTATTTAAGATGTAAGAACAGTATTAGTTAGAGAGAAAAGCGACTTTAGAACATTTGATATTGAGAGGTTTTGATACAACATACACTAAATGAATTTTTCATAGGGAAGATTTACTATCATCGGAGGATACAAGTAATGACATTGATGGAGATGCAAGAGATGTTTTTGATGATATAGAAGGATTAATCCATGATACCTTCAGAGTTAATGAATCTGATAGTAGAGTTTTAGATGGATCTGATGCAAATGTTATAAAGTTCTTTAATTTACTTAAGAAAGCTGATGAAGAGTTATATCCTGGATGTGAGAAATTCTTAAAACTTTCTTTCACCATTCGATTATACCTTATAAAATGTCTTCATGGAATGAGTAATGCTTGTTTTAATGCTATTATGAAAGAGTTACAAGAAGTATTTCCACAAGCAAAGCTTCCCGAGTCTTTCAACCATGCTAAAAACATGGTTAAAGACCTTGGACTTGACTATAAGAAAATCCATACATGTCCTAATAATTGCATGCTCTATTGGAAGGAGGATGAGTATAGAGAATCCAGTTGAGTATGCAGTACATCTCGTTGGAAAGAAGGTTGTGTTGTAAGTACAACTGATGGTGGTAACAATTCTTCATGCAAGAAAACTAAGATTCTAAGTAAGGTTCTAAGGCACTTTCCATTAATTCCAAGATTACAAAGATTATTCACTTCTTCAAAGATTGCTAATTTTATGCGATGGCATAAGGACAGAAGGATTAATGATGGAAATTTAAGACACCCAGCTAATGACGAAGCTTGGAAAAATTTTGACTCAACTTACCCTAACTTTACTAGAGATTCTCGCAATGTAAGGCTTGGTGTTTCTCATAGCATTTGGCCAGTTATCTTTATGACATACAATTTACCTCTATGGATTTGCATGAAATCTGAGTATTTTATGTTATCTCTACTCATACCAGGACCCTAATCCCCTGAAAACAATATTGATATATACTTGAAGCCATTGATTAAAGAACTAAAAGAGTTATGGTTTTCTGGAGTTTCTACATATGATGCAATAAATAATCAAATGTTTAAAATGCATGTTACGTTGTTATGGACATTAAGTGACTTTCTTGGCTATACAATGTTGTCTAGATGGAGCACAAAAGGGAAACTTGCATGTCCATGTTGCAATTATGAGACATGGTATCAATATTTATACTATAGTTGAAAG
Organism: Lumnitzera littorea; assembly: GCA_024138015.1. Classification (NCBI taxonomy): domain Eukaryota; kingdom Viridiplantae; phylum Streptophyta; class Magnoliopsida; order Myrtales; family Combretaceae; genus Lumnitzera; species Lumnitzera littorea. Next base: position 60,604,100 of record JAMXBB010000002.1, read on the forward strand.
GGATGTTACATGGGATATCATAGATTTCTGGATTATAACCATCCTTGGTGTCAAGATAAGATTTCTTTTAATGGAACCATTGAATATAAAGCTATGCTAAAGCCCCTCTCAGGAACAATAGCATTCCATGACGTACGTGATTTTTCTAGTTGCTTTGGAAAGAAACAAAAATTAGCTAGACATGGTGGATCGTAGAGAAAAAAGTCTATATTTTTTTAGTTGCCCCTTTAGGAACACAATAGAACATGTCATAATCTTGATGTGATGCATATTAAGAAAAATGTTTCCAATAGCATTTTATATACATTGCTTGATGTTCCTAGAAAGACTAAAGATCATGCAAATGCTTGTCTAGATCTACTTGACATGGGTATCAGAAAGAAGTTACAACCAAAGGCATGTGATAACTCATAAAAAACTAAGTTTTCTATGGCATGTTTTTCAATGACTAAAGAAGAGAAAAGTGTATTTTGCAATGTTTTAAAAAAGGTGAAGCTTCCTGATAGGTCAACATCAAACATCTCAAGGTGTGTTAATCTCAAGGAAAATAGAGTATCTAGATATAAAAGTTATGATGCACATTTCATCATGTACTATCTTCTTCGAGTTGAAATGAGAAGGACAATGCCAAAACATGTAATAGTTGCTTTAATTAGGTTAGGATCTTTCTTCAGATGCTTATGCATTAGGGTTATCAAAGTAGAAGATGTTCATCACTTGTAATATGAAATTGTAGAAACACTTTGTCAACTTGAGAGAATATTCCCACTGAGTTTCTTTGATATAATGGTTCATTTACCAATCCATTAACTAAAAGAAATATTGCTTAGTAGGCTAATACAATACCGTTGAATGTATCCAGTTGAGAGGTATTTGTGTAAATTAAAATCATATGCTTGAAATAGAAGCATCTAGAGGGATCTATTGCTGAAGGATACTTAGCAAAAGAGTGCTTAACATTTTACTTAAGATACTTGCATGATAGTTGCTCTACTAGGTTTAATAGGGCATTAAGGAATTCTGGATCTACTAGTGCACTAGAAGAGGAAAAGTATCCAATATTTCCTTTAGTAGGTCATCCAATTTAAGGTAAGAAAAATAAAAAAGGAAGAATAATAATAGTGGACGAAACATCTTTAAATCAAGCTCATCGCTATATCTTGTTCAATTATGATGGAGTTTAAGAATTCATCAAGTAAGTTAATATGGTTTAAATATTGAACCTTATGTAATTATTTTATTTAATGACTATTTTTTTTAATGTCAAAATTATTTCAATGCAGTGAGCATCAAAATATAATCTCGAGCCAACGTAGAAGTAAAAGACGTAAATGGCAAAATGCATTGTCTCATAGAAATGATTTTGCTAGCTAGTTTGAGGCTCGTGTTGAATATGATGACAATATTGCTAATTATATTAAAGAGTTAGCAAAGGGTCCAAGAAATGTTGCACGTAGATTTTGTAGTTATATCATTAATGGCTATAAGTTTCACACTCGAAAACATGATGCTCTACGTAAAACACAAAATAGTGGATTTACATTATCTTCTTTGACATCAAGTTATGCTAGCTCAAGGAATCAAAATCCAGTTGTTACCAATGTAACGTACTATGGTGCAATTGATGAGATCATACAATTAGATTATTATGGGAGTTTCAAATTTTTCTTATTTAAATGTGCTTAGTTTAGAGTTGAACAAGATGATATGTATCAACACGAGTTAACTTTGAGAGATTGGTTTACCAAGATGATCCTTTTGTTATGGCTTCTCAAGTGCAATAAGTGTTTTATATACAAGACCCTATAGATACAAATTGGCACTTTGTTATGATGGTTCCTAGAAATCTATCCTTTACTTCTGAAGATTTTATTGTAATGGACAACTATGATGATTCAAGTAATTCCGGGATTGACCAAATATTAGAGCTTGAAGATGATTTTGATTTGTCAAGAGGAGTTAAAGATGTGACTATTGATAAGCCATTAGATGAATCATGTGTTTATACCATTGTAAACAAGGAAAAAGAAGACCATGACAATATAGAAGAAGAAGAAGACAATGAAGAAGGAGGGGCTAGAATATAAATTTTGATGATAGTAATTTAAATTTTATAGATTAGTCTAAGTTGATTTTGGTTTAGCTATTTAAATAACTTTGAACATTTATTATGAAATTTTAGAAAATTTTACCAATTTCATATTCTAGCTTTTGAAATGTTATATTTGATCGGGGTGTCTTATATGGATTTACTTAAATTGTACTGTACATTTATAATACTATGGAGTGTATCTTCTTCTTTTTTTCTTTAATTTTTCATGATAAACATTATTAAGTAGTCTAATTTTTTTTAATGCATATGCAAGTCTAAAAACAAGTAGGTTTTATTGTAATTAACTTCTAATTAACTACATATTAGACATAGACATGAATCGGTGATAAAGAACAAGCAAAATAAAATATTAATGTAAATGATCGAGTATTTAAATTGTTATCATCTCAAAAAAATAAAAGTCTTTTTCTTTCCATCCTCAAACTGTGAACTTATATAAACCCTCAATTCGGATATTTGCATAAATATACTATCAATAATTTATTTCCCTGGGGAAATTGATTAATAGGACATATTTATATAAAATTAAACTACTTATTATTTAATATTGCATGTAATACTATAGAATATTTTTCATGTCTTAACAAGATACGATTAGCACATAATTTCTACAGAATATTAATATCATATTTACTAGTGTAAAGAACTTATATAAATAATGTGAGTGAAAAAAAAAAAGAAATTATAGATAATAAAAGTAACAACATAAAAAAGAAGAAGCTAATACACAATTTAATTAATGTTATTTAGAAAACAAGAAAACAAAAGGCACAAAAGAAAAAAAAAAGGATTACAAAAACAAACAGAGTCACGGTCCATAAAAAAATAAAAAATAAAAAAACCAAATATAGATAAATTAATGAGGGAAAACAAAGCCTTGCCGCCAATATCCAAGTAGCGGAAAATGGACCGAGATATTTGGAGGCAATTCTTCCCGCACGATTTTCTTCTTCAAATTCACACGTTTTTCACGTATTTCCTAGTAGCAAAAGTTGAGGATTTTGGTAGGAGACAATTAACCAAATAGTTACAATCCGGCGGCAAATTTGATCGGTAAGTGTTTACACATTATGGTCTCTGTTTACTATGCATACAATTGTTGATGGGAAATTAAGAATGAAATTGTCATTTTTTAAGGAAAGGTCATTCTTTTATAACATTGCAAAATGGGTATGTTTTTACCTTTTTTTATTTCCTGTTTATATTGAAGGGTAATTTACTTGTCATGTTAGAAATGTGAAGGATTTTGGTTTGAATTAAGGAATTGTTCATATTTTTCTTTTTTGTTAAACCACGTGTCAATTAGCAAGTTCAAATGATGGCAAGATAAATGAATGTAGTGTAGATAATTGGTTATTTTTATAGACTTATACAAAAAAAAAAATATTCAAAACAAGGATTAAAGTTAGAAGGATTAACAGAGAAAGGGGATAGAATTGAAGGAGAAAATTATGAAGAAGGGTTTGATTCTATAAAGATTACACCTTTATGGGATTATAAGGGTCATTCGGATTAGCAGTTGATCAACAAAGAAGCTGGATAGAATATATTTTTGGGTTAAATATTGTTATAATATAGGGTATCATTGGAGTTGAAAGTTATACCTTACAATGGATAGCAAAGCTCCCTTATGTCTTTTTACTTAATGTCTTGTAAAGTTTTTAAGGTATATTTAGTTGTATGAATGTAATAGACAATTTTTTTTTTTAATATGTTTTGTAGAGATGAAGGAAACTCAATTTCTTTCAAAGAAAATGAAAGCACAAATGCAAGCACGAAATCCACAAACAAGGGAGAAACAAAATATGATTGGTGGATCTATATTCAGTTAATACATACAAGTCCCCTGAAAAAGACTAGTCCTATAAAAAAAACCCATTCAATCTATGAGGCAGTAACATCTATTAATAAAAGACCTCTCTTTGAGAAATTAAGAAAAATGTTACAAAGCTATCAACCCGACTCATAATAAAAAAAAGTGATAGTGAGGCAATTTCACATAAATAAGAAAAAATCAATACACAATGTAGTTTTAGACGATAGTGATGAAGACTGGAATCCTCAAGATGAGGATATCAATTTTGGCATTGAATCTGAAGTTGATGAGAGCGAAAATGAAGACTTGGAAGAAATGATTGCTCGAGAAGAATGTGAAAGTGAAAGTGATGATGTTGATGAAAATGGAGTCAAAGTTACAAATGAAGGTATAACTTTGTATTTATGATTTTATTTACTTACATACACATAATTAGTTCTATAAATATTCTATAGTAAACTTTTTAATATATAGTTATAAATTTGTTCTAAGTCCTTCTAAGAAAAATACAAGAGGACCATCCACATACAAACATATCCATGCCCGAGGACTTAAAGAGCGTAACACTATAACTATTAATGACAAGGGGCAACCAATTGGAGATAGCAAAATATGTAATGAATTTAGTCATTTCCTTGGATCAATAGCCCATGACTCAAACTTTATTCCACTTACAATCGAAAATTGGCCTAAAATTCTGCAAAAGCAAAAAATAGATCGTATGTCAACATAGGTCCATGTTCATACTTTCTCTTGTGTACTTCAAATGATTACTCACTTACTAATTCAGTATATACTAATTGCAGGACAAATACATTGTACCGAAAGGTGCTAAAAATGGGTTTAAATACCATTGTAGTTTTATGGAGAGTGCACAAATCAAGAGTCAAGAAGAAGTTCCTCGCTAAGTACAAGAATTTTATAGAAAGAGTAGAGAATTGGCCTAATAATATCCCCTTAGCTCACTTGACAAAACTTCTTCGATATTGGGAGAAGGAAGATGTTAAGGTACAATTTTCATATATAGAAAAATATAATTAGCTTAATTTGGTGAACATGAATTAAGAACTTTTTTTTTTTCCAAACTATAGGACATAAACAAAAAAAAAAAAAACAAGGAGAACCATAAGAAACTGAGAAATGCACATAGAGTTGGTCCCAAAAGTTTCACAAAGGTTACAGAGGAATTGGTAAGTTTTTTATGTTGATGCAATCAGTTTATATTAAAATATATGCTTTAATATTATATTCTTAGGAGTGTATATTAAGCTCTCTCATTTATGCCTTGATTACTGTTTTGCCTTCTATCACCATATTGAAATTAGACTTCTTTTCACGTCTATGTCAAGACGTGCTAATCCAATTCTGAAGATAATTTTGTCTAAAGAGCTTACTTATATTACTATATAGAATACAAAAGTGTCATAGCATGCTATTATGTGATAATGTCAACTTATTTAAATGATGAATGATAACTAAACAATTGGTGAAACCTCTTTTAACTCTACTACAAAATGATGACCTACAACTTTCTAAGGTTTATCCACAGTCGTAATATGTCCAATGTTTTATCTAGTAATATTTTAGTTGCATTTTGAGACTTTAGTTTTATGAAATATTGTAGCTTAATGTTTTTTTCTTCCTTTCTATTTCTTTCCTATAAATTTAAATGAAGTTAATTTATATGCTAGTTTATTTTTTCTTGATCTTTTAGATGGCTAAAAAGGAGAGAAGAGATAAACCATCTAGCATTGAAATGTTCCTTGAGACTCAAAGAGTAAGAGAAGAAGTAGAACTCGATGAAGATACTGCTGAAAAAATTGTATGTAACAAAAATATTTATGATGTTGCCATTATTTTTTTTTAAATTAGATTATTTTAATTACTCTATTAGTTTATTTTGGATACACCATTTAACTCTTCACTTGTATTTAAAGAATATATATTAATGTTTTTTCAATTGTAGTCACAGCTTCAAGAAATACAATTAAAAGCCCAAGAAAACCCTAAGCATGAAAAAAGGGTTCATTGAAGTAATCGGTGACAAAAGAGCGACAAGAATGCATCTTTTTGGCAAGGGCATTACACATAAGAGTTTGAAAGAAGGAGTAATATGTGATGGCAAAAAGAGTCCATAAGGAGATGACATCAATATGGTGAGAAATTTAGAAGACAAGCTTGATAGATTTCAATCTACATTTTATTCTTCTATTGCAGAGTAATCAAGATTTTGTTATTCCTCAAGAATTGCATGACCTTTTGCACCCTCCTAATCAAAAAAGAGGCTCTACAAGTACTGAAAATTATGAATCCCAATAGGTACATTTTAAAATCTTTTATTGATTCGTTTATTTTTAGTTCAAGGTATATGCATACTAAGTAAACTATTCAAATGTATATTATGCTAAATGAAATACAACTTAATTGTTCATTATTCCTTTTTTTTTCTTTTTTTTTTTATTATGATCCTATGTTAAAATTAGTAGTTCTTTAGATTTCAAATAGTTGATAGGTCATGGAATTAAGGAAGTAAATGAAAGGTGCTTGCATTTATTGATGAGCCTCGATTATTCACTTATTTTTTAGGAATGAATAAAATTTGGATGGGTTTTATGATTTCATTTTATTGTGATAATACAATCGATAATTAAAATAAATAAAAAAAAAGAATAGATGTTTTGTTCTTAAAAATAGGCATGAAAGTGTTTGAAAGGTTCATAAATAATGTGATTGCAATTTGAATAAATTTCAATAGTCCTACTTTACAATTTGATGTTTAGACTAAAATCTTAAGGTTATGATAGAGTTCAATGGCTCACCCTATTTATGGAATAAGATTTGATTGGTGTTGTTACTCTAGATTGGAATGTTAGGGATATATTGTTGCACTCTATTAGTTGATAGATTAGGATTCATTGATTTCTTCTACTATATACTTAGTTTTCACCCTAGGAATTGTGTAGATGACTTATTTATGGACATTACATTTTCTTTGTTATCAGTTTCATGTATAATGGTTGCTTGGCATGAATCATACAAATGGATCAATTATAGTAGATTTAAAAAAAAATGTATTGCCATATACATAATGTTTCATACATATATGTTTATTCTCTAGTAAACTAGCAGTAGAAACTTATTATATTTGCCATTTTTCAATTAAACATTCAATTATATATAACTTCCTTTAAAAGTAATTTTACTGTAGTTTATCCCTCTTGCAGGACAGTTCTCACAGTGAAAATGCTCAAAGATGTGAAGATGAATTATCAACAAAGACCTTTTGGTTTTATAGTCTTTTTGTTAATATTTATGTTAATGACCATGTCAAATTGAGAATATTTTTGTAAGGTTATATTCATGGATTCTTGGGATTTAATTCCCTTCTTTTGCATTTGTTTTGGTTTTGTCCTCATTGGTAGCTAACCAATTACTTAATATCTAGGTTTTTTATGGAGTTTGTTGTTATAGATGATTGTTCTTGTAAATGAATGAAGCTAAGTTACCATGAGAAAGGAGTATTATGATTTAGTAAACTTTCATTTAATGTAATTATTTTTGCTACTTATTTAATAAGCACTATCTATTCTACTTAACACGATAATTGATAAGTTATTGCAAATGGTTAATATAGGAGCAATACATCGAAAAGAAAAGAAAAAAAAAATGCTTTCGTAATTAAATATTACACCAATAAAAATATTGTTGCTTATTATATAAAAACCGATGCTTATAATAGTGATGCTATATATGATATTACCAACAAAAATTGATGCAAAAAGAATTAATTATGTTGCATATAGTTTTAATGAGCCATTGCCCAATTTTAAATAACGTTACCTTTATTCAATTAAGCCATTGCTTTAGTAGGAGAATGTCGTTGCCTTTGGATAAAAATTCATTGCATTAATATAGCAACTCTATACATTCAATTTAGTCATACAACGCTCATTTGATGTTACGCATTTAGTATAACAGTGAAAATTTTGTTGCTTATGTCTTTAGGCAACAAACTTAAAGGAAAAGGCAACTAATTTTGTTGTTGCCTTAACTTGTTTTTGGTGCAGTGTAATTAGTATGGGATTTATATATCCATGTAAGGAGTAGGGTGAATTTCATCATTAGTAATTTTCTTAGCTAAGGGTTATATTTTGATACTCTAACATAGTTTTGTAATTTTAACATAATATAACTATTGTAAATAACATTTAAATAGTTTAAGCATCATGTATGGACACTCAACTAAGGGAAAAAAAAAAGCATCTGAAAGATAACTGTTGAAATTCAAGATTTTCCTTACTTGTAGAGCCTTTTTAGCTGAGTATGAGGGTGTAAAGGATCATGCAATTCTCTAAAAACAACCAAAGTTTAGATTATTTTGCATTAGAAGAGTAAAGGCTGATCAACACAAATTTAATGTTCTCTCAATCTTCCGACTTTTTCACCACATCTATATCACTTCTTGTGAATTTTTCTCATTCCTACTCATTATCCATTCCTTCAAACTCTTGTGCATAATACCCCTCCCAAGAAAATGCATTCGTACCACTCTATGCTTGCCCATTGCTTCAATGAAGCTTTCAATCATATTTCTTACGGCAATGACCACATTTACAAAAGATTAGTATATTTCCTTAAAGAAGTAAAAAAATCTTTAGTGCACAAAAAACACTCTAATATAACAATAAAAATACTCTAAAAATTAAAAAATGGCAACATGCATACTACTTTTTGTTAAACTTAGGGTTTATTATTTAATTTTGATGAAAACAAAACAAAAAGTATATATTTAAACATGTTTTTAAAGAGAAAAAAATAAGTAGATGATTAAACTAAGTATTATTTGATTACATTGAAATAATTAAATAAGATCAATTAGCTTACTTAATGATTAAATATATCAATTATCTCTATAAGAAATTTAATTTTTTAAGTGATGATCAAATGATCTTGAAGTTAGAATGCAAAGAGTATTTGCTTGTTGTGTATAAAAAGAATTTTTAGGTGATATTTAACCTACCAGGTTAATGGCTCAAGTTAGAACCAAGTTGACGATATAAAACCCTAAAAAACAAAAAAAAAAGCTCACTGACCTAGAGGAGCTAGCTTACTGGTTCACTTATAAATAAAGTATTTTTACCAACTTGTCGATAGTTCAAAGTACCGGCATGCTAGTACTTCATTTTCAAGTAGCCATTAGAGCATTTAATGCACAGTAACGGGAAAAATTTAATGAGTTATTATAAAAGATCAACAACCCGACCAAAGGCTTAGAAGATCTTATATTCTACTGCAATTTAAAAACATTATGTTACATTCTTGAGTTTATTTTTCTACTTCTCTTTGGTCTCTTGTACACTTATTTACTATCAAACAAAAAGAGATATAGTTATGGTGCTTAAAAGTCCTCACATTTGTAATCTTGAGTGAAGGAAATGATACAATTGAGTTAATTGTGTGTAGAAGAGATTGTGTAAATTTGTATAGCTCTTGGAGCAATTAGGTTATGAAATCAATAAAGTGAAGTAAAGTTCTCGGTTGGAGGAATTTGTATGTTCGTGGAGACTAAGGGACAGTCTAAACTCCATGTCAAATCCGAGCTTGATCTTCTTTATTCCTATGTTTTTAAATTTCTGCACTTATTATTGTTCTATTATTACTTTGATTACTCTCATTATTGCATTTAATCATTTATATCGAAAAAGAATTGTAATCTGTCATTAAACTTAATTCACCTCCCCTTTTAAGTTTAGCTTAATGTTATTCACTTTTCTTATGGAACTAATCCACAATATAGAGTTAGACATTCTAGTGTATATCTTAGTTATACAAGATTATACAGGATTTCATGAGACAAACCCTTATCCTTTTGTTGACACTTCCTAATTGGATATCCCGGTCTATGGATTAGGTATAGTGTTGATAACATGAGTGTAATAAGTAATTAATTAATGAACATAAATGGATTATTTCTAGATATTTGCATGTCAAATTCTGTATCACTATAAATGACACCTAATTAAGTTAACAACAAGAAGTAATGTAATAAGTGGTGAAATATTGAATAAGCACTTATCAGCTAGCTAGCAAAATGTTATCGAGTCAATTATTACAAGGAATAATATGAATTATAAAAGTTTAGAAGGAAATATAAGTAAGAAATATATTAAGCATATACAGGCATTGTGTGATGCTAACGTGTGATAATCAAATTAACTTCTAGGATCTTTATTTTCTAAATTTCACCAAAACATTGAGCTCAATTTACTTAAACCAAACATATAGCATATAACATCCTGAAGAAAATAAATTTTACACGTCCGAATAAAAATAGATAGAAAACTAAGTTAAGCAATGTAACATGTAAACAAATGTTAGGAAACAAAGCATCCTTACAATTTCCTTTTTTCTCTTTTTGATACCTTCCCCTTTAATAAAAATGAAATCTGTTACCATTAAAAGTGGATGCACATTAAAAATCTTCAGTTTTATGGTGAAATTCAAGCTAAGCAACCACAAAGGTGAAGAAGCCAAACTAGGTTGAGAATGGTGACTACAATGGCTATCAAGTGAGATAAGAATGTTGAGAATTACTCTGCTTCTACTTTCCATTGCAATTGATAACAAATCTTTGCTTACTAAGCAAGGATATTGTCTTAAGAAAAGCTCATGATGGATGTAACTAGGGACAAACCTACCAAGGGCCAAAGGGGCACCTGGCCTCCTCAAAAATTTATCTATAATTATATATATACGATGTACGTATACATATATGTATATTTATATAGGATACTCGATATAATATTAAAAAACAAAAGCTATTTTCATGTCTTAAGTGGTGGTATATTGTTAAAGGATCTCCATTCACAATTTCCATGTCACAAGGTCAAAGTGTCGGGCCATCATCTTCTACCGTCCTTTTTATCTTGCTTTCACTAGTCAAACCGTAATAATTTCATAACTAATGAATGAACCCGAAGGCTAAGATTGGATTATATTATATTGTATTTGTTTTTCTTCTTGATGCATGTACTATTTAAGCTTTTCTTTCCTTTCAATTAATAACTTATAAAGATAGCAAAGAAAAATTCATGATATACTATTAATAATTTACTAGATATTATTAAATACCATTAACTGATATAGGACTTGAAGGGGCTCATATCCTTTAAAAAAAATTTTATATAACGTACAATATTTAGTATTCTAAAAAATCTATCAATCTTACCTTTTAAAAATTAGGCCTAGCATTCATTGAGATGTCGAACTTAAGGAGTTAAATCTTAATACCATTGGTAGAGTTTGAGTTTAGAGATGTAGTTTGATAGTGAATTGATGTAGAAAGTTTGTGTTTATCTAGAGTTTATGAAGTAGATTTTGGTAGAATACAACCTGAGTACTCTACTTAGCTGCTAGTTCTTATAATACCTCAACTTGACTTCTTAGTAGATGAATTTATTTCTTAACTATTCTTGTTCCCCATCATATATAATGAGTTTTCTCAAGTAACTAACTTTGGAATCTTCCATCAACTGACTAAAATATGTACAATAAACTAAACAAATTAAAAAAAAAAAAATCTCTTCAAATCCAAAAACTCAAAAAGAACCAATTCAACATTAAGTTCTTTTGTATTTTCACCATCCTCAAGGTTTAAATTAAATCTATTTTGAAATTTTATATATAATTTTTTCAACAATATCTTCACCAAGTTTTGCTCTTCTTCCCAATCTTCTAAGTCTCAAGGAACATCTCAATGCTTGATGACTCCTCATTACTCTCCTTAGTAGCCATCTAAAATAATCAAGACAAATTAAAACCAACATATAAATTTTATTTTATACAAATGCATAAGAATGAAATTGAGAGTTTTGTATAGAAGAAAGGAAATGAAACTCTAAGTTCATTTTTGATAAGTTTGGTATGAGCTTGGCAATAATATGATGTGATTATGTCAAAGGTATGCAAAGTAAAATAAAAATTTTCAGATAAAAAGAAATTATAGCTTTATTTATGTGCTTATATGGTACGCTAAGTTTAATACTCTTATTTGATGTCACCTTGTTGAAGGCACTAGAAAAAATGTCAAAAAGCAGTCAATTAATATACAACCATGAAGATGTGAACTATAAGAGAAAGAAGAAAAAAGGAACCTGCGCTTAGTAGGTTAAATGATAAAAAATAACAAGAACTCATAATTGGTTTCATAAAAATTAGTAAGATAACCCAGAAAAATGTACATTAGAACTACTTTATCTCAATTCAAAAAATAAATAAATAAGTTAAAACAATTATTGCAAGTCGAATTATACATAGAGCCAAATTCATGGAAAAGCAAAAGTTAAAGAGCAATCTTTTGAAATTGATTCACCATCCCACAACATATCCACAAACTCATACACTACACTAGATTCATAGGGCATATAAGGTCAATCACAAGAGTAAAATCAAGCTAAATTACACTCCAAAACTCCCTACTAACAAGCACTAACAACTCAATAAAAAAGCAAAATTACCCAACTAAAATTAGTTTACCAACAAGCAAAATCTCATAGGCTCTAATTAGTGTATTAACAAAGGATAAAATTCCCATAAATGGAGAGTCAATTTTCCTTAATGGGTGATTATCATTTTGAGAACAGACTTCACTTGAATTGAGGTCATTTCTAAAATTAAGTTCGATTTCCCTCTCCACAAATAGTTATAATATAAATAATAGTTAGCAAAAGAAAACAAACAAAGAACATCAAGCCACTAGATTGTTTCCTAAAACCAATATTTTAAAATGTTTACTAAGAAAAATGATTTTGCTTTATAAAACTAGATACACTATTTAAGAATACAATTGTTGAAGCATGCAATTTAGTATAGGCTTATTACTTATATATATAAAAAGTAATAATCAATTCCTCTGTAAAACCATGCAAACTAGCTCTATGAGCATTTCTTAGCTTCTCATAGTTCTCCATGTTCTTTTAACTTTGCCTTATAGTTTAAGAAAAGTTCAAAATGAATTGGTTGCTAAATTAAGTTATAGTATTTGAATATATATGAAAATTCTACCTTAACTTCTTCTTTCTCCCAATGTTGAAGTAGTGAAGTGAAATGGGCTAAGGGGATATCTCTAGGCTAATTCTCTACTCATCTACAAAGTTCCTATTCTTGGAGAGGAACTTCTTTTTCATTCTTCATTTGTATAATCTCCATGAAGTTGTAATGGTACTTAATACCTCTTTCTTAGTACCATTCAACACAACATACTTAACCTGTAGTTAGTATATAATGAATTACTTAGTGAGTTTATAATCAATTTAAGTACATAAGAGAAGATATTCTACAATTCATGCTTTTGCGTTTGTGAAAATTTAGCCCAATTTTCAATCATAAATGAATCAAACATTTGATTACAAGATATAGATCTAAAAAAATGATTGAATTTATCCCATTTCTTTAGTTGCCCCTTCTCATTAATGCTTATAGTGTCACATCCTTTAAATCCTTAAGTGTAGATCCGATTGCATGTTTACTGTCCATTCATATTTTTCTTGGAAGAACCCAAAATTAATTTGTAACTATATGTTAAAATAATTACTATAGAGAATTCGTAGTGCCTTTGTATGTATAATGTCTGTATAGGCAAATAAAATTATAAATACAAACTTTAGCCTCCATTTGCAACTTGAACTTCATTTATATCGATGTCTCACTTTCACTTTCATACTCTTCTTGATTTATCATTGCTTCCAAATCTTCATTCTTGCTTGCATCACTTTTAGATTCAATTTCAAAATTAACTTCCTCATCTTTAGGATCCCAATCTTCATCACTATCTTCTAAAGTTATATTTTGTGTTGATTTTCCATTATTTCCATGAAATTGCCTCAATACCACTTTTATTTAATATCATAGGGTTAATGGCTTTTAATACCTTTCTTGATTTCTCAAAAAACTATCTCTTATTAAGAGATTTCATCGCCTCATAGACTAAACATGTTTTTTTTTTTTTCCATAAGAGTAGTCTTCTTCAAGGGACTTTTATGTATCAACTTAACTACATATTCATCAATCATGTATTGTTTTGCTCATATTTTTGGAATTTTTTGGCCTTCATTTGTAGCTTCATTTTCTTTGCAAGGAATTTGGTTGCCTTCATCTCTACAAAACACATTGATGGGCATCGAACTTGGAGTCAAAATTCGAGACGACAAAAGGTTAAAAGGTCAAGCTTAAATAGGGGTCTAAAAGGAAAGAATGGAGGCCAAGTTCATGAGTAGAAATACATTAGCAGGACTTCTAATATTAAAAAAGCAGTTCAAAAGTAAGCTAAAGGAGTCTAGTCAAAAGAGGAAGAAATTTCATAAGTAAATTCGAGAAATCAGAAGAATGCAAGTTTTCATGGAAGAGAAATACGTTAGAAGCAAACTTGACTTAGTTTCTAAATTACGAATTCTAGGTAGCTTCTATGTTTAGCAAATTAATGGAGATTCTGAAAGTAACATGTTTTAAGATATCTTAGAAGATCTTTATTTCACAATTGATAGAGGAAAATCTCCATAAAAGGATCGTATCTTATCAATCCCTTGAGATTGCGATGAGCCGCGTATTTATCAATCTATTATCATAGGTCATAGTGTACCTTATTTTTGTGATTCATGCATCATATCGAGTCCAAGTAACAATCTTGTTAATGAATACTTGTTAGATTATTCCTTTAACACTCATATTGCTTAGTAATTGTGAGTAATATCAATTATTAACCCAATCAACCCCAGTTAGTTTAACTATTCTTAGAGTAGTAATTTGTCCTTATTCTTTGCTTATATTTTTGTTTTATTCTTATATATGAAAAGAAAACTACAAAAGTATTTCTTTTCACATATTAAACCTAGAAAATACAAAATATTCAAACATTCAATTTGCAATGCAATCGAAGATCATGTCTTTAATTCTTTCCAGGATCTGTAAACCTTGTAAAGTTTTAGTCTAAACCCTAAATTGGACCCAAGTACCCTAAATAACTCCATAGGTCGATAAAGCTAAATAAGTTAAAATTTTTATTAAATTATAAATTTAAATATATTATGAGTAAGAAAAACCCTAAAAAGTTGATCGAAACCTTAATCATATACAAAATGAACCTTCTTATGTGAAAGTACGTTCGAAAAAGATGAAAATCAACTATAAATTTATAAAAAATTGAAGTTAGAATAAAAAAGTTATACGCGATAGATAAAAAATCTCAAACCGAGGATTCTATATGAATAGATAGCCAATTTAGATAATTAATACTAAATATATGAATAGTTTAGTTATTTTAATCAAATACTTATTACTTTTCATATTCCCTAAATGTTAGGTAATCCAGATATGGATACTGATCTACCGGTGGATTATGACCGAATGAATACTCCTAATGATTCCATACTTGTTTGTGTTTATAGTTATGAATTTTAAATCCTATCAATAAATGACTTGATGTATGGAGTTCGGGTTATGCACGTGATTGATGATTGTATATTATGTGAAAATACTTTAATTTATAGAACTGAGTTGCTTACTGCAATATAGTTACCTATAGAAAATTGGTTGTTTGTGATATTGGCTGATCACACAATAATTGGACTTAAGTATACTTGGGCTGATCAAATTAAACTAAGTCATACATAATCATGCATCACATTCTAATAATTCTGGCCATTACATCATACGAAGGTAACGAGAGGTCATGCGGGGGTTGATTATTAATATGAATATAGTGCTTTAGTACGGTGCACTTATACAACATGACTTTACCTTGGCTTGCAAGATTACTAATCATTAGAGACGCTAATTGCTTAGCTAAAGATTAAGTCCAGAGGCCTTCATTTAGGGGAAAGTGTGAACTGCAAAAGCCTACTCACAATCATACTTAGAACTTAGTTTTTTTAAAAACTAAAAATGGATATACCATTTTATTTCTAAATACGAAATGCAGAGTTTCGTAGTTGTAAAAGTTCAAGTATGATACCTGGATCTATTGGTGCTGTATATACTCTAACCCTAACTTTGAAGAGCGTTAAATCTGAGTTACATACAGTATCTAGTTACCTGCATATATTTGTATGGTATTCTGTATATTCATACATCATATGTTTGAAAATTAACTGTTGAATAACTTGTTTATTGTATGGTAAAGAGACAACTCACTAAGCTCTTTAGCTTATACTCTTACAGATTACTTTTACAGGAGGATCTCTTTATTACAATTGGCCGAAGCATGCCCAAGGTCAGTGGAGAGCTTTTGGGTTTATGTGAGTTTAAGTAGAGTGTTAAGAGAGTACTACTATTACTATAGAAAACTCTCAAGTAGAAACTTATTATCTAATATTATGTGTTATCCAGTATACTGCTAGTCTATACAATAGTATATTAAAGACTTAATGTATTTGCTAATATGTATTGTAATTATATTATGAAATTCATGTTAATATAACTATGTTATGATATTATTTGCACCTTCATAACTGTTAGATATTTAGTTGTAGTAACAACCTTGTATGTCATATAAAGGGTTATCGATTAGAAAGATAATCAATCTACAATCCTTTATATGACATATGGTGCCTACTACAACTAAGCCACCCCTCAGGTCGTGACAAAATCTATTGGCAAATGATCTTTTGGTATAAGAGCATAAGGTTCTACACATGAGATTGGAATTTGTATAAACAACTATGTCAGACAAGATTGTTAATAATGTTGGTAGTTTTAGAGTTAGCTGGGGCAACAACAATGGCTCTAATTAGCAAAGTCATGATAATATGTGTTTAGATGCCTTAGAGCAACGGATACAAAATATTACTAAGTCTTCACAATATCTAATAATTCAAGAATATGCTCAAGAAAAAAAATTAATAGCTCCCAGAGCGGTAATGCAAGACGTAAGGAGAAGGGTGCAAGCTAATTAAAAAGGTGAAAGGGATAATTGTGATTATAGTAAAGGAGGAAGGAATAATTGCAATCAAAGTCTTGATATGATCTCAAGTAATGGTTCCCTAGAAGAATATTTAGAATGGGAGTACAAGGTAGAGAAGTTATTTGCTTGCTATGATTATGACAATTGCATCAAAGTGAAGTTAGCATCATTGGAGTTAATAGGTTATGCATGATTACGGTAGGAGAATTTGAAAGTGCATAGGCTATGGGAAGGAGAAGAGGAGGTGAGAACATGGAAATTGATTAAGAGACTCATAAAGAAGATTTATTCCTAATCACTTTAGGCATGAGATGTTTATTAGGTCGCAAACTCTAAAGCAATGGAACATAAGTAGTAGAGTACACTAAGGAATTTGAGATGTTACAAATTTGATGTGAGATGCCAAAACCAAAGGAGAATACCATTGCTCGATATCTTGTAGGCTTAAGATTTGAAATTGCTGAAATAGTAAGGTTGTACTCTTATGACAATTTGGAGGATCATGTTGCATTGGCTATTAATGTTGAAAATAGAAGCTTAAGAATAAGGCTAAATTATCTCGTGCTTAACCTAAGGTAATAAAAGTAATAAAACAAGGGATAAGAATGGATATAGAGTTGATGATGAAAGCCAAAGTCCTAAAGTTTTGAATAAGGGGGAAGGCAGTGGCTATGAAACTCCAAAAATACTAATACTACAAGAGTATGATCAAAGGCAAAGTAAAAATAAGATGAGTGAAGTTAAGTTCTTTAAATATTTGGGTAACGGTCACAGCGTATATGAATGTCCTAACAAGAGAACAATGGTAGCTGAAAGTGATATTCCAAAGACTAAAATTGATAGTAGAGGATAATAAAGATAACAAGACAATAGTAAACCTGAAGGAGGTTTTTCGATGAGCTCAATGCTATGGAGAACTTTATAGGCATAAACTTAAGAAAAAGAAGATGATAATCAGATGGAGAATTTATTCCACACTAGATGCAAAGTGCAAGGTAAAGTTTATTCTTCAATTACAAATGGAGGATATTATACAAATATAGCATCTAGTGACTAGGTTTAGAAGATAGGATTGAAAATTACTCATCATTTATCACCATTTACCTTGCAATGGTTGAATGATAAGGGTTCTTTACAAGTTGATAAGCAAGTACATGTGCCATTTTCTATAATTCAATATTCAATTTCCGTTGGTTGCAAAGTGATTCCAGTAGGGGCAGTACACATATTATCAAGATGACCATGGAAATTTGATAGAGAGACTTTATACGATGGATGAAATAACTCTTATACATTTTATGAGGATAGTAAGAAGATTGAACTGTTATCCATGAACTCAAGTGAGTTTCAAGAAAATATGAAGTACCTAAGATCATGAGAAAAGAAGAAGAAGAAGAAACAGAACTTGTTCATAAATCCAACGACTAAGCAAAGTTAGGGTAATGTTTATAAAAAGGCTAAGGTAAAGCAAAAGCGAGAATCGAGAGCAAATCATTTCAAAAGCTGGGAAGATGATGGAAATTGAACCTGGTGTCAAAAGCCAAGAAGAGAGGTCAGAAGGTTAAGCATCAATTATGATTCAAAAGGAAAGAATTAGGCCTAAATTCACAGGTAAAAATGCATTAGCAAGACTATGATAAAAGAATGTGGATCAAAAGCAAGCTAAAGGAGTAGTTTAAAGTAATCTTAGTCAAAAGAGGAAGAAGTTGCAAAAGCCAATTAGAGAATTGCAGAATCAAAAGAATCTAAGTTTCCATGGAAGAGAAATACGTTAGAAGCAAACTTAACTTAGCTTCTTAATTTTAAATTGGAAGAAACAAAACTTGTTCATAAATCAAAGGATTGAATAGAGTTAGGGTAACATTTATAAAAAGGCTAGTGCAAAGCAAAAGCAAGAATCAAGGACAAATCATTTCAAAAGCTGAGAAGATGATGGGAATCGAACTTGGAGTCAGATGTTAAGATGAGAGGTTAGAAGATTAAGCATCAATTACGGTCTGAAAGGAAAGAATCAAGCCTAAATTCATGGGTAAAAATGTGTTAGCAAGACTTTGATAGAAGAATGTGGGTCAAAAGCACACTAAAGGAGTTATTTAGAGTAATCTTAGTTAAAAGAGGAAGAAGCTTCAAAAGCCAATTAGAGAATTGCATAATCAAAAGAATCTAAGCTTCCATGGAAGAGAAATACATCAAAAGCAAACTTGACTTAACTTCTTAATTGTAAATTGGAAGAAACAAAACTTCTTCATAGATCAAAGGATTGAGTAGAGTTAGGGTAACGTTTATAAAAAGGCCAAGGCAAAGAAAAAGTAAGAATCGAAGGCACATCATTTCAAAAGCTGGGAAGATGATGGGAATAGGACCTGGAGTCAAAAGCCAAGATGAGAGGTTAGAAGGTTAAGCGTCAATTACTGTCCGAAAGGAAAGAATCAAGCCCAAATTCATGGGTAAAAATGCATTAGCAAGACTATGATAAAAGAATGTGTGTCAAAAGCAAGCTAAAGGAGTTGTTTAGAGTAATCTTAGTCAAAAGGGGAAGAAGTTGTAAAAGCCAATTAGAGAATTGTAGAACTAAAAGACTCTAGGCTTCCATGGAAGAGAAATACGTTAGAAGCAAACTTAACTTAGCTTCTTAATTGTAAATTGCAAGTAGCTTCTAAGTTTGGCAAGGTAGTGGAGATTCTAAACAAAGCATGTTTTAAGATATTCTAGAAGATCTATAATTAGTGGTTAATAGATGAAAATCTTCACAAAAGGATCATGTAATATTCCATATCTTCTACAATTGAAAAGAAGATATTATAGAATTCAAATAATTAGGAAAATAGTTTAGAATAAATATTTTATTTTCTTTATAGTTATTTCATTCCTTTTCCTATTTAGGCACCTATTTACTCTTATTAGTATAAATATGTAACTCATGGGGAAGACATGATCAATGTTAGACATTTTTAAAATTGAGACTATTATTGAGTGAATTTTTCTCTCAATTATTCTATTTTTATTAATCCCTTAAGATTATGGTGAACCTCGTACTTATCAATTTATCATCATAGGATATGTCATACCATGTTTTTATGATTTATACATCATATCAAGTCTCAGTAACAATCTGGCTAGTGAATATTCCATGATTCATATTGAATTATTCCTCTAAAACCTAGATTGCTTGGCAATTGTAAGTCACATCAATTGTTAACCCAATTACCTCAGTTTATTTTACTATTCTTAGGGTAGTAATTTTTCTTTATACTTTACTTATATTCTTGTTTTAGTTTTAACTACAAAAAAAAAAAATATCCATAAAAATTTTTCTTTTAACATATTAAACCTAGAAAATATAAAAGATTCGAACTTTCAATTTGCCATGCATTCAATGATCATGTTTTCATTCCTTTCCAAGATTTTTAGGCACAACACATACGTGTCTATTAAAAGAATTATAGATTATATCCATATAATAAGATATATAGTCCTTGAGGTTGGTCACCTCATCACCACTTGGTGGAGTGATATTGGTGCAACTTAGCTAATGTTATCATATCCTGGGAGTCATCTTGTGCCAACATTACTATATGGATTTTCGGTTATATAAGATGTTAAGGTAAATGTTTTTATATCATTTAAATGTGAAGAAATATCTATAAATAGACAAAAGAGAGATACACAATCACTATAAGGCCATAATGGAGTTTAGTTTCAAGTTGTATAAGAATTTATAAAGAAAAAAAAGGTATACGACCTTTATATATGGTCATGTCTATAAGTCGTGTTTGGTGTAACCAATGTCCAAAAAGATACGCAACATTTGATACAATAGTTTCACTTGGCTGTGTTTATTGTATTGGTGCGAGTCCTCACTATAGACAACATTTTTTATTAATGAGTGTAATATATCATCTTCCAAAAGTTGCATACTTCGTAACAAACAATCAAGATCAGTTTTAAAATAATTTAAACATAATCTATTCATTAAAAAACTTAGTTTCAATTAATATGTCTATAGGAAGAGTTGTAATGCTTAGAACTTACTAATTAGATGTTTGAGTACATATTAATACTTAAAGACATTATTGCATGAATTTTTCATTCTTTTTCATATTTTACCATAAAAAACCACTTCACTGAAAAATCACAAATCTTCTTCAAAAGTTATTTAAGTTTATGTGGTCATCAAGAACAAGGATTACTACCTTATTCTTAATATTCACTTGGTTATATCCTAGGGGAGTTTACACTTATCCTTAGCAAACATAGTGTAAGACCCATAAAACTCTTAAGGACAGTGTTCACCGCATGCCTCTGAGTGTTCTTAGTTACCCATATCCATTACAAGCTTTTCTAACATTCTTAAGAGTCTTATGAATGGCAAGTGAGACGAATACAACCTTAAGAGTCATGAAGCAAGAGTTTGGCAAACTTAATAGGTGAAATGGAACCAATTTCAATAGATGGAAAAACAAAATGATGTTTCTTTTGTCTATCCTCAGTATAGCCTTTGTGTTTAGCTTGAATACTCCACAAATTGAAGTGTAAGGGAGGGAACAAATCTAGAAGAGAAGTCCATGATTGATGAATTAAACAAAAAGTGACGAGAGGATGATTTGCGTGCCATGGACATATACTCAACACACCTTGCAAATAGTTTATCTTATCTACAAATGTGCGTCAAATTGTCCTTGGAAAATCTAAAGAGCACTTGAAGAGAAGTACAACACTGAACAATAAGAAATAGATAAGTTGTTAATGATTAAGTGTTTTGAATTCAAAATTGATGATAATAGTCCAATTATAAAATAAGTGCATGAAATATAAATATTAGTGAATCGTCTTTTCAACCTATCAATAACAATTACGGAGTCTCTTCAAGTGGGAGTAATAATTGTAAAACTCTAGCTACTTAACTACTAATACGAGTTAAGACATTTGACAGGATTTAGGGCTTTCAAAAAATTTTGTTTGAATTGAGCTGAATTTTAATATAAATTCACAAAAGTTAGATAAGAAGTCATAGCAAGGTCCATTTCTCAAAATAAAATACATATGATAGTTATTTCAATATTGAAATCGTTCGATAATTGTTAGGAACTAAACATTTGAGCTCTGAAACATAATAAGCCCTTATAAATAAATTATTTGACTTATAAAAATGATATTTAGGAGTCAAATAGGATATAATGTGATTATATAGCCATGTAATATGTACATTATAAACCCAATATGTAAATATATCATTAAATATACCAAATAATTGCTAAAAATTGTAATAAATTAATTAAATATTATAAAAATGACAAACACAATTGGGAAATCAAGAATCAAGCATGGTAAGCTCCTAATTCAATAAGGACACATCTAGTTGAACCAACACTTAAGAACAAGGCCTAAATATACTAAAATATTAATGAAACAATATAAAATGACACATGTTGGACTTCTTTTTGCCTCCCATCGACCTAATCTTTATTTAGGGAAAGAAGGGGCTCATTTAGTATCATTTTAGCAACTTGAACATTCAAAAACTCTCCTAGAAAACACGATATTTTCTATTAAACAAAAATTAGGAAAATTATAGGTGAATTGGGGTTCCTATATCAAACGACAACCTGACAAGGTGTGGCTTGGGTCTTAAGCATTTAAGGTTAAGAGAGAAGTTGCCGACAACTAGGGGTAGCTGAAAGGCGGCCAGATGACTACATGTTGATGAGTGCAAAATTTTCATCTAATTTTCATTTAGTTTCTAAAAATAGGAAAATAAGTCAAAAAATTATGAAAATTTGTTTTTAAAGGTTATTTTATACATACATTTATGTAGTAATTTTATTTTATTGAAATAATAATGATTTATGATACTTGCTTGACAACATGCTTTGTTATAAGGAAATTTCACTTAATTTTTCAAAATATTAAATGGTGTTGTTATAGGTTGAAAAATTTTATATAACATACTTATAATATGTAATAAATTGTGATAACAAGATTTTTTGAAAAAATTCTATGTTTGCTATTTATTCTAACTTATTTAGTATTTGCTTGCAGTTTTGCTAATTATGCAAAATAAAGGGATTTTAAAGAAATTTATGAACAAAATACGTATGTAATGATTTTTGGAGCCTATTAATATTAAAATATAAATTATATTCTAATTTTAGTAAAAAAAAATTATTATTTACCTATTATTAGCTATTTATTAATAAAATTGAGTTAAAACAGGTGTTTTAGAGTATATTATACATTATACTATTTTAGTGTTTTTCATGATTGGAATATAACAACTATGATTTACTAAGTATAATTATTTTACATGGCTTAAATAAAGTGTGGCTACTAATTATTACATATTTTTCTATTATTCATGCATATTTTGCCTAATATGATGAGATAAGGTAAATTTATACAATCAACATGGTAGTAAGGGAGAGTCTTAGCTACTATTATATTTGATGTACTCTCTATTGGTCTTAGCATGGTATGGTTGAAAAGTGAAAATATTATAAGTAAACATAGTATTCTCGTCGAATCAAAAGCTATATCAAAGATAAAATCAGAAGTTGCTACATTTAAGTGTTTTTGTGTAAAATAAACTTAAATGATTAAGTTAGGTGAAATGCTAAGGATTCTTAATTGGAGAATTGAGGATGTAAATTAAATAGTATTTGGTTAGAAATTTTATAGCAAGGTAGAATCAAAGAGTAATTTAGAAGTTAAATCAGAGACTAAATCAAAAAGAATCTGGAGCAAACTAAAAACCAACAAGTCAATATCAAGCCAATATATGTATATACGTGTAATTTGTAGTTAACCTTAATAGTATTTACCATTATTAGGTGAAGTCACGGAGGAAAGAGCTTGTGTTATCAAATAAGCGTAGGAACAAACCGCATGCCAGGTAAGTAGATATGTACTCATTAAGGGGTGAGTACTCTTGCATGCAATTATGGTGTCTATTTATGTAATGATTGGATTCACCACGTGACGTATGCTATGATGTTTTGTTTTATGTAATTAATGTTGACTAATCATGATCTTTCTGATGTGTTGCATTAACTTACATTTATACTAGGTACTAACCTTATCTCCTAAAGTGTTCACTTATATGAACCCGATACTATGGTTTTTAGAAATAAAAAGGGAAAGCAAAATAAAGCTAATGCCTAGCTAAAAGAAAACTAAATAAGCTTAGTTATTTTGCTTAATATTCATCTAAGAATTGGTTGGTGCATTCATGGCAAGGCACAAAAAGGGCCTACGGATTAGATTTTCTAGAACTTCTGATTTTGCTAGAATAAATTTTTAAAGCTAGGTTTTCATGCATATAGTTTTGCATTCACCAAAACTTCAACCTTATTCTATGGTTTTGCTAGGTTAAACTATTGCTAAGTTCCTAGATATATTATCCAGATACCGGGATTTAAAGTCAACCAAACCAAATAAGTTGCTAAGCCAGCTAGGATACCGGTACCAATGTATATCACGTACATTATCTTATTTGCTGGCTGGGTGATGAATTTAATATAATATTTGTATGCTAATGCTATGTGCCCTATTATATTGCTATTTGTTTATCCACTCTCACTCAAATTACAATAAGCTAAGAGAATAAAGTGTTTTATACTTAGGTTAAGAAGTAGATTTTAAGGCACCATCATTAAGGGGGTGGACTCTTGAGAGCACAAATTAGAGTTAGCCGTTTGGAAAGTTTTGCAAAGCAAGTATAATGGAAGCTTGAAAGATTAGTTTTAGCAAATGAAGTTATATATTTTGGAGTTTTTGAGATCTATAAATATTCTATATATTTGTAACATGAAAGGCTACAGCTAAAATCATTTCTAGCGCTAAATGCATAAAGTATGACCTATTATTAAGATTTATATCTAATTATAATAGGTTTATCTATGTGATGGTACATCTTATGCTATACCAAACATGACAACCTTTAGGTTGTATCAAAGCATAAGTTAGGAACCATAAGTTTCTATACGCTTATGAGATGTGTGTGGTAGCTAGGTGATAGAGTGTTTTAACCTTATAACAACATAAGAGTACTTATTAATTAAGTTTGTTTGGTAATGTTCAGAAAATGATGCAAAGGGGATGTGGAAGACCTCCAATAAACCAAGAGCCACAAGAGCAAAGGATAGAACCACAGACATAACCTAATCTAGCTCTATTTTAGTCAAGAAAGGTATTTATGCAACAGTTTATAACTGCTCTAGCAAGAGTTGTAAGAGATGATAAGTTGGCTTAATTACAACAAATAACATAAGCTGTATGATGGTAAGAACACTAATCCTTTAGCTATTTAAGAATAGATTGATTATCTAGAGAAGGCATTTGAAGTACATCAAGTGGAGGAGATTAGGAAGGTAGCGATTGCAACTATTCTATTGGATGGACATGCTAATAATTAGTAAAAGCATTAGAAGCGATTCTTAACCTAACCTATTAAGTGGAATGCATTTTTGGAGCAGTACTTCCTTGAGTGTATAAGAGAACAGATTTATGGGGAGTACTATAAGCTAAAGCGAGATGGTAAGTAAGTTAAAGAGTATGAGAGGAAGTTTAATAGGTTAATGCAATTTGCTTCGAAGGTTGTACAGAATAATGAATTGGCTAAGGTAGGAAGATTTAAAGCTAGACTTGATTTATATTTCCAAGCAAAATTGAAAAGAACTAAAATCATAAGATACAATGATTTGGTGAATGAGACTTGGCTAATTGAGTAAGCTCATATGTTTTGAGAAAAAGCTAAGGAGATGAAGAATAAGAAAAGGAAGTTTGTGGGAAGCTTTAGTGGCAATAAGAAGGTAGCTAAAGGGAACCATGGTATGTAACCTGTAAGTAAGGATGGGAGAGGTGGTGAAACTATAATACTGTGTTGGAAATGTAATGCAAGGTACTGAGATGTAGATTGCCCTGAGTTGTACGGGAAATGTTTTAGGTGTGGAGAGGTTGGACACATGGCAAAGAATTGTTAGAATACAAACCCTAGGCATATGTTTTGTACCAACTGCTACAAGACAGGCTATAATGTGAACCACTATACTAAACCACAAATAAGGTAGGAACAAGTTTAGGGTAATAGATCAGAACTTGCAAACAAGAATAACAATCAACCAAGTAAGGCAAGGGGAAGACCTCAAGTTTAAGGAAGAGTTTATGCACTTCAACAAGATGAAGCAAAGAATGCTCATGTTGTAACAGGTAAGTCCTAACTAGACTTCTCCAAACTTTAGCATTTCTCAATAGTTAGTTAGCCTCAGCTTACTAATGTCACAAGTAATATGAAATGATATAATTATAAATAATTGTTATAAGGTTAGTATGCATAGGAGATAATTATGCATACACTTTATTCGATACTGGAGCAACCCATTCATATGCCTCAAAGGAGTATGTAATGTATCATAAGCTGAAAGATGGAAATGTTTGTATAGATGCATACAAGATGCTTGTAGAGTTAATAGTTTTAGATATGAAAGGATTTGATGTAATATTAGGAATAGACCAGATGACCAAGTATAAAGCCAATGTTGATTGTGAAAGTAAGATGGTGATATTTAAGTGGTATGATGGGAAGGAGCTTTGTTTTAAAAGAAGTACTAGTAGCTTAGTTCCTTAGGTGATTTCAGCAAGTATAGTACGAAGGTTGATACGTAAGGGTAATGTAGGTTATTTAGCCTCAGTAATGGATACCCAAGCTAAGGAAATTAAATTAGAAGACATACCTATAGTATAAGAATTTCTTGAAATTTTCCTTAAGGATTTATCTAGATTACCTCCTAATAAGGAAATAGAATTTACTATTGACCTTGTCCTCGAAACTACACTACTTCTAAAACCCCCTACCGTATGGTACCCACTAAATTAGTGGAGTTAAAGAAGTAAATTCAAGGGCTATTAGCAAAGGATTCATTAAACCTAGTATGTCACCATAGGGTGCACCCGTACTCTTTGTTAAGAAGAAAGGTAGAAGTTTAAGACTATGTATAACTTATTGGGAGTTGAATAAAGTTATGATTAACAATTAAGAATAAATACCCACTTCCTAGAATTGATTATTTGTTTGACCAATTAAAAGGAGTCATTATGTTCTCAAAGATAGATTTGCAATCGGGGTATCACTAGCTAAAGATTAAAGAAGAGGATATCCCTAAGATAGCTTTTAGAATAAGATATGGACACTATGAGCTCTTAGTGATGCCATTTGGTTTGACGAATGCTCTAACCGCTTTCATAGATATGATGAACTGTGTGTTTAGGAAATATCTAGATGAGTTTGTGGTGGTATTCATAGATGACATTCTAATATATTTGAAAATATAAGGAGGAACATGCAAAGCATCTAAGGAAGGTACTTTAGACTTTGAAGGAGAACTAATTGTATGCTAAGCTGAAGAAGTGTGAGTTTTTGTTGGAGTAAGTTGGATTCCTTAAGCATCATATCAGATGCTAAATAGTCGTTGATCCTGCAAAAGTAAAGGTGGTAATGGATTGAGCAAGTCAAATGATGGTAACAAAAGTTAGAAGTTTCTTAGGAATGGTAGGCTATTATCGAAGATTTGTACAAAATTTCTCCAAGATTACTATGCCATTAACACAGTTGACATATAAAGGAGTTAAATCAAGTGGAATGATAAATTTGAGAGAAGTTTCTAGGAACTTAAGAAATAGTTAGTAACTACACCCGTACTAACGTTAACTAATAGATAAAGGGAATACTTAATCTATTATGATGCTTCAAGAAATGGTTTAGGATGCGTGATGATGCAAAACGATAAAGTGATCACCTATGCATCAAGACAACTCAGACCCCATGAGCGAAATTACCCAATGCATGATTTGGAACTAGCTACAATAGTATTTGCCTTAAAGATTTAGAGGCACAACTTATATGATGAAAGATGTAAAGTGTATACAGACCACAAAAGTCTTATGTATATTTTCACACAGATAGAATTGAATTTAAGGTGGAGGAGATGGTTAAAGTTGTTGAAGGATTGTGATATTTCAATCCACTATCACCGAGGAAAGGTGAATGCAGTTCTAGATGCCTTCAGTAGGAAAAAGTTTAATACTATGACTCATCAATCTAGATAAGTGAGAACTAATTAAGGAGATGAAGGGATGAGTTTAGAATTTTTAGTTAAGAGAAGTATATATATGTTAGCAAGTTTGGAAGTGCAACCTACATTCTTGGAACATATAAAAGAAGCTCAGAAGGAATATGTAGAACTACAAAAGATCAAAGTCAATCTGGATAAACATCTTAACTTCTAGATTGATGATAAAGGTGTGTTGAGATTCAAGGAAAGAGTGTGTGTTCCAAGGAATACAGAAGCTAAGGAAGTGATCCTAGAAGAAGCTCATGACATGAGGTATTCATTACACCTTGGAAATAATAAAATGTATAAGGATGTGAAGCAAAAGTTCGGTCGTACCGAGGAAGGATAAGGTTAGTCGTATCGAGGATTAGGTCCGAACTCACTGAAAGTTCGAAAATGAAGATGGAATGTACGTAAATAAGAAAAACTCATGATCGGCTCCTATGATATAATGTACCAAGAAATTATCGATGATGCATAAATCAACTTGATATGATGCATGAGCTAACTTAATGAGGGCACTCGCCATCTAGCCTTACTTAAGGGTTAAGATAAGAGTAAGAAAAGCTAAGCAAGTACGAGGATGCTCACAAAGGAAAATGTAGCATGTTCTTAATAAAGGATGAATCTAATGTTATGGTTGCAAAATACAAGGGTATTTATACCTAAAATATTAGGGCAACCTACTTAAAATAAAAAAGACTAAAAGGGTATTATCTAAAATAAGTAATGTATAAGGAATGTAAAAAAGGGTATAAATGAAAAATCAAGAAAACAAATGATTGGTGCAATAAATTCCATTACATGGTCGTTTAGATACATGGCTAGCAATTAATAGTGGTGCTTTTAGTAGAATAGACAAGATTGTATGATCAGTCTAACTATTGTCGAGCTGAAATTCTGAGCTGATCTAAAGATTCTTCTGAGGTAAATTCAACTCGAACATACTTTGGGCAGCTCGGAAGCAGGTCGGCTGAACCGTTGGTTGGTTAGTAGGTTAAAGTAGATCGAAGTCCTCTCGTATGGATTAGTGAAGGAGAACATACCTTACTAAGTTCTCCATCCTTCGTACTTAGGCTCGGGCCAAGGATCCCTTGGTCTAATTCCTATCATCTACTTCGGGCTAATTAGGATTTAGGATCAAATCCACTTTTAGTAAGTAAAGGTTGAGATGAGCAACATTAAACATGTCGAACACTCCAAAGTCCTCAAATAGCTCTACTTGATAGGCATTATTGTTGATCCTTTCGAGTATCTTGAATGGTCCATTGGCTTGAGCAGATAGTTTGTTCTTCCTCTTACTAGGGAATCTTTCCTTGCTTAAGTGCAACCATACTAGATGTTCGGTTAAAACTACTTAGCCTTCTTTCCCTTTCCTTTCTCTTTTGACTTTCGACAGCTTAGTCAATGTGTTAGGTAACCTTCTCGTAAATCTATAGGAAGGACTAGGCTCGAGTTCTTGCTTCTAGGTCTTCTAAGTCAGATGATAGCATTAGGGTGTAATTAAAAGGTAGCTCAAGGTTGAAGCTGTAGATGACCTCAAAAGGTACATGCCCGATAGTAGCATATATAGCCCTATTGTAAGTAAATTCCACCACAGGGAGGCATACATTCTAGTTAGCTAAGTTCTTTCCTACAGGAGCTTAGAGTAGTGATCCTAAGGTATAGTTGACGACCTCTATCTAACCATTAGTATAGGGATGGCAAGAACTACTAAATAGTAGTTTGGTTCTCATCTGATGCTAAAGAGTTCCCCAGAAATGGCTTAAGAATTTCGTATCACAATTTAGCACCATACTCCTTAGTACTCCATGTAAGCAAATAATTTCCTACAAAAATAAAGAAGCAATATCTAAAGTGTTGTTAGTTTTACTACAAGGCATAAAGTATGCCATCTTATTGAATCTATCCATGATGACCATTACTGAATCTTTGCCTCAGGCAATTTGGGGTAAACTGAGGACAAAGTCCATGCTCAAATCTACCTATGGTCTCGTTAGGATAGGCAGAGGCATCACTCTCCTTTGTTTAGCTCACCTCTTTGCCTTATTGTAGGTCGCACAACTCTTAACCACATGATGCACATCTAGCCTTATCTTAGTCTAATAGAACCTCGCATTCAATAGCTCAAACGTCCTTTTCTCTCGAAAGCTCCTAAAAAGTCCTCCACTATAAGTTTCTCGTATTAGCAGCTCTCTCACAAAATAAGTTAGCACACAGCTGGCCACCTCAAAATAGATATCCGTCTTCTACATGATATTCGTCTACTATCCTCCCTTCTCTACAATATCCATAAATGGGACCAAAATGAGGGACATGTAGATACTATTCCTTAATGCTCGTAAACCCTCAAAGTCTGGTATGTTGCTCAGTTAAAAGTGTATGTCTCCTTAATAAGGCATGAGTGACCATGTTGGCCTTACCCTGCTTATACTTGATGACAAAATTAAATCCTTCTAAGAACTCCACCCATCTGGCTTAGTGCTTAGAGAGCTTTGATTGGCTCCATAGGTATCTTAAGGATTCATGGTCGATGTATATGACAAATTCTTTTGTTAAGAGATAATGTCGCCATGCATGAAGAGCTTAGATCAATGCCAAGAGTTCTTTGTCATATAAGGAGTAGTTCAGTTGTACCCTTTTGAGCTTCTCACTATGATAGGCAACAGGCCAACCTTCTTGCATCAACACAGCTCTAATGCCAATACCTAATGCGTCACATTCAAGCTCAAATACTTTCTCAAATTCAGGCAAAGCTAAGACTAGGGCAGAGGTCAATCGTTCTTTTACCTTGACAAAACTCTTCTCCTCTTTCTCTCCTTACTTAAACTCTGCGTTCTTCTTTATCAACTTGGTAAGGGGTGCAACTATTGAACTGAAACCTTAAATAAAACGTTAGTAGAAGGAAGCCAATCTATGAAAGCTCCCCACCTTGGCACATGAAGATGGGGTCAGCCACTCAACAATGCTTCAAACTTTCTCTTCATCAACTTGCAATCCTCCTCCACTAACCACGCATCCAAGGAAGACTACTGCTTCCTGACAAAAACAGCATTTCTTCATATTTCCAAACAATTTCTCTGCTTAGAGAACACCAAAAATAGATCATAGATGGCCAATATGGCTTAGCAGGTTAACATTGTATACGAAGATGTCATCAAAGTAGATTAAAGAAAATTTTTCAATCAGATCTCTCAAAACATAATTCATTAACCTCATAAAAGTGCTCAGGGCATTTGATAATCCAAACAGCATCACCATCCACTCATACAAACCATGTTGAGTTTTAAATGTAGTTCTCTACTAATCCCCTTGTCTCATACAAATCTGGCAGTAGCCTAACTTCAGGTCGATCTTATTGAATACTCTAGCACCACTCGGTTCATCTAACATATCATCTAGCTTCGGAATGGGGTACCTATTGTAAACCCCGCGAATTTAGCTTTCTAAATATAGAAACAAACGTCCAAACTGTAGATGATTTTCTAAACTCAAAAGAGCCAATGAGATTTAAAACCAATAAAATCTCAATCCAAAACCTAAAGTGGATACGAAAAAAACCTTAAATCATCAATTGAACCCCTAACCGCATACGAAGACCCTAAAACCTCGAACCTCATCAAAACCCTAAGATGACAATCGAAGATTTAATCGCGTAAGAATATATGAAACCCTAAATGTGTAAAAACATTAGAGATTGTGCCTTAAAGTAATAAGAACCCTAAAACCATAACTTTAAGGATATAAAAGCACTAATTCACCATAATTTACCCTAAAACCCTAAGTGATAATATATCCTCTATATTTTGCCATTTCATCGGTAAACGACTAAAGATAACCCTCAATCATGCATAAACATTTAGAATGCTTAAATGATCCCTTAGAAACTAAGATAATGAGTCATAGAATATATTTATTCCTTAAGTATGTGATTAAGATAGTCTCACTTAGAGTTAGGGTTATAGTTGAAGATTAAGTTACATGTAATGAACTTTAATACTCAAATTAGTACTTTATACATTTGTTATCCAAAGTAGTTTATCAAATGAGATATATGAGCTATAAAGACCTAAAGTAAGACCTCATCAACTATGTTTACTAATCAATTCATCAAATATCTCATTTCCCCTCATTTCCTTCATTTTTCCCCTAATTTCCCTTAATTACTACATTTTGTGCACAAAATTGCACATACTTAAGGAATGTTGACTAAGATAATGCATGTTGACCAAAGTCAAAGAGTTGACCAAGTCAACATATGTTGACTAAAGTCAACACTTTGAGAAGTCAACAAAATACACTTAAGAGATAAAGAAAATATCTCTTCCTTAATGATGGCTTTTCTTTTCTTTCTTTTTGATTTTTTTTCTCCTCCTTTTCTCTTCAATTGCTGTCCATACATCTCCCCTTGTAGACCCCACCATTCTTCTTCTTCCATAAGCAAAACAAAGAAAAAGAAACAAAACAAAAAGCTCCCTCCATTGCCGTGAGCTTTCCCCTTCCCTTTCACTTTCATTTCTTCACTTTTGCCTCCTTAAATCCAACACATCTAAAGGTATGTACTTAACTTACTTTATGTTGGTTTATGTTATTTATTAGTTAGTTAATTAGGTAGATTAGATAAGTAGTTAGGTGTTAGTGTTGTCTTGAAGAAGAGGAAACAAAGTTTCCATCTTTAAGTGTAGAAATCTAAGAATCATGAATAAGAAGAAAGGAAAACATGAATATGTGCTTAATGAATATGTATATGAGGTAAACCGAAAAAAAGGGAAGCATGAGGAGCATAGTACATGAGTATTTTCCATTTACATAACCTAAATTAAAACAAAACCTAACAATACATACTTATACTATACTAATTTCACACTTAAGAACACAAAAGAATGGGATTAGGAAGCTTTTCTTAAGGAAAAGATTAGGCATACGAATTTTTATATAAAAATACATATATGACCGTATAGGTATATGAGTATGTATACAAGTATAAATATGGTATAAGTATAAGTATATGTATAAGTATATGTTTAAGTATACTAGTATACATATAAGTATAGTAAAGGTATATGTACATAGTAGTTTAATTAAAGTATACATAAGACATTAAGACATGACATAAGCATGATGTGAAGCTTAGGTAATTAAATGATGAGGTGAGTGATGAGGTAAGCACATGATGACATAAGCCATGACATAAGCAAAAGATGACATAAGCAATAACATAAGCAAATGATGATGTAAGCATGACATAAGCATAGATTATAAACTAAGAAAAGAAGAAGAGTGTATCATAATTAAGATCCTAAATTAGTAAACCCTAATACACTTTCTAAATTGAATCATACTTAATTAAGTACATAAATTAATAATAGCAAAGTAAAAGCCCCTAAGTATAAGACTAAATTGCTAATCAAATCATTAACAGCTAAAATGGAACATAAAACTAGCCAATAGGAGTAATTAAACTTCAATAAAATAAAATTTTAATAAATTTAGCCCATATCATAAAACACGGGTCTTAACGTCTAAAACGGACATTACCGTGTGAACGTACGTCCGAAAAAGATGAAAAACCATTATAAGTTCGCAAATATCGGAATCAGAAAAAAAAAATTACAAAATACATAAAGGAAGCCTCATACCTTACTAATAAAAATAAATAAATAAATAGTTATTATTAATCTCATGGAATATGGTAGCCCTATACATACTATACTCAGGTTATATTGGAGGAAACTAGACAAACTACAATAAACTTTTAGTTGACTAAGGAGTCTAAATTCTCAGAACACTTATAAGGTTTACCATTTTGATTTAAGCGTTCGATATCGAGTCTTGGAAACCTTAAAGGCTTGGAGAATGAGCAATAATCCAGGTGAGGGAGTTCTGATGACCTGCTACTTGCTTGTGCGTGTTATTTGTATGATGTTTTGTTGTTTGCTATTGCTTGTATGTTTGAATAACTGTTCTATTTGTATGCCATCATCTGTGTGATCATCTTTTTAAATTGATACATATAAATGTCTGACCCAAATAACCGGTTCTACTCGTCGCATGTCTATGACTTGTTAAAGGTATGAATGGAGAGTGCTAGCCTTGCAAAAATCTTAAGAAAAGTATTTTTGACAAAAGCTTTTCTATCCTTAAACAAATTTTTGCATGATCGCTGTAAGGGCTTATGGAGCCATAAATAGTATTTTTAACGTTAAGGCAAAGCTAGCATGGGTTCTCCACTTGATAGCGAGAGGACTTGCTTTATTATGCCTAAAAGGCCTTGGTTACTTTTGGTTGCAAGAGGACTCGCATGTTTGTGCCCGAGGGGCCTTGGAAGGTAGATAGTCCTAGTTCGGACTCCCCCTATTTGGATTGAAACTCTTTTCTCGGCTAGGGTAATAGTCGAGTTTTGCCTAGTGGGGTGGTGCCCCTAGGTAGCCTCTGCGGGTAAGCTGAGGTGCCCTGTGCGGGTAAGTACAGGGGATAATCGAAGTGTAGACGACGTAATTCTACACCTTCCGTAGTTCCAGACTCCTATGGATGTGTTGCTTGCATTCATCACACCTGCATTCATTATGTATGTAGATAGCTTGCTTGCATGTGTGATAATAATGTGTGAAAACTTGCTTGACCGGTAGTAGTGAGGAACGAACTCACCTCATTCCCCCTTAGTTTTCTTTGCAGGTTTACATACGATGGGATTGGGATATGTCTCGAGTGCTGAGTGCGAGATGAAGATATGTACATTAGTATTAGAGGTAGCTGAGTACTTTTTAGATGATAAATAGACATCCTTTGTAGAAAATATTTATTTATTAAACCTTACTATAATGCTAGTATATCCTGTCTTATTATTTGGTAGGGGATACCGATTCTCTGCGGTTTTGAGGAACTGTGGGATATCGAACATCCATAGTTATTTGTAATTATATATTATGTCATGTTATAATAAATTATTTACTTGAAAATCATTAATCTTAGTGATTTATTATTTAGAGTCTTGCAATCTCTGACTTGCAAGACGGTTTTCGTATCATGGGTGCACACATGTTATGAAAATTTTAGATAATCCTACTAGGCCCCCTTTAGGGTCCTGACACCTATACTTGATCGTAATCTTGTTAACAACTCTATTGTCATACACATTCCCCAAGTATCATCCCTCTTCTATATAAGTAATTCAAGCATAGTATGAGGGCTAAGACTCTTCCTCACATATCCCTTCTTTAATAGTTTGTTAACTTGTCTCTAGAGCTTGGTGGCTTACTCAAGATTCATTCGATAAGTAGGCTTATTCAGTAAGGCAACACCAAGTATCAAGTCAATACATTGTTCAATTCCTCGAAAAGAGGGTAACCCTTTAGGCAACTATTTGAGAAACAAGTCAACATATTCATCTAATAGTTTTAAGATCTCCTTAGGTAACTTAACTCACTCCCTCAACTCTAGCAATCTTCAAACTAATAAGAAGGTTAGCATATCAAACTTAATAGCTACTTAAAGTTCAAAACAACTGAGAACTAAGGCCTTATTAGATCCTCGAGCTAATTTTGCCTATAGTTTACTCACTTAGTTGGGGGTCATAGGGTTCAAGATGATCCTTCTCTCATCCTTCTCAAAGACATATGTGCTCTTGAACCCATCCTAGATAACCCTTCAATTAAATAGCCACGGTCGTCCCTATAGCACATGGGATGTGAACATAGGTAACACATCACAAAGATCTCATTAGAATAGTTACCAATTGAGATTGACAACAACACTTGCTGAATAACATACAGTGCTCCTTTATCATTTAGCCAATGTAGTTTATAGGGTCTAAGGTGTGATAAGGTTGGTAACTTGAGCTTCTAAACTAAATCAGCAAATGAAATATTGATGCAACTCCTACTGTCCACTATGAGCTCATAAACTTGCTTATTTACCATGCAAGTAATGTAGAACAGGTTCTTTTGTTGCTCCTTCTTAATAGAGGTTTCAATGCTTAGAGCTTATCGGACTACTAAAGTCAACTTATCTAAGTCATTGGCATACACTTCCTCCTCAACAAGCTCATTGCCTTCCATAGGATCCTCCTGTAGTTTAACTTCCTCCTTGGGTTCTTCATCAATACTATATACTTCAATCTTCAAAGCATCTCCTCTGATGATCATAGCCTGTCTATTTAGACATTAGGCAGCCATGTGCCCAAATCCCTAACACTTAAAACATTTGATCTAGCTTATCTTCCTTCCAAATCCTTGTCTTTTCTCAAGTGTTCTCTTAGGCAACTCTTGGTTGGCAAAGTGACCCTTTTGCTCCATCGTAACATCAGTTCTCTTACTAGACTTAGTACTCTATAAAGGTCGGTTGCCACTATAGGCAAGTTGACTTCCATGAATAGGTTGGCTCATTGGAGGTCGAATCGACCTATTCCTTATTTGCCTTTCCATAAGCTGTGCTATTCTTATAGCCTCATCCAAAGTCATAAAACGTTGTACCTCTACCACATCTCAGATTTCTACTCTCAATCCAGTTAGAAACCTGGAAACTGTTTGGGTGGATGGCTCACCAACTTAATAATAAATCATGAACATTTGGAATTCTTACACATTTTCATCAATAATGTAGCTCCCTTACCTCGGTTCTTAAAGCTAACTAAAAGTACCTTACAAATAAGTATCCATCACAAATCTACTCTAAGAACTCTCCTCATCTCAAGCCAAGTGCTGACTTCTCTATATCTATCTCTTCTACGCATGGCCTAAAAGTTCTTCCACCACATCATAATATACTCAAAGAACTCTATGGCAACAATTCGAACTTTATCATAGTCTTCGTATTGATAGTAATCGAAGACTCTTTCCACCTTCTCCTCCCAATAAAGATACTCATCCGCATCTTTGGTTCCACTGAAGCTTGAAACCTGAATTTTTACATAGTATGCAGCTCTGGGTGCCTAAGCTCACTCTTTTACTTCAATGAACTCTTCTTTATCCTCCTCATCCATCTAACCCAAGTCAATTCTTCTCCACACATGTCCTCTTACTCCTCCACCTCGGTTTTGCTGAACGAGGGTTATCCTCGTGCAGGGCGGACACAATAGGGAGCTCCTCCAACTTTGTGAATAGCTTGGAGAGTATTTCATATGACCTCAGTAGATTGAGAGGCTAATGTATGAACATCTCTGGTCAAG
The DNA here is from genome assembly GCA_024138015.1 of Lumnitzera littorea. Lineage (NCBI taxonomy): Eukaryota > Viridiplantae > Streptophyta > Magnoliopsida > Myrtales > Combretaceae > Lumnitzera > Lumnitzera littorea. The sequence goes on from JAMXBB010000002.1 coordinate 60,641,255, forward strand.
TTGGCTATTAGATTAGCCATTTTGTCGAATCACTCATCAGTGCTTCTAAAGGTATTTTGGGGTTGTCAACCATGGTGGATAACACCTCTATTATCATCCCCAATACCAACATTGACATTTGAATCAGTCATCCAACTCATCTCCATACTTACAGCAAATAGACAACACTTATATCTCCTAGATAACAATACACTCATAATCCTCAAGTAGTCAACACACCAACTACACAAAACACAATCAACTTTCTTCAAACAGAAACTGATGCTTCTTATTATAGCTCAACACTACAACTAACTAGGTTGATCTTCACAAAGAAACATACAACTACTACTTGCTCTGTTTTCCACAACTCGAAATAGAGTATAACAGAGCATTACACAACTACTACTACAGTAAAGCGAAATCACTACTCCCATTGCCCACTAGAACACTAACAGCTACTTTACAGTTAAATATGCTTCAAACATAAATAACAACCAACATAATAATGTAGGAAGTTGTCACAAAAGTGGCTTACCTAAAGGAACCTTCACTCTAATACCTAAATGATAAGTCGCGCCAAGGAAAGACAAGGTTGGCCGTATCGGGGAATGGGTCTAAACTTACCAAAATTCTAAAAATGAAGATGGAATGTGCGTAAATGAGCAAAATCCACAATCAACTCGCACATATGACACACCAAATAACTACTGAGGACTCACAAAACAACTCAATATGATACATGAGCTAACTCAGTGAAGGTATTAGCTATCTAGTCATGCTTAAGGGTTAGGATAAGAGTGAGAGAAGCTAAGCAAGCATGAAGATGTTCACAAATAAAATGTAATATATTCTTGATAAAGGATGATTCTGATGTTGTGACTGTAAAATACAAGGGTATTTATACCTGAAATATTAGGGCAACTTACTTAAAATGGAAAATACTAAAACTGTATTGTCCAAAAGAAGTAATGTACAAGGAATGTAAAAAGAGTATAAATGAAAAATTGAGAAAACAAATTATTGGTTCAGTAGATTCCATCACGTGGTAATTTGGACACCTAGCTAGCAATCAGTGGCGGTACTTCTAGCAAAACAAACAAGATTGTACGGTCAGTCTAATTGCTATAGAGTTGAGATGATGAGCTGACATAAAGATTCTTTCAAGGTGAATTTAGCTTGGACATGCTCTAGGCAACTCATAATCAAGTTGGCTGAGCTATTGGATGGATGAGCAGAGCTATTGGTTAGGTGCTCCTCTAGTTAGAATCTAAAGAGAAGCATGAGGTACAAATGAGTTTAGCTTGGCCATGTTAGCAAGTCAGCAAGTTGGAGTAGATTGAAGTCTTCCTGTCCAAATTGGTGAAGGAGAATACGCCTTACTAAGATCTGGATCCCTTATGCTTAAGCTTGGTTAAGGGTAATGTAGTCTAATTCCTATAAAAAAGTTTTGGTGGATAGAAATAAAAGGAGATGTGGCATGGTATATCTCAAAGTGTGACTTGCCAAAAGGTGAAAGTAAAACACCAGAGGTGAAGCAAGTTACTACAACCTTTACCAATACATGAATGGAAATGGGACCATGCAACAATGGATTTTATAGGTAGCCTACCCAGAACAAGGAAGCTACATGATATGATATGGGTTATAATGGATAGGCTTACTAAGTTTATGCATTTTCTAGCAATAAAGCAAACTACAACCATACCTCAATTAGCAGAAGTGTATATTAAGGAAATAGTTTGTTTGCCCTTGGTTAGTAGAAGTGTATATTAAGGAAATAGTTTGTTTACATAAGGTATCGATATCAATAATTTCTTATCATGATTCTTGTTTCATGTCGCAATTTTGGCAATCCTTACAAGCAGAACTGGGAACTAAGTTGAGCTTTAGTACAGCATATCATCTACAAGGTGATAGACAATCTGAACAAACTATACAAATATTGGAGGATATGCTAGGGGCATATATATTAGAGTTTGGTGGAAATTAGGATGGTCACATACTGTTGGTGGAATTTACCTACAATAATAGTTATCACAGTATACTCAAATGACTCCATATGGAGCATTGTACAGACGTGAGTGTAGATCTCCCATATATTGGGATAAAGTAGGTAATAAACAAACGATCAAACCAGTAATGTTACAGGATCTTAAGGAGAAAGTGCAAGTGATACAGGAACAAATGAGGATAGCCTAGAGTCAACAAAAAAGTTATGCTGATGTTAGAAGGAAGCAATCAAAATTTCAAGTAAGCGATTGGGTACTTTTGAAAGTATCTCTAATGAAAGGCATAAAGCGTTTTAGTATTAAAGGAAAGTTTAGTCAACGGTACGTGGGACCTTATCCAACTAAGAGAAGAATCGGGAAGGTAGCTTATAAATTGGAACTACCAAAAGAAATGGTAGGTATCCATAATGTTTTCCATTTTTCAACTTTAAGGAAGTTTTTAAGGGGTCCCGTAACTATATTGGATATACCTCCTATAAAGTTGAAGGAGAATCTAGCTTATGTGGAACATCCAATAAAGATTTTGGATACTGAGATACAAAGATTGAGGAATCGAGATATTGAATATATTACGATGTTGTAAAGTCAACATACTGTAAACGAAGCAACTTGGGAATCTAGAGATCACATAAGGTCTCAATACCTCGAGTTATTTACTCAAGGTTAATACTCTGCTCATGATAAGTTATATGAAATAAGATGAAGTTCTAAGTATATAAACTAATTTACCATATAAGAAAGTTTTGAGGATGAAAACTTTTTATAAAGGGGTTAGAATATGAGACCTTGGCCACTTAACTACCGACATGAGTCACGGCGTTTAGAACGATTTAGGACTTCCGAACAATTTTGTCTAAATTGAATCAAGTTTTAATATAAGATCATAAAACTTAGACAAGGAGTCTTAGTAAGGTCAATTTCTCAAAATAAAATATATATGATATTTATTTTTAGTAAAACATATTTTTCTCGAGATCGATCAAAAATTATCAGGAACTCAATGTTTGAGTCCTGAAATGTAACAAGCCCTTACATATATATTATTTGACTGATAAAAATAATATTTATAAGTCAAATAGCATACAATGTGATTATATAGCCATGTAGTATGTACATTATATACCCAATATGTAAATATATTAATAAATATAACATTTAATTGCTAAAAATTGTAATACATTAATAAAAAATTATAAAAAATGACAAACACTCTTGGGAAATTAGAAATAAGGTATAGCAAGCTCTTAATTTAGTAAGGACACACCAAGTTGAGCTAGTACTTAAAAGTAAGGCCTAAATATACTAAAATATTAACAAAACAATATCAAATAACACATGCTGGACTTCTTTTTGCCTCCCACCAACCTGATCTTTATTTAAGGAGAGAAGAGGCTCATTTTGTATTGTTTTAGCAAATTGAACATCAAAAAACACAATATTTTCTATTAAAGAAAAATAGGCAAAATTTAGGAAAATTATAGGTGTTTAAGGGTCCTATATCAAATGACAACCTGACAAGGTGTGGCTTGGGACTTAAGCATTAGAGGATAAGAGAGAAGCTACCCACAACCAGCGATGGTCGAAGGGTAGCTGGACGACTATGCATTGGTAAGTGCAAAATTTTCATTCGATTTTCATTTATTTTCTAAATATATCAAAATAAGTCATAAAATTATGAAAATTTGTTTCCTACGGTTATTTTAGATGTACATTTATGTAGTAATTTTATTTTATTTTTTTTTAAATAACAATGATTTATGATACTTGCTTCACAACATGCTCTATTATAAGGAATTTTCACTTAATTTTTCAAAATATTAAATAGTGTTGTTCTAGGTTGAAAAAATCTATATAACATACTTATAATATGAACTGAATTGTGATAACTAAAGTTTTTGAAAATTTCTATGTTTGCTATTTATTGTAATTTATTTAGTATTTTCTTGCAGTTTTGCTAATTATTAAAAATAAAGGATTGTAAAGAAATTTATGAACAAAATACAAATGTAATGATTTCTAGAGCCTCTTAATATTAAAATATATATTATATTCTAATTTTAGTAAAAAAATATAATTATTTACCTATTTTAGCTATTTATTGATAAAATTGAGCTAAAACAGGTGTTTTAGAGTCTATCGTATATCACACTATTTTAATGTTTTTCATGACCAAAATATAACAATTATGATTTATTGAATATAATATATTTTTCATAGCTTAAATAAGTTATGGATACTAACTATTACATATTTTTCTAATTTTCATGCATATTTTGCCAAATATGATGAGATAAGGTAAATTAATACAATCAACATGTTAGTAAGAGGAAGTATTAGCTGTTGTTGCATTTGAAGTACTCTTTATTGGTCCTAGCATGGTTTGGTTAAAAAGTGAAAATATTAGAAGTAAATATAGTATTCTCATCGAATCAAAAGCTAAATCAAAGACAGAATCAAAAGTTGCTACATTTAAGTGTTTTTGTGTAAGTTAAACTTAGATGACTGAGTTAAGTGAAACGTTAAGGATTCTTAATTGGTAAATTGAGGATGTAAGTTAAATAGTATTTGGTCATTTTAAAGCAAGGTGGAATCAGAGAGTAATTCAAAGCTTAGTTAGAAGTTAAATCAAAGACTAAGTTAGAAACAGTTTAGCGCAAACTAAAAATCAACAAGCTAATATATGTACATGCGTAATTTGTAGTTGACCCTACTAGTATTTACCCTTGTTAGGTGAAGTTGCAGAGGAAGGAGCTTGTGTTAATAAATAAAGTTAGGAACGAACTATAAGCTAGGTAAGTAGATATGTATATAGAGAGTAGATTTACATCTACTCATTAGGGAGTGAGTACTCTTGCATGCGATTATGGTGTCTATATGTGTAATAATTGGATTTAATATGTGACGTATGCTATGATGTTTTGTTCTGTGTATTTAATGTTGGTTGATCATGATCTTACTGATGCGTTACGTTAACTTGCATGTATATTAGGTACTAACCCTATCTCCCAAGGTGTTCACTTATATGAACCTAACACTTAGGTTTTTAGAAATAAAAAGGGAAAGGAAAACAAAGCTAAGATCTGGTTGGAAGAAAACTAAATAAGATTGGTTGTTTTGATTGGTATTCATTTGAGAATATGTTAGTGCTTTCATGGCATGGCACAAAAGGGACCTACGAGTCATATGTTTTGAAACTTATGATTTTGCTTAAATAAGTTTTAAAGTTGGGTTTTCATACATATAGTTTTATATTAACCAAATCTTGAACTACGTTCCATGGCTTCACTGAGCTAAATTATTGCTAGATTCTTGGATATATTATCCAAATGTTCGATTTTAAAGTCAACCAGACCAGATGAGTTGTTAGACTAGTTAAGATATCAAAACTAATGCATATCACATCCATTAGCATGGTATACAATCTACACTATCTTATTTACTAGTGAGGTGATTAATTTAATATAATATTTGTATGCCTATTGTCAGGACCCTAAAGAAAGCCTAATGGGATTGCCTGAAAATTTCCATATCACCTGTACACCCATGATATGGAAATCACCTTGCAAGTTAAAGACTGCAAGACTCTAAATGATAAATCACTAAGATTACTGATTTTTAAGTAATTAATTTATTGTAAAATATAATTATAAATCATTATGGATATCGGATATCCAATATCCTACAGTTCTTTAGAACCGTAGAGAATCAGTATCAATAAGATTGAAAAATCTAATTACATAATTGGTATTTACATTTAAAGTTTCACATGAACTAAACAACTTCTCTCTAATTCCAACCTCTAAAATGTCTCAGTACTTGTACTCAATGCTCGGCTCTTAACCCATATTCAATTATCTATCAACCTGCAAAAGAAAAACTATTAGGGAGTAAGTTACAAGAACTTAGTGAGTTATCCTTCATACTATACTAGCAAACAAATTATTACAATCATATGAATGCATACACACGCAGTATGCCAAACAATATATGCAATTAACCGGTGCTACATATAGTATCGGATTTTAACGTCCTCCAAGATAAGGGTTAAAGATACATTGGCACTAATCACGACTGGACTCTAGCACTTAGGTTTTTAACCATAACTTTGAATTTCGTATTTCACAAAATACATTTTCATTTCTAAAAATCTAATAGTACACAAAATCCCAAGCCTAGCGGTGAGGCGGCCCCCGCAATCCATACTCACACCCTACAAAGGAGATCTCTAGACTCGACATTCACCATATGGTTGGCATCTCCATCGCTTAGTAAGCCCGTAGGTTTGGGTAAGGTCATGTTATATGAGTGCACCATACAGAAACACTTTAATATATAGAAACAACCCCCGCAAGGTCTCTCTTTACCTCCACGTGAAGTGATGGCCGGAATAAGTAATGCAATGCATAGATAATGCATGACCCTTTTTATTTAAGATAAGCCAAATATATTTAAATCAAATTATGAGGCGATCAATCAATATCAGCAAACCATCCAAATCATGTAACAATCAATCATATAAATAAATCATCAATTATCGTATTTAACAATATTTCTCACAGTAATCAATCAATATCAAGTACATGCATATCCCAAAACCCTATGCATCAAGTTATTACTATTTGATTTAAATGCACTAACTACAAACATAAAATAAGTATAGAGTCATCGGGAGTACTCACTTGACTATGACGACTCGCTCTAGTCGTAATAATCAATCGAAAGATCCTTGCTCTCATCGAGATTACATAATCATTACCAGATAATAAGGATAATACGTAATTGAATTAATTAACGGTTCTAGATATCTATCTACCTAATTATATTTAGATTACTATCAATTTTTATTTAATTAAACCTAATCGCTAATCGTATGTAACTTTTTCATTCTATTACCAATATTTACGAACTTATAATCGTTTTCCATCATTTTTGGACATACATTCACAAGGTGATGTCTGTTTTGGACGTTAAGACCCGTGTTTTACGATATGGACTAAATTTATTGGAATTTCAACTATTGAAACTTAAATATTCTTATTGCCTAGCTTTATATCTTATTTTAGTACTTAACGGTTTAATTAGCCATTAGATTCTTACACTTAGATAATTTTACATAGGTATTATTAATTTATGTGCTTAATTAAGTCTAATTCAATTTAGGATATATATTAGGGGCTTAAAGGTGTTTCTGCCTATATGTATATGTATATTTATATATAATATTTTCTTATGTCATCTTATATTTTATTAGTTTATAGGCTTATGTCATCACTTATGTCATCATTTAATTATGTGATTACTTAAGTCATTAATCGCTTATGTCATGCTTACATTATCCATTACATATGTATACTTATCCTTATATATATATATATATATATACACTTGATAAATACATCTATGAAGACCCTTATACATAAGTACCCATTATGTACATAACCTAAAAAGAGGTATATATTAATTATATATACATATACCTTGCTAAATACATTCTTAAAGTGCAAAAATATTAAATTTGTGATTTTCGTATGCCTAGATTACCCTCTTAAGAAAGCTTCACAAATTTAATATTTTTGCACTTTAAGAATGTATTTAGCAAGGTATATGTATATATAATTAATATATACCTCTTTTTAGGTTATGTACATAATGGGTACTTATGTATAAGGGTCTTCATAGATGTATTTATCAAGTGTATTCCTATGTTCACATGCTTAAGTATATATATACATGTATTCTTCTTACATTTACTAAGGATTTCCTACACTTCTAAGCATGAATATGGAGCTTCCATTCTCAACAACACATATGCACATATTACATAAGCTTCCTACACTAACCTAATATAGTCATCTAACTAGTAAATAAGATGGAAAGATACATAATAACATACCTTTTTCTTCTTAACTTGTGATAGTAAGAATTGTGAAAATGAAGTGAGAAAGTGTGGAAATAAGGAAGCAAGGGGGTTACGGTTTGGTAAAGGGGAGAAAAGGGTTTTGTTTATGTTGTTTTGTGTTTAAAAAGAATGAAGACAAGGGAGGTCTATGGTGGGAGGTAGGGGAAGGCAAAGGAGGGGTAGAGTTGGAAAAAAAATAAGTATAGAAAGTTAAAGAAAAGGAAGGAATTCTCTAGATGACAATGACATTTTGTTGACTTTTCAACACCTTTGACTTGGTCAGATGTTGACTTAGTCAACTCTTTAAAATTGTATGGAATCTAAGTGTACATAATAAAGTAATTAGAGAAAATTAGGCAAAAAATTAAGGAAACGAAAGGAAATATGGGGTTTATTGAAATGATTAGTAATAATAGGTAATGAAATCTTTCTTTAGGTATTTATATCCTATATAAATCATTTGGTAAGCTATTTAATATAATTATCATGAAAAGTGTCATTTAGAGTACTAATACTTACTATATGTAGTATAATCATCAACTAAGCTCTTAACTCTATATAATACTAACCTAATTATATAATTGGAAGATAGATGTAATCTATAATACAATACCCTAGTTCCTAAAGGTTTACTTTAGTATTATACATATTTAAGAATGATTAAGAGTTATCTTTGATCTTTTACTAATAATTTGGTAAGATACTAAAGATATATTATCAATTAAGGTTTTATAGTAAGTTATGATGAATTAGTACTTTTATATCCTTAAAGTTATAATTTTAGGGCTTTATCACTTTTAAGTACAATCTCTAGTGTTTATATACATTTAAGGTCTAAAAATTTTATATGCAATTGAATCTTCGATTGTTATCTTAAGGTTTTCATCTTAACTAGCCTTATCAACTCTTAGAGTCTTCAAGCATACTAAGGTCTACTTTAGGTATTAGGTAGAAAATTTTAGGGGTTTACACCTATAATATGTACCTTGTTGTATTAGTGCTTATTTATCTACTCTCACTCAACTTACAGTAAGCTAAGGGAATAAAGTATTTTATCTTCAAGTTAAGAAGCAGATTTTGGGGTGCCATCATCAATGGGGTAGACTCTTTAGAGTACTAGTTAAAGTTAGTTATTTGAAAAAGTAGAAGTTTTGCAAAGCAAGTATAATAGAAGCATGGAAAATTAGTTTCAGCAAATGAAGTTTGGAGTTTTTGAGATATGTAAATATTGTATATATTTGTAACCTAAAAGGGTATAGATAAACTCATTTTAGGTGCTAAATGTATAAAGTATGAACTATTGTTAAGATTTATGTCTAATTATAGTAGGTTTACCTATGTAATGATACATCATGTGCTATGTTGAAATGTGACAATAATTGTCAAATTTTGTTTCATGTTGTGAAAAAGAAGTGTAAAAGGAAGGATCCCATAATTGTTTCCAAGAAGAAGTCCCAAAAGTGCTATAATTGCAATAAGAATGGACATTATGCACATATTTATAGGTTTATAAAGAACCAGAAGAAAGAAAGTATAGGTCATGTTGCAAATATCAAAGTTAATAATTTTGTGGCAATGTTGACCAATTCTTTTGAAAGAATGCATATTAGGATTATCTGCATGCTCACATGGCTACAACAATTACACCTTTTGAGCAATAGCTTGACTCTAGAGCAATGGTCTGTATATGTAATGATCGTCAGCAATTCAAGAGTTACCAGATGTTGAAGACAAAGAAGTTATGAGGAGAAATAAAAACTCAATGAAAGTTCAAAGAGTAAGAATGGTGGATCTTCACTTTACTTCTAGAAGGAAATTATTTTTAGTCAATGTGTTTTATGTTCTTAATTTAAAAAAGAACTTAGTGTCTATTGGTGTATTATGTAAGAGAGGATTCAAAATTGTAATAGAATCTGATAAGTTTATAATTGTCAAGGGTGACATATCTATCAAGAAGGGATATGGTTGTGATGGCATATTTAAGTTAAACCTTGATATAAATAAAGCTATCGGTTTTGCTTATATTGTTGATCTTTACAATATTTAGCATGCTAAACTAAGGCATCTTAATTATAATTCTATGAGATACATGAATAATAATAGCTATATCTCTATTAATGGAAATAGACCAAATAATAAATATGAAATATGTTTACAATTTATAGTCTAAATTTGTAAAGAAACATTGTCTCGAGATAGAAAGGAAAATCAAATTTCTTGATTTAGTGCATTCTAATTTACATGAATTAAATGTTGTTTTAATTAGAGGTTGGAGAACATTACTTTAACTTTAAATATACATATGTGTACCTACTAAGGAGTAAAAATGAAGCATTTAGCATTTTCAAATTGTACAATGCAAAAGATGACAATCTACATAATCAAGGAATTAAGACTCTAAGGAGTGATAAAGGCAGAGAATATCTATCTAGTCAGTTCGGTTCAATTTAAGAGGAAAATGGTATAATTCATCAAGTGACAACACCTTATATGCCATAGCAAAATGGCTTAGCGAAATCTTAACACCTTATACACCTTAGGATTGAAAGAATATAATACTCCATATGATTCATATGTGAAGTTAGTTGAGAACAATGAAAAGGTGATATCTTAACTAGAGTATGTAAGTGCAATAGGAAGATTAATGTGTGCTTCTCATTGTACTAGGCCCGATATCACATTTATTGTATGCAAATTTTCTAAATTATACTAGTAAGCCTAATACAAATAATTGGAAAGCAATAACTAAGAGTATTAAGGTATTTATTAAGGTGAAAGTTTTTGTCATTTAAATGTGAAGAAAAATGTATATATTGACAAAAGTGAGGTACACAATCACTACACAACCATATTAGAGTTTAGTTTCAAGTTATGTAAGAATTTGAAAAGAAATAGAAAGGTACATGACCTTTAAACATAATTGTATCTATAGGTTATACTTGGGTATCTAGTGTCCAAAAAGATACATGACCTTTAGACACAATCATATCTACAAGTCATGTCCAATGTATCCAATGTTCAAAAAGATACAAGACTCATGACACAATTGTATCACTTGGTCTTGTCCACTGTATTGGCGCGAGTTCTCACTTTAGATGATGTTTTTTATTAATGAGTATAATGGATCATCTTCAAAAAGTTGTATTACTTCATAATAGACAATCAAGATTGATTTTTAAATAATCTAAACATAATCTAATGATTGAAAAACTAAGTAATTTCAATGGATATGTCCTTAGGAAAAGTTATAATGCTTGAAACTTAATGATTAGATGTCTAAGTATATATTAATATTTACAAACATTTTTTGCACGAATTTTTCATTCTTTTTAACATTTTACCATTAAAAACACTTCACAAAATAATCACAAAATTTTCTTCCAAAGTTCTTTAAGCTTCATAGTTATCAAGAACAAAAATTGCTACCTTATTCTTAATATGCACTTGGTTGTATGTTAGGAGAGTTTATGCCTATCCTTAGCAATTATTGTAGGAAATATAACTCTTAAGGACAACATTCACCACATATCTCTGAGTGTCCTTAACTTTCTATTTCCATTAAGAATTTCTCTAATAAATATAACTTATCTAAATACATAAGCTAAAAGCTTTCTCACACTACTTAGCTGCATGCTTGTTTTAATTTTCTTTTTGTTTTAACCTTAATATCCTATGTTTTAGGATGAAAAAATATTTAGATAAATAAAGTTGTAGTGCTTGAAAATTTTTGAGAAACTGGATATTGCTAATCATTATATTACTCAAGGAAAAATGGTTCTTGAGATTCTACAATAATTTGTTATATTTAGCTTCACTTTACATATTTCCATAACATCTCAAAGGAGTACTAAATCAAGTGAGGCTTTTTATAATATTTCATTTAGCATTGGGAATTTCTTATAACCTTTTATTAGGAAAATTGCAATAAAAAAAAAAGTCTTACAAAAGAATTTATTAATTATAACCCAAGTAGATGGCCTAGTAACTAAGGCTCAAAAACTAACATGATAGACAGCATGAAGATCTGAATTTTATTTCAATATGGTTATCGACAATGCATTACCATTCTTTCAAAGGTACACGAGCCTTTAAATTATAGATAAAATATGAAAACTTATTGGTAGTATCAGAGAACTATCAACTTGAGGTGGAATAGCCACCATAGACATAAGCATTTAAATTTTGGCTTATTTTATTATTCAAACTAGTGACTTTGACATGGAATGTGGAGATAATAGACATTATATTCTCAGGTTGTGAAGTTGTACAACTTCATTGATAATGGTTAGTTGTCCAAATGCTAACCTGAGTAGAACGTGGAAATAACAACACTAAGACGAGAGAATATAAAATCTCAAGATCTCGTACAGCTCGGTTTTGAGGAGTAATAGGTCCCTAGTTTGAGGATGTGATTGATTTTATGAAATAAATAGAAATGGATAAGAACGCATGGGCCATAGAAATGAATAAGTAATTCCTATTATCTGTCCAATCTAAAAGCATGGAGACATACGGTATGTTTCTAGGATCTCACCAATGTTTTAATGGTTATAGTTAAAAAAGAATCCAACAAGTTGTGCTTGGTTTGATATCTGAACCAGAAGATGGTATCAATACTTACTTCTCTAAAAGAGAAAAAGAGAGATGAGATGACACCTAGATTGACTTTCGCAAGATTACCCTAGCTAGAATAATCAATTTATACAATCATATTTATCAAAGAAAAGATGATATTGTAAGTATAGTTACGGGTAGAATTCATAACTTAGGTGATATAATTATACATATATATTACACTATTTAATTAAAAATGAGTACAGACACCCGTAGTTGATAAACTAATAAAAATAATGATAATAAGTCAACCTATAAAATTGTTGTGGTTAGTTTTCGACTAGGTGGAGGAGGTAAAATTCAGTTACCCAAAGAACCATGGAGGCACGAGAGAGGAACCATGTCATCAAAAGCAACAAAGATTATATCACCTCATTCCCAAAAATACTCTCATTTTTCCTATGAAATCCAACCAACCCTACCATAAAGGATTTCTAGAAATTTTCAACATGTAACCATAAAAAGATCATTAGCAGCAAGACATAAGGAAGAATCAAGGAGAATTTTTCAAAATTATTGAAGGAAAATAACAGCAAGGTTTTGCACTAGTCAAGGCGGTTCGAGGGTCTAGGTGTGTTCTAGTACTATGCCACTTGATTAGTAGAAGGCGAGTGGCACAACTAGTTAGGCCAATAGTAGTGTGGCTAGAGGTGGTGCTCAGAGATCATTATGCACAATGAGCTTTTGAAACTATCTGTGTTTGCTAAATTTGATAAAATACTTAATCTTGTCAAATAATTATGGAAAATGTGGTCTAAGCATAATTTTTAGTGCAGTTTAATCTAGTTTTTTTGTTTGTTAAAATTACTATGGATATGCAGACCTTAAGTAATGCTTCCATTGGAATCGAATTAAATTTCAATTTTGAAGCCTTAACAACTTAGTTTCTATTTAATTTTTGTTTAAGAACTCCCAAGGTGTAATATTAAACTTACGTGATAAGATTTCTAAATTCGAAACACTTTTGATAATTATAAAAATTAAATTGGGATTATGCCAAAACCAGAAATTGATGGGTTTTTATGCTAGTTTTTAATGATTTCTAAGGTCTAATTATAGTAATAGAAACATTCTATTTTGATTTGATGCAAAAGATTGGATAATTATGTAAATTAAAAAGATCATTAAGTAATTTAGGAGTGAAATGGTAATTTCAAAAAATGTATTCAATAAGTTAGTTTGGAATATCCAATGATCACTATGGAAAGTATATTTTCAAGAGCTTATAATAACTTTTGTGAAATTACTTAGATTTGTCTCTTATTTATTATAAAATTTGGTTGATATTTAGCTATGTATTAGCTATTTTGATAAATTATAATTGATTTATATAATAATAAAAAATAATAAAAGAAAACGTCTAAAGGAACAAAGTCAATTGGAGCTTTATAGTAGAAACTGGAACATAACGAAAAACATAATTTAGTGGATAAACCTCATTACCAACAAACAAACATTAGAAACATTGATTGAGCAGAGTTTTCTTTTTCTTCTTTTGATGATGGAGGTTGTTGATGAGGCAAAGGTAAAAAAGAGAGGTGGTGGAGATTTCAAACTAGATACCAAGATAGGTAGAAAGAAATAGGAGAGGGAATAGGTTTTGTAGGCTGCGAGGATAACTGAAACTGAAAAAAGAAAGAGGTAGCAAACTGAATTGCATACTCTCTCACAAAGTTTTTTCACAAAAGCATGATATATATATATATATATATACAAATTATAGTTTCTTGAAAAATTTAGCTTGTTAAGTGCTCAAGAGAAATGAAATTTGGTATTAAATTGTAAATTCAACATATTGATAGTGAAGAAATAAAATTGCCTAAGAGGTATAATCAAAGAACCCTTAATGCATAGGGTTTTTAAAATCCATATTGTGCCTCTACCTTCTCTTGAAGAATTTTACCTTTTTTTCCTTCAAATCTATTATCTCAAATGAGTTTCTTAATCTTCCTCTACTTCTTACACCTTTGTTGTCACCACTTATATATTCTATTATTACTCTCTCTTGTTTGTAGAAGTTCCTCCATGTCCCTTAAAATTTATAAAATTTGAGTCTAAAACCGTTCTAGCTTCTTTAGATAGATTTGATAATCCTTATCAAACAACATGCCCATATTCACTATAGCTTTTTCTTTCTAGAATTGTTAGTCCTATATCATGAACACATCATATAATCTCATATTAACTCAATATCTGAAGTTTGGTTATGAAACTTCTATAGGGTAGAATTTTTGCTTCTATAGCTACATTAAGCATGTAGTTTAGGATCACAGAAGCTACAACAAGGTTCTCCAACAATACATACATCATGTACCAATCTCTAAGCATTATTGCAATTAAAAAACTATGTTTTTCCATTAAGCAACATGTCACCAATCCATAAAGGAGTTTAATGTAGGTTCTCTATAAGATATTTTCTAAATTGTTGTTGTTAGTAGGCATCAAATCCTCCATGTAGTGCTCACAGGCAACTTATTTATCAACAACTTCTATAGGATCGCCAATTAAAAAATAATAATAATAATAATTTTTGCTATACCTTGAGTGGTGAAAAACACATTACTTGTCTCAAAGATAGAATGCCAACTTTGAATTTTTGCCCACAATGGTTTTGGTGTGAGAAACTCATACAACTTTTAAGTATGATTATTCTTACAAAGTGAGAAATTTCTTACAACCTCCCTACTCTTATGCAAATTTTCTAGAGGGTATGCAAAAATTCAAAGTCCAAAATCTCTAATCAACAACATTTTATTCATGGAAAAAATTTTGTAATACCTTTCAAGTTCTTCTAGCTCAATGAAGAACTTTGAATTGACATCTTCATGTTCACTAGATTTTCCAGGTTCTACTTCTTGTGTTCCATTAAGGGTTCCTAATTTGGCTACAGAGTCATCTCTTGCTAAGGTTTTTAGTTGACATAATTGCAATGAAGTTACTTCTTAGGTTGTAACTAGCTTTTAGAGCTTAGTATTAAAGGGTAAAGCTTAACTAGGCATGGCTAGATAAAAGTTTTAGGAATTTAAGTTTTTCCAAAGATAAAGCCTTGCATTTTGTCTTCTTTGAAGGACTTTAAATTATAACTTCACTTTTAGAACACTATCTTTCCCCAAATACATTTAAGCTTAAATATGAAAAGGATTTGCTTCATTTTGGTGAGAAAAGCTATAGGATATAGCACATTATTTATAGAGTTTGCACATGATAAATCACCATTAGAATGGCACCTTTAAGTCATTCTTAACCACAATAATGGAGGTATTTAATGTCTATTGATCAAATTATTGAGATATTGAATTCAAAGGAGAAAACCACATCAAAGACAAAGCTTCAATGTTGTAGAAATTAGGAGCGATCAAAATGGCTATTTATAGCCTTTTGAATGGCTTTGGAGTCATTCAAATGGTTCCTCCTAGCTATTTAGATGACTAGGTCCTTTTGTTTAATTTTAGAAAGAAGAAGAAAATAAGAAGTGCACATGAATGCACTTAAAAGGGGATTGAATCCCTTGACCTTCCTCTTGCATGTCAAGTGAAGTTACCATTAGTCCACCTAGTCTACACAATTCTAATTGCAACAAATTTATTTTGAGAAATTCTAAGTAAGCTAAAGTAAATTAAATTAAATTTCAAGAACTTCATCATCAAATGCTTCTTAAAGAGACTTTTATTTGAAAAAAAAAAATTATCAGCACTTAAGGAATCTTATTTTTCACTCTAAGCACATGAAAAAACAAATTAGTAAGAGTTCAAGATTCTAATATCATGCCACATGTGTTCAACTATTGTCGTAATGGGCAACAAAATTATGACAAGGATAAAATATCATATACCATGTTACCATGCAATGAATAGTACACATCTAACATCTATCAACATAAATATAGAATTGTTGTGCTATAATTCATTGGCAGGCAAGAACATTAGCTCTAAAACATACAAAATGATGAAATGACAAAATGATGAAATGACAATTTGAATTGTACATGATTAACAAGCAACTTAAAGAGCTAAAATATTCTATAAGTTCCCAAAACCCTTAAGCTTTGCCCATAAAGCTTTTGGTTGGGGACTAAAATGTAAAGGGTTTTGGTAATTGAGCGAATAATTGAGCTTCACTCAATTTAATGCCATAAGCCCATAGACCAACATTTTAGGCTAGTTTGTTTAAGAATATTTTAGAGAGATCTAGCTTGGTAGGATGAAACAAGCATTGTCAAACCAGTTTGACTACTCTTCTCCTTTCCTAACTTGGTTGTACTTTACATGCCCAATAGATCTTTTTATAGTCTTATTTATATCTTTATTAAGCTTAGCTATATTAAGCTCATTAAAGAATCTATATGTATTTAAGTCCAAAAAAAAGTTTTAAATGAATTTTGAAAGCCTCATCTCGCCCATTGATCATCAAAATGACCCAATGAATCTTATAGCCAACTCATGTCATTTGTCGATCTCTAAAGCCATCCGATGGTTGAGAATGAGCCTTAAAACCTATAGATAGAGGCCTTCTCCTCCTCATTTGACATATTAGAAGATTGGAGGAAAAAAAAAATGTCGTGTTACTCATGAAGATCACACCAACAATCTAACGAAGAACAATCAAGAAATATTTAAGAACTTTCATCACATATTGATAAGGTCTTTTGGACATAGGCTCCTCAAGCCCATCCCGATCTCATCATGCTTATTCCTCGCCTTAGGCTTTCCTCAGCCCAAGCCTAAAGTTTGGCCTATCCAGTTATAGTAAGTCTCTAATGACTAGGAGACTCTAGATAAGGCTAGGAAATCAAGTCGAGCAATCACCTCCTATATATCTGGGACACATTAAACATCATAAACCCACTCTCCAATACTTGCGGAAGTGGCTCTGTCCGCTAACTACTCTTCAACTGCTAGCACCACTCCTCTAGAAATACAAGAGCACCGCCTAAAAATAAACTACTTAATACTTTATGCATTCAAGCCTACTTATCACACCTAAGTACTCATACTCTCTAAAACGCCCTACTGACTTAAGCATCGAAGTGATCACACTGGACAACACCCTAGCATCCCTTCATAGTATTCTTTTTCGCATGCTTATTGATTATACGGAGTCCAATCTCAGATTAACTTCTACCGGCAAAATCCTTGAGATGACATTTGGTGCCATTTGTGGAAACTTTGATCCAAGTTCCTACCAAAACCAACCGAAAACATTAAACAACCTTTCCAAGCACTACTTTTAATGACCATGTCTCGTGCTACCAACCATGAGAACTGCCACTTGGTGAATAACTAACCCACTGAGAACTAGCCCCTCCTAAAGGAAATCCTGGAAGAATACCTGGAGAGCTCAAAGCACCTGGCTGAAGAATTTACTGCTCTAAACAAGCTACTTTATGCTCACTTCGAAGAAGCTAAGAGGCATGGTGCACAAAGTCCCCACCCCCTCCCCTCCCCCCCACCCCCCCCCACCCCCCCCCCCCCCCAAAGCCTCTAATACTCGTACTAGGCAAAACTACCACCACCACCACCAGCCGTAGAATGGTAGGGATCAACAACCCGATCCTTAAATGCAACAGCAGCCAACAAGGTTTACAGCTACCTACAACCAAGCTCTAACTAGCAATGAGTAAGTTTCCGACTCCCAGGCAGTACCAACGCACTCAGCAATGCACCAAGCTCATTCGGCAAATGACCCCAATTTCTATGATCTCTACATGATCGTGAGGTAGCTCTTCGAATAACAGGAGAGCAAGACTACTGGTGATGCTAGGCTGGTCACCAATAACAAAACCCCCTTCACTAGGGGTATCCAAGACAAAGTGTTGCCCCCCTAATAGCAAGCTTTCAACCTTACATCAATATGACTGCACAGGTGACCCTGACAATCAGCTTTTCTACTTCCGTACCCTCATGAACCTCCATAGTCATGGGGATGCGATAATGTGAAGGCTTTCCGGAGTACTCTGAGGAAAGCAGCTTAGACATGGTTCAACTACCTGCCCAACAACTCCATCAACTCCTTTGACAAGCTAGCATGGAAGTTCAGCCTTCACTTTAGGGCCAGCACACCCCCATTCAAGGACACATCATTCTTGTATCAAATCAAGTAGGGTAAAGGTGAAACTCTACATGAATTCATGGCTTGGTTCAACAATACCATAGTTGAAATCCCTTAGCTAAATGAGAGAGTTACTATCCACACCGCTCAGCTCGACATCTGACCTTCAGGAGATTTCTTTTGATTCCTTGCAAAGAGTAAGTCAAAGACCTTAGCCAACTTTTGGAACAAAGCCCAAAAATACATAGACTAGGAGGACAATATTCGCGCCAAGCATAATGCCGACTAAAAAAGGTCAGGTGGAAAACAAGACAAGGATAGATTATCTATTAAAGATTACCTTAGCGATAAGGCGCCAAGTAGATCAAAAGGGGAGGGCGCAAGCAAGAAGAAGCATCGAGCCAAACAAAACCCCCTCCCTGCTCCTGTTTGCATGCAATACACCCTTTTGAATAGACCTGTTGTATAGGTCTACTCAAAGGTAAAGTACAAGAACTTGTTGTAGAGACCCCTTAAGATAAAGGGGAACCCCAGCAGCCAAAACTTGGATAAATACTGTCGGTTCTACGACAACCATGGCTATACCATCGATGAATGCTTCTAGCTGAAGAATGCAATCAAATATACCATTCAGTAAGGCTTCTTCAGTGAATATGTAGCCCAATAAAGGAATGACAACCATTCCAATGATGATAAGGATCGGGCACCTCAAAGGCAGTAGACTGAGAGTGCCCGAGCAAAGCCAAATAATGACTGTCACAACGACTATGCCCCCAATAGAGTCATTAGTATAATTGTTAGGGAGTTGCACCCTTGGAGCCGGCCGAGCACTAATAGCTCAATTAACACCCTATTTAAGTTACGGACAGTAAGCGAGAAGAGACAGAAGCTAGATACTTCAATCTCTTTCTCTGACAAAGATTTAAAGGAGGTAGATACCCCCCACCACCCCTATTCACACGCCCTAGTCATAGGGGCAAGGATCACAAATTTTGTGGTCCTAAAGATAATGGTGGATACAGACAGTTCCACCGACATCCTCTTCCTCCATACATACAAAAGGATGAGGACTAAGCTACCAATCAAGACGAAAATGTACCATAACAACCTCATTAGCTTCAATGGGAGCACCGTTTAAGCTAAAGGGATCATCACTCTTGATATAGAACTTAACAATGATGACCATGTCACACAATGACCTATAGAGTTTGTCATGATCGACTATTCATGCCCTCATAATGCTCTCTTGAGAAGACCAAGTTTGAATGCACTTAGGTTTATTACATCCTCCCTTCACCAGAAGGCTAAATTCCCAACCCCAACCAAGTAGGATATGCAAATGTGATCAAAAGCTCTCCCAAGATCTTTATATAAGGGCTACTAGAGCCGACAGCATCTTTACTCTGGAGATCAATTTATAGGAGAAGCCAATTAAGAGAGGTGAGCCAAGCAAAAAAACTGAGGAAGTATAAATCAATACCTTTCCCAACCAAACCACCAAGGTCGAGATCAAGACTCCCACTAAGGTGAAGGACAAGATAATTACCCTCCTGTGGGCTAACTTAAACAAGTTCACCTAGTTAGCGTCAAACATGCCATGGATCTCCCTCGACCTAGTAGCCCATAAC
Organism: Lumnitzera littorea; assembly: GCA_024138015.1. NCBI lineage: Eukaryota > Viridiplantae > Streptophyta > Magnoliopsida > Myrtales > Combretaceae > Lumnitzera > Lumnitzera littorea. The sequence continues at coordinate 60,661,435 of JAMXBB010000002.1, forward strand.
CTCAACATCGATCCTACCATACGGCCTATCAAGTAGAAAAAGAGACACTTCACCTTAAAGGGGTAGGCCACAATAGAGGAAGAAGTGCAAAAGCTACTAAAGACCAGATTAGTAAGGGAAGAGAAATATCTGACCTAGCTAGCAAATGTAGTGCTAGTGAAGAAGAAGTCCGAGAAGTGGCGTATGTGCGTCAATTATACCGACCTCAACAAAGGCTGCTTGAAGGACTACTTCCCTTTCCCTAGGATTGACTAGCTAATCGATTCCACTTCAAGGTACGCTTTGATGAGCTTCATGAATGCCTTCTCAGGTTACAACTAGATAAAAATGGACTCGCAGGATGAAGTCCATACCTCCTTCATCACCAACTTCAATACATACTATCATATTGTCATGCCCTTTGGCCTCAAAAATGCCAAGGCAACTTACCAATGCATGGTGACAAAGTTATTCGAGCCCTAGATTAGGCGCAACATAGAGATGTACGATAACAACATGATTGTCAAGAGCAAGGAGCCAACAATCATGTTAGGTACCTCTAGGAAACTTTTGACCAAATGAGAAAATATGACATGCAGCTGAACCCCCCTAAGTGTGTCTTTAAGGTTAACTCGAGTAAATTTATGGGATTTTTAGTCATCTAAAGGGGTATCAAGGCCAACCTTGAAAAGATATGTACCATCAGGGATATGAAGCCTCCAACCTTAGTCCAAGAAGTGTAAAAGCTCATTGATATGGTAGTCGTGCTGAGCAAGTTTGTCTCTAAGAACGTAGATAGATGTGTTGAGTTCTTAAAAATTCTCAAAAATCCCAAAGGTTTTGAATGGACTCGGAAGTGTGCAATAACCTTCCAGCAGCTGTAGGACTTCTCCATGCAACCTTCTATCCTCTCCAAGTCTATCGTTAGAGAGGACTTGTTTTTGTACCTAACCATAAGCTACCAGGCACTCTCCTTTGTACTAGTCAAAGCAAAGAGGAGAGAGCATAAGCCCATATACTGTGTTAGCCACATACCCCATAGGCTTAAGGTTAGGTACACTTGGGTAGAGAAATTTGCCCTAGCCATCGTCATCTCAGCACATCCACTAACGCCCTATTTCCAGGCACACTAGATCATCGTACTCACAAACCAGCCACTACGTACCATGTTACAAAAGCCGGATGCATCTAAAAGGATGGTGAAGTACACAATGGAGTTAAGTGTATAAGGAATCTAATATTAGCCATGAATGGCCTACAAGGCATAAGTGTTAGTTAACTTCGTAGTCGAACGTACAGGAAAGGAAGAAGCACCTATAGGCGACAGCAATCTGGTGTAGACTCTCTATGTCAATAGATCATCTACCTTGGGGGGTAGAAGTGTAGGTCTTGTTCTGATTAGTCTATACAAGATCATAGTTTGCTAAGCCCTTAAGTTCTAGTTCAGTACTAGCAACAACAAAATCCGAACACGAAGCCATAATAGCTAATCTCGAATTAGCCAAAGAGATTGGTGCTGAGCACTTACAAGTCCTCTCAAATTCTATGCTAGTTGTCCAGCAAGTCTGAGAAGAATATGAAGCCAAGGATGACACAATGGCAAGGTACTTAGAGAAGGTGAAGAGCCTTCTAGTTGAATTCCCTTTGTGGACCATCATAAAGATCCCCCAACTTGAAAATTCAATGGTAGATTGTTTATCTAAACTCACCTCTACTGGAATACAAAAGCCCAAAGTGAGGGATAGGAAGATCTTTATAGAGTACTTGCCAAAGAAAAGCATAACTCAAGTCTCAACCAAAGTCTTCAAATTAACAATAGCAACATCAAAGCCAAGCTGGATGGATTCCATCCAAAGTTACTTGGAGTAAGGTATGCTCCCAAAAGATAAGATAGAGGTAAAGAAGTTGAGATATTGTGCCACTAACTACACGTTAGTCAATGGCGTCCTATATCGTAGGGGGCTCAACCTTCCCCTACTTAGATGCCTCCGAGAAAGTGAGGGCCTATACATCATGGAAGAGCTGTACACCAAAGTATACAGCAACCACATTAAGTCACAAGCCCTCTACGTTTAGCTCTACGAATCAAATACTATCAACCCACCATAAGGCAAAATGCCAAAATCGTAGCTTAAAAGCACCCCTAATGCTAGAAGCACACCCCTATCAGTCATGCACCTAGCACCAGTCTTTAACCCTTAACTAGTCCATAACCATTCGCCCAATAAGGCATCGACATCCTCAACGCCTTCCCTAAGGCTTTGGGAAGATAGCAGTTCATCATAGTTGCCATGGATTACTTCACCAAGTGAGTCAAAGTCAAAGCTGAAGCTATGGCAAAGATCACAGAGAAGACTGTTAAGTCCTTTGTTAGGAACAACATCTTCTCTCAATTTGGGGTCTCTTATGCCCTCACCATAGACATCGGGCGATAGTTTGATAACCTCAAATTGAAGGAATTTTGGGCCAAGCATCACATTATGCTGCACTTCACCTCAGCCACACCTTTTTCCTCTTATTGCGAGAGCATTCAACCAAGATGTCTTCCAACTCCTCTAACCATTGTTCCGTCAACTGAAAGTTAACAAAAGCTTTCTTAGCGAAGGTGTTGTTGAGGACCTCTCCGTCTCCATTTTGGAGATGATCTCTTCCATCTTCAAAACTCTCCTGTAAAGCTCGTAGACTTGCTGTTCCAACCCCACTTTTAGACTGGCTAGCTCCAACGAGGTAGCTTTAGTACTGTCACACTCGGATGCCTTCATCACCAACTCGGTCTGCAGCTTGGAGACTAACGTCTTCAATTCGGCATTCTCTCTCTCAAGGTGGGCCTTAACTTCCTTCTCCTCATCCAGTTTCTAAGAGAAACGGGCCTTAGTCCTTTGCTCATCTTCAAGCCAAGCCTTCAAGTTGTCAGCCTTCTTAGCAATGCCTTCAACAACCTCTCTCTCTTACTCTACATCCTTTAATCTCCCTTAGAGCCCAGCTACCTGCACATAAGAGCAACGCAGGCATTGATTAGCCTTGGCGAACTTATCCAAATATTTATTAGTAGAAGACTTTTCCTCTTGCAGGTCTTTCTTAGCTCTATATAATGCCTCTCGAAAGCCTTTTACCTCTTCCTGGATGGCATCGTAATTGCTCAGTTAAGTAGTGCTTAGCTATGGTACTGCAAAGAAACAAACTGAGGTAAGTTCAATGATAAGAGCAAAGCACATCAACGTAAAGGGGCAAAGGCTTACCTATCAAATGAGTATGCTTAAGTGACTTGCCATCTCCATTGGGTCACCCCCACCAACCTTAGACATCTCTTCAAGAATAGCCCAGTTGATAAGGGTGTACAACCCCAATGAAGCCTAATAGCTAAGAGTCCGATGCCGCAACATAAGGTCATTACCTCGAATCTCTCATTTCGGCCTCAGGAGCTTCCCCCTGACCCTTTTGGTCTCAGCCTTAGAAGTATGATAGTGGAGCTCCTCATTCCGTAAGTTGTATAGCACTTCCTTGAACGAGTCTAACTTGATCCCCAAGAACCTGAACTTATTAAGGACATCAAAAAATCCATCCCTAAGTTCATCTACACATTTGTAAGGGTGAGCCATCAACCACTCGTACCAAGTTGCCCAACTCAATGGCATCCTCCCTAGAGGCTTCTGCTTCTTAACTCCAGGAGCTGCTTCCTTCGAAATTTTAGGAGCCTTCCTACCTAGTCACTTTAGACAAAGCGATGACCTCAGCCGTCTCCTCCTCTCCCCTATTAGGAGGGGTAAGCATCTCGATGTTCGACTCATCAACGCCAACAAACTCATCCACCATAGTAATGGGTTTGAAAGTAAGGAGAAAGGCAGGAGAAGGAAAAGCCACACTTACAAGCTCGACAACTAGTGGCTTCACCCGGAGGCCAAGAGGAACCCCCTAAGGCAAAGCCGCTAACTCAACCCTACTAGGCTCCCCAGCTCCTAACTTCGGCCTTAGGGCCTTGCCCTTCAAAACCGATGCCTTCGTGGTCGATTATGATATGACCGTCCGATGCCTCATCAACTCCTCTACTAAAGGATAGGAAATCCCCTCAGCCAAGCTTTTACCTGCAAGAAGTCAAGCGAGCCATCAAGAAATGGAAAACAAAGCAATGACAAAATACAAATCACAACCATTAACCGACTCCACTGTAACCGATACAAACAAAGAAGATCCTTCCCTCATTTTATTAAAAGAGATGTTGCATGAAGCATCTCTATACTAGAACAACAAACAAAGGTGTTAGTAAAGAAAAAAAAAACAAACCTATACCTTCAGCCCACTTCTTTACCACAACCTTCTTCATCCTAAGGAAGAGCTCAGAGATCAGATACTTAAAGTACCTTTTAACTATCTTTGTAGCATTAATTTCATTATCATACCTAAGGGCCATAAAGGCCTAGATCTCCCTCATAGCCTTAGCATCATTGGGCCCCAGTTCCTTCTAAGCCCCTATTCAGACCAAGTCGATCTACATGGTCCAAAAGTTGGCCTACTCTAGCAACTCCATTACCAAGTAATCATCCTACCATCCTTTGATGGAATTTGCAAGGCTATAGAACAGCTTCCTCCCTAAATAGGGCTGGAGGTATAGCCACCCACTTATACTCTTCCACATATAAAAGTGGTTGAAAATTTTAGGATAACCCTTATCATCAAGTACTCACATAGCCCCTAGAAGGCCTTCAATACCCTTTACCCATTAGGAAGGACCTATGCCGAACTATACTAGTGGAAGTTGAAGAGATCCTGCTCAAAGCTACTTAAAGGGAGGCACTGCCTGTACTCCAAGCATTTCTTGAACACGACAAAGCACCTCCTTAACAATAAGGGCACCCTTTCTTCCTTCAGTAGCACCCGTACTCTTTAGCCAAGAATTGACTCGATTATGAAATTGGTCAAAACCAAACTGGGAGCAGAGGCCTTGCTTCTACTAACTTGGCTACCTAAACCCTTGCCTGTCCCAAGCACCTCGAACAAGTCTTTGGCTTGTAGCAATGGAGCATATACATAAGTGTCCATTAGGATCACGCTGATAAGTTTCGTCCTATCCAAAGCCTCCACCATCATTCTGGTAGCTTCATCTAACTATGTTAGCCAAGTGACATCATCTTCTCTATAAGGGAAAGATCACCCCTCGTGGTTTTGAAGTCGGTAAGGTTGTATTTGGATGCATCTAAATCCGTCTCACCCATATTGGTTGACATGATCAATAGTACAGTGAAATCGAATGAATTTTGAAGGAAAATTTGAGAAAGCTTCAAAAGAACTGAAGAAATAGAGAAAGCAATGCAGTTATGAAAAGGTAATCTTTTAAAGCAACTATTGTATTTATAGACCGAACGCGTTGAAAAGCATATCGACAGTTATGAGGATTTGTATAAGCACAAATCCCTTGGAATATTGTAGTGTAGATACGTAGAGTCGGTTTTGATTGGACAGCTACATTCGAAAGACAAAAGGCATGTTGCCTTATGTCAGTCTACTTTGACATGACACCTATCACATCGCATTAAATACATTAAAAGCGGGCACAATAAAGTAAGGATTTGAAAAGTTACTTCCACAAAAATTCTTCTTGAGCCCCCTCAACTCCCACAAGAGAACTTGCTCAAAACACTATTAAAACTACACTTCAAATTGGATGTATTTCTTAACCAAACAATGATCAACCCAGTTCAGCCCAGTCTATTAAGCACATCTCCTCTATGACTTTACCTTAAGGAACGCAAGCCGCTATATTCTTACCTTGGATTAGATCGCCTAAAAGACAGTCCATTCTAATACTTCTTCACTTCAACTTATCGCCACCTTGTGCTACCCCATTTAGACTAGTAGATGTATGCCCTACTGGGACCTAATGAAATGAAACTACTCAGTCCAAAGAGGTTAGAACTTTCACATTCCACTTCGAAACTATCTCATTCACCTCTGTCCGGAGGGCAATTTAATCAAACACGTTGCACTTGTTCAATCCTTGCACCTATCAGCTCTGATTTCTCCACCTCAACTTCACATCATATCAGACCACTTTGCCTTAGCCCCTACAATAACTCAAACCCCTTGGCCTCGAACTTTCGCCCAACCAAATCGACTATACACCTAAGAAGCCCATTTTTCCTCTCCTTGCCTCTACTACAACAACAAGACTGCAGGGGGACAGGTGTTAATAAAGCTTTTGGACATAGGCTCCTCAGGTCGGTCCCGATCTCATATGGCTCATTCCTTACCTTAGGCTTTCCTCGGCCAAAGCTTAGAATTCAGCCTACCCAGCTATGGCAAGTCTCCAACGACTAAAAGACTCTGGATAAGGCTAGAAGGCCAAGTCAAGCAAACTACCTCCTATATATCTAAGACACGTTAGACATCACAAACTCACTCTCCAATATTTGCGGAAGTGGCTCGACCCATTAACTATTCTCTAACTGCCGACACCACTCCTCGATAAATATAAGACCACCACTCAATAATAAACTACTTGATACTTTATATACTTAAGCCTACTTATCGCTCCTAAGTACTTATACTCTCAAAAACGTCCTACTAACTTAAATATCAGAGCAACCACGCCAAGCAACACCCTGATGTCCTCTCATAGTGTTCTTTTTCGCAGGCTTATTGATTGCACGGAGTCCAATCTCATATCATCTTCTACCAACAAGATTCTTGAGACGATATCGCGATATTACCCATTCACCCATGTCTTTCTCTAATTACACCCCTCCATATGCTACTAGATTAAGACTTCTCCACAATCATCAAAAGCATGACATCATAAAATGTGTAAGTAATTGACCATCTACAATAATGCTCCTACACAATTACTTTGATGTTTTGTTCTACAAGTATTTCATGTAACCTATTTATTTCTAATATTATATTTTCTTATGATAAAACTGTCTACATACTTATCTCGGAATAAATTTAGTATGTATTTAGTCCACATGAATGAGCTAATACCAAATATACAATTTTGATAGTTTGCATTCATTATTGGACCTTTATGATGAGTGAAGGTAAATTGTGGTAGACGATTTAACTAAAAAGCCCAAAAAAAAAAAAAAGATTTCATTAGTCATGCACAGATCCGAGATCTAGAGAACCGCAAGGTCTAAGCACTCGGCACCAAATTTGGGGCAACCGAACCATTCCTGGTAAATCATTTGGGGGCCACGTGAGCCGACAGTCGGGTTGAGTCCCCATGTATCCCTTCAAATTGGAAGTATGCCCAAGCCATTAGCATATAGCTTGTCAAGCGATCAATTACTCAAGTAAGCTTTCAAGTATAGTCCACCTAGGACCGCGACAGAAAGGAAGTCAAAAAGAAGAGGATGGTATTTTCTTATCTAATTCCAAAATAGATTATGCAGTTAAGAACTAGATGAAAAAAAATTGACCAAATTCTTCTCACGAAGTACCCAGATATATTTAGCAAGATTGCCTTTAACTTTTGAATGAGCAAACTGTAATGTAACGTATTCGCTGCAAAAACTCGAGCCAAGGACATGACACCGATGGCATGAGGCCAATCCAGGAGCTGACATACACAGGAACGGGAATGGGAATATACAAACAAGGCAAAGGGAGAGGATAATGGCAGAGAGAATGCTCCCTGTCCCTCCGTCACTCTAACAGTGAGTTGTAGCATAAATTGTAAAGAGAACTTCACCGACCTAGGCTATCTTCTGTCACTAAATATCACTCGGAAAACTGAGAAGCTTGCATCTCTTTGGAAAAATTGATGGCATTGAGGACCTAAGCTGCTATTGCAACATCCTAAGTGACAAGTTACCTGCTGATGGAATCTACACATTGATGAAGAAAGATTTACAAGGGAAAGTACTTGTAAATGCGATCCAGAATTCATGGTGGAGGAAGGGAGTCTAATCCAATGATGCAAAGTAGGTCGAATACAACACTGAAAAGATGGTGTTAAGTTGGTTAACTGAGGAAAGCTTCTATGAATTTGCATAACAATTTCATATATAGCAATACACAGCCTATAGAAGAAAAATCAATCAGTGATCTTTTTTTTTACTTCTTGACTTTGCAGCATTTAAATGTGAATTTTGTTGCCCGTAGGAAAAGAGATATTTGAGAAATTTTTTTAATAAGCTACGTTACTAAAGAATTTGTTATGTTAGATACCTTTGTCCAGTGATGCATCACATCATTTGGCATCTCAGTTTATAAGTTAAATTCGATAGCATGTAGCATTTTCCTCTATTGTCTTAATTCACTAGTGTATCTTTTTTAGGTGGGGTCAATCTAACATGAAATTTCGTATTTATCACGATCCATATAGCAAGCATAAAGCTTGAGAATTAAGTGGCGCTAATGTGTGCAAATCCATCCAATTTAACAACTAAGCAGACCTATAAGCACTCTGCCTAGTAATTAGGTCAAATAAAATGGTTGAAGTCCTAACAATTGTGGTTAACCAAAAACAAGAAACTGCAAATGAGCCACACCATATCACAATTTATTATTTAAAAAAAAAAAGAAAAGAAAAGAAAGAGAGAGAGAGAGAAAGAAGAAGACTAGCACTAGTACAAACTTCCACATGAAGCCTTCCATCAAGTTCTCAACATTCATGTCAAAGAGTGTAAGCTTTACAGGTTCAAAAATTAAGAAGTCCATACCAATAGATTCTATGTTAAACCGATGATAAGGCAATTGTTGGAGCATCCACTCATATTTCACAAGCTTATCTCTGCCTCAATCAGAACTTCTACAATGTTAGGCGATTCTTCTACATGCCTATCTATCAAATGTGCTCAACTTCCCTTGTACTTTTCGTCAAAGCTACTTATAATTTTTAAGAAACGAGTTAGCAAAGATAGGAAAAGATCAATAAAAGATAGATAAACTAAACACTCCATATATTGATATCCTTTTAGCCCTATAATACCAGTGATGCAGTTTGTAAGTCCAATGGACAGCATACATCAGCAGAATCTATTCACATGACATGTCCATGTCCTTAAGTTGAATCGTGAGCTATCTAGCATCCAGTACTCAAATAAAAGGGGATACAGCCCGCTGCTAAAACCCACCTGTCTATTGTTAGAGTCTACTATGCAGCCACCAGCAACAACGGACCATGTTACCACAATTCCTATGCACGATGGTTTTGACATAAATATTAGTTCTTTATCGATAACCAATAAAGCATCAAACTACTAACATGGGAGAATGAAATCATTATCACCAAGCTAGCCTTCAAAGACAAGTTACAAAGAACAACCTTTGATTGACCTAACAGAAATCATTGCTAAAAATTACCCCTGCCTGATTCAACACGTCTCTCAAAGAACAACCTCGCCATGGAGTAGATTAGAGAAGGTTCAGCCATCGTACCATTTTCATAATCCCCACAAGCCTACCTCTTCAACATTGGCGGGATGAGAGAAATCCCAAGCTCATCAACTGTCATGAGATGTCGTTAGGTGAACGGGTTATTCCACATTAAAGTGTTCATGGCTGGTGCAATAAAGAGTGGCTTCTTATAATCCCATGCTCGTACCATGCAAGTCAGAAGATTGTCACACAGCCCCCTTGCAATCTATGGATGGACATAATAAGGAGTCTAGTTAGGAACACTATATTTATAAAGATCTAAGCAATAGAGCCCCCCATGAAGTCGTTAATGTTAGACTAGAGAAATCTCGTCAAAACACTTCAACAAAAACAATTGCTGATACACCCAATTGAATTAAATACAAAAAATGGTTCATACATTTATGATTTATACTAGAGGAATAAACTTTACCACTAACCTATGTGAGCAAAGCACTAATTTAGCACAATAAATTTTTTGGGGTCTTGTAATTTGCAACAGAGCTCATATAAGATTGTTAACTAATTTCTTATAGTAAGTGTAGAGGGTCATTTCAGTAATGGGCTTTTAACCTAATTTAATGCCACTAGCCGATATCTTAGGTTAGGTTAGTGACAGAGTCTACGAAATTGGCCCGATTAAAGATATTTTAGAGAGATATGGCTTGATAGGCTTAGAACGGGGATTGCTGGACCAAATATTTAGCTCTTGGCCTTATTCGGTTATCTTATGCACAAAAAGAAGACTCAATAGTGCTTCAGACCTATTTAGGCTTTATTTGAGCTTCTTTTAGTTATATTAGGCCTTAAAGAGACTCAGTTAGTCTTTAAGCCAAATAACAACAATAATGAGCCTTCTTTAGTTAACAAAAGTCTTAAACATATTCAAGGCTCATATCCAAGCCCATGAAAACCAAAGAAAATGATAAGCTTTAATAATAAGGCTCAATCTCAACTGTTCATCTTAAAGCCATTTGATGGACAAGATTAATCTCCACACTCTATAAATGAAGGCTTTTTCTCTCATTTGGCTCACTCAAAACATTAGCAAGCTTAAGATAAACACCAAAACTCTACTAAAATCACTTCAGAGGGGATCAAACAAGCAATTCAATCAAGAACAATCAAAAACACCAAGTTTGATCCACCGTCACACATTTACATTCAAGATACCGAGTTTTCCCATTCTTCCTCCCACACCTCTTCTTAACAATGTCCCTCCACGTATCATCAGCTCAAGATATCTCCTAGGTCGACTAGCAAACTTGTTGCATGTGATCAGCCAGTTACAGTAACCCTCCTACACATTATTTAGCAACTCCATTGGGAACGAAGAGACTTGATGGAATGGCATTAGTATACAAGAAGAGTGGAAATGACAGACATGTTCAAGAACATAAAAACCAATACAAAAAGGTTAAGCAAACTTAAGTGACACGAGATACCAATGCACCAACGACTATGAAAGCACTGAAAATCATACAAGTGCCTAAACCCATGCAAGTGTCTGCAACTGTGCAAAGATCTAGTGCTGCTCAAGTACATGGGGCTATACAAGCACTCGAAACTATGCAACCACCTACTACTAATGATTCACTTGTATTACGTATGATACAGGAAAATACCCGTGTGATGAACCAACTTTTTACTACTTTAATTGCAATTCTTGACCTAACCCCTACAAAAGGTGAAGGAGGGCAACAAGAGGACCTTACAAACCTATTGCAACTTGACCGTAGCGCATTAGACACTTATGGTTGGGGAAACAAGGGTCCATCTTGGAGGGTCCTCTACTTCGAGGTGCAACCTATAGCCGCTAACAACTAACATGGTTGCACCCTATAACCTTACGCTAACATTCTAAGTAGTAGCCAATCCCACACCTGCTGCTTTGTCCTATGTGACGAAGGAAGACATGGAGAAGTTTACGAGGCAAATGCAAGCAACACCTTCTACCAACATACTCAACTTAAATTTTCTATACATGCAGAGGGTTATGGATAAGTCTTATTCAAAAGACTATACTAGTCCCAAGTTCATCAAATTTAATAAGAAGCAAGGAAGTATGAAGGAGCATCTCCTTAAGTTTGTTGAGACATTTGATGTCTATAATCTCCACGATAATCTGAAGTTGAAAAAGTTCTCAAAGTCACTCATCGAAGTTAACTTAGCTTTAAGTTTTATAGATTCGTAGGGAACAATGTACAGAATGTTCCTTGAAAAATTCTTTGAAACTCAGGAACGAGTCATAATTACAGATATAGGATGCATTAAACAGCATCCAAAAGACCTTATGGATTTCATTAAGCACTTCAAGGAAAGCTCCTTAGACATCCAACATATATGTGACAAGAAAGAGCTGGTTAAGATTTGTATTCAGGAGATGTTTACGGAATATGTCATACACCTCGCGAATTTATCCCTTAAGTCCTTCCTTACACTGATAGAAAATGCACAAAGAACTAACAACTCTGTCACTAAGTAGAGAGGTAACCTTGGCGAGAAGCGGTAACCATTCATAAGTGCCGTGCAAGAAGGAAGTTATAAAGGAAAAAAAAAACGAAGAGGGATGATGTTACAAAAGTCCCACCATTTTCATGTCTGATGAACAAAGTCTATGCTATCCTTGACCAATGGCTCAAGGATGGAGTAATCAAGTTGCCATAGGTTAAAAGGGAACCCACAGCACATGAAAACAATGATGCAAAACTTTGTTGCTTTCATAAATCTATCGGTCACCCAACGAAGGAATGTTAGACTTTGAGAAGGATCTTTAATGAGAAAGTCTAGAATGATGAGCTTGAATTAGATAACAACAACGACATCTGAAGGAACCCACTTTTAGCACAGGATAATCAGGGGACTACCAATGCAATATCCGATGATTCGATAATCTCCCAAGAAGATTATCAACTCTAGGAAAAGGTGCACAAGAGAGTGTTACAAGAAAATACTCTTACTAATCAAGAGAAGGATCATGAAATGATCCCATGTAATCCAATTACAATGGCCTTACTCAAAATAGCAAATGTTTAGAGCTTCTTCGATCTTCTTGAATTTAATGAAAATTCTAGGGTCACAGCAACAAAAACTTTAGTAGAGATTTCCGAACAACAATATGAGCAATGTAATATAGTGCAACTAATTCATAAGATGGCAAAAGAAGGTGAAAATGAGATTATTTTCACTAATGACAACATGTGTGTGAGTAACCCGAGTCATAATTGCCCAATATATGTGAAAAGTGAGCTCAATGGCCATCACATTAGGCTAACTTTCATTGACAACAAGTCCTTACTAAACATCATAACATTGGCTACTTTTAAAGCCGCAAAGCTTGACATGAGGAGATTGGTGAAGCAACCAATAGATATATGTGGCTTCACTAATGTCATTTCTAAGACGCTAAGGATCATTAATGTGGATTTCAAAGTCGAACCTATTTAAGGAGCAACTAAATTTCATGTCTTCAACACTCCAGTTTCCTATCATTTGTTGATAGGATGGAAATGGCTCCATGAGCACAACCTTGTTCCTTCGACACTGCATCAGTGCATCAAAGGAATTTAGAAGGGGAAAGATATATTTATTCCTGCTATAAGGAGCCCTTTTGAATATGGGGAATCCCACCTCACTAAGGCAAAGCATTTTGGCAAATACGCGGGTAAAGGTGAAACAGTAATAAGAGAGCCAAGTGGTAACCCGTTGCCAAATTGGGAAGATGTGCAAGAGTGGATGATAAGAAAAGGAAGGCACCCACTACTCATAAAAGGAGATGAAGGAAATGGGGCGAGTAATAATTTGTAAAGATCAAAAGTTATATTCGATCTGATGGATGTATGGTATACTATTTATGATAGTTTATAAGGTTCGAGGAGGCGTTTGCATCCTCTCCTAACCCCATGAATCTACAAGAAGTTCAACCTCCCCCTCCACAACTACAAGACTAGGTGAAACCACAAACAGAAGAGATCAAGGAGCTAAACCTAACAACTCCAAGAGAAACCTTAAGGCCCATTTCTATCGATAAGGGCCTATTGAAAGAAATCAAAGATCCCTTGGTGGATCTCATCAAAGAGTTTAAATATGCATTTGCATGGATATATGATGAAATGCCAAGTCTGGGCCTAGTTTATTGATGCATCAACTGAACATCACATTAGGAGCTAAGCCCATAAAGCAACACCAATGTGTATTTTGCCTAAAGGTTAAAGTGCAAATTAAAGATGAAATTGAGAAACTTCTATAAACTGGCTTTATTAAGCCAATTGAGCACCCAACTTAGCTAGGCAATATTGTACTGGTGAAGAAGAAGAACAGCCAAATACGTGCTTGTATAAACTTCTGTAACTTGAACAATACTTACCCTAAAGATGATTTCCCACTCCCGAACATCAATATGCTGGTTGATGCGACAGCTGGACATGAACTCTTCTCTTTCATGGATGGATTTAGTGGATATAATCAAATCAAGATGGCACTAAAAGACACCAAATGTACAGCCTTTCGAACGCCCGTCAATAACTTCCACTATACTGTGATGTCATTTGAATTAAAAAATATAACAGCCACCTACCAAAAGGGCAATGACAACAATCTTTCATAATATGATACATAACCATATGGAGGAATATGTGGATGATACTGTCATAAAATCACGACAATCATCCAATCATTTACATCATTTTAGGAGAGTTTTCAAACGATGTTGTGTGTATAAGTTGAGAATGAACCCTTTAAAGTGTGTCTTCAAGGTCTCATCTAGGAAATTATTAGTTTTCGTGGTACATCAAAAAGGAATTAACATCGATCCATCTAAAGTTCAAGTAATCTAATCCATGCCATCCTTCAAAGGGAGTTGAAGGGATTCATGTGTAAGGTCTCCTATATACAGAGATTCATCCTTGCACTCACCAAAATTTCTTTCACACTATACTAGATAATGAAGAAGGGTGCATCTTGTAAATGGGGTCCAATGCAAGAGGAGGCGTTCCAAAGAATTAAGGCAATACTAAGTTCTCCACAAACCATGATGATGCTAATCAAAGGAGTGTCGATGATTCTATACTTAACATCAATAGACAGGTCCATTGAAGTAGAGAATGTTGAACGGCCAATGTATTATCTGAGTCGAACACTACAGGGTAGTGAAGTTAGGTACCCGCCACATGAGAAACACTGTCTCGTGTTAGTCTTCGTCACTCAAAAGTTACGGCATTACTTCTGAGGGCATAAAATCATATTGATGACAAAATGTGACCCCATCAAGTATTTGTTGTCTCAACCAATGTTGTTAGGTTAAATCACTAAGTGGGCATTGCTTCCTAGAGAATTCGACAACATCATATCACCTCCAAAAGCAATCAAATCACAAGATTAGCTGAATTACTGACATAATTCCCTAGCACTAATAATGAGGAAATTTTGGAAAACATCCTTAAAGATTTCTATAAGGATTCCTTCATGGTAGAAGTGAGTAGAGAATGGTTACTACAATTTGATGGATCATCCAGTAATGTTAGATGGGGAGCTAGAGTTGTGTTGATGTCTCCAGATGGCCAAGAGATTCCATTGGCGTACAAATTCGACTTTTGTTGCATGAATAATGAGGCTAAATATGAGGCTTTAGTGCTCAGACTCCTTTCTGTTTAGCAAGTAAACGTATCTTACATATGTGTCAAAGGCAACTCGAACCTCATTATTAAACAAGCAAATAGGGAGTTCAAGTTAAAAGAACCTACACTAGCCCCCTATAGCAATAATACAAGCCTTAGTCACCAAATTTCAATCAATAAGATATAAGCATGCTTAATGATCCATAAATAGTTTACCAATGTACTAGCAACACTGGCATCTAAAGTCCTTATGCGAGATACAGACGCTAAACTAAGCATCCAGATCATTAAAAGGATCGTTCCCTACACCAACTTGCAATTGATGAAGGAAGATAAGGAGTCACAAGATGATTGGCGCATTCCTATTAAGACGCGATTAGCTAGCCCTAAAGTAACCCCCATGACTACATTGAAAAATTCCATTTACATCTATGGCTAGTTATATTATAATAACTCCAAGGGCATTTTGGCTCATTGTATTCCTATGGAAGAGGCACAATCAAAGCTCTAGGAGTTTCATGATACACGATGTGGTGAGGAAGGGCCACCTCTATATCGCTGAATATAGCATGTAGGGTATTATTGGCCCTCAATGTCTAAAGACACATCACAGTTACAAATTCAATGCCCAAAGTGTTACTTAATGCCCAATGAAATAGAATGCAAGCTTGCAACAATCACTAAAGATTAGCGACGCTAGTACATCAACTTCTTGAAGAATAATATCCTCCCCACAGATAATAGAGATGTTAGAATGGTCAAACAAAATGCAAAGAAATATGTAATACAAGGCGGTGAAGTGTATCGAATCTCTTATCAAGGACAGCTTCTCAAATGTATTGCACCTAAGACAGAAATAATCTTAAGTGAACTCCACTCTAGAACCTATGGTGAACATCAAGGCAAAAGGAAGTTATACTACCAACTCCTCAATAAAGGGTATTATTGGCTAACTATGGAGGTTGATGCCTTCAATTTTGCAAAAAAGGTGTATTCCATGTCAGCTTCATAGTAACGTTATCCATACTCTAACAATAGAGCTTTATAGTTTGACAACCCCCTGGCCATTTCAGACTTAGGCATTTGACCTAATTGAGCCTATACATCCATCATCTAAAGGATGTATATGGATATTAGTGGATACCGAATGTTTTATGAAGTGGGTAAAAGCCATCCCTTTGAAGAAAGCAACTAGACTGGCGGTAGCTACTTTCATAAAGGAAAATATAATTTATAGATTTAGAATACCAAAGCACATACTAATAGATAATGGGACTCCATTCATCAACGCGTACGTTCGGGAACTACTAGAATCCTATTGCATCAACTACATTAAGTGTACACCGTATTACCCAAAAAGAAATGGTCAGGCAAAAGCCACGAACAAAACCTTAATTAAAGTCTTCGGTCAAATGGTACACGACAATAAGAAAGAGTGGCACAATAAGCTACCCTAAGCACTATGGGTCCATCGGATATCTAAAAGAACACCTACGAGAGCAACACTTTTCTCATTAGTATATGGAACAGAAGTTATAATACCAATTAAAGTCCTTATACTATCAGCACAATTGGCTCTTAATACTAACTTAGAGCCTAATACACTTCGGATGTTAGACTTGGAGGCACTGGATGAGAGGCAAGACATGGCCAAGCTCAATCTAGCTAATTATCTTTAGAAACTCACCGTCACCTACGATCTCCTAGTAACCTACAATCGCCTAGTAAGAAAGCGCTCCTTTAAGCAAGGCAATGTTGCTCTCTATGCGGCAGAGCACATAAGGAAAGGTGCTCTAACTTCAAGGTTTACACCAAAATGGGAAGGTCCCTTCATTGTGGAAGCAATCTATGACAGCGGAAACTACAAGTTGTAGAACCTTAGAACTAATGCAATCATTGCTCCCATTAATTTTCAATACCTTAAGAAATTCCACTTGTAATTTTTTCTTTAAAACTTAATGAAATTCTCACAATCTCCCATATGTTGTTCCTATTCCCTTATTTTATTTACTCTTTTTTTTTTTAATCACAAGATCAAAGCAATCTTAGCTGTCAAGACTGAAGCGATCCTGTAATAAGCTTGGCAACCGTAACGCTTTAATGTAGACTTAAGGGTTGAAGCAACCTCGTTTGTGAAAGGTTGAAGCAACCTTCTCTCAATAGCTATAATTGCTTAAAAGGGACATATCCCTAAGCATATAGTAGGCACAATGCCCTTCTGCAACACCCCATCATGAGAACAAAGAGGTCTCAACTGTGTAGATTGAAGCAATCCCATGGTAGGCTTGGTAGCCGTAACACCTTAACGCAAATCCTGAGGTTGAAGCAACCTTTTCACAATAGTTATAATTACTTAAGTAGGGGTTTGACCTCTTAAGCTTGCAATAGGCACATTGCCCTCTCTATACCACACAAATCATGGCATCAAAGTGATATCGGCTATGACTGGTCAAAGCGATTGCATAGCAGGCTTGGCAGTCATAAAGCCTTTCGCTAACATTATAATAATGCTACTACAAGATACAAGTAATTTGCATGTAATTAATGCCATCACTCATAAGATATGTTGTTTAATAATAAAGTCACTTGCCATCATTCAAGTATAAATAATAAACAAATAAATGTAATCGTCAAGAGAGTGATAAAGTTAAGGCAATTAATCAAATAAGTCATCAAACGTTATCACTCATCAATTGTCTTATGACCTTTAAAAAATAATAATAACAACAAAATAAAATAGAAGAAGCAATAGTGTAAAAAAAATTCAAGGGCCAAAATCATGCTCTACAATGGATTCAGCATTCATTTTGCCAATCATCTTCTCTATGCCAACATTAAGGCCTTTAGCCTCCTTTTCAAGTGTTGTTATCTCATCCTTCAAAGAGGTGATTTTCTGTTCAACCTTCACCTGATCCTGCAAAAGTAAAAAGCAATCCGCTAACTTATAAGCCTTCTCTACTACAAGTGCTAGGCTTAGCATACAAAAAAACAATTGCCGTGTACCTTCATATGTATCTATGATTAACATTAAGTCCACTTTGGACAAGTCTTTCCATGGCTAACTTACATGCATTATTTCCTCACCTAATATCTCCAGAATAGTATGATACAAACATGACCAAGCAAATGCTAAGTCCGCCTAAAACTACCCATCTAAAGTATACAAGCGCTCTAAGGGTATAATAAGGTATAGCGCTACTTCAAATCCATGAAAAAGTGCCTTCTCATCTAACTTGAGTAATGGAGTTACATCCCCATCCTGACTAGACATGTCAATAACTGATGGAGAAGACTAATAAGTAGAAGCAACAAAAAGAGGAAGAGAGGGAGAAGTTGTTAGATGACGCAAAAAGCCCTCATCAGAAGTAGCCATATGCAGTAAAGCATCGACATGAGTTGGAATGCCTGTATTCAGTTCTAGAACTTGAGCCTCAGCAATTACATCAGCTGTCAAGCTCATTAACTACGTTTATTTCCTCACCAGCCTTCTCCATCTCATAGTAATCCACTATGTCTTCTGAATGCGCATCATCATTTACACAATTGTAAGCCTTAGGAGTGCCATCATAATTAATTAACTCTTGGTCATCATCTTCTTCACCCTAAAGGATTAACTACAAGTGATCCTGTACAATATCCTAATAGAAAAAATAACAATACATAAGATCAAAAAGCAAAAGTCTTGAAAAGACAAATTCTTAGAGGAATAATCCTTATTTACTAGATGCATGCTTTTTTCACGTTACTGTAGTTAAGTGGCGATGAAGAAGGGCACTTTGATACTTTCACCCTTGTCTCAACTTGTTTAAAAGAATTTGGCTCTTCACCAGCATGATTGGTTTCCTTCATACTCTGCAACCCTTTAGACTTGGTCGATCTTAGCAGCCAAAGATAGAACTCATCTCTCTAAACATTCACGTCTACAATTGGATTGACATTGGAAGCAAAAGCATAAGCCTCAAAACCCTTCAAATAAGCTGCCCAGTATGATGACCAATTGAGAGAGACAACCCCGTGACGACTATAAGACAAAAAGTAGAACCAATTAATCTTAAGATAAATAGCCTTTATGTCTATGGGAGATACCTGTTAACAACAAGACTCAAAATCTACAACCAAAACTATCTCATGAGGAATGCCTTTGTCAAAATCCAAATTGTCATGTTACCCTATGTAGAGAATATACTACAACACCCAGCTTAATGAAGTTATGGCTTTAGCCCTTCACATCAAGCAATGAAGGAAGGCTATTCGGGACACTCCATAAGAGAAAACTAATCTCTAAGCATCACAACGATTCACGATTCTTTACAGAAATATAGCCTTGCGAGCTAAATGGGTAATATGTTGGGCTCCAAGATTACTAATGTTTTCTTTATTAAATTACCCTTATATTTTACTTTATATTTAAAGGATTGCCACCAAGGCATCCTTTACTTTATTTTTTTTACGTAATTGCCACTATATATAAATAGTTCATGCTTGTAGGGTTTTAGACTTATCATACTTATGACATTGAAATAAAAAACTCTTTGAATATTTCTCTATGAAAACTCTCATATCCCTTTAGCAAGAATTGTGATAAGCAACCCTAATTAATACTTTATGTGTAATATCAAAGTAGAAATTAGGTCATGTAGTGTTTATTTAGTGCGTCATATCCTCATGGACAACTCATAGATTCGCCAAACTCGACCCTATTTTACTTTCTTCGATATCTCAGAAAACCCACTCAATTTTCTACGATAAGACCTAAAGATAACTAAGCTTCTAGACACATCATATAATTCTTAGTATTAGAACTTGGGTTCCGAATAAGGTCAATAGTTTTTCTTTTGGTATTGTATCCTAATTTCGACCAAGCTATTGTTTTGTTGTGGACTATTATTGAAGAGCGACCAACACGTGCTGTTAAATTTCTGTCGGAGGAGGAGTTATTTTGAGCATAAGCTGCTGAACTATTTTGTCTATACTACACAAGCCAAGTTACTTGTTTCTACACTTCGACACTTGTGCCAAAATACTATACCCAAGACTCACCGAGCTATTGATACTTATTGCCGAACTTCGAGAAAGCGCTGTGTGTGATAGAGCAACTACCAAGCTGTCGAGTATTAGGGCTTGTGCATGGTGATTGAAAGTGGGAACCTGTTGACATAATGTGTAGAAAATTCGTGGCATTAATTAAGGACGATATAGGTGTTGATAAGCTATCCCTTTTATCTATATAATTGCCGGGTTGAGATTTCCAGTCAAAGCTATTAACCGTGTGTTGTTTTTGCCGAGCTAACTTAATCAAAAAGATAGAGCAATCCGAGCTATTGGTGTGAGTGAAGGTGAAATTATGCAACTACCATGATTGTTGAACTGCCTTGTATTCCGTAATGGTGTTCCAAGCTATTGACCGAAGTGTATTCTGAGATTCAATTGGTGACTAGTGTTTGACTGTACTAGTCATTGCTGAGCTAATAGCCGTTCTCAAGTACTTACCAAGCTGTTGACAGGCGCCCAAGCTATGGGCACGAACTTGTTTGGGTCGTGGTCAGTGAAGTGCAGTATATGTGTAAGGAGTGTCGTGCTGCCTTATTCAATTGATGCATCGTGCCATACCGTGGTGTTATAGCGAGCTTGTGATTGTTGTATTGAATCTAGACAAAGTGTGGAGATATTGCTACAGTCAATAACGAATTGAGGACCAAGTTTGACGAGCTTAATTGTGACTAAATTACCGATCTATCAAGTATTCGGGCTAATACCGTGCCAAGTTGTGCTAAGCGTATGGATATGCAGTCATGTTTGAGTTAAGTGCGTGGTCTTTTTCATGCTAAGTTGTAGTTAATTGAGCAAAGAAGTATAGGTAAACTGCTGTAGTAATTTTTGGATTACTATATTGTTGCGCACAGTGGTGACGAAGATTGCCGAGCTAAACTTAAGGTTCCGAGTTGCTGCAATGCAAGGAGTACCGAGCTGTCACCGTTACTTGATAGAGCTGATTTTTCTTTTCAAAATTGTCGAGTTATTTTGTTGATTGCAATTGTACCAAGCTGAACTAAGTCGCGCAACTGATTGTATTTCCGAGTTGACGTATTTCACAAAGTTACCGAGCTGAAATTAATGTGTCCGAGCAGAAGTGATTGTCTTGCTAAGCTTGACCTTGGAACTATAGTTTTGTCGTGAAGATCCAAGTAACCAACAGATAAGGACCGAGGCTACTGGCTACCTGTGAGGAGTTGTGTTTCCAAGCTGAACGTGTGTGTGCGCTAAGGAACAGAAGCACAAGTGCTGCTATGGACATAACTTACTAAGGTGCTGCGTATGAGCTAACTTTCGAGCTATCGTGCACTAATTACCCAACTATTTGGTCACCGAACTAGAAGCCCAAGGTATGGACGTGTGCATACTTAAGTGTGACAGCTCAAAATTCATTGAGGCTAGCTATTGTCATGGCTATAATTACGAAGACTTGAGATCAAAATTACCAAAATTTGATGAATATGACACTCCGTATGAATATTTAAATTGCAAATTTCAAGTTAATCAGGCTTTTGAAAATTATTCTTATCCAAAGTATGAAAAAATAAGGTTAGCCAAAAGTTTGTTAAGTAGCTTTGCAGTGACTTAGTGGCAGCAAATGATAGGTCAAAGAATTGAGAAAGAGAATCTTTGAGTTATTACATGGAAAGAGATAAGACATTTGATGCAAAGAAAATTCATCCCCCGAGATTATCAAGAAAAAGTGTATAAGAGAAAATCCAACTACGAAGCTAACATCTCTAGTATGTAGGAACGATTGGAGATTATACTTACTAAGCTCAAGGAGATTAGAGAAGAAGGAAAACAACAAAAGTTTACTCATTCAAAAAATGTTGAAGGGGAGAAAACAGAAGGAAAAGAAGTAGAAGTTGAAGATGAAAGGAAGGGTACTTAAGGAAGAGCTTGGTTGACCATGCCCACGACCAATGGAAGGAGCCGAAGATGATTTCAGCGTTGACTATGGACCTAAGCTTTCTCTATATCACTCTATTTGGTTTTTGCAAGTTGATATTTGACCTAGGTGGATTTTGGAGTAAGCGAATGCCAAGTTTTGGGTCGAAACTTTTTCAAAGAAGGGGTGATGTTAAGCTCCAAGATTACGAATGATTTCTTTACTAAATTACCCTTATATTTTACTTTATATTTACTAGATTACTACTAAGGCACCCTTTACTTTATTTTATTTATGTAATTGCCACTATGTATAAATAGTTTATGCTTGTAAGGTTTTAGACTTATTATACTTATGACATTGAAATAAAAAACCTTTTGAGTATTTCTCTATAAAAACTCTTATATCCCGCTCTTATCAATCCTTTTAACAAAGATTGTGGCAAGCAATCTTAATTAATACTTTGTGCGTAATATTAAGATAGAGATTAGGTCGTGTAGTGTTCATTTAGTGCATCATATCCTCATGGACAACTCACAAATTCACTAAACCCGACCCCATTTTCCTTTCTTTAATATCTCAGAGGACCCACTCGATTTTCTACAATAAAACTTAGTGATAACTGAGCTTCTAGGCACATCATAATATCCGCTACATGACTGGTAGCTGTTAATCTTCTCCACATACGAATGAAACGTAAACTCATTGGTAAAATCAATAAGGTTGAATAAAGAGGATTCATGATGCCTCTTAACCCAAGCCTATAATCGTAGCTGAACTGAGTTGGGTTTAGTATTCACATTAGGAGTTGGAAAATGACTCCTAAACCTCTCATAAAAGAAAAGCCGAAGGAAGACGATGTCTACATAGCATAGCATAGTATAGCAACCCATAGAACGGATAGAGGCATGGTAATATAAATACAAGCGATAGTATTAAGAACTCAGATAAAGGAGTGCTAAGGGAAAGCACTCCCCTCAGGACCTATGAATCACTAATGGAAACAGATGGGGAACAACCCCATCCTTAAGACCTCCCGGAAAGATGTATATGGATAGCCATAAAGCAATGAATGCTGCAAGCTCATACCTATCAAAGAAACATATGTAATTAAATGAAAGTACTCTTTCACATGAGGTAAACATAGCCCTAAATAAATGAGCAATTAATACTAACCTAGTTCTGTGACAAGGGCCTCAAAAAGTAAAACCATCGAAGAAGTACTCAATCTAAGAAATAAATGTAGATCTTTTTGAAGGAGTCCTACTTGACTTTATAGTTGTTAATAGAGCTGAATGCGCATTCTAATCGATAGGAGAAGTTAAAGCAATCGCTATATCCATCTTCCCACAGTCACGAAGTTTAAATAAGAAAAAGACATCCTCTAACGTTAGTGTGAATTCTCCCCATGAAGTTATGAATATATGAGTCTACGCACTCCATCTAACCCTTATAGCTCGCTAAATCTTCACATCCTCCATTGTTGTGAAATTGAAGCGTGAAGTCATGGCAATAGCATCAAAAATCTTAACCTCGTACAATAAAGGAGCATAGTGCTCCTGTCTCATGATATACTACACCCATGCAAACCATCCATTAAGTGTTTGCTTTGAGCAAGTGATCTGGGTATAAGGAAAAGGCAACTCTCTCCTCTCATTTAGGAAACAAAGCATAGATTCGCCCTTCACTAATAGTTCAGGTTGCAACTGCACTTTTGAAGAGATGAACTTAAGGGAGCCGTTAGTAGGTGTAGTTGAATGCTTCTCCCAAGAAGTAGCTTGAATCCAGAAAGAGTCTCCTTTGATCATGTCATCAATCCAATTGTTGTAAGGAAATGGGGCCTTCGGTATTCAACCTCCATTACAAGCCAACAATTAAGGCTACTCTTGGACTTGGCCATAGCTAGAGAAACGGGAATTCGAGCTAATACTTAAGGCTAGCTAGGACCCATTAGAGGTTAAGATTCTATAGTAACACTTAAGGTCAACTGAGGGCCTAAATAAATGAGTGAGTCTTGGTAATCCAAACTGATCCTTAAGTCGGTCAAGGCCCATAAGTGTAATAACGCTTGACCCTAAAACAAAATAGTGTAGAAAGTTGTTCTACAAGAAAAAGAAAAGAAAAAAAAAGGGGAGGGAGACCCAAGCGAAAGAAATCGATAAGAGCAAGATAGTAACATGGACGACAAATTCGTAAGAATAACGGTGAAATAAAGTGTTGAAGTAATCACCGTGTACACTATTTGACTACTACAAGGTTGATCGACGGAAAGGTAAGATTTCTTCGTAAAACAATTATTGATAAAGAAATATATTACACTAGTGGAAGGAGACCTTAGAAAGAAAAAATACTAACAAAAAACAAGAGAGAGATAGTGTATAGTGGCTGCCATATGGTCTCGATATTAACAAGGTGACAAAATAACCATCCTACGACATTATATGAGGAATTGCGAGAAGGGCTTGTAGAGATGGATAAACAAGATCTGTCTACACAAAACAAGTATGAGGATTATTTGAATCAGAAAATAGTAAGTGGATAACATGATGGTAGTAAATACCAAGATATACAGGAAGGACAAAAATCATATACATGAATATAATGGCAAACTATATACGGTACATATATAAAGACAAGTTATATAGACAAGCTTGGCTGGATTCGCTAGCAACAAGGCTTTAATTGGTTAAGAAAGACAAAGATTAAGGACTATCGCTATTGCTACTAGCGTAGTGTTCCGATAGCAGTATTAAAAAAAGAAAAAAAAAAAAAAAAAGAAGAAGAAGAAGAAGAAGCAAAACAGCATTATCCGTTAAAGAAGCCGAGCAAGAATGAATGTGAGGTCCATCCAATTATAAACATATACTGACCTTTTTTTTTTTCACGGAAGATTACTCGAAAAGAAAAAAGGTATAAAATTGCAAAGAGTAAAGAAGAAAGATACAAGAAAAATGAATTGAAAATTGCAAAAAGTAAGGAGGCAAGAAAAGAAAAAAAGGGAATCAATCAAGTTTCTGTGGCTTGATTACCTGTTGTCCTAGCCTCGATGGTTGTAGGTTTGTTTTCTTTTCTTTGCCGACTGACTTGTTGAAAAGAAGAAAAGGGGAGCAACGACAAAGGACGAGTGTGTTAGAATTAGTCGAATCGGTAAATAAAAGAGGAAGAACAATTGAGCGTCTTCCTCCGTTATTGACGATGCTAATGCGTAAACCCTGCAAGCTCCTACAAGTATATATACATACTGAATGGACTCGAAGTGTTCACGTGAAAGATAAGCATTGTATCTTTTGATGGTTTAAACTGCAGACTTGATAAAGGCCGAATGGATTTGATGATGTCTAGATTGCTAATACTAGAAAGATTTGACGGAGAAATAGAAAAAGAAAGATATAAGTTGATCTTTGACGTGAGGAAGCTACAGTGGGTGGCATGGCATGGCATGAAATCACATTTTTTAAAATAATTGGATATATATATATATATATATATATATATAAAAAGCAGGAGAGAGCAAAATTGCACATGGGCAAGGATTGATATTGGGTATGATTAGCCCTTAAACTCATACCTCTCCAATAACGTGTTGACCAACTTTAGAATATAAATATATATACATATATATATACCATACTAAAGCAATATTGCCTCCGCACCCCTATGCTATTTCCACTAGCACAACATGACTCTTGCAATCTTTGCAAAGGATCAGATACTATCATTTTGTTTCATTTCGCAACGCTCTAAAGCTCCGCTTCACTCCACTTCACATCATAATAGCATTGCTCCATTTATTAATATGAATGATATATATATGTATATAATATAGTCGAATGAGATATTATTGAAACTTTAGATTTCTATAAATACTTCGATGGCTTTATTTATCTACCAATGCTGGTAAAGTGAGTAAAAAATATTGAGAGGAGCCAACTATGTTAATTATGTGCAATGGATACGAATTAATGTCATTGGAACAATGAATTATCAGTGCAATATAAAAGCATATAAAGTATATGTTCCATGGCTACAAAAATGAATACTAACATCATACTCCGCTCGTTAAAAATGCGAAAGAAACGTTAATTCCATTGATACTGGAAGTGATTAAGTAAGCAAAATTAGCATTCAATATATATCCACAACAGTTGGAAAAACAATTTCTAAAAATGCCCAAAATCCCTTTGACTATATTCAAGGGACTTTTAATAGAGGGCAAAATGTAAAAGATCATTTCAATAATGAATTTTTAACCCAATTTAATGTTATAAACTAATATCTTAGACTAGTGACAAAGTATAAAACCAACACGATTAGGAATGGTTTAAAAAGATATGGTTTGGTAAGCTCAAAATGAAAATTGTTAGATTGAATATTCTGCTATTAACCTTACTTGGTTATCTTGTGCGTGAAAAGAAGACTAAAACAATGCTTTGGACATATTTAAGCTTCATTTGGTCATATTAGGCCTTAAGAAAACTCTATTAGTCTTTAAGCCAAATAACAACAATAATGACACTTCTTTAGTTAACAAGTCTTAAACATATTTGAGACCCATATCTAAGCCCATGAAGACAAAAGAAAATCATAAGCTTTAACAATAAAGCTTAATTTTAGTCGTCCATCTTAAAGTCATTTGACATACAAAATTAATCTCTACTCTATAAATAGAAGGCTTCTTCTCTCATTTAGCTCATTTAAAACATTGGCAAGCTCAAGACAAACACCAAAACTTTGCTAAAATCACTTTAAAGAAGATCAAATAAGCAATTAAATCAAGAATACCGAGTTTGATCCACCGGCACATACGCACATTCGAAATACCATATTTACCTGTTCTTCCTCATACGCCTCTTCTTAATGACGTGCTTTCACATGTCATCAACTCAAGACATCTCCTAGATCAACTAATAAAATCGTTGCACGTAATCGACTAACTACAGCAACCCCACCACAAAGTAAGTAACCACTACCAAATTTGCTACGAAGAACTACGTTAATGGATCTAGTTTGTGTATTCAAGATGCACTTCCTTGTCACTTAATTAAAATTTTCAACTTGAAAGGTAAGAAAGCCAAAACAAAAGGGCAAAAGAAATGATGCATATCTAAAAATAAAATTCTCAAAGTGGATACAGGAAGCGAATTCAGTAGCAATGATTTGACTTATTCGTTCAACAATTATTAACCATACAAGAAAACCCAAAAGAAATAGGAACAATTGCATCTAAAGCATAAGATTACGCTTTCACATTAAAATTTAGATTAATATTTGCTCATCTCCATCATTTTGACTATTTGTCTACAGACACGAACTATAGAATATTCAAAGTCAAAATCACAAGAGTCCATCCAAATGATCAGTAAATCAATTTGATTGACAAACAAGTTCTAGAAGACACAGATTCACATGATTCGAGAACTAGACTTACCATATCTTTTGTCCCAAAAGTGCATTGAGCATACCAAATGATTTTCCTTGTAAAGCTATCAATGTGCAACACTAACCCTAGTGCAAACATAGACCTAATGGCCTTGCATATCAAAACAATAATTTTTGTACATGGTATCTAAAAACTTGATATGGTCTAGAAACAAGCTCAACCATATGGCACAAATTTAGTGGGGTTGAATAGAAGCATGAGCTAAGTTTAATAGGAGACAAAAGATAAATAGCCCATTAGGATCGGTCATAATGAGGGAGAACCCTTCGAATGCCCAAAAATATATCAAGGTAAAAGATAAACTAAAGGAATAAAATAATTCTAGGTCTGATTATCAGGTTCTAGATTAGCAACATTATGCTGCTATCACATTTCCAATGTGAATGCATCAACAGTTAGGACAATTTATCTTTAAAGTGACATTGCTCTGACTTAGGTGTGATCATCACATGAAGCCATGATGGATCTATGAGTAGATAGTATGCCAATTACATGCAAAAAGATAGAGCCAAATTTTGGATAAAGATACAAGAAGACATTAAATATGTAAAGGAGCATTAAATTTGCAACTTCTACACTTAAGTAGATGAAATAAATTATAGGCTCATGACATAATTTGGAACTTGCATAGTTTTCAATTGATGAAGCATTGAAAATATGTACAAACTGGGAAGCAACCGAAAAAGAAATAGCATTCTGTATACGGCTGAAAGCTC
The DNA here is from genome assembly GCA_024138015.1 of Lumnitzera littorea. Taxonomy (NCBI): domain Eukaryota; kingdom Viridiplantae; phylum Streptophyta; class Magnoliopsida; order Myrtales; family Combretaceae; genus Lumnitzera; species Lumnitzera littorea. Next base: position 60,689,464 of record JAMXBB010000002.1, read on the forward strand.
CTCATTCAAGTGATCGTATAAATAAATGGAATAACAGAATAAGCAGAAAAGCATTCCACAGCCAACAACTGTAACTTTGCCATATCCATGCCATTGCCATGTTCTATCAACACAAGCATGGGTCGGCATAAGTCAATATCACAATAAACATATGCTGCAGAGTAGTACAATATCACGGATGTTGAGTTTCACCAGAGAGCAAAAAAGCAATTTTGTCAAATAATTCCAAGTAAAAGACTTTAATTCTAGAGAGAATCAATGATAGAACTAATTTCACGCTTCAGAAGAGCAAATACCAGTAGGAAGTTCTTTATTCTATCCATTTCCTATATCAAACAGAATCGACCACAAAATTTAAAACTATCATTATGAAACGTTGGGAGATAAATGTGCAACATGAATAACCCAGACTTTCTAACTAAGAATTTCCGCACAGGAAACCAGTTCGGTCCTCCATTTTTATGCTTTCCTAAGGAGGATGTATGAAGAACTAACACAAATGTAGGAAGTGAATAAGTTCCATGCAGGTGAATATATAGCAAAATAAGGGTGGACATTGTGGTCATCACTATAATGGGCATCAAAAATAAAATATTCATGTTAAAGAAGCTATCCACCTTCACATTGCAAGGAAGTCTACGTTTTTTTTTTTTTTTCCGGGAGGAGTCAACATTTCTTTTTTGCTGTAGACAATGTCCAATGTTCGAAGATGTAGTTATATTATTCTCATAAAGAATAGATGTCTTATGTACAAAACTCAAGATTGCTCTGGTGCTTTACCTTTCCCAATGTATTAGCTGATAGTGGAGCAATAATCATAATATCAGCTCAATGTGAAGGACATTATCACCTATCTTACTCCAACTTGGCCATTTATCCTCATCGGTGTGGAGGACTGCATCTTTAGCAAGGGATGCTTTATCAATGAAATGCAAAGAAGCTTTTGTGGCAGCAGCTTTAACATCCGCCCACTCGAAAAAACAAAGGCAAAGATTACCAAATTTTATGGCTGCCACACTCCCGCCAATAGTTAACAAAATCCTAGGTTTTCTCACAGTATTGTTGGCCAGTATCACCTCCCTTTCCATTCGTGCAGGCTCCATATGTGCCATTACCTATTAAAAGAAAATAGATTATTATAAATGCTGCTATCAATAATGTGCTTTAAAAACAAAGAACTGGCTATCTTCCAAAACTTGTCGCTCCCTGCACAACCATGAAGATGGATGATCAGAAAATTAAGTACAACAGACAAAGAATTTAACATACATATCTTGCTGCACTGGCACATAGCACATGAAACAGAAGAGTACACAATCAAGAAAAAAATTATACAAACCAAATACGGTCCAAGATTACTTAATATTTTCTGATGAGAGGACATGAAAAAGGAAATAACGAATAGAGGGAAAATCTCGGGCATAATTTCTTTCTTCCTTGTATTTTCTATCAAATAAGCTATTCAAAATTTTCAAGGGTTTAGTACATGATAACTCGATCAATATATTCACAGCGACAACCAATCAAATGGGAAAAAAAAAGAAATATTCAATTTGACCAAAGAAGAAGAAGAAGAATGGCTGTTTATTCCTCAACACCAATAAGCAATTTATTCAATTTAAGAGGGAGGATACAGAAAATAAAAGACGATTATCCTAGTGTGTTTGGTATATCTACGCTCTCGATTGTACAATATCCGAGTATAATTGTCTAATTTGACACGAGAGAGAAACTTAAGGAGCGGCATCGAAATTGATATCGCAAACAGCACGACAATTACTACACTGCACAAAGTCCAGTAATCCAAACAAAAGGCATTACTTTGCATCCGTTGAAGACAAAAGCAGAGTGCTGTTCGCGCTTCCGGTTCACATGACGACGAATACATTAACAATTTCCAAACATTCAAAATATACAATGGATAAATTGAAAAAATTAATCATGAAGAAAGAGGATACTCTTAGTGAAATGATGTGAGAAGAAATGGGGATTCATGGAACGAAAAACCATTCAGATCCGTGCAAGAGGAGACTAGCAGACAGACAAGAGAAGAGGAGCAAAGTAGAGAACAATAGAACTTGTGTGGTTTTCAATTCCTGGTTCTGGGGAATGTCGAGAAGAGGGACAAGGTGAGATTTCGGTTTTTAAGTTTAAAAGTTCGATTTACTTTTTGCCACAACATTTTTTTTTTTTTTTATTACAAAAATCACGTCTCACCCGTCCGAAAAAAATATTTAATATTTATATTATTAAATTATAACAACCTTTTTAACTTATCATACATAATTTACTTTTATAAGTTTTTTTATTTTAACCATCACTCTTATAAGTTGGAAGCAGTAAATTATAAGGCACCATCTTTCTTTTTTCTCTTTTAATCTCTTTTTTTTTATTTTTTTTCAAAGAATTTGGTTAAAATACTCGTTATTTACAAACTATTTTTTTAAAACAATGTGTGAACTATCTTGGTAAATAACATCACAAAATTGCAAGTTCAAGATTATTAATGTCATTTGCTTTTTCTTAAGTGCTCCCAACTTTTCCAATGTATCCCATTCTCGTTATTTTTTAAGCACAATATGAAATTAGTTAACAAAGGATTAAACTCCCTACAACGCTTCCTACAAAGACCCTAGAAATGCTTTTTGCTCAGGATCATTATTCAACTTAAAAATACATAGAAATACTTGGCGGAATAATTTGGAGAAATCTACGATCATCCCTTGACGCTGGCCTTCTGCTATGTGCTACATCCTTTTGCTTCTTACTTTTTCATTGCTTTTCATCCAGCTATTCTTACTTATCGAGGTGAGTAACTTTTAAACGTTCATGTTATGGGAAAATTTCAATATAATCTATAGTTTTGGTTGGTTTTCTTAATGACCTGAAGAGCGGATTTTCATCGAGCTCAACACACGGGAGATTTAAACTATAAAGTATGAAAGGTACTACATTTCTACATAGCACCCTTCTTTTAGAAAATAACCATGTATTCTTTCTATATGAAATATATATATATATATATATATAATTAAGCCCTATTCTCTCTTTATTTTAGTTATAAGTTATTAAATATGTTATGTCACTTTATTACTGCACTAAATAAGATATGGATGACGGATCACATGATGAACACAGATGACACCCAGCAATGCCATATAAATTTTTAAACGACCTTTTTCTTTTTCTTATGGTATTATCCAATTCAAGGCAACTTATTTGCCAATTCTATTTCATAAAAGCGATGCTAATACTGCCTCATCAAGACATATGCTACTCACATTTAAATCGTACAAATTATTATTGTGTTTTTTTCTTTTCTTTTTGTTGCACCTCACATAGATTTTCTCTATTTTGCAGTTTTATACAACTCAGCAACTAATTCACATGTCTAACATACATTGGTTCCACTCACTAGGTCATAGCTATTTACATAAGGAATTATTCTACCCTTACATAACAATTTCGCTTATTAATTGTTTTGCAATGTAGACAATATTGACATTCAAATTAAATTTTTTAATTTCCATCACAATTTACATAGAGATGTATTTCTTAAATATATTTATCTATTTTTTTTATTTTGAAATTTCATTTAAATGCCTATACATAGAGATATATCTCCTAAATATATGTATCTAATTGTTTAATTCTATTTTGGCCAAAAAAATAAATTTTTTGAATCTGGGATTTCATTTAAATGTCCACATATTCAGTATTGCAAGATTAAACAAAAGTTGAGATTTGTGTTTAGTTGTACTTATAGAGAAATTAAAAAAAAAAATACTTTAAATCTTTATAGAAACTATATTTCTCAGTTCACATTGAGATTAAGGTAGAAAAACTATTATAAACAAAATTATTTCAACATTTTTCCTTTATTTTGGAATAACTTTTTTCAAAGAAATGTACATAATTGATTTTTATTTTTCATTTTTTTGCAAGCAATGTGTGTAGAGAGATCGATTTAGCTACTTATGTAAGTCCTTCTAATTGAAACTTTGAATCAAAATATTACAATTATTTTACACCTACAATATCAGTATGTTGTCTACCAATTATTTTTTAAGCAAGGTATGAAATTAGTTAACAAAGAATTAACCTCCCTACATTGCTTCTTACAAAGTGGTAAATGTAGTTACTTTTAAATTTTACTTTCCTGGTAAGGATTAAAAAAAAAAAAACTGAACCAAACTGAACCGAATCGAGAATATGGTTTTTTTTTTTTTTTTTTACAATTTGATTTAGAAGATTCTCAATTAAAATCAAACCAAAAATTTATAATTGGTCTGAAAGAATAAATTAAACTGAATTATAAAACCAAATCGAACCATTTTAAAAGGACATAATAATATCTTTACCTATAACTAAAAAAAATTATTATAACATGGCACTTAAAAATAATTACTCTACATTTATTAAAATTTCAATTATTATTATAATATATATAAATTAGTTCAAAATTTATACTATATATTATTTTTTATATATAAAATTAGTTATTAATGGACATTTTAAATTTATTAAAATATTGACTTCATCAACCTTTTATGAGATATCAGTTATTATTAAATGAATTTAGTACTTTTCATATAAAATTACATGTTATGCAAATATACTTTTCTAAATTACAAAATATGGTTCAATATGTAAGTTAAACCAAACCAAAATAAAGTTTTATAGTTTAGAAAAATTCTTAAGCCAAATTCTACAATTTGATTCAAAACAGGCAAAATTATATAAAATAATATCAACATTTGAAGATAAGTTTAAATAAGAGATTGATATTTTAAAATTTTCAAATAAGAGATCAACGTTTCCGTATGTGATTAAAATAAGAGATTGTCATTATAATATAGTTAACTCTAGTTGATGTGGTAGCTAGTTGCCATAAGGTACTTGCATGACAAACACATGGCACTTACATGGATAATTGAATAATAGATAAATAGAAAATATTTTTAAAAAGGATAAAAAATATAAAGAAAATTTTGAAAAATCAAAAGAGTAAAAAATAAAAGAAAAATTAAAATTAAATAAAAAAATAGAAATAGAAAAATTAACAACATATGTATAATAACATAATTAATTATAAAATTAATAAAAATAAAAACATAAAATAAAAAATAAGAAAGAAAATTTTATTTTTAAATTTTTCTACATTTTTTAAAATTTTCTTTATACATATTTTTTAATTTTATACTTTTTTTTCTATTTATCTATCATTTAATTATCCATGTAAGCACCACATATTTATCGCATTAGTGCTACGTGACTTACAATTGCCACGTCAGCTAGAGTTAACATCGTTATAATAGCGATCCCCTATTTCAATTATTTACTAAAATATTGATCTCTTATTTGAAATTTAAAAACATTAATCTCATATTTGAATTACTTTCAAAAATTGATACCCTCTTATATAATTATTTATTTATAAAAAAAATTTTCATTTTTGTGATTTGGTTTACCTTAGAGGAAAACTCAACAAACTAAATCGCACCTACCCATATTTAAAAATCTTCCTTATTATATTCAATTGTATATTTTGTAAATTTCAAAAAACTCATCGTATAAGGAAAACAATTTATTATATGGTACATTCTCTTTTTTGGTTAGACCCTTAGGGCCACATAAATAGTGATCCTAAGTTGTAGCTTGTACTTCTGTCCTCAGGATGGCAACCATTAGATGCTGACATATCTTCTTTAATTCGAGGCATATCTTATGCTAAGAAGTGACAACTAGTGGGGAATCTTGTCATAGTGTAATGACCCGAACAAAACTACTCTTATCAAGGTCTTGTCCGCTTTGGCATGAAACATCTCACAATTTTGTCCCTTCATGTAATAACTTCCCAAAAGGTCACCAATCCTACAATTAACCTAACACAAGTATGCTCAACTTTGGAATTCCAACGCACTCTAAGCTTGCTACACCAAAAGATGTCTCAATAATTAGAGTTATATTACTTAATATTTAAGAAATATTACAATCTACCCTTTTTATAGAACTAATGTTCTCGTCAATTTCATTACATAGACCCAAGATAACTACCAAGAAACATCTTTACCCTTCCGACTGGTGCCTGTTTAATACTAATTGTAACAACCCGACTAGAACTCCTTCCACTAAGGTATTTTCCACTTTGACATGGAATGCCACATGGTTTTTTCCTTTAATACAATAGCTTCCCAAGAGGTTACACATCTTGGGATTGACCTAACTCAAACCTGCTTAACTTTAGAGTTCTAATGCACTCTAAGCCTATTATACCGTATTAGATATCTCTCATACATTTTAATGATAACAAAAAGAGTTAAAAGCTAATGAATCTTTAAGAGTGCAAGTTTACAGAAGGATTTTTAGAAAGTTTAATTTCGTAAAATTAAGTTGCATTCAGAAGCTTTGAATTGATTGAAAATAGACTAATCTAGAAAATCTTCAAAAAGTATTGCAAAAGCTTTTATGAGAAAAATCGATACAGCGCTTTAAAAGTTTATTCCAAAACTTCAAAAACAAAAAGCTGATATTCTTCAAAAGCTTGTTTAAAAAGTAAGTCTAAAAGTATGACGTTGAAATTAGTTTTAAATCAGATTCAAATTAATCAAAACCTAACTCCACTAGATTGGGTGTATTAGAAAAATATACTTAATCCCGTTTCACTCAAGATGGAGTTAAGATCCATAGAGATTATCTTTGAACGATTCAATTTTTGAAAAATCAAGTAGACATAAATATGGATAAAGATAAAGTTGAGTCGGATTTTGTAGAAATTCAAAATGAACTTTATCTAGAAATATCTTATAAAGATTATCTTTTTGTTAAGTTTAAGAAATTTATCTAGTGGTTATGATTTTAAGTATATCTGATCTGAACAAATCAAGGAGAATAGATTTTTAAATTCAAAATACCGAGATTTTCTCTCAAAATACCGAGATTTAATCTAACGATTGGATAATTATGGAAGTGAAAAAAATCTTCATATTTTTAGACGTTGAAAAAACTCAATATAAAAGAAGAAAGTAATCAAAATGTCGATATACAACTATGAAGAAAAATTATCATTGCATAAAAAATTCTTAATTAGTTTTTACCTTCTAAAAAGTTTCAGAAATTCTTTCAGATACTTCTTTAGAGAGTTACACCGAATCAAAGTTTTACAACAAGTGTTATTTCTTTCAAGCGCAAAATTATTTGAAACTTGTATTTTTGTTCTCACTTGTAATCTCTATACTTTATTATAGAGAAAAGATAGTTTGTATTCTACAGATCTGTATTAGCCTAGATTGTAGAGAGGCTAGATAAGTAGAGCAAAGTGTTGTAAAGTCATTATGATAAATGCTTGTAATCCATTTGTGAGTTAATTTAGTGGATTAAGTGGAACAGCACCGGTGAAGTAGACTAGGTCCCTAGCAGTGAAGCTAGAAGAAAATAGTAAGTAGAAGGCCAAAGCTCTATAAAATCTCTGCTTGATTTTCTCCTTTCTTACTCTTTTAATTTGGTTTATTATCTGTTGTGCATTGAATCATTAAATTATCAATGTTAAGTAGACCGGGTCCCTAGCAGTGAAGTTGAAAGAGAGCAGTAGGTAAATGGTTAAAGCTCTACAAAATCTCTACCTGATTTTCTCCTTTCTTACTCTTTTAATTTGGTTTATTATCTGTTGTGCATTGAATCATTAATTATCACTGTTCACCATTATAAGTTGTTAAGAGGGGTAATTTCATTTTTTAATGAAAAAGTTTTCAAAAATTTAAAGATATCAATTCACCCTCCCCTCCCTTCACCTTCCCCCATACTCCCTGCCCCCCACCTCCCTCTCAATATCTTATACGAGACTAACATACTAAAAGGCATTTCAATTATTAAAGTTCTGTCACCTAATATATATAGGCTGCAATTAATTGTACTTCCTATGCTGTTGAGGTATGCTAACATCTAATTAATCCTCTTGGGGGTCTTCATTCTTAGCTACAAAGGTAAAACCAATTGCTGGTTGGGAACATCATGGGTGAAGGCATCATGAACCAGTAGGATTTACGAGCCAAGAAAACATGAGAGAGAGGGGGGAAGAGGTGCCAATGGGCATAATTTGAGACATAACACTTGTCCTCCATCCTCCTTGTCAACTAGTCGATAAGGAAAGGAAAGCTGATTTAGATTCATATGCGATTGGTATTTAGGTATTGGTTGAATTGATTCGATGTAAGTATTCTTGATTCAATGGAGCTTGGCCATTAGCTAAACTATTTTGAAACTTGAGAGGGAGTAGTCTAAGTGGTCGGTGTTTAAGAAAGGGGCATATTGGCTTGAGTAATTAGGTAAATAGGGTCAAACCTAGCTCTTTGTTCCTTAACTAAACTAATGAATGCCGACATCTAAGGGGGTTTACCATAGTTTGAGGTCTATGATTAAGCCTCGCTCATGCCCCTCAAGCCTACCGATGCATACTACCGTGCTAAGGGTGTGTACCAAGTATTAAGGTCTATGTTTGATCCTCACTCTTACCCCCTATGCTAAGCCAAGAGGGAATAAAGTGTCGTTCTGTCTTCTTTTGGAGTTGTTGTGAACTCCTGGAGTTTGGTTTTCTTACAAGTTGTTTTATCATTCCATTTTTCTAAGACTTTTACATTAACAATCACAAAGTGCTTCGAGGCATTACAAAGCTATAAGTATGATTGGATAGTTAGGAACATGTTTTACTTATAGACTAGGTACAAAGGTTCAAGCATAGTACCAGGTTGTACTTCTTGATGGATCTAAAACATCTCGAGTATGTACAATACGTCTTTCCAAAAGGATAACTATCTTCTTAAAGTCAATTTGGTTCTCTAAGTAACACGAGATTCTAATTACAAAGCTCCAATAAGGTAATAAAAGGGCTATCACATTTAAGTCACAAGAAGTTAGTTGAATCTTTCATCAGAGCCATAGATGCCTAGTCAACTACATCCTTACTTAAGGATAGGCAACCTACTAATTTCTATGTTCAACCACATGTACGGTCAAGAGTGTTGCATACTTTTTGAAAATCTACTGGCAAGAGAATGTCTCATTGTTTCTTAGGATTCTTTAGCATGCCATCTTTGAATAACATTGTTTACACATTAACAATTCAAAGAGATCTCATAGCTATAAATAGGGGTATTTATCTCCATTCGTAGGCATTCTTTTAGATCTGCTTCTTTATGAGACTTTATATTCTTTAGTTCTTACCTTCTGTTTTTTGCCTTAAAATTTTGTCTTTCCCTTTCTTAGTTTGCAATTTACTTAATCTCATTAGATGCCAATCGAAGATCTTACACTTGTCAATAATTGATGAAGTAACCTGAGGGTGCTACTCCCTACTTCGAGGCAATGTAATGGCGATGCCTAGGTCATTAACATCATCTTTTCCCTCTTTTATGGAGTTCAAAGGGTCTAAGAGACCATGTTTGATGATCTTATGTTAGTGGAGGAAGGGTGATGGATGATAGAGGATCTCACATCCCTTGCTAGTCTCATTTTTTGAACTTATGTGAAGGAATTATATTATTAGCTCAACATTAGCCCTTCTTGTTCAGAGCTCATTTGCTATATGATCTCTTTAGTTACGTACTTCTTTGAGCTCGATTACACTGGTGGTGGTAGCCATAATGGAAGAGATAAGAGCATAATGGGTTAAGCTAGTAAGGGCAATAAGCAAAGTAATCCCTATGGATACCTACTCCTACATATTGGTCCATGCCTTTAGATAAGGGGTGACTTTTAAGAGCCCTTTATCATAGACTTCTAGTTTTACCCCTTCATATCTTTCGAAATGTTTAAGGGTTAGTAAAGGATCGATTGAGGGTTAAGGGCCATGTACTCTTAAGGTTCTTATAAGAGCATCTTCAAGATCCCCTCAATGCTTACTCAGTTCACTACTCTCTCTCAATGTTTTTTTAAGGTTTAGAGGCCAACCTAAGGCCTTTCTTATAGTTTAAGTAACTAGACTCGATGATACAATTAAGAGTGTACGCAGCGAATATAATCCAAGAATGGGTATTCGAAGTTCACTAAGAGTAAGGGAAAATAGTAAAAGAGTGGGGGTTTGAATGTGAGTTAGATGGATATCACACACTAAGGCATAAACACAATCAGGGGTTAAGCTCAAAATAGGATTCAATATGACTTATGAACACTAAATGTCACTCAGGTTTTGAATGAGGTGTTGGATATGACTTATTAACTCACTTAATGAGGGTTTACCACAATCTCAAGGAAAAGATTGATAAGAATACAAGGAAAAGATTGATAAGCTTAAAGCAAGCTTACGGGAGAAGTTTCTCTGAGTAAATATTCTCAATGATTAATCATAATATGTTTGTTACAAATGTCCCTATTTATAACAAGTCCTAAAACGCTAATGACAAAACTATAAATAGAACACAAGGCCTTAAACCCTAAAGTAGGCCTATAACTAAAGTTAAGGAAAATATTTACAAGTGTTTAAAACTATGTATTTAATAGGGAGGTCGGCATACAGGTTATTCGAGCTATCCTAGAATGAGTATGACTCGAAGTAAGTGAGGTCGGTAGTTAGATGTCCTAGTTTAAGTAAGGGTAGTTATCGTCTTACAATACTTAGACAAGCTTCCTGTAAGGTTGGCCCATAGTTACCAACTCTAGAATTGGTCGGTACTAGGTTCATAAAGTTGTACTAAGCTCTAAGCCATTTGGTCTCACAACTTCTTAGCAAATGACAGATTTGATGCTGAGTTATTTCTTTTCTTCCTTTCAGCCTTCTAATATCAATTTGGCCTCAGATGGGGCAGGTCCAACTCGACCAGGGATAGGTTAGCCTTTGTTTGGAACAAGTTAGCCTAGGTTTAGAACATGTCGACCTCAACTTGGAACTGGTCGGTTTCAGCTTGCAATAGGTCGACCTCGACCTAGAAATAGTTGTAAGCTTATTCCTATCACTTGATGTTGATTTGAAGTCCATAGTTGTAGTCACTGCTTTTAATATATTAAATTGATATACTAGCCTTTACTTAAGTGCCACTAAACTCTATGAATAATAAAATATCTTATTAAACTATGTTCATGTATGTTGGTGCATCTCTACTTCAATTTTCTTCTCCCTTTTTTGTAATATGTTCTTTTTTAGATTATTACAAGGTAGGCCAAGCTAGGCACTTAGTTGCTATTTGTCAAACTATTATGGTTTCATTCTAGAGCCTAAGAGTATAAGTGTACAATCTTCATTCGGGATGTTCGTGCATTCCATTTATGATCCGGAAAACCTATCTCCAATGGAATCATCTGTTATCAAGTAATGGTTTATGATCTAAACTTCCTACTTTGGTCAGGTCGTGAAAGCCAACTTGATTGATAAAGTACTTCTCGAAGCTCTTATCCAGTTTAGAAGGGCTCCTTCCCTATTCACCTACTAAATGGTAAGGGGCATCTCATTCACTTCTAAAGGTAAGAGGACCTTGTTCTTCTATATTAAGGTGGAGAAGTATAGGCGGCCCATCACAAGGCTAAGTGTTTCATTCACTTGTAGGAAGGTAAAGACCAAATGTGGAGCCTATCAATGGGCTAAGTGTCTCATTCACCCATAGGAGGGTAGAGACTAGATTTAAAGCCTATTAATGAGTTAAGCATCTCATTCACCCATAGGTGGGTAGAAATCGGATATGGGGCCTATCAATAAGTCAATTGTTTCATTTACCCATAGAAGGGTAAAGATCAAATATGGAGTGTGTCAATAGGTTGATCATTGCATTCACTCGTAGGAAAGTAGAACCGGATATGGGGCATATTAGTAGGTCAGGTGTCTTATTCACCCGTAAGAGGGCAAATGGGACCATACACAAAGAGTTAGAAATTTTACTTCATTCATTTGACTAGTTTAGAGTGTAAAAGAAGGAAATGAAAGATCTTGTAGTAGGAGAGTTGGTACATATCTACTCGTAATAAGGCCTCAAGTTGTCAACATTCCATGCTTTGCAAATGGGCTGACCATTGTACCTTTCTAGTCTCTACACACTTCATCTTACTTTTTCACCGACATGAATAGGGCCCTCATAGTTGGTTACTAGCTTGCTTAAGGCTTGTTTCAAACTAGTTACTTCTAACTTGGGAGAGATAAGGTTACTGAGGCAAAAGGCCTTATGTCTAACATTTTTATCATAATATTAAGCTAACCTTTGTTGGTAGGTAACGACCCATAGTCACACTTGATCTTTGAGTTCTTCTAAAAGGTCAAAGTTAGCCTATAGACCAATCTCGTTGACTTGTAGGTTTGGCTCTAAAGTTCGTATAGTGGGAACCCGAAGCTTGATGGGGAATACAACTTTACTGCCTAGGGCTAGGAAAAAAGGGCTTACCAATGGCCATTCTTGTCATAATGCTACACTTGCCAACATACACTTCCTTTAATATGCGTTTTCCTTCCTAAGGGAATACATACTTAAAGTATGGTAAGTTAAAGCTCCTTCTGTAGTGATGACTATTGATCATCATATAGCGAATTACTTATCGCATTAAGACTTGAGCTTTCTTATAATTCCATGGTGGTGTTCTATCCTTAAGGTAAGAGACAATTAGGTCCACCCAGCTGGGCATGTTTGGCATTGAGTATAAACTGGCCAAGCACTCTTTGCATATCCAAATCACGCTTTTCTGGAGCGGGTACTTAATGAATACCTTCTTGTCTATGCTAAAGAGAAACGTCAATGTTAGTTTAGAGAGGCTATCTGCCTCGGAGTTTTCAACTTAAGGAATCTTGGTAATGGTCCAATAAGGGATGTTTAAGTGCAAGGTCTTAACTATTGCAAAATATTTAGCCATTACCTCATCTTAGACCTATTAGACAATGAGATAAAAGTCAACGAATATTTCAAGTCCTACTACTCCTATCTCTTTGGCAAGCTCGATGCCTACTATGAAGGCTTTGCTATTACTTACTGGAAAATTGAACTTACCTAACCTTTGCTCCATAGGAGCTATTAAAGAGTAACCCTGCCCCATTCCCCCCTTTAGTAAAGGATATATTGACATAAAGAGTCAAAGACGATGGTTAAGTAAAAGAGGTGCTTCTTTTGGAGAAGTAAGCTTGGTGAAGAGCTTTGATGGCTTCGCAAGGTCAAAACTAGATAATGAAAGAGCTAAGCTCGAGGGTATACTTAACCATAAAATTTAAGGCATCTGGCTTGTGGAGAATACGCTAAAGAGGTTGATCGGTGAAGATGATCACTTAGTGTGATGCAAAGTATGGTGTAAGCTTCCTAACAAACATGACTACCATAAGAGCGAAATTCTCCATAATAGTATATCTAAGCATGGGTCCTTAAAGGATGTGGCTAACATAATTGATGGACTTATGCTCTTTCCCATTAGTTGGACTAGGATAGAAGAGAGTGCTTTGGCATTAATTTCCAAGTAGGTAAAGGTCTTCCTTAAGCATAGGCTTAGATACCACTAAAGGAGATGTAAGAAACTATTTCAATTACTTGAAGGCTTTTTGGCATCAATCTATCCATTGAAAGTTACTTAGGCTTTTTAGAATCTTAAAGAACTTAAGGCATCTATTCACAAAGCGTGAGATGAACTAGTTAAGTGTAGCTATTCATCTAGTTAGCTTTTGAACATCCTTAACCATATATGGTGTTTGTATGTCGAAGATGACTTGAATTTTCTCGAAGTTGGCTTTTATGTCATGCAAGGTTACCATAAACCCTAACAATTTTCCTAAGACTACTCTAAACATACACCTTTGTAGGTTAAACTTCATGCTATAGCATTCGAGGTGCAAAATGTCTTGTTTTAGACAACAAGATGGTGATGAAGAAGTTTACTTTTGATGATTATATTGTCAATGTAGACTTTTATAGTGCCTTATTTGTGGTTGAACGTATTAGCTACTAGTCTTTAGTAAGTTATGCCACATTCTTGAGGCCAAATAGCATAACCTTATAACAGTAGGTGTTAAAGTTAATGATAAATGAGTCGTACACCTAGTTAGTTACTCTATGTGAATTTGGTTGTAACCTGAAAGGGCATCTATGAAGTTGACAAGTGTGTGGTTAGAGGTTATATCCACCAATTAGTCTATTTGTAGCAACAAGAAGTAGTCCTTTGGACAAGCCTCATTAAGGTCCATAAAGCCAATGCACATATGCCCATTCTCATTTGCTTTCTTGATTAATACTATATTTGTTAGCCAAGTTAAGTGTGGTTCTTCTTTGATGAAGTCTGCTTAGAGAAGTTTTTGAATTTCCTCTTCTATTGCTGTCTTACACTCTTATGCAAAGTGTCTCTTCTTTTACTTAATGATCTTGGCATTATGGTCAATGTTGAAGCAATGAGTCAAAAGCATGATAATATGTCAAGCATATTAGATAGGGGCAAGGTGAAAACATTAGCATTGGCCTAAAGAAACTCGACGAGCCATTGTCAGAGGTTAGGAGATATAGATGTCCCTACATGTGTTGTTTGCCTACATTAGTCACCAATCTAGATGTCTTTATAGGCTCGATGGGCTCACATCTACTATCTTATCGAAGGCCTAAGCCAGGTTCCACTTTAGAACATGCTTATTGGAAATAGCTTAGACATAACATGAATGAGATACCTATTAGCTACTATTGCAGATGCCTACTATTGTAAGGTCAAAAATATAGCCTTAAGGTGTTTGATAAAAGTGACTATCTGACAATGTTGAGTATTGGTCTACCAAGGATAGCTTTACAAAGCGACTAGGTGCCAATGACTGGGAAGTTGGTTTAGGTCTTTGCTATGTACTTTACATTAGCAAGCTTTACGAGGAGAGAAATAGTGTCAAATACTTGATAGGTTGGTTGTTAAAGTCGTATAGGTTGTTATGGTAGCGCTTCAGCTATTTTTGAATCCTGTATTTAATCTAGGCAAACAATTCCATAAAGATGATATCATCGAAGCTTCCACTATCGACAACTATCTTATAAATGTCAAACTTTGCAATTTTGGCTTTGATGACTAAGGCATCATTTTATAGGGAGATGATACCTTCCATGTCTACTTCTAAGAAAGAGGCTAAAGTGTTGAGTTTCCATTTCTTTTGTTGGAGATTGAAGACTTACTAGAATTTCTTGGTTGGTACATAGACTTTTCTTTGAGAATAAGACTTGCCTCTTGCTATTAGGCCACCCTCAATTGTACATATGATGCCACAAGTAGGTTGGTTTGTAGTGCTATTGGCATTAGATGGTCTTGCTTATGATTTTTCTTCATATCGACCTCTCTTTGGAGGTCATCAACATAGTCAACCTAGTTGGCAACATATTCTTTAAGGTGACCTCCTTTGATGGCATCCTCATTACTATGTTTTTGTTATGTGCATTCCTACATTGAGTATCTAAGGTCACAGTAGAAGTCATATTAGTTGTTTGATGCATTGTGCATATGATTACAGCACATGCACTCTTGCTATGCAATGATTCCATGATCTTAGGTTTCGAGTAAGATTTGTTTGTGAGACTTAGTGAGCTTATGGTGATCGCTAAAGGGTAGGATCGTAAGGCTCTTTAGTTAGGAACTTACTATGCTCTACATGATAAAGCTAGGGTTCTTTACACAAGTGCCAAGCTATTATCTTACTAGAAGTTACTCTCATCTCTCTTTGTTTGTTTGTTATTGTTCCAATTTTCACCTAGCGGACTTAGTAAATGTTATGGTTATCTTCTTTGCAAGGGAGTAGAAGAATTAGGAGCAGTTCTTCACTCCTTATACTACTACGTTAAGTGTCACATTCATGTCGGGACGTAGAATTTTGAGCATGGCAGCATTAAAGCATGCAAAGTAATTTGATAAGGACTTGTCTGGGCTTTGGCATATTATCATGAGATATGACGCATCTTTCTTTGGTTGTTTACTTGTCATGAAGTACTAAAAAAAAGACATGTTATGTTCCTGAAATATCATAATGGAGTTGGGCTTAAGGCCATAACACCAAGTGTGAGTTGTATTCTTAAGGTTGTTTAGGAAGGCTTTATAAGCAAATGTGTCAAAAACAGCATGTAGGTCTATCATGGAGGCGCAACAAGTCATGTAGAGCATAAGGTCCATTGTACTTCGCCATATGGGGAATCTTGATATTGGGACAAAAGGTTTCTTTTCATATAGCTTTGATTAAGGGAGAACATCCAATGGAAAAGGTTTCCTTAAGGATCAGATTGATCTCTACTCTCCTTTTC
This sequence comes from Lumnitzera littorea, assembly GCA_024138015.1. Lineage (NCBI taxonomy): Eukaryota > Viridiplantae > Streptophyta > Magnoliopsida > Myrtales > Combretaceae > Lumnitzera > Lumnitzera littorea. The sequence goes on from JAMXBB010000002.1 coordinate 60,705,669, forward strand.
ATCTTAAAGCTTCTTGATCATTTCATTAATATCATATAAGTTAAGGTCTATGGGAGACTTTTTTGAACGTGCTTTAAAGTGTTTAGTATGTAACCTTTAGCACATTCCATTGTGCAGGGTAATGGGCACTCAATGTCAAGATAAGGCTCACAAGTTACACTACAAAGTGTAATAATTGATATGCATTGGCTGGTTAAACTTTGGAAGTGAAACACAATAAGCTTTCGGTTGATTCATTTACTCTTAGCCATCATTTTCGCCATTTGTTGTTGCAATTGAGTGATAAATTAATCTTTTGCTAAATGTAACCTGTTTTGTCTAAAGGCGAGCTGTTAGAGGTTCAAGTTAGGTTTGTGATTAGGTTGGTTTAAGGTCATTTGTTAGAGGTTTTAGCATTTCTAGTGTCAAGTATGGTACGTGGTGTTTATAGTGGGAACAACTACGATAGGCTCCAAAATATTGATGGTTGAAAGTTCTCCTAGACTTTATCTTCTTAGCTAGGTTGGATATTAAACCTACAAAAGAGAAAATGTGAGTTAAAAGTGCATCGAAGGTGGCTCCGATGCATGTACTTTGACATTCAAGTCAGTGGAAGGGCATGTGAAGAAGGGAGAGCTTTTAGTATCGACACTCAAAGGAGATAGGGATTAAGAGAATGTATGCACTTAGGTTGGTAATGTGCAATCAAAGGTGTGTATAGTTTATCTCTCCCTTCTTTCTTCATTCCCCTATCTACAATGCTATCTAAAGGGTTTTATTAGTTAAACTAAACCGCCATGTAGACAGTAATCTTAGGTTGTAGCTTCTACTTTTGTCCTTGGGATGGTGACTAGTAGGTAGTAGCATATCTTCTTTAGTAAGATGTATATCTTTTGTTAACTAGTGAGGAGTCTTGTCATAGACAACGGTTAGTTTTGCTCTACATGCTACTAGGTATGTTGACATCTAGTTGATCCTCCTAAAGGTCTTCATTCTTGGCTAGAAAGGTAGGATTAAAAGGTATCATGGGCCAATAGGCCTTGCGAGCTGAGAAAACCTAAGGGGGGCTAAGGGGCATAATTTGACATTCGAGAACAACAATGACAAAAACAATTATTCAATGACTTGCAGTAAGTGACATGCATATTTAAGATGAGGGAAATTGCATAAATATTTATTTTTATTTTGATGTGTTTATTTATATGACTCACAATATCACTAATTGTTTTTGTTTTCATATATACCAATAATGCAACCATAGTTATATAAATTGCTCAACTCTTGTGTATATTCAAATAAATACTAATAAATATAATCAAATAAATCAATAACCTATTTACATAAATATTCATTAATAAACCAGCATAACAGAGATATATAATACATAATCACATGTCATATGTGGTTGTATCATGTGATAATGATGTTGGAATCATTAAAATATTTTTTTAATATAGTGTGTATATCTTTTTAATTTCAAATATATACAACATTTAATTTTATGAAGGATATAACTTATGGTTAAATGAAGATAAGATTACAGCAAATTACATGTTTTTATCCAAATTAAAATGTCTACTAAAATTTATATTTATATTTATGTTAGATTTTTTTCTATGTAAAGAACATATATTATAATATTTTGTGTATGTACAAATCATATAGAAGATAATTAACATGAATGCTACTACATTGTAATAAATAGATGATAATATTTCGATATATGTTATGTATTTATATTAATTTTTGTATTTGTAAGTATATTAGGTGAATAGATATAATATTGTGCATATATAAAAAAAAAATTATCACATTAATATGTGTTCTCTTAGTTATCACAATTCTGGGTATTTCTAATCATAATTTGTCGCACATTTTCTTTATATCATTTCCTTCCACTGTAGTAGAACATGATGGATGTTGAGTCAATGAATAGGATAATACATATAAGAGTGTTTGAATTTTTTTATTTTAAGCAATTTAGTACCCAAGCATTTAAAAGTTGAATTTCAGTGCTCAAATATTGAAAATCTGTTCAATCCCATATATATATTATCTCTCAAATGAACATTCACATTTTCATTTAACAACAAAGAAGATATTGAATAAGATATAAAATATCCAAGATTTACATTCATTTTTTTTAGCTTATATATCTTAACAAATGTTAGTATATATCACTTACTATACTTTATAACTTATGTTTATAGACACTTTTTATGAAACAACATAATATCAATGTTTCTAAATTATGCAAATAAATACATTTGCTTTAAAATACTTTTAAGGGTACTAACCTCTAATATCTTTATTTGTTGCACTTGTTTCTCCATAATGAAGTTATTTTAGATATCAATTCCTTAATTCCTTAGATAGATCTTGATTTATTGACATACCAACATATTGCCACTATAAAGTTAATAGTGTAATAAAGATCATTAGCTATAAAACAAATAAAAACATTTTTCAAGTCATATGAAAAGTGACATTCAAAGGGATGATTATAAGATTTTTATTATATGCATGAATCGCCATTTAGAAATGACAAATTAACATAGCATACCATAAAAAATGTTCCAACATAGTTGTCACAACCTATGAGATGGTCTAGCTGTGGCAGGTCGTAGTATACTGTACAAAGACCGTAAATTGATCTCCTTACTACTTAACAACCTTTTATACAATTTATAAGACTATTGTACTAAATTAGTTACCCAAGAATTGTAAAGATTAAGATAATATCACTACTTTGATAATAGAAGTCTTCCATGCAACAACCATACTTAAAGGAGTTACGAGACTCTAATTTGCAAAATAAATATAATCTAGTTATAGGTAATCAGAGTAGTAGTCATACATGTTTATTAAACATTAAATACACATGTCAAATGCTAAAATATAAGTATTGAGGGTCCAACTAGTAGAGTCATAATTTTGAGGCTCTCATCTTCCTATAGACAATCCCAACCGCCTAATACTAACCTCAAGCAGGCCTTGGCCTAGTACAGCAAAAATATCCTCCTATAATAACAAAAGTCTGTAAGGGTGTAAGTTATATAAGTTTAGTGAGATATCCCTCAACCACATCGTTAAGTAGATTGTCAAACAATTAATTACAATCATACAAATGCATTATCAAACAAAATGCCAACAAATACATATATGATCAAGTCTTATATGTAACTCAAATTAAATGTCCTCTATAATGAGGATTGGAGATTCCTCAGTACTAATTAGATCCAAGTACCACACTTATACTTATATTCCAAATATGAAACTTACATTTCTTTTCTAAAAATTATTTTAAAGATTTTCGAGTTTCAAAACCAAGTCCCAAGTGATATGTAGCAGGTCTCGAAAACCGAAGATGAGATACTCGGGGTTCGAATGGGTATGAAGGGTAGGAAGTGAAATGGGGGTTTTGACGATGAATATGTATGGATATCATGCACCAAAACATAAACATAATTAAGGGTTGAGCTCGAAATAAGGTTCAATATGACTCACGAACACTAAATGTCACCTAAGATTCAAATGCGGATTAGATGTAACTCATTAACTAGCTCAAACAAGGGGTTCACTACAATCTTAAGATCAAGATTGATAAGAATGCAAGAAAGATTAAGAGTTAATCAATACTCAATAATCTAACAAACGTCTACTCTAAGAGCTCATGAGTATCGTTACTCGAAAAAGGAATGTTCAAGTGTAAACACACTATCTGAATATTCTTCACTGATGAGGATGTCTACTAATTACAAATTTTGCTATTTATAGCAAGTCTTAAACCCTAATGACAAAATTGTAAATAATATATAAGGCCTTAAACCCTAAAGAATTGGGGCCATAAATAAAATAAAGAAAACATATACAAGAATATAAAACTATGTGTTTAATAGAAGAAGTCAGCATGTAGTCACTCTGCCAGTCCTAAAAGGAGCAAGATCCGACTTGGACAAGGTCGATAGTTGGATGTTTGAGTCTAAGGAGAAGTCTTTGAAGTCCCATAATGATTGGCTGGGATAACCGAAAGGTCAGCCCACAATTGCTAAGTACTAGAATTAGTCGACATTAGTCTCTCCATGACATACCAAGTGGTTCTTTAGTCCCGAGTCCTCGCCTGTATAGTATCTCAACTTCTTAGCAAACAACAAACTTAATGCTAAGTAACTCCTTTTCTTCCCCTTAGTCTTCTATTATTAGCTCGACCTCGGAAAAAGCTGTTCGGCCTCAACTTTGAACAATTCAGCCTCAAGTTAAAACAAGTCGACTTCAGCTTTCGGTAAGTCAGCTTCAGCTTAGAGATAGTCGTAAGTTAATTCCCATCACCTAAGTATGTGTCACGATCCATGTTTTGGATGGAATTAGGGGTGTTCAACTCTAGCCTTGATGCGAAGTGAGCAACGTTAATAGGCGGTTTGTTCATGGGGTAGAGTAATCTCTCAAGGTAAGGTTAGGCTCCCATGAGCAAACTAGTAGGGAGCTAATGCTGCTCTCCTGATGATGACCATAGTAAGCTAAAACTAGTAGAAAAGTTAGGCCTCCTAATCATATGCAAAACAATAACAATGTTGGTCGACACTCTTGAAGATAGAAAGGACTAGAATAATTTTGAATAGATAGGAAGGGAAAAAGCTAGCTCACCCTTTTAGATATGAGTAAATATGATAAGCTAAAGAAGGCCTGAGACAAGTGGTATTAAAGCTAAAAGATCTAGCTCGAATGAACCACTTGAATACTACCGAAGGTGCTTAATGAAAAGGATAGTTATTGTTGACGACTGAGCTCATGTGGATGAAGCTTGAGAGAAGGAGTGACCACTAAGTAGAGGACATCGTTGCCAAAGGATTATGTCATGAGTAGTACTGTAACAAGAAACTACCCGAATCTTAAGAAAATGAAAAAGTGAACTTCAAAGGGTAGACCCTACAATCAGGCCACTCAATAAGAAATTATCTCAAAGGATAAGAGCAGTTATGTCATGATTAATGTAGGCCTCAATATCATATGCAAAAAAGTCAATGATGTAAACCTACTCAAATTTGTCATAACTTCTAAATTCCTTCATCTTCTCATCAATTTGTTGGGTCAACTTGCTTTCCCATTCTTTAAGGCTTTCTTGACTAGGCCTTAAGTTGATTAGTCCTAAATTGACCAATCCTACATTACCTTCGAAAGAATCAGGACCCAGCATTGGGTTAACTTTTGGGACTTCAATAGTTTTCTTCCTATGCTGATCCTTTAAGTGCCCTTTATTAGCCAGTGTTATCACCTTTAGCAAAGCTATGCTATCAACCATGAAGTATATAAAAGTATGATAAAATCATTATTGTATGGCAAAGCATTAATAAAACAATCAACTATATGTAGTGAGCATATCTTTACTTATCCAAGCAAGTCTAAGAGACTTAGAATATATTAAGTAACACCTAATTATATAATGTATTACAGTGGCAATTAATCAAGTTTCAATGCCTAACACTTAGAGTATATACTATTACTAGATCATTCGACCTCTCTAGAGTTTAAATAGGTGTAAGCATAGTGGGATTACAACAAATTAAGGTAAAGAATAAAAATAAAGTAGTAACCAATAGAGACAAACCCAATATATGTTACTCCAATTGACATAAAGCATGACTTACCTTTCCTTCCAAAATTTTCCATTCTCATCGAGAACATTTGCCTTTGAAATCATACCTCTTGACATACTTCCTTAAACAAATTATACCTGAAGCCAATGGGGAACATGACCTAAATTAATGTCAATGGAAAGAAAAAAAAAATCAAATTAAGAAAAGAAAAAGAGTTCCTATACGTAGGAGGTAAGCTCTATATTTCATTTCTACTAATAATTGTATCTAGTGATATTCTTGATATTACTATTAAGCTCTTTTTTCCAATTTATATAGTCTTTTAGAAGAGGAAATAATATATATATATATATATATATATATAGAAAGATCATCATCATTATGATACATTAGATATTAAGGGGCAAAAGTTTACATAGATTCTTGACAAATATATTCATTTCACTACGAGGTAACATATTTATAATTATGCTATATATCGACCCTTTCTAATCATATGTCAACATGGAAATTTAACTTAAAATGCGAAGATGTTGAAATACCAAGAATTTGATGCATACATTGAATTGGAATGAGAATTGGATTATTAGGATCAAGAAAGATAATATTTTTATTTTCCTTTTCCTTGAGGACATGACATTAGTTTTTCCACGATATGAAATGATATTAAATGCATGTACATATAATTTGTTTTTATTAAACATAACTATATAAATAGGTTATACTTTACTAAAATTAATAAGTGTCCTACTAAGTGAATCGATATGTGTATTAAGACTAAAAGTACTTTTTAAAATATAATTTTATAAAGGGAACCCATATTATATATTAGCAAATTCATATGTAATCCAATGATACTAATTTTATTAAAACTTAGATAACTTTATATAATTAAATTAGTATTTTATATGATATTACTAAAAATATTGTTCTATGATGATCTTTTTGTAATCGAAACATGATTTGACCAATAAATTCTACATTTCGATACAATTGAAACTATATCTTATAAATAATAATATAACTATGTAATCTAGCCAATTTGATATAACCTATACAATAAAATATGATAACCAAGGTATATGTATATATAGATGTGCATATATAAATATCTATATTAGATAAAATAGGGTAAGTATATAAAAATCATAATATGTGTATTTAATACACTCTAAGTATATATAATGTATTATAATATATATGTATTTGTATCTACTTTAGATAAATCATAACAAGGTAAGGATATAAAGATTATAATATATCTTAGTTATATAAAATGTGTATGTACGTATCTTTATTAAAATAACTATATAAGTAGTATTCCTACCAAGTATGCAATAATATGAAGAACTAGATAAAACCCTAATGTTTTTGTAATTCTTACAAAAACTAAATCTGGGTTGTGTATACATATACGGTCTCCTAGTGAGTAGAATGTTAACAGTACGAGCTTACCTCAATGAGTGTCAATACAGATAAGCTGGGATTATGGCTAAACTACTTGTTGATATACAGTATCAAAGTATTTGGAGGCTTAAGAGTACTACTTGTGGTTGTAAATTAGTTGTCTTTGTGCATACCATGTGTGTGATTGATATTCTGATTATAATAGGAATTGAACTCCTTGGCATACTGTTTTGCATGATTTTATAGTATTATATTGTGTATGTTAGATATCTCTCATAAATTTTGATGATAACAAAAGGAGAAAAACTCTAATGAATCAACAAGTGTGCAGATATTCAGAAAGTTTTTCAAAAAGTTTAAAATTGCAAAATTGAGGTGCATTTAGAAACTTATTCAGAAGGTTTGAATAGTTTGAAAAAGACACTAATTTAAAAATCTTCAGAAAGTGTTTTAGAAGATTTTATATGAAGAATTGATACAGCACTTAGAACTTGTTCAGAGATTTCAAAGAAAAGAAAATTGATACTGTTCATAAGATTATTTAAATAGTTAGTCTAGAAGAATAATGTGGAAAATTAACTTATATCATATTCAAATTAAACAAGGCCTAGCTTCACTAGATTAAGTGTATTAGAAAAATACACTTTATCCCGTTTCACTTAAGATGGAATCAAGATCCGCGTAGATTATTTTTAACCAAAGTATCTTTGGATAAATCAAAAGAAAATATCTAGCATCAGATAAGGATAAGGTTGATTTTGAATTTTGTAGGATTTCGTTTTCTAAGATTAAAGTTGATCTTGAAACTGTGGATAAACATATCTTATTGTAAATTTTCAAATTTGAAGTCTATTTGGAAGTTGCTAATCAAGCATAGAGAATCAAATTTAAAATTCAAAATTACCAAGATTGTCCACAAGATATCCTTGAATGATCAAGTCGTTGAAAAATGATAAACATGAGTTGAAGATAATTGTCATTATCTTTTAGCCGTTGGAAGACTTAGTATAAGAGAAAAAATTGATTTAAGATAACATAACATGAATCTTAAAGAAAAGAGATTACATAAATTTAATAACGAGAGTTATTTTCTACTATCTGAAAGAGTATAAAATGTAGTTTAGATACTTATCTAGAAAGTTGAACTGAAGCAAATTATTCATCAATCGTCATTTCTATTTTAGTATGAAATTATTGAGATTTGTATTGTTGTCCTTACTTGTATTTTATAAACATTATTTGTTATTTAAGGGTTGAGAGAAATTTGATTGTACTCTGTAGATCTGTAATTAGCCTATATTATAGAAAAGCTAGATAGGCAGAGCAAAGTGTTGTGAAGTCCATATGCAACGAATGCATGTAAACTTCTCATGATTTTAATATAGTAAATCAAGTGGAACGGCACCGGTAAAGTAGATCAAGTCTCCAATAATAGAGTTGAAAGAGAGCAGTAAGTAAAAGGCTAAAGCTCTATAAATCTTGAACCTGATATTCTCCTTCCATATCTTTTTAAATCGTGTTATTTAACTATGTTGATTAGTTATTTGTTGAATTATTAAAATACCACTATTCACTAATATAGGTTGTTAAGAGAGGTAATTTTATTTTACAACAAAAAGGTTTACAAAAAAATTAAAGATATCAATTCACCTCCCCCCCCCCCCCCCCCCCCCTCTCTCTCTCTCTCTCTCTCTCTCTCTCTCGATATCTTATATAGGACCAATAACGTGAACTTATTTAGCTATCCCTAAATGGAACCAATAGTGATCTGACTACTAACATAACTGGACATGCATAGCAACCGTTAAGAGAACGATTAGAAGTGTCAAACTAAATACCAACTCCCTTCGATGAGGATAGTTGAGATAGTCATTTTCCTATCCTTAGTCGAATTAAGTGACAAGTGAAGAGGTCCTAACAAAAGTGGGGGTAATGGTTCGAAGGTGGTTATAGGATGAGGGTATTCTCCATTATACAAACCTAGGTTTGGTCTGATTTTGAGTCACAGTAAACTCCTCAATTCGGATTGGAGTAGATGTAATTTATTTGACCTTACAATGAACTGGATAACATTGTGCAATCTTTCAAGTGATTAATTACATTGCATTTCATTATAATTAACAACCTTATTTGTGATTATATAGTATTCTTTTGACTCCGTTTTGCTTACTAAGCTACTTATGCTCACATTCCAATAAACTCTTTTGCAAGTAACAAGTAAATGTACAAGATGTATAGATATCATCACCCCTATGTTAGTGTGTAGTTAGCTGGGAAAGTAAGGAAAAGAGAATCCACTGAATTTAGGCTTTTGACTTTTCTTTTTAGTTTTTAGGAAACTAATTGGGAATTCCATAGAACAACTACTAGTTTCTTATCTTATTGTAATAGACTTTAAGACCTATGGCTTTTGTGAACTCTCAATGTAAATTATAACTCTCTATGTGAAATGATTTTATAAGCATTGTTGTATTATTAGACAACAAGTCGACTTGAATAGGTATTTTTGAAAAGTTATACCATAGTTTGATTATTGACAGGTGTCAATTAGGATGCTTCAAGCTGGTTAAGTCGTGTATACTTTGTGTAGACTATATCTATGATAACAAGTATGAAACCGGCTTTTATCTTAGGTTAGTTTACATAGCAAAACTGTTACGGCTTCTCCTGTTTAGGATGTGACAGTAGTTGCAAACTAAGTGAAAAAAGATCACCGACCCTAATAATTCTATTGTTGCAATCTACCAACATCTTGAAGATTACAAACTCACGGAGGCCTAATAGTTTATTAAAAATCTTTACTGACCTAACCATGATATCTGGAACATATCATCCACTTCCAATAGAGGGGACTCCTGATATATAGGACACCGTTCTCTTAACTTGACTTCCCCTCTAGTCAAGATCTCCCATTTTGGAGTATTCTTTAATAATTAGGCTCAATCGACAATGGCCAAAACAAAAAGATTGTATCTGAGGGTCTCAAAAGTAGGCTAAAGCCCGTACCATAGTAATATTGGCCTGAATCTTAAGTAATGGAACAATATGCCTGATCTTATTTTAAATTGTCTTCTATTGGGTTGCGTTGAAAAACTGGAACCATTTCTCAAGTATTCCTCTCAGTTGTAAAGGTTAGCAAATATGGACTTCCTTGAAAAGAACTTGTGTGAAGGAGGAACTAATAATTTCTACAAAAAAGAAAGAGAATTACATCAAAACTGTCCTATTTACATAAGAATTACACTGATATTTTACAAAGAAAATATTTACATGGAAAAGATCAGGAAACTTCATAATTTCTTTTTTTTTTTTTCAATTTTGTCACATCGTGTTTATTTGCCAATTTTTGGAAGAGGTTTATGAATGTAATTAGAGTAGGTTCTAAAGATTCCTAAGCTCTATAACCTCATACACTTTTAGAGAAGTAGTTACATTACTCACATCAAAGCTTTGGGGTAGCCTAATCAACCCCGAAAGGTGATTATCTTACAGCATCTAAAGCTTACACAATGAGCTCCCTCCTAAGGTGTTAGGATGGCTTAGCTCTAACTGTATCAACCACATATTTATGATATAATAATTCCACTACCCTTGCTAAATTTGTATCCTTAATAAACTTGCATAGATTAATGTAAATATATATAAATAAAGAAAATGTATTTACAAAAGAGAATATAATGTAGAATGGGTAATTTAAAGAAAATTCTAATTTCGAACGATTTAAATGGCTAGCCTTCTTGATGTTCTTTAGTGGAGTCATCAAGCTGTCAAATCTGAATTTTCAGTTTTATTTTCTTTAATCCAATTGATATTAAAACCTGACCTATTTAATATTAACCTTTAACTAGAAACTAAGGAAAATTTTGGTTTTCTTTTTAACTTAAGAAAACTTTTTGGAGTCACCACTTAGCCGAGGTCGGAAAAAAAAGTTAAGTTAAAACCAATTGGATGAATTAATTTTAACCTAGCTACAAGTCTTTCGATAAAATCAATTTTAAAAAATGATTTTTGAAACCAAAGATCTTGAATTCGAGGCGAACCTATTAAACCTTAAACAAATATCACTTTAACATTTCAAATTTAAATTTATTTTTCAAAATACCCCTTTTAATATTAAAGATGAATTCTATTTTACAACTAAATAAAATTACTAATTTTCTATTACAAAAAACATATATATTTACATAAGGGGAAATAAAAAAAATTCCCTATTTTAAGTCTCCTTGCATGTGCCTACATACTTTCTAGTAGAGATTAGACTTCCCTAAATTTAGTTTTTTTTTTTTGTAAAACTTTAATTTGTTGATTTTTTTTTTAAATTTTTCAAAACGATCATGTTTACATTTTTACCCATTTTATTTTTATTTAAGAAAATTTCTAAAAGGGACTTAATTTTTGGCAATTTATTTTTTTCGAAAATTCTAAAAGAATTCCTAATTTTGAAAAGAATCAATTAAATTTTATTTTTGATAAATAACTTTATTCTAAGTGATAAAATATTCTTTTCTTTTTTAAAAAATTTCTTTAAAAAATTTTTTTATTTGAAAAAAAAAATTATAGAAGAAAAGGAAAATATTAAAAGAACTCTATTTTTCCTCTTTCTATTTTGTTATCTTTTTTTATTATTTTGTCTTTTTTTTCATAATGAAAATAAGTAAATAAAAGAGGAAAAAAATACAAAATAAAGGCAAGAGAGAAGAAAGTTAGACCTGGATGCAAGTCAATCAAAGTAGGGAACGGATTAAACTTATAGCTGACCCAGTCACGTGCTATGTACGTACATGACTAAGAAAAGAAGGCAACAGGCAAAGGGTTGACTCTAGCCATTTTTGAGCAAGTTTCAAACGAGAAACTTGGTTTTTGTATGTATTCAATTGGGGAATAGGGGTTAGGTGAAATACCACCACGTTTGGTGGTTGTTTGAAGGTGGTCAGATATGGAGTGACAATGGTGATGGTTAGGTGGTCGTAGCTAGGTATCTAAGAGTGAGTAGATGGTAGTGGTTTAGGTTTAGGGATGTAGGGAGGTGCATAGGGGTGGTGGTTTGTAGAGATAACCGCCAGAAAGTGATGGTTCAAGGGGCGGCAAGGGTTTGGTGGCGGCGATGCGGTGATGATGCTAGGGGCTACGACTGAAGTTAGAAGTAGTGGTGTTAGGAAGCTTATGGCCTAGGAAATCTAGTGAGGCTAGTAGCTTCACTTGAAAAGTTTCGAGTTGAAGCTTATCCTAGAGTAAGAGAGCATGCAAATGGCTAGAGAGTTAGATAGTATTCTTGTGTGGATTTTAGCAAGAACTGATGTTGGAAATGAATCCTTAAACCTCTATTTATATTATTTGAGTAAAGAGTAAATAATGAAAAGCTCAAAACACCATAAATTTGACAATAAAAACTAAGCTAAGATCTCGTGATTTGATTCGAAATTAAGGAAACCGCTTAGTCAAAATGATATTATAGTGTTCAATCTTGCCAAAAAATGTAGTAGACGCTTCGATTCTTGCCTAGTTTACTCAAATTAGATCAATTACATCATATGCTAAAATCTCAATTTATAACTTTTCTTGATTTTTCAAGTTCAATTCAGATAAGGAAATGAATGCATTTAGATGAGATCACAGTTCTTACTTAGAGTATCCCAAGTAATCTATGTCATTTCACCATTAACTTAGTGAAATCACGAAGAAGAATTGATAAAAAAAAATGACCACAAAGTGAGCACTTTGGCTTGGAATTGCATTAGAAAAGAAGGGAAAGGAATGCAAAAAGAAAGAAAGAGGATGCTAACGTAGTGCCGCCATGTTAGCCCCATGTAATAAAGATTGTCTCAGCAAGACATGTGGTCTATTAATGCTCGACAATGGCTATTGGGTCAAAAAGAACAAAGAGGCACAAAGTGCCTAGTGTAGGGGTTAAACTCAAGACTTCTAACTTACTCCCATACTAAAACCAAGTTTTAAACCATTAAGCCATTTAGCTCATGCCTTGTTTTTCTTTGTAACTAAATTGCATATGAAGACTAAAACTTGACATGGGCCATATTCAACTTATTCAATCTAAGCCCAAAACATACCTAACCCTTATTATTCTATTCTAATGTATTTCTATTTTCCTAAAAATTTTATTTTTTGTTTTCTAAATTTTCTTATTACTTTTTTATTTTTGTAAATTTTTTAGTTTTTTTTTTATTTTAAGTTTTTGAATATATTTTCTTCCAATTAGGACACTTTTTTACATTTTAAAAATTTAGGAGGCAAAAATATGGTATCTACATTTGTTTATTACATATTCTGCATATGCCAATGCATTGTTTATTAATGTACATGTGTTTACGTGTTGTGTACTAAGTTCAACTCACTCCTTTTTTTTCCTCAAATGTAGGAACTATAGTTAAATTGATTATCATAATTTTTGGAGATTCTTATTACTGCTAGTGATAACTATATATGTTATTTAGAGTTTGCTATATGAGTTTGAATAGATACAATTTTAGTCTTTTAGTTATTAATTATTGTGCAAGAATTAATTATTTTATTTACGCATTATTCTAATTTATTTTAGAGAATTGATTTTATGAAATTATTTGAGATTTTAGAGGAGATTTAGAATTTTTAGTAATAGTTTTAAAGCCTAATGTGGCAATAGAAGATTAGCGATACATGGTAATCTATGGCATTCTAAATCTGGGATGTTATAAGAGGTGTTGCCTCCCTTGAAGTGATGAGAGTGTTTTCTTGATTGGACCAAACTACTTTTGCCTATACTTCCATTTAGTGAAATTTGGGCTCTAATTCACACTTTCTAATTTCATAAGGGTCATCTTAGACTACTACTAGTAGAACTTAGCTCAAATGATACCAAATGCTTACTCAATGGTAATGACATTTGTGTCATTATGTGGGAAGTCGATGCAGGACCTTATCCTTAAGCTCCTCTTCTCTTTTTTTGAGCTTAGAAGGAGTCATAAGTGGTTTCACTTGTAAGCTTAGGTGAAGACAGAGTTGTCCAATGGGCTAAATTCCTCCATCAAGTGTAGAAGCCTAAGTATTTAGTCGTAGAGTGCAATAAGGGCTTTGACTTTTGGACCCATTGGTTGGTATTACTTAATCATACGACAAAGAAGCTCCATAAGGATGAGCAATGGGTTGCCCCTAAGTTTCTTAAGTATTTGGAGTCGTTAAGGTACAAGAAACCTAAGGATATGATGAACGTTTAAGAGGCTGCTCGTGAATGGAAAGTGTAGGAGAAGAAGTTTGGAGATGCAAAATGATAGGAATCAGCCCTTTGGACCGATCACGCACAGCCAAGCTAGAGGACTCCAAGGACTTATGCGGAGGATCCTAACTCAAAGCCCCAACCAAGATGAGAGTTCATGTTCTAACCTCCATTTTTCACTCTACTACTAAACTAAACACTAAGCTCACATGAATGCTAACTTAACTTCCAAACAGATGAGTAGACATACCGACCTACTAAGTACACTAGCCGATTAGCTGAGCAGTTGTACCATAACCCAAACAACATTCAAGCATACCAACCTCAAATGACTGTCCAAGTCGACCAGAATCCGACCGTAGTCTAAGGCAAATGTTCTTTAGTGACTGATTAACTGAGCTTTGACCTTACCCAAATTAGGTCGGCTCTGACTGCAAATCCTTTCTTTACCTTATTTGAAAGTGTATCATACTCCACATCGCCAACCACCATGCAATATGTGTCTTGTAGCACAATATTCCAAAAGGATTTTTTACTTTTTTCGTCAAAATATTCTTTATCTCTTTTGCTCTTTTTAGTATAATTCATGTATTCTAATTTTCATTTACCCTTTTGTCTTTTCCATGTATGCTTGTAACCTTAGCGAAGCTAGTATATAAACCCCATTCATTTTGTATGCAGTCATCAACCTCATTATTAGAATTAATACAAGTTCCCTTTTGTGAGTAACCTTAGTGTTCTTATTTATCCCCTAACTCTTATTTATTTCCTTTAGCAAAAGTAGTGATAAGTAATCCTATAGTTCAAACCGATGAGTCACATCTGGTGGATTGTAGGCTGAGTAGGATCAATTGGTGTGTCATATCTAATTGGTAACTACCCGAATTTTACTAAACCCATTTTCTTTTCTTTGTTTCTACTCATTGTGGTGCTTCTCCATATAGGTTTAGTGTCTCACCCTTATGGGGACTTAAGTTCAACACTGGCATAGTAAGCTCGTTCATATGCTCTTTGAACTAACCTTTACTTATTGCTTCTTTTAGGTATGGTTCGCATTTAGAGTATGACCCTATATTATTTTTGGGTGTAGGGTGTTAAGGTTGGAAATCATATCTCAAGCACTACCTACCGAGGTCTTATGTTACGCTCTTAATCCTGAGGATTCATCAATTTGGTTTATTGAGCTCTTTTATAATGATCTACTAAGGAGGAAGCCAACCTGCTTAAGTCAACCAAGCTACATGAGTGCCTAAGTATTCAGAAAATGCTTTATCATCTCTTATGTTGAAAACTAGAGTAAGCTATCCAACCCAAACAACTCAATCGAGATACCCAAAAACCCTTTGCCCTTTCTCCAAACTCTTGAAACGATTACCCAAGCTACTTAAAGACTTTGGCTTGGAGCTGCTTCAATATAGTTTTCTTCTTTTTGCTAGGATGTTTGCCCTCACAACACTTGACTTTTTCTAGTATATTACCTATAGGTGCATATTCTATTTTATCTTTTCCCTATTTGCCCTTCTTAGTACTTCCATGATGTATTATTTTCCTTTTAGGACTAAAAGTCCAATCCTTTTTGGACTTTGTATATTATTCCATGTAAATCTATTTAGGAAACTAAATAGCCTACTTGTTAGCAGCCGAAAACAACATATGTTAATTAATATTTTCCTTCTCCCTCAACTTTGTTCTGGTTAGCTTATTTTAGCTTCAAGTTTAATAATTTACTCTTATCTAACCTTAAAGGAAAGTTGGTGGCGAATGACCTTAGAATTCTACTTGTATGCTATATCAAGTAAGACTTTAGGTTTATAGTGATTGAGTGATGTGTCATATCTATGTAATTGCCTATGAGTTTGCTTAACCCTTTACTAAAACCCTTTGCATCTTTAACCTTAGTTAGGTCCGACATACCCCTATTATTTATGTGATATTGCTTTTGTGTGTCCATCTACATGAGACATTTCGCCTTAGTATTAAAACTTCAGCAATGCCACTATTGTCTATGAGTGTAGTTACAGTATTACTAAGAGTTTGAGCTATTGTTGTATGTTTGTGACATGGTTGTTGTGTTTTTAATAACGTTATGTGTTATAATTTGGAGTCGAGCTAGGTTCATATTGGTGCTATTAAGATGTTTAAGCTAGTTTGAGTAAGGTGGTTATAAGTATGTCACTGGGATTTTTGTCATGTTGAAGTTATTAAAATCTATGAGTTTATTGAGAATGATAGATTCTAGTGTCTAAGATAATGTTGGAGATAATGGGAATGATTTCCCTAAATATGGGAATGTTCTACAAACTCCCCAATTTATAGAGGAATAAATAAGAAATTTGGCTGTTGTGGTAGTAAATCTAGCTATAACCATGAAATGGATGTCTGAGGCCAAACCTATTAGATAAGATGCAAGTCATGCTTGAGCTGATTCGATTGAAATGATGCTTAAGAGGTTAGTAATCATCATATTCACAAGTAACGTGATGACAGAAAGGCTCCAAATTACAATGATCGACTTAAAGGAAGATTAAGACCTAATGCCTAAGCTACGAGAAGGATTGAGTTAGAGGATTGTAATGAAGAAAAGGAATATGACTTCTATAATGTAAAGGATAGAGGATACCAAGCTCCTCTAGGAGTGGAGAAGTTGAAGTTACAGATGCTGAGTTTTATAGGTAGCCTTGACTAAGAAGATAAAGTTGAGAAACTCTTTGAACATCATGAATGTGCTGATAATGCTAAGGTAGCATTGGCTACCTTAGATTTTCAAGCTATGTCGCCCTTATTGTGGAAAAACTTACAGATTCCTATGCATTAAGATGGAGAAAAGGAAATTAAAACTTAGAATGAAATGAAAAGAGTCATAAGGTGAAGGTTTGTCCCTAATCATTATTTGTAGGATGTATTTCGAAAGCTTCAAGAATTGAGATAATGATGTTCTAGTGTGGATGGATACATTAAAGAATTTTAGATGCTCATGATTCGTTATGAAGTTTATGAGCTTAAAGCCCGGACTGTCCTTCCTTAGATTCATTAGAGGATCGAAATTTAAAATTGGTTCTGTTCTAAAATTCCAAAGAATTAAGACATTGGATGATGTCATTAGAGCTGCATAGAGGATTGAATGATGTAGGCGTATGAGCCATTTCCAATTTCCCTAGAGCCGACTCTAATCTAGCTTACCTATTCAATTTGAGGTAAGAAGACCTATTAAGATAGAGTCAACTAAAAAAGAAAGAACCCTTGGATCACTAAGTTGATCATAAAGGAAAGGCTATAGAAACAGGGAAAGAGAGGAGGAATGAAAAAGGTCAAACCTTAGGTGGCAAGACTGATGTGCTTCAAAATACAAAGATTCGAATACATGATAGCCCTATGTCCTATTTGTTGAGCCATGGTGATTAAAGGCAAGATGAAGACCTTAAAGGTTAATAATACATATGAGGAGGTAGAAGAAAAGAGGGAAGTAAAGTGTATCGAGGTGGCATTTGAAGCAGAAGAGGTTGCCATCTTCATCAAACAAGAGGAATTCTTGAATACGGTTATATGCTAAGCTATGAGCAGGACCCCTCTTGTCGAGAACAAACAACGAAAGAACTTCTTTCATAGTGGTTGTAGGGTGAATGATCAATTGTTGAGCTTAAATTTGGTTTCTTTTCTCCTTAGTCTAATTGATATCAAATCCAGTCCATCTAGATTATGGAACAATTATAATTTCAATAAAATGCCTTTAAAAAATGGAGTCACCACCTGACTATATTAAGATAAAAGTGGAGTTAGAGTTCATGAGTAAGTAAACCTTAACTCGAGCTATTGATTCATGGTTTTTTCAAAAGATGGTTTTAGAAAAGTGGAAACCAAAGATAAAGGGATTCGGAGGCTAAAGTCCATAAAGTAGAGAATTAGGCCGTTAATTTCTCATAAGCTCTTCAAAAGGAAAAGGGATTTAACATTAAGAAAGTAAAAGAATAGCTTTTTACATTTTTTGTCGTTGCTTGAAGTGACTATATGGCTACTAGCCAAGATCAAGTTTATATAGTTTTATTGGTATTTTTAAAAAGATTTTACTATATTTATCTATTTTATTTGTGAAATCTTTCACTTTTAGTTTTCACCCATTCATCAGTTTGTAATAAAACATTTTTTGTTCAACTTTTGAAAAATCCTAAGGATCTACTAATTTTGAAAACACGTAGTTTAATTTTGTTTTATGAAAATCATTTTTCCACGTGTGAGAAATCATTTATGAAAATCTCTTTTGATTTTCAAAAGATTCCTTTATTGATAATATTTACAAAATATTATATAACATGTAATGATCATACACTAAATTATGCAAATATCACAACTACTAAGTATATGAATATCATTTTTCTAAGTGCAAAAAATCATTTATGAAAATGATTTTTTTATTTTCAAAAGATTCCTTTATTGACAATATTTACAAAGTATCATATAACATGTAATCATCATATACTAAATTATGCAAATATCATAACTACTATAGTATAAGTATATTAAATTTCTAAGTATCATATAGACTGCATATTATCTAAATTTACAAAGTGAACATTTAAAATGTATCATTGATCATAATTATAGATATCTCCTCAATTTCCATGTGTCAACTATATAAATTATCAAATCTATGTACAAACTACATACAATTGTAAATGCATTATTAAATTTTACTAATTATCAATAAGAATTAACTATAAAATATCCTATACATTATCACTATATTTTAAAAGAATATTATTTAGTTTAACTAACATTATGTACGAGTTGTGGGCTTCCCGTTATTAATACATTATCAAATTCTACTAATTATCAACCTATATAAACTATAAATTTATTATCAACATATATTATTATATTTATCAAACCATTATATTATATTATACAAGCTACAAACTAAGACCATATATGTTTCAAATCATCAATATATTTTAATTATATCACCTATTGCTAGATTATTACAAAATTTTAACTATGGTGTTTAAAAGTATCATATTTCATGAATTACAACATTTGAATACTATATTAATACAAACCATAACTAATCATGTACTAATCTACAAATGTTTATATACACTTTCCATTATATATAATTTAATTTTACAAATCAACCAACATATTATTAATTTTTTAATAAACTAAATTTTCCATCTATAAATTCTAATAAATTAAAAAGTAGGAACGATCAATATATGAGATAATCAACACATTGTAAAATTCTATTAATCACCATTATAGTACAACCCATTAACAATTATTATTATCATATTATACTATACAAGTCATTATCAAGTACACCATATATTATGTATTATAAGTCACCAATTTAATTATCTTATAATATAACAAAATTCCAAATCATCATACTACAAGTTTATTAACAATTATTTAATATCAATTATATACATATTACAACATATAACAACATATAACACTCTATGAATCAACTATACATACAACATGCTGTTACAAATCATAAACTAATATACAACCCATCATTCCATTATATTATACATTATATTAATGACTTTGATTACATATTTAATTTAACAATTATCATTACAATATCATATAATACTGTACAACATCATAGAAACAATTTATCTCAAGAATCTTAACTCAAAATTGCATCAAACAAGAACAAGCAAAAGGAAAGAAACTAACCTCATATATGGATGAACTAGCAGTCAGTTTAAGGGGCATTAAATCGGCTCTTAGAGTGAAGACAGTAGTTCTTGACGCATGGGGACATGTCTTACAATAACACTCAACCAATTTTTGAAAAATTTTCGTGTAAGTTCCCTAATTCCCTATAAAATTAAACGCTTTTAAGAACAAACCTTGAAAGTGTATGTTCTTGTTTCAAACTTGAATTCAATTCTTATGGGACTCTATTGGATGAAATTGAGAGCATGGCTTTGATCCTTAAATATTTAAGAATGTCCCCATATTTTTGGTCTACTTCAATCTGCCTTAGGAAGTGAGAAAGTGAAAACAGACCATGCAAGTTATGGGTATGAAGAGAAGATAGAGTAATTCATACTATGGGAGTATTATTAATTGTTTGTATATGTCGAAAGAAGAAGAATAAGACCTTACTTCTAATTTTCACACTTTAGTAATGCTCAAGAAGCATCCTTCTTTGAAAAGGATTGCATCTTTTATCCATGGAAGTGTATTTTGTGCATTGTCGTTTTTAACTCAATTTGATATCATTTTTGCGTAAATTTTGGGAATTAAATATATATTAGCATCTTAAAATTGTTCTCGCTTGTTTCTAACAATTATCTTGAAGCATATTAGCAAAAAAATTCCTATATTTACCAAATTAAGCTTAGGTGTCAAATATATGTTTTTCGTGTTTTACCTGAATTTTTATTTTTTTTCTTACAAATTTACCTTAATGAAAATTTTAAATTTAAGACTATTATAAGAATATGCCATTTAATCTTCCAAATTATAATTTAGGATTATTCTATTATAGGTAAGCTAAAAGAGTATTGGAGATAACTCTACCTTTGTCACTTTAATGCTCGCGTTAGCTTGGGAAGAACATTATATCGACTTTCAAAAAAAGAACTTGAGTTCTTTTGAGTCTATTAGGCCTCATTTTACCCAAAATCACTTGAGAGCCTAAATAATAAGAATAGTAGGATTATAATTAGTGGGCTTTTACCAGCTAACCTCCCCATAATAACTTATACTTGCATGGCTAGGTAGTTAAGCGCTCTTGTCTACATGTTCATATTTTGAGTTATACAGCCCTTTAATTTTTTTCTTGGTATCGATATCTACTTGACGAGTGTAAGCAAAATATAAGAACTTATGAATGTCTTAGATAATATTTTCTATGTAACTTTACATTAGAAGGATGAATATTTTTTTAAGTACAATGTTCTTAAAACATAACATGGGTTTTACATGTTTATATTATTGTTTTCTATTTTACAAATTCATTGATTGTAACTTTTCCAATATATTCTTGAGCTGTTATCTACTTTTTTTATGAAGTACCAAATAGCAAATATTTAGAGAATATTTATTTAACTTCAAAGGGGTTGAACATATGTTATTCCTTTATTCGAAATTTTCATTGTATTTAGTTAGCCTAATATCAAATTCATGGAACTTCAAAAACTACAAAATAAGAAATTGTAGTTTGTGGTCTTTTCATGTGTTTGTCATTGTAGTCGCAATGGTTGTCCAGCATGAGATTTTTCGGTTTTCATTATTTTCCTTAGTTTGATCTATATTGAATCATATACCCATTCTATATCGACTAGAGATTAAGAAAATTTTGATTTTTCTTGAATTTTAAAAAATCGAAATTTAGGAGCTACCACTTGATTAAAATTAAGAAATGGTTAAGTTAGAATCAATTGAGTTAATTGAATGGATTGATTTTAACTTAACTACTAATATGTGAAAAATATATATATATATTTTTTGAAAACAATTTTTGAACCAAAGATACTAAATTCGAGGGTTACTTGATTAAACCTTAAATAGGTGCTACTTGTGACCTTCCATGATTCATTTTATTTTTCAATTTACCCTTCTAGCTAAATCTAAATTTACAATTAAAGAAAATTAATTTATTTACACAAAATAATTTAAGTTTATTTACAAAATGGAAAATAAAATAAAAAAAATCCCCTATTTTAAGAGTTCATTTATAAAACTAGAATTTGTAAGTTTATTTTAATTTTAAAAATTAGCCAAGTTTATGTTTTTAATCCATTTATTTTACTAAAAAAAAAACCTACTAGAAATGGTCCTAAATTTTTTATGTTTATATATTTTTAAAAAAATCTAGAACTATAATTTCGGGTAAAAAATGTATTACAGATTTTTATTTTGAAAAACATATTTACTAAGTACCAAAACTTTTCGAAATCAAAATAAAAGACACTACAACGTATATAAATATATATATATATATATATATTAATTTTTGTTTCTTTTTTCGTTTTAATAAATAGGAAAACAAAAGAAAAAAAGAATAAACAAAGTGAAGTGCCGAACCAAGCTAGGAGGACTGGTCCTGTTGAGGAATTAGGCGTGGGTCAGAGTCAGATCCAGGTCTTTGGGTTGAATTTGCGGTTTGGGTCAGGTTGGACAGCAGATTCGGGTCACGCTCAGAAGAGGGGGAAGCCAGTAGCTCAAAAGTGTCGATTGGGGTAGTTTTTGCACTATTTTCAAGCGGCTAACTTGAATTTCATGTGTATCGTATTGGGGATAATGGGCTCAGCACAACCGCCACGGTTATTGGCGGCTGTATTGGGGTCGCGACTGGAGATCGTACGGATGTGGGCTTGGCAAGTGGTGTATGAATGTGAGGTGGTTGTCGTGTTATGGTTGGTTTGGGGATGCTGCAGTGGCGTTTGGTTAGAGAGCGGTTTGGACTATTACTAGGGTTGGTCATGTTAAGAGAGAGAGTGAGCTGTGGTGGAGTCGAGGTCGAGTCTGTTTGTTGCGTATTTGGTCTCGGCTTGGAGTATGTTTACTGTGATGTATGTTGTTGGGTTCGGTTGGTGGCTGGTTTATGCGCGGCCATTGACGGTGGTCCATGGGTCTGCTGTGTGTGGGATGCTGATGTATGTGGGTCAAAGATTGGGTATTGATGGGGAATGGGGGCTCTGCGAGAAGGTGGCAGTTGAAAGAGGATGGGGGTAGTTTAAGTTACAAGCGTGCTTCTCGGGAGTGAGTGGGTCGATGGAGAGAGATGGTGGCGGTTCGCAGTGGATTGTGGCTGAGAAAGACAATCGTGGTTGGTAGCGCTGTGCGTGTGTAGTGCTGCTGCAACTTACAGCAATGGTGGTCGAAGGATCAGTGTAGGGCGGTCACTGTGTTCAATCTCGATTGAAGGCTGATGAATGCCCTTTTATAAATTGGCATTCCCAACTCTGTTTTGAAGATTTGATTTGTTCAAATCCAACCTAGATTTGGGTTTAACAAATCCTTTATTTCATACGATTCAATATCATCCTCATCAGATATGCTATCGTTTAAAAAAATATAATAGACGGAATCACGTGCAACGCACGTGACATGCGTGCCAGGCCCCTCAATGCACTTGCGAAGATTCGAACCTCCAATCCTTAGGTTCCCAGCAAGTTATATAATTCTTGTATACTTGAGCTCTAAATCTGGGCACCTTTATTTCTTATTTTCAATCCCACGCACCGTCGACTTAACTCTTTTTAAGATGACCTAAACCTATTTAGATAGCCAAAATATACACCTTAAACATATTCTAATATAATTTTAATTTAATAAATTCTCGAGTCTTATCTTAATTAGTCCAATTAAAAATATTTAAAATTAAATCAAGGTCCACTTTCTTGAGTTTAAATTTCATTGGACTTTTCTTAAAATATTTTTCTAATGAACTCAATTTTTTAAAGACTTTAAATTTATTAAATTATATGTATTTTTTTTTTATTATACTTGATTTGACCCTAAACAATTGACAAACTCGACCAGATATCTTTGACACTTTGTATTTTTCAAATTTTCAATTTTTCAAAAATTTTGTGTTTTTTATTATTTTTCAATTTTTTGAATTAGGACTCTTTTTCTTTTATTCTAAAAAAAAATTAAAACTATAAAAGGATAAAAATAGAATATCTATAATAGCGTTAGTATCGTAGGCAATAGGTATAAAAATGTTAGTGTTTAGTTTGAGGGCTCGACCTAAGTGGATTCCTCAGTCGATAGAAGTAGACGGGCATGCAAAAGTAATATACGTAAGCTAAAAAGGGTAGGGGAGGTACCTTTGCCTCCATCACTTCGATGCTCATGTGAGTTTTAAGAGAATGTTATACTAGTTTTACAAGGAAAAAATTTAAGGTTTTTTTTATCTCCTTGGACCCTTTTACCTACAATCACTTAAGAACCTAAATAGGGGGGGATAGAAGGGTTGAGGTGGTGGGTTTCTACCAACTAGCCTTACTGTAATAGCATATCTTTACATTGCCAGGTGGTTAAGTGCTCTTGTATGCATGCCTCATCTTTCCTCTATTGTTTTCTTTTCTAAAGGGGGTTCAAGTGTACATATGGTTTAGCCTTAGGAGTTTAGGGGCCATGCTCAAAACAAGCAATTAATACTATTGTTTTTCGTACCTTAAGTTAAGCACCCTTTAATTTTTCTTGGTGTCTTCACCTATTTTATAAGTGCAAGCAATTATGGATGTCTTAGATGATATTTTTCTATGTAACTATGATTAGAGAGATGAATATTTCATAAGTACAATGTTCCTAAAACATGACGACGGCTTTATATGTTTATAGCATTGTTTTCTATTTGACAAGTTTGCTTTTCCAACATATTCTTAAGCTATTATCCACTTTTTGCATATGAAAAATACCAAATAAAAAATATTTCGAGCATATTTGTTTAATTTCTTTAGGGTTGAATGGAAGTTATTCCTTCATTTGAAGTTTTCCTTATATTTGGTTGGCGGAATATCAATTTTATGGAACTTGTGACACTAGAAAATAAGAACTTATGATTCATTTATAAGACACAAAAAGGCTATTCCTTAGTCTTTTCGGTTATTTTCATACTCTATACATGAGATCTTAGCTCAATGACATACCATGGATTAATGCAAGGGTATATTGATGCTATTAATTGTATATTCATAATCTATTACCTATATAGATTAAGTGCAATATAAGAAATTAATAGTTCTTATTCTTTATCTTATATTTTTTCTTTTAAATTGCAATTTTATTTCAATCTTATTAAATTTAGCCAAACATGCTATTAGTATTTTCTAATGCACCATTAGAGAGTTATAGACTAGTCCTTTTAAGGCTAATCTTCTATTTGAAGAAAATTAACCTTTGCTTATTCTTGTAATAAATAGTTTGAAAAGAATCTTTATAGTAAAAATAAACCTTTGCTTATACATTAATAGAGGTGTCTTTTATGTCATGAAATTACTAATGCATTGATTCCAATTTTTTTTTTAATATAAAAAGATATAAAAAACCTATGGAAAAAAGTCCATGGATGATAGACAGATTAAAGAATTTATTGATATTCTAATTTATCATCTTCTCTTTGATTTTGAATTTATAATTGAGGAAATTGCAAATTTATATTTATATGTTTTATATATATGGCTATTGTTAGTTGATTTTGGGTTAATACTTTATTCCTTCAAAGAAAGAAATGGTTATAAGGTACCGAGTTCAGTCCAATGAAACTATTTCGATGCTTAAGTCAGTAAGTGAATATTTGAAAAGACAAAATGAGAAGTTATGAGTCATCACATCCTTCTTATAGTACTTTTTCTCTATATTTATAAGCGAATAACAAGTGCTTAAAACAACAATTAATCTCATGATTATTGGGATACATTGAGACCTCTTGATCAAGTATATTCCTAAAATGTAGGAATGGTGAACAGTTATGTAAGATGATCATACTAAATGATAACTATTCATATCACTTTCCTTAAATTCAAATCAAATATGAATCTATATTACTCGGCATTAGTAGAGAAGAGAGTTACTTGGCTTGTCAACAGTTGAGTAGTTGAGTGAATAAAATTTGACTATTAATAGTGGCCTTATAATTAAACATTTGTGGCTATCAAATATTCAAAACAGTACTCTTTAGTTTCTTAATTAACAATTTTACCACTTAAAAAATTGATAAAAATTGTTTCTAGTACTTTTTTAATTATTTTATTATTAGGCAAAATAATGAAATAATGTTAACTTGATGCCATGGATTGGTACATGAGTATATTGGTATTTTTAACTCCATTCATAATTTATTACCAATATAATTTAAGTGTAACTAAACAAAGTAATAGTAGTTATTACCTTTCTATTGCATTATATAAGGACAATCATACTATTCTTATCTTATTCAATTTAGCTAACCAATCATGTCATTAATATTTTTTAAAGTGTTGATATTGAATTATTCTATTCAAAGATACATTTACTTGTTCTCAAAATAAAAAATAAAAAAAAATCTATATTTTAAGTGGGAAAATTATATCAGAAAGAATCGGATGGAGTAAGTTTAGATAGGGGATCCAAATAAACGTTCCATTACTCCACCATTATAATATCGTTAAATTGGGTTGTTATGGTACACCATCTAACACATGGCAGTGACAAAGCACTAACATGGTTATTTAATTACAAATAAAATGTAAATTATCAAAAGCATTTGAAATTACAAATAAATTAAAAATTTAAAAAATGGAAAAAGAAAAGTAAAACAATCGAAAATAAAACACCTAAAAATTAAAATAGAAACAATAAAAAAGTAAATAAAATTAAAAATGAAAAATAAAAAAATATTTGAAAAATTTAGAAAGAATTTGCTCAAGATACTCTAAGGCTAGGGGAGTGGCTAATAATAATCTATAGCCTCTTGGAGTAGATTTTTTTAAAAAATTTCAATTGTTTTTATTTCTTTTTTGTATTTTTTAGTTTTCTCTTTTTGAAAATTTTATTTATTTTTTATTTTTCAAATTTTTATTTTTATAATTTTATTTATTTATTTTTTCTAGTTTTCTTTTCTTTTATTTTCCTCTTTCATAAAATTAAAAAAATTATTTATAATTTTATTTACTCTTTTGGTATTTTTATTTTTTATTTATAATTAATTAGCCATGCTGACAACGCATCAATAACAAGCTAGCAATCGGGGGAATTCATGGTTTGGTTCGGTTCGATTTAAGGATCAAATCGAATTGAATTGCATCTGAAATAGTTAGGTTCAAATTCTTAATGAACCGAATCACTTTTAACGGTTTAAGATTCTGAACTGATTCACTTCAAATGCGGTTCGATTAAGTTTGAATCGCTTTTAAAATCATTTTGATATATTTGATGATATTAATAATTATTAAAACTTTTAATCAAACATTGATTTTTAAAATGAGTAACATTATGCAAAAGTTAAAGTCAGGTAGTATTATGCTACAATAATATTATATCTTAAGTGAAAGTAAAAATATGAAAATTTGCTTAAGAGATAAAAAAATGCTAACGAAAGAGAATGAGTGGACAGTAGAAGCTGAGTGTTAGAAAAAAGACAACAAAAAATATGTAAATAAGGTTAAAATCAAATGTTAATGTGATTTAAATATAAAAAATGTCACTTATTTTTTATTTTTAAATAAGAAGCGATTCAGTTCAATTCACTATTTAAACTAAACTGTAAACCGTTTGAACCTTCTCTTAACTAAATTGTAAATTAAACCAAAATATAAAAGAATACATGTTATGGTTTAGTCTGATTTAGTTTGAGTTTTGGTTCGATTTAGTTTGGATTGATGAATAACTTTATCACATGCTAGATAACATGTCGACTTAATTTAATAATGTAATAATGGCTTGAGTAATGGAATCTCTTATTTGAAATCTAAATCATTTTATTTAAAATGTTATCTTGTTTGAAAGTTTGATATTTTATTTGAATTTACTTTAAAATATTATTTTAAAAAAAATAATTTTTCTTATTTTGCCCATACATGTATTGAGATATTATTCTGTATTTTCTTTTATGATGAAATTGCTAATGTATTAATTTCGATTTTGATTAATATAAACTAGGACAAATAAGAAAATTCATTTTTGTTTATCATTTCGATTTGTACATTTGTAATTGGATAAATTCTAACTAATACTTATATGTTTTTTTTGCGCATTAAATTACCTTATAATTAAACATCTAGACCATTCAATTTATAAAAAAAAGGACACTTTTTGGTTCCTTACCTGATATTTTATCCTTTAAAACAAATTCAAAATTACTTTGGTACTTTTTAAATTATTTAAAAGGTAAATTTATGAAATAGGATTTACAAACACATTACCTAAAACCTGGATTTAAATATTTAATTTTGAAAATAAAAAGTTAAGTATTCCGCAATTTATAATTTGGAATCTCCTCGTGTAATGAAGAGAACATTAGTCTAAGAGACGGAGGTGATGGAAATAGAATCAAATTTTATAATGTATAAATAAAAAAAGGGACAGAAGCCTAGATTTGCGGTTTACCACACGTCCCTGCCTGTCTCCGTCCGAGCTGCACGCTTTTGATGGATAAAGTAAAAAAAAAAAATTTTCACCCAAAGTAAAGAAAATAAAAGAGAAAAATAAAAATTAAGCAATATCTCACTCTCTTTCTCTCTCTATCTCTCTCCGTCTGTCTCTCCCTCTCTCTCTCTCCCGACCATCATCTGTCTCCTTCTCGGAGGCCGTCCCCCAAGCCCTAACCCACGTTTACCATCAGATCTTTTTTTTTACCTCTTGTCCCTGTTCCCCTGCAAAATCACATGAACCTTTTGATATCGTTGTTCATTTCTCTATCTGTCTCTTCTACTTTAAAGCCGACCGTAGTCTGATCTGATCGATTCAGATTTCCATCATAAGTCTCAGCGAAACATCTGCACTAACCACCGGATCGGAATCATTTCCCGTTCAGTGCATTCATCGGGAGCAAGCTCCATTTAGCTTCTCGATCTGCGAGAAGATCATAATTTCCTTCTCACAGGTATGCCGTGTGCGCTTTGCCTTTTTCTTTTACCTTTTAAAATAATCGTTATTATTACATTTTCAGTTTTTGGATTTTATGTGCATTGTTTTGTTTTATTTCTGAAAATTAGGGCTTTTGGTTTTGTCCTGTCTTATTCGGTTTCAGTTTTGTTGGCGTTGGGTCTAAAGTGCGTGCGGCTTTTTGTCTTCACTCGCGGAAAGGAAATCAAATCGACATTGGTCCCTAGGTTTTCTTTGTGATAGAGGCTCTCCTTCTTTCTCCTGATAGGCAGGCATTTCCTTCAAAAGCTGCTGCTTTAATCCTCCTTGATCTGTCTGCGTTGCCTTTATCTTTTGTTGCGGACTTTCGCTGCTTTTGTTACTCCACTATTAGACTGGGCCTGTTGTTGTCTTCTTTTTGGAGTAATTGTTAATCGTGGTGGTGCAATGACAAGTTACAGGTGATCGTTAAGGTAAGAGACGGGAATTGGTATTTATGGTCAGGGACTGCCGTTTCTTTGTGACGGTTGGTGTTGAGCGGATGTGTCGGGATTTATGAATGTGATTCTCCAATGCGGTCATTGTTGGAGGAATATGATTTATGACTTCTGGTCAGCCCTTGCTAACATCTTCACATCCTGCCCTGCCTGGGGAGCCTCCTAATAATCTGTCTAGGAGCCTTGGCTCCTTTCGGTGCCTCTGCCGTGATGTTTCTTTCACATCATCGATCCATGATGAGAGTCAAAGCAGCTTAGCGAAGGACGATGATGAATTGTCTGATCAAGTAGCTAGTTTACCTGACAATCCTTTTGTGCACTCCTATCCTTTTGCAAACAAGAAGCAATTTTATTCTGCTGACTTGCAGTATTGCCAGCGGTCTCCATTGGAATGCTCCACGCGCAACAACAGACAACAATCAGCGTGGGTTTCGATGGAGCTGCCAACTGCTAACAACAATAACAGAAAGAACAGCTTATCGACCTTTGAAATATCGGGTTCATCCCGGCCTGGTAAGTCTCGAAGAGGTCCCCGAAAAAGTGTGCAGTTTGAAGATAATCTATTTAAAGAGGAGAATCCGAGGATAATTTTTATTGATGATGCCAGGAAGACAAATGATAAGTATGAGTTCTCTGGTAATGAAATTACAACCAGCAGATACACCATCTGGTCCTTTTTGCCTAAGAATCTGTTCATTCAGTTCCATCGTGTTGCTTATTTATATTTTCTTGCCATTGCCGCCCTCAATCAGCTTCCGCCACTTGCTGTCTTTGGGAGAACAGTTTCCCTTTTCCCCCTACTCTTTGTGCTTTCTGTCTCAGCTGTTAAAGATGGTTATGAGGATTGGCGAAGGCACAGGTCAGACCGAAATGAAAATAATCGGGAAGCGCTAGTATTTCAAGCTGGTCAGTTTCAGTTAAAGAAATGGAAAGATATTCAAGCTGGGGAGGTCTTGAAAATCAATGCAGAGGAAACAATTCCATGTGACATGGTCTTGCTTGGCACAAGTGATCCTAGTGGACTTGCATACATTCAGACTATGAATTTGGATGGTGAATCAAATTTGAAGACAAGATATGCTCGACAGGAAACTGCTTCAGCTGTTTCTGAAGGGTGTGCAATTTCAGGGCTCATCAACTGTGAGCAGCCAAATAGGAATATTTATGAATTCACTGCTAACATGGAGTTCAAAGGCCAGAGATTTCCACTCAGCCAATCAAACATAGTTTTACGAGGTTGTCAGTTGAAGAATACGGAATGGGTCATTGGTGTTGTGGTTTATGCTGGACAGGAAACAAAGGCAATGATGAACAGTGCAGCATCCCCTTCCAAGAGAAGTAAATTGGAAAGTTACATGAATAGAGAAACTCTGTGGCTATCAATTTTTCTTTTTATCATGTGTTTGGTTGTGGCGCTTGGTATGGGGCTATGGCTGCAACGACACAAGGATCGCCTTGATACTTTACCTTATTATAGGAAGAGATACTTCAAAGGAAAGGAAGAGGGGAAAACGTACAAATTCTATGGAATACCCATGGAGGCTTTCTTTTCATTTTTGAGTTCCATCATAGTATTTCAGATAATGATTCCAATATCACTTTACATTACAATGGAACTGGTTCGCTTGGGGCAGTCATATTTCATGATTGGTGACAAGCATATGTATGACAGCAAATCTGATTCAAGGTTCCAGTGTAGATCACTCAATATAAATGAGGATTTGGGTCAAATTCGTTATATCTTCTCTGACAAAACAGGAACATTGACAGAAAACAAAATGGAATTCCGAAGAGCTAGTGTGTTTGGAAAGGATTATGGATGTTCTTCTCATGTTGTGGATCCATGTCAGGAAAGTAAAACCAAAGGTATAATCAATGGTTGTCTCCATTACTTTTGTGCTGCCCGCCCCAACACCCCCAACCCCACCCCACCCCCCTGGGCAAATAGGTTGATTTACTTGCCTTATAACTTATGTGATGTAAAATGGTTGTACCACGTGCTATTTACTCTTTCATGGTTTGTTGCTTCGTCCTTTCTCTTGATTGATGCATGTAAGTCAGGTGGGTGAGTTACTTCTTGGCGTGGACTACATAAGGCCTGCTCAGACTTTTTGTTGTGGTATTCAATTTGAAATATACCACATTCCTCGAGTCCCACTGGTGGCATTGCTTTGATTGCATGTTCATTCTACTACAATTTTTAGCTTGGTTTACCTTAAGTATTCTCAGCTTTACCCTTTGTTCAAGTGTAGCTTGTTGGTCTGCTATTCTTCAAATAATGAATCCTTATTGTTGATTATGCTTTAAGAAATAGACAATCTGACATGGAGAGTTGCACATCTGGACTGTGTTTTAACTTGCCTAGAATTCAACGACTACTATTAAAGATCAAGCTATTTCCTTTCTCTTGGTAAAATCTTTCATGATTAATGTAGAATCTCATAGGAATGCTCTCTAAATGATTTTATGTTTTGTTGATATGAGTTCTAAAGCCAGTCTAGAGCTGATTGGGCACCCCTTTTTCATGTTTCCGTTTTCATTATTTATGAGGTGAGTTTGTGCTATTACAGCACTTGATATCATGTATTAGTTTGATGAGGTTGTATACTTTCGGTTAAATCATTTGATTAGCAGTTAGTATTGATACAACTTTTGAATGATGAAGAATAGTTTTTGTGGGTGGTTTTTTGAAGGTAAGTCTTGAAAGAAGCAAAAAGGTTCAAATCCATTATAAAAGAAAAGGCTCAAATCCATCATAAAGAATCTGTTTGCATGTATGGACATGTTTTGCTGTCATCTAAGAGGGGAAAAATGTGTTTTTAGTTATAAAAATATAAAAACCTGGCTAAATATAACTGAAAAAATAAAGACTAAAGATACTGTAAAATGTTACTGCATATTTTTTGTTAGATTCTGCCTGAGCCAACATATAAGCACAATTCGCCTGTTATTAACAAAAAGAATAGGTTGCGGATATCCTGCAAACAATTATAGTGATATTAATTGAACAATGTTGCCTTCTTGAGCACAATTGCCTGTACGTGTGCATGTGTGTACTTGTGTGTGTGTGTGTGTGCGTGGGGTGGGGTGGTGGGGTTAGGTTGGGGGGAGAGAGAGAGAGAGAGAGAATATTATTTTGCTATTTTGTATAATGATTGGTGATGATACCATTATGAGAATCATTAAGCTGGCACTAATCTGAGGGAAGTGCCAATATTCTTGTTAGTTTTGGAAAAAGTAACCGATCTTCTTTGTTTTCCTTCTTTCATCTTGGGTCAATAAGTTATACGTCTAGTGTTTCATATGCAGTTTCACTGGAACAACTAATAGCTTTAAACAAATTAGTAGTTATCGGAAGTGAGAAAGGTGATTCTAAAACATATCTGATACGATATCAGTTTAATATATTGAAAGAGATATTTCATCTTTTGTAGACGTGGGAAAGAGGTAAAAGGCAGTCCCCTAATTGGTATTTTTTGTTATGAAAGGATTGAAGACATGTGCTCGTGTTTTACTTTATATCTCAGATATCATTGCAACTATATTGTGCAAATGACCTGTCATTGATATGTTGTTTCATTATGGGATAGTGTCGGCTCAGGCTGTTTTGGACCCTTAGTTTTTCATTAATGCATCCTACTGTAAACATAACTTGTGAAGGCAATGATGTGAAAATAACTTTGCAAATCTTTGTGGTCCTTGAATATCAAAGGTTTTGCAGAAAGTCAATTTTAACTTAATTTTATGCAGGTGGGATTGCTGGTAGAAGAAGGTGGAAACTCAAATCTGAAGTAACTGTTGATTCCGAGCTGATAAAGTTATTGCACAAAGAATTATCGGAAGAAGAAAGGCTTGCTGCGCATGAGTTTTTCCTGACACTGGCAGCTTGTAATACAGTGATCCCGATTTCAAAGGAGGATTCTGAGGCAATCGATTATCAGGGTGAATCTCCTGATGAGCAGGCGTTGGTTGCTGCAGCATCTGCATATGGCTATACCCTTTGTGAGCGAACCTCTGGACATATAGTGATTGATGTCAATGGAGAGGAGCTGAGGTACAAACTCCCTTCCTCCTCCCTCCCTCTCTCTCCCTCTCTCACATTACACTATCTTCATTAGCTGGTCCAGCACTGAATTGTTGGTTTAACTTCCCAGTTCTCTTGCTTGATATATTCTAGGTTGGATGTGTTGGGACTGCATGAGTTTGATAGTGTGCGGAAAAGAATGTCTGTTGTTATCAGATTCCCTAATGATTCTGTAAAGGTGTTGGTGAAAGGTGCTGACACATCCATGTTCAGTATCGTAAATTCAAATACTGAAAGAGTAGAACATTTGTGGCATGAAACAAAAGACCACTTAACTGAGTATTCATCTCAAGGTCTACGCACACTGGTTGTTGCTTCAAGTGATCTTACAGCTGAAGAACTTGAAGAGTGGCAATGCCTGTATGAAGATGCTAGTACATCATTGACTGATAGAGCTGCAAAACTTCGTCAAACTGCTGCTTTCCTAGAATGCAACCTGCAGCTGCTAGGGGCGACTGGAATTGAAGATAAACTACAGGAGGGTGTCCCAGAAACCATTGAGTCTCTTAGGCAAGCTGGTATAAAGGTCTGGGTTCTTACTGGAGACAAGCAGGAGACAGCCATTTCTATTGGTCTCTCATGCAAGCTCCTGACCCCTGAGATGCAGCAAATTATCATCAATGGTCACTCAGAGGATGAATGTAGAAATCTTTTAGCTGATGCTAAGGCCAAATATTGTCTGAAGCCATCCATTGGACAGAATAAAAGTTTAAATTGCAAAACAAATGCTGATGACAACTATCTTGAGATTCTTGAAGGGGCAAAATCTCCCAAAATGACACAGCGGGCCACCATTACGGAAGAACTCAAAATAAACATGCCATTGGCACTCATCATTGATGGGAATAGCTTAGTGTACGTTTTGGAGAAAGATTTGGAGAGTGAGGTTGGTGATTTTTTATGATTTGTACTTTGTAGTGATTAATCTGGAACTATTTTCTTTTTAATTAAGCATGACCTTCTAGTTGTTTTGAAAATCAGATTGAACTGGCTGGTCCCAGCAAGAAGAGGCCAGTATAAAACATTAAAAGATGGTCGAGGTAGATTTGAATCAGCAGCTGCTGGCTTCGGCTGTCGAAACAAACATCTTTTTAGTTTCTCCTTTAAATTTCATGCATCTATGCTTGAATTACAAACTAGATTTTCATACTGTGGAGAAGCTGGTTCATCTGAAAAAAGATAATCCATTATTTGTCCATGATTTTCTTATCATTGCGATTCTAAATTTTTCTTGTATTTCCCTGGAACAGCTTTTCGAACTTGCCACTCGCTGTAGAGTTGTGCTCTGTTGTCGTGTTGCACCCCTGCAAAAAGCTGGAATTGTGGACTTAATCAAGAGTCGTACAGATGACATGACCTTGGCTATAGGTGATGGTGAGTTGTTCTTCCGTTAATGATTTTGTGGATGTGATTTTTAGTTTCACAACTAGCACTTGTTCACTTATTCATTTAATTGTTGAATCTAATAGCTGGATGATGTTGAGGATCCCATTTCAGCATCACATGTCTGAGGGATGTAGTGAAGCTCAATTGATATTTATGAGAAAAATTATTTAGCTTGTCCTTCACCTGACTTGTAATGTTTTTATAGGAGCCAATGATGTTTCGATGATCCAAATGGCTGATGTTGGGGTCGGAATATCTGGTCAGGAAGGTCGGCAGGCTGTAATGGCTTCAGATTTTGCTATGGGACAGTTTCGATTTTTGAAAAGACTGCTTCTTGTGCATGGCCACTGGAATTATCAGCGTGTTGGTTACTTAGTCTTGTACAACTTCTACCGCAATGCTGTTTTTGTGCTGATGCTATTCTGGTATAGCTGATTTCCTTTTCATTTTAAGTCCTGAAAATAGCCAATTGTGAGGTTTGTTTGAATTGTTTGGGCTTTTTTTTTTTTTTGTGGTTGAGTGTTGGTTTTTCTTTTTTAATTTTTTCAGTGGTAAAAGGAATATTTACAAAAGGAAAGGGGTATGTCCCCTATGCAGAACACATAAGAAACACAAAATCCCTGCTATCCCTGCTATCCCCCTAAACAGAAAAACAAAAAGTCATCAATAAATACTCAGATTGTCGATTTAATGCAACTCCAACTATTAGGGTCCATGAATTGATAATCCACTAAGAAGTTACAGTTGAGTTTAATTTAGATGCTAAATACAAAAAAGAATTCTCCTAGCTAAGACTACAACAATTAGAGGAGTATGTCCTAGACTTCTTTCATTGCATTTGCTTCTTTGTGTTCTGATTTTTAACTTAGTGTTAGGATACAGTGTGGTGTTCCTGGAGCTTGTGGAATTGGTGTTTGAAAAATTTTCTAATTTCTGCATTATATAAAAATTGAGATCTAAATATGTTGTCTCATCTATGTCTTATGTGATATTCTATAAGCAACATGCTATTTGTTATTTTTAATGAATTTATACTCAATATTTATATTTATAATCTGTCATAGGTAGCATTCATCATAATAAATGTAGCTACGATAACTCATAAGTTCTATTAAATTTATAACAATTGCTAATATAGTTTGCTATCAGTAATTTGGTAACATTAATGCCTATAAAAATATAGGAGAAAATGTAAAAAATTTTCCTAAACTTTGATTTAGGTGTAGATTGATTCTTTGAATTTTTAAAGTGAGGTTTTTGATTTTTTAAATTTTGATAAATTAGCAAAACAACTCTCATAACCATTAAAATTTGATTTTAGTGCGTAAACACTCTCTTAAACTATGGAGGGTTTAGAGAATATTTACGTACCAAAATCAATGTTTAGGGGATGTTTACTCATTAAAATTAAAATTTAAAGAGGTTATGAGGATTATTTGTCAATTTGTGAAAGTTTAGTGAGTCAAAAACTTCATTTTGAAAGTTCAGGGAGTCAATTTGCATCTAAGTCAAAGTTTATGGTGGTTTTTTTAAACTTTCCCAAAAATATAATTTCTTGTTTTTTTTTAAATATATAATTTCATTGCTCTTTGCTCATTGCATTTGCAAGCTAATCTTGTGGCTGTGGGTTACATTATTAATCACTTTTGTCATGGGTTAAGGCCGTTGGTTGGGTGGTATTGAGGCTGAAACAGTTTGAGTGTTGGGTCATGGTTTTTAATAAGCTTAGTATAATTTGGTTCCTCGGACAGATGTCTAGTGAAAGAAAGGGCAAATGTTTGCATTTATAGGATTATGTAGTTTTTTTTATTCTTGTGAAATTTTGTGCTATCTTATTTGAGTTTTATTTAGCATAAATATGGTATAAATTGGTGATAATTAGGATGAAGCTGTATTACAAACAGCAGTATGTATAGTTTCTTGGTCTCAATCCTACCACTGAGATGTAGCACTGGGTTACTTGGCCTTTGGTGACACACTGGTTGGAATTGTCCTCCACCTTTTCCACCAATGGTTTACCGTTTGGTAAAAAATGTTGCTTGTGTCCTTTGTCCTTTATGTATTTTCTTTGTCCAGTTTATTGCCTTAAAATATCACCTTGAAATTTTAATTGCTGATGTTATGAGTTTTCTTCTCAGGCAGAATGCTGTTCTGTTATGGTTGGACTATATGTCTTCTTTTGCTCTGCTTTTCCTAATAGATTTTTTGTTTGGCTTGCTTATCCACTAATTTTTTATTATTTAGGAACTATTCCAGCCATAATCTGCTACTGAGTTTGCTTATAACAAGTAGTTATCCTAGCTCCTCTGCATGAAAATTATCTTATATCTACTTCCATTTTTCTTGGGTGTTTTTGTAGGTATATACTATGTACTGCCTTTTCAACTACTCAAGCTTTAACAGACTGGAGCAGTGTATTCTATTCTGTCATTTACACGTCAGTTCCTACAATTGTTGTTGGTATCCTGGACAAGGACTTAAGTCACAAGACACTTCTGCAGCATCCTAAATTGTATGGTGCTGGCCATAGACACGAGGCATATAACATGCAGCTTTTCTGGATCACAATGTTAGATACGCTCTGGCAGAGTCTTGTTCTATTTTACATACCTCTTTTTGTTTATAGTGAGAGCACAATTGATATATGGAGCATTGGGAGTTTGTGGACAATCTCAGTTGTTGTACTTGTGAATGTACATTTAGCGATGGACATCAACCGTTGGGTATTAGTTTCGCATCTCGCTGTATGGGGTTCCATAGTTATTACATATGCATGTGTGGTGGTATTAGATTCTATTCCCATCTTTCCTAATTATTGGTTAGTACTTTGTGATATTCCTTTTGTAAATTTGACAATATTCATTGTTTCTTTTCTATACTGATAGATACGATCATTTTCAGGACCATCTATCATCTAGCAAGGTCGCCATCCTATTGGTTCTCCATTGTGCTCGTAACAGTCATGGCTTTACTTCCTCGTTTTCTTTTCAAAACTGTACACCAATTCTTTTGGCCTTCAGATATCCAAATTGCTAGAGAAGCTGAGATTCTAAAACGATGTGGAGATCATTTTACTCCTAAAGCAGATCAAAGTTCTAGTTGACAAATCTTGGCCTCTCAAAGGACAACCCTGCTTTCTATAGCTTCCCTGAGTTTGCTAATAGAATAGCATGGCTCTTGTGGCAATCTCATGTAAATTTCCAGGTTTGTAACTTTTTTCCCCATATTGTTATATTGGCTATTTTAATGGGTGCCCTTTATAAATTTACTATTTTCACTTATAATTTTGTTAGTTTTGGAGATGTGGAAGGTGATTTCTAGCACCCATCAAAACACTTACCATATGACCTAGTATATATAGAACCTAGAGGCTGCACAATATCAGCTTTTATCTTGTTTTTCTCACCACATGCATGTGCACCTACATTCTTCAAGTATGTAAGCCCTTTCCATGTGTTTGCCAGTGTTAAAGAAGATTCTTTTAAGCAAACTTTGTGAAATGCTTCTTAGAAAGTAAACTTTTGTGGGTGGTGTGGGGGGAGGGGATATGAAATCTTTTCTGTCTTACAGTTTGGTCTGTAATGCTGGTTGAATGTATGAAGAAGTTGGCAATTGTCTTGGCTGAATCTTGATATGCAAGTCATTATGGGAATAACTTATGAACAAATAAGAGGATATTTTATCTGAACCAACCAAGCCATGGTTTATTGGTGTGGGTGTGGTTTGATTCCCGCACTTCCTCTTCCCCTCTCTCTCTCTCTTTGGGTGTGTGTGTGTGTGAAACCATGTGATGATTCGATTATGCTTTGGTTTTTTAGAAGTTTTCAGGCATTCATTTTGCATCCGGACATCAAAATATATATAGTAGTGGACCTGTTAATGATTACCTTGGGATGCTTGTTAAAGTCCCCCTAGAAAAGAAAATTTTGATTTTTTTTTTTTTCTTTTCAGGGTTGATTATGCATTTCACATAAATCAAGCACACACAAGTGTTATGCATTTCACAGAAATCGCAAGTGTAAAAATATTTTTCTTTTGGCATAACAAGGGTTCAGGTTGCTTTCACTGTGCTGTAACTGTATTTAATTTGATTCCGTACTGAGAGTCAAATAAAGAACTGCCAAATTGGTTTTTTAAGATATGTGGCCTGTCACAAGCTGTTGAATGTGGAGTTACTTATATATGATGAACTGTATTTGATAAAGTTTGCTATGTTTCTTTTATCAGCGGGCTGCATGAGCTGATTGCACATGGAAGCAGCTGATCAGCAAGATTATTAACTCATTTGTGCTGATTGAATGGCGGAAGTATCGTGTACACTACATGTTGTTTGACAACAAAGATAATTTGTGGGGGAACTAAAGTCGGCTTGGGCATCCTGCATTGCGGGATCTCAAGGAAAGCAGGATGGTTACTGCTAGTTGAAGTGTGTATGTAGTAGGTCAGTGTATTGTGATGTTGCGGTAGAGGGATTGAAGAGGGGATAAGAGAGATTGAAAAATGGAAAAATAGTATATAATAGTTATGTATAGAAACAGATGCCAATTTTTTTCTTTTTTATACAACGAAGAGCTGAAATGGAGGCGTTCAGAGCAGCACAATGCCTACCAGATCGCCCATATATATTTACTGTTGTACAAGTTGACAATTAATGGCCAAGCAAACATGCTTTTAGAATGGCGAAGAACTCTATCAACATCTTTCCTCTTTTTTTCTTTTTCTTTTTCTTTTTTTTTTTTCCCCAACCCCCCCTACCTTTAACCTTTTAATAGGAAGGGTGGTGATGTAATGTAATCCCAGTTCTGGTACCTTATTTTTGCTCTGTGGTCTATATGAATATTCCATATGATTCGATGGGTAGGTAAGTCTGAATTGTTATCTAAGATTGAAGGTGTATTTTTTCCTTTAGAGATAGAAATTGAACAGGATTCTTCTTAAATATGTACTTTAGGGTCCCTTAGCCTATCTTTTCGTATAGATTTTTCTCTTGGTGACAAAATAGAATTTTATTTCAACTGAAATGAATGAAATCTTGCGTCAGAGCCTAATTGATGGAATTATTATCTTTTGATCTAACATGATCTGTCGTCTATAGAGATTATTTATAATATTGTCGGTTAAAATATTTGCAAAGAGGAAGGAAAGATATCGTCGCTTGCATATTTACTTGTTTCTTTGAACCATGTAAGAAGCTTTATGATTCCGGTTTAGAAAATTTTGAAGCCAACAGACAAATCAACTTCAATGCCTAAGGCCTTGTTGAATACGTACAGTATTTAAGACCTACGTCGGTTGCTTCTAGTTCCATTGAAATTAGTGGAATTAGCTGACGAAAGGCAAATAGCAATCTCCCTTACGAATCACGCACTGGAGCCCCTCTTGCAACCCTTTTTCGTGGGGTGGGGGGTGTGCTGGGTTTTAATCTAATGAACAAGCTTTGGGTGTTTTTCCGCTCAAAACTAATGTCTACAGAACAGAGAAACTCCTTGCAACCAATAATATCAGCTTCAACAGGAAGGTTAATTTTGAAAGCACAACAGGAATCTCAAACCAAATGCGAATATATGCTTCATTTTCATGTGTAAAAGTCATTTCCATTAATTCCATAATGTAATCGAGATAGAGTGCTGATTTGAAGCGATTTTTCTTTTCTTATTTTTTTTTTTCTTTGCGCGCTTTAACTCTTGAAGACCACCATCGGAAAATTTGTCGCGGATCTTTTGAATTGCAGAACAACAGGAAGTCGAGGTGGATTCACCGTACGTTTGGAAATACGGGTTTTGGTTATGTAGACTTATGAATAGTGATCAAATTGCAAGTTGATAATAGCCACAATTTGTGAAACTTTCATGGGCGTCAAAAGAATCATTGTAATTATGTATTTAATCAATGAAGTTCGTCACGATGGAATAACATTATTATTATTATTATTATTATTATTTGCAAAGAGATAAACATGAATTGAATGAAGATAAATACTCAATTATTTAATTAATAATAAGAATCACAAGTCTCTCTTATATCAATGATATAAAACTCAAATGAAATAAGCTAAGATGCATATGAGTTATTACGTAAATCGGCTATATATAGGCTCACAAGATAAACTTAAAAGCCATAACATAGTAGAAACTATTACAAAAAAATTAAATTAAAAATAAATAGCATTGAAATATGTAGAAAACGATAAATAGAATAAACGGAAATATAAAAAGAAGAAAATAATATAAAAGCACTAAAGACTAGATTACATTAAACTCTCACGTGAGCGGTCAAAGGTGGTTTCTCTATTCACCTGTTTCAATATTCACTTGTCGACCATGGGTCGCACTATTCACAGGTCGATTGCTCGATCGATCATATCACGGTCCGACATTTGGTTGGACTTTCGATCGGCCTTCCCTTAGTCGATTTGGCTAAAGTTAACTCTTCTGGGCTTTCATGAACCTGAATTTGTTTTTGAATCTGATTTGAAGTATCTTGCTTGGTTCTTCTTCTCTTTTGACTCTTTGAGGGGTTCGTGTCATTCCCTCTTTCTTAAGAAAGATTCCATTCTTGATTTTTTATTATTTTTATTTTAATGCTTATGGGAAAAAACTTAAAAATCTGCCCACTCTTCTGAATAGTCTAAATATTCCTATACCTATCATGTATTACTTGCTTATTGTGCTATCAAGATCTAGTATTTGTTGAAATTACATCACAAACAGCCTTATTAGATGATCACCAACAATAATTGGGACATGCAGTACACCATTGCTTCTGTTTATGGATATGGATATGTATGACGGCCAGATTATTGAGCAAATATAAACTGTAAGTTTTGGATGCGGTGTAACCTGTGAACCTATTTTCTGAATAAATTTAGTAGACGAAATGATGGCACAGTAGCCTCCATCTATGAGTAATTTACATGTTTTTCCCCGACATGAAATAAATTTTCTCTCCACCCAAGATCTTCTTAATTTGAATGTATGAATCTTTCTCTGCTATCAACATGGGACCACCTATAGTGGAAATCAATTCTAGCTTCCATATGATTTTTGCATTCTTAGATTTTGTAATCTTCACACCTCTAGTTGCTTTATTAGACACCTAATTCTTCACCTTCTTCTTTGATGAATGTATGTCTTCTTGTACATCTTTTGTCATTGGTGCTAATGCGATTTTTCTCTTTTTGGTGAAACGATAATAGTTCTTGATAGGATTACCAAAAACATGCCATAATTTTGCCATGGCTTTCCTACGTGTCTATGACAATCATCCATTAATGTGACATTGCACAAATTGAATCCTTATATGCATTT
Organism: Lumnitzera littorea; assembly: GCA_024138015.1. Lineage (NCBI taxonomy): Eukaryota > Viridiplantae > Streptophyta > Magnoliopsida > Myrtales > Combretaceae > Lumnitzera > Lumnitzera littorea. The sequence continues at coordinate 60,747,662 of JAMXBB010000002.1, forward strand.
TCCAAAGGAAAAAAGCAATATTTGCTTGTTTCATACTCATATTATCTCATTATAACAAACCATCTCATATGGGCATGGATGGTCTAATATAACTAAGCCAAATTTCTCAACAATATATTCCAAAGTCAAAATTTGGCAAAACTTATCAATTATCACCGGAGAAGCATATTTTTAATTATTACGTAAGTATCAAATTTGTTCTTCATCTCTATACCATTGTTAAACAACTCACCTCCAACAATAAAAATTTACTAACTAATAATGCATAACTTTCAACAATAATTAATCAATTTTCAATACTCCCAAATCAATTATGGCAATTCACCAGTTTCACCCACAAAGTATCCAAATCTCATAATCAACATGGATAAGATTTCACACTTCCCATGGAGGACACATTCCTTAAAGCCCTAATACTAGTATGAAGCAGATTTGAGATGTGTTCCGAAATACCTTGATAATTGTTTTTGACTTTTGGTTTTATAAATAAGAAAATGACATTTTTTTTTTTTATGAATTTGGTTTTATGTTTTGATAATGATAAAGAGGTAAAAATATGATGCAATTGGTTATTTGATGTGACTTATGAATAACGAAAGTGAACTAGTTTTATGAACGAATCATAAAACAAGATGACACACGATTTATGAAACTTTCACAAATGTTAGAAGAATTGTGTAGTTATGGATTTAGTAAACGAATTGAATCAATATAAATGCTTAATATTCAATTGATATGACATGATTGCTAGAGGTAGTTGTACTATTTACTAGTTTCTTTATCCATTGATCAATTGCTTGCACTATTTATAGCTTGATCTCCCGATCGGCCATGACTTAGTCTAGCTTTTTTACATGCTCTTGGTCGGCCTTCCTTTAGTCCATTTGGTTGAAGTCAACTCCCTAAGCTTCTAAAAGTCTAAATTTGCCTTTGAATTTGATCTAAAGTATCTTGCTTAATTTTTATCTTCTGACTCATTCTAGAACTCATATTAGAAGTCTTATGTTAGAACCTCCAGGCAAAGTGTTTTCATGATAACAAAATGTATGTGCTTAATGTTACTGATCAAGTTAAAGATTGAGTAGAAAAGAAAAATTTCATGAAATTCAAATTCTTATCAAAACTAGGAAGAAAGCTCTAACATTTATTGTTTAGAACCTAAAAGGAGAACATAAATCAGGAGCAAAGAGACTCAATACAAGAGTATAAGAAAAATTATAAGATGAAGGAAGAAAAGAAAACTTTGGACAAAATGTGAAGATGAATATTTTAGAAGCTAAAGAAACTTCATAAGCAAAGTAATTATAAGTTTGAATTAGAAGATTCAAGTATGTGATAAGTTGAAAGTAAGCTTAGAAGCTAAACGAGAAGCGAGAAAACATCAAAAGCCAGACAAAAGCTCAAAAGCAAAAAGAATAAGAAGCTTTTAATAAGAATGAATAAAAAACAACTTATTATGAAATTCCAAGTCAAGACTCAGCATCGAGGTAAAGATATATTTGGGTAATATATTTGATTTGCTAGTGGTATTAAAATCAATTTCAAATTACCCAAAGAACGAACCAAATAAAAGGATCATTAAAAGGAAAGAAAGAACATTTTGTAGAAGAAACAAAAGGGAAAGAATGGATAGCACATATCATTGACAGTCAAACATATTCAAAGATAGACTGAATTCAAGTATTTATAAGATTTTGAAGACAATGACTACACAACAACTATTACCAAGAACATATCATTTGAATGTTTGAATGAAGTCTATTTAAAAGGACTAAAGACTTAAGAATAGAATACATGACAAGAACAATGTGAGAAACAACAAGTTTGATGAGCAAGTGATTTTTATATTTGAGAAAAGTGAGCTAGCAAAGTTTTGTATAAAAGTTACAAAAGCTAAAATGTCATATCTATTGTTTAGATTGAGAATTTGAGCTAAAGTGTGAGGAATCCTATTGTAATCCTTAAGAGAGTAATAGAACTCACTAAATTTAGTGGAGAGCATTTTTAGATATGGTGAGGGATTGATTGAGGAATACACTAGATTAATGACCCCACCTCCTTCAAATAATCATTTATTTTCACATATGCAATTTAGTTTTGACTTTAGTTATGTTACCATGAAAAACCTCTTTTTCTTCCTCATTAAATGTAAAGGACAACATAGATACTCCATGGTCAAATTAGGGCGATTGAATTTTATAATACGTTTAATTTGATATATTGTTAAATCCTTTCAATCTTGGTATACATAGAAAGTACTTATGGTTAAACTCACCATCAGGCTAGATAGATGGTCATAAGAAGATATAAGATCCTTTAGTTTTTGTAAAGATCTTAATCCTCCATTCACTTAAATTATGAAATAATAACTCTAGTTCTAGCTTGATAATGCAAAAAATATTATCACATCCATTAGATTGTTGAAACAATTAGAGTGTAACTCTGAATAAATGATGAGTATAAGTGGAGATAAAGAGTCATCTTGTGTCAAAACCTTAAAAAGATTTGAAAACGCCATGAGTTACTCCATTCACTTTAATTGAAAACTAGTAGTTAAAAAGTAAAGTCACAAAACTATGTTTTTGAACTTTAATACCAAATTGCACCAATCTAAGAAGCTTGTGAGATCAATGCGTCAAGTTTTGAGATTAAGGGAATTTCTCGGTTTCCATTATGTTTTGTGGTATCTAAGAACCCTAAACCTAAAAATGATGAAAGTTTTCCTAGGAAACTAAGACTTAATCATTCTTTAGGTTTGGAATCATGAATAGGAGAAACTACAATCTTGTGTTAAGGATTTGAATCTCGTTATATTATTATAATTGATTTAGAACTATGAATTGCAAGCATATTTTTAAATTTATGAAGATTACAAAAATTTAAGAAGCATATCAAGTGTGTAGAGAGAAAGTTCTATTGGAGTTACTAATTTTATATGATGACTGTAGCATCAATAAAATGTTAGAAGATACATTTTGGGATTAGGAGTTCAACTTGAGATGCGCTAGGTTAAGTCCCTAATGAGAGGAGTAAAAAAAGGAGGTGTAAAGGCAAAATTAGCCCACCAAATTGAAAAGTGCTAAACCTTCATAGTTAATGTGGTCAAGCATAATATAGCTAGGTCGATCACATCATAAAATAGTTAATTGCTTTGTTGCTTATGGGGATTTAGTCAATCTAATTTTGTCTATAGTTGACTAATTTGGGTTATTTTAGGATTTTGTGGTTAGCAATATGATCTTTTAGTCTAAGTTAGGTATTAATCAATTATCTCATCATTAACTACTTTAAAGTTGATTCTTTGCAACTTGGTGAGTCAATTATAAGTATATAGTATACTGTTCTTGCTGCTTGTACATGTAGGATTAGACAATCAACTTGATAACTATTTAGATTGTTATTTGTATTTATTGCTTGTTTGCATCAAGAACATAACCAATTGGATAGGTAGGTTATGGATTAGGTGTTTGCAGTTTATTAAGTATCAAGCATGTAGAATGAAGTAGCTAGTGGTTCAGTTGTTGGACCATTGCGTGTGAGCGGACAAGTTGTTAACATGGAAAATTTACTCTATCATGAGTTGAGCTTTGTGGAGAGAAGTTGTTAACGAGTTACTCTAATATTGTGGGATGCTATTGTAGATGCTAATATTGGACTAGTTAACATATGATTAAATTCAAGTATTAAATTAAATATGAGACAATTTTTCTCATAAGCCTTAGAAATTTGAGGATCTAGATTTTGACTTAAGAACTTCAGCTTTACTTAGGATATCAAGTTTACTTGTACTTACACCACCCCGCCCTAAAACAAAACAATTAACTTAGTTTGCGTATACTACTTGCTAGTTTGTTTATGCATTAGTGTACTTACTTAGGTATGCATGTAGTATCTCATAAAATAGGTGTTACACAACTTTCTCATTGTCGGACTTCACAACTCACCCATTTTACATTGTTTACTTTCAAATGAAGATGATTTTCAAGAATTTGACAATTATGACTACCTTAGATATAACCTTTGGTATTAGAGTAGGAATGGCAATTGTACACTTAAAGCTTTAAAATAATTGACTTTAGAAATATGAGAAGTATTAATTTTTGATTAAATTATATAATTTGAAGACCTGTTTGGTGGATTAAAAATTAAGATGTTCTTTGATTTACAATATAATATGAATTTTGCATTTAGAGAAAATCGATTCATCCTTTATGTTTAGAATAAGAACATATGTAAATCACTATATGCATATTGTAGATTATGGTGACACTTATAAGCCTTGCTTATCCCAACCATGTGTACAAATATGTGATGAAGTAGTTATATTTCAATAGTTTCAGGGCATGATAGTTTTATGTGGTATCAATGCTTAGGTTATGACTTTTAGAGGGCCCATGAATTGATTTTAAGGATGATGTGATAAAGAGTGTAGGTAGAATTTTGACCTTCAATGTAAAGATAAGATTTGACCTTAAATGTAAAGATAAAATCTTTGGTTATTTTATTTTCATAGAACTTTCGTTAAATATTTATGTTTATACATTTATGCGAAAGAGTTATGTTCAATTATTGCATGTTAAATTTATATTATGGAGAAATAGTTGGATTAGTCTTATTGAATTTGGAGAATATAGATGCTCACATTACCTTTTCTTTTCCACATATGTATAAAAGAATGGCCAAGAAAGTGCATAATGTTAATTATTGTGTAGTGATAAAGAGGAAAAACTTGAAACTCGTTAATCACAACAAGGAAATACTATATTAACCGTGATAGAGTAGTTGGAAAATTTGGTCTAGACCTTGGTGGGTTGATTTATGGACAACAACAATAGACTCGATATAAGGTTCAAGCCATGTAGGAGGATGTTGCACCATTATGGCATAAAGGCCATAATGTGCAATCTAAAAGCAGAACACCATATTTAGGATGATAGGAAACATTTTTCTAGCGAAGCCTTTTAGTGGTGTAATAGTAGATTAGCTAAAGGTTAAAGGGTGGATTGAGGAGATTGAGAAATAAAGTTCACCATAAAAGTTACTCGGCATATTTCCACCAGTAGAACTAAAAAAGTTAAAGGATGAGTTGTAGAAACAATTGGATAAGGGATTTATTTGCCTTAGTGTGTCACCTTAGGGAGCTCATGTCTTTTTTAGGAAAAAGAAGGATGGACATATGCAATTGTGTATAGATTACATAGAACTCAATAAGATTACATTCTAGAACAAATATTGATCGCCAAGAATTGATGACTTGTTTAATCGATTGAAGAGAGTTTAAGTATTTTTAAATATTGATCTAAAATTAGGTATCACTAATTGAAGATCAAATTTGAAGACATTGCTAAATTAGCTTTTAGAGCTTAATATGGGCATTTCAAGTTTCTGTTATGCGCTTTGGTTTGACAAATGTACCTACAATATTTATGGACTTGAAGAATCTCATATTTAAGTAGTACTTTGACAATTATGCTATAGTATTTATAAATCACATTTTGGTATGCTTAAAAAGTAAAGAAGTACATGTAGAGTACTTTAGAATAGTCCTATAGAAGCTTAAGGAGAAACCGATATATGCTAAATTAAAAAAGTACAATTCTAGTGAGAGTAGGTAGCCATTTTAGGACATATAATCATAGAGAATGGTGTGTAAGTGGATCTTGAGAATGGTGTGTAAGTTGGTCTCAAGCAAACTTATGGTATGCAAATGGGTTAAATAGATTAATCTAACTTGACCCACTTTAACTGATTTAATGAACAGGTCAGAGTATGTTAGCTTGGTCAACCTGTACTGGTTGGTAGGTTAAATAAGCCAAACCGATTCATGTTAAGAATGAAAATTTTTCTCCTAATATTATGTTAATTACTTTTGCTTTGCAATTTTTGTCATTAGTGAAAAAGAGAAGGAACCAGCCATACTTAGTTGCTAATGCATCTTCTAAATATTCTAGAAGAAAGTGATAATAGCTAGAGATCTTGCAATGTACTTTAGATGGTGACCAAATATTTTGAAGTTTTATTTATTATGAAGAAAGTGATAACAACTCAGACAAGGAAGTCCAAACAATGTTGTTGTCCTATTTCCCTAAACCTTTGTTTGATAACAATAAGTAAATAAATGAGAAGATGGAATCTTCATTTATTTATTTTGTTTTGCAAACTAAACACCTAGAACACAAATATATGCCCCTTAGTCTTGACATCCTATCAGTTGGTACTGCATTATTAATCACTTTCTAGAGAAAAATAATTCAAGCATTCCTCCATTACGTAAGTTTAGCTATTATTGCATTCTTTTGTCAGACACAATTTTAAGTCCCTTTACTGTCAAAAACACTTGAAGTTGGCACTTTCCACATTAGTAAATCCTTTTCCGTTAGGTTTTGTTATCCTTCTCCACTTGGATATTGCTCTATGGACATACAAAATCTTTAGTTTGCCTTTTTTTTTCCCTTATGTGAAGAATATGGATGTTACAAGATTGTTATTATAGCATAAAACAAAAATCCATCACCTTATCTAAAATATGTAATTATGGCTAACAAAATGAGCAAAGCTGAACGTGATAAAGTAATGTATGATAATATATGTAAATTGAAATACTAGTTTTGAAATCTACTTGAAAGAATGCTGACAACATGTGTCAATAGTGAAGAAGAGCAAAAAAGCATGGCTTCTGTAGAGTCATAAAGAAAAGCTGTGGTGTGATGACTGACATGTGCATGTGGGGCTAAGTCATAGCTAGTTTAGGGTCTATTTTGTTGGTTATTATTATTATTTTTTAAATAAGTAGGTTGGCAGGCTAACTCAGCCCATCATAGGTTAATCTACTTTAATTGACGGGTTAAATGGCTAGGTCCATTTGGCTTACTTTTTAAATAGATTGAAGAGATTAAGCTTAACCTTAACCTTCTTTTAAAGTAAGTTAAATGGGTTAGCTCATGAGTGTAGCCCATTTGCATAGATATAAAGAAAATCATAGTAGTGATGGATTTGCAAAGGATAAAGATAGTAATAAAGGCCCGAAGTTTCTCTAGGCTGACAGGTTATTACATGAGATTTGTGAGAGGATTAATTTTGTTGATAGCAACTCCTTTGCCTATATTTACTAAGAAAAGTATATAGTTCGAATGGGATCATAAGTATGAGACAAGCTTTCAAGAGTTGAAGTAGGGATTAGTTACATATCCATGACTTACATTATCAAATTCTAGAGGAATATTCACCATATATAGTCATGATTTGAATGAAGGCTTGAGATACATGTTGATTTAGGAAAAAGGGTGTTGTTCCATTCCTCTAACGGTTAAGGACCTATGAGAAAACCATTGATGTGTAATCTAGATCAAGTAGTAATGGTCTTTGCATTAAAGTTACAAGGATATTACTCATAAGAAAATAAGTGCAAAATTTAAATAGATCATGATTAGAGTTTAAGGTACTTTATGTAGAAAGAATTAGATGAAAGCCATAAGAGGTGATTAGAGTTGATAAAAAAACTGTTATGGAGATTTTATATCATATATGAAAGGCAAATGTGGTGGCTGGTGCTCTTAGTAAGAAGAGCCAAAGGAACTTGGTTACTATAATTACATTAGAATTGGTTTTTGAAATATGTGAATTTTGGGCTTTGAAGTAATAATTATGTAAGCTGGCGATAGATTGAGCAATTTAAGAGTACTAACTACACTCCATGAAAGAATAAAAGAATAAAAGTTGCATAAGTACTAGATCCCTATTGTAGAAGATTAAGCTAAATGTTGGGGTAGCATTTAAAAGGAATTAAGAGTTGACTAGGATGAAATATTGAGACAAAAAAGTTAGTTATGCATGATAGATAATCTAGAGTTAAAAAAGGAGATTTTAGTACTTGGGGTTTTCAGTGTCTCAATTGCACTAAAATATGGTGGAATTCGAATGTAGGTAGTGGATTGGAACTTGATATGTAGGAAGCTTAGGGTTTTTGAATAAGATATGAACAATTTCAATAGATATAAAGCACCGAAGAAATGGAACTAAGAAAATATTGAGATGATATCGCATAGAAATAAATAATGTCAAATGTTTGCCATAATCATGGATAGATAAGAACAATAATTGAGGAATAAATGCAATTAAAATGTGTCAAAGGTTCAAAAATGCATAATGGTATAACCTAAAGCCCTTTTAATTGTTTCTGAGTTAACTAAGAGTAAAAATGTAATGAAATAAAAAATAACAAACAAGGAAAATTTGTTCATAACCATATTTGAATACTAACAAGCGGGATCTAGATGGCTTTGTGTAATCAAAGGTTTGTTTGAATGCCAAAAAGGAAGACATCTAGACACCCTTTCATACTCATCAAAAGTCGATGGTATTCGTCATTACATTTGAACGGCTAATTGGTTACATTGAATGAAGTCCTTACAAGCTCTAGAGTCCATATTTGTGTTTGTTGTATTTGATGGGTTGTAGTAGGTGTAGGTGTCTTATCTTTTCACTTATTAGTTTAGACATGATCTCTTTTGAATTAGTAAATCTGACAACTAAGTTTAAGCTTCTTAATGTTTGAGAATGAACCTTAAAGCTATAAAAATTGCTAGAGACTTCTTTGACAAGGCTTCAAACAATAATCTTGATTATAAAATCCTTTTGCTTGTACTCTTGTTATTCCACTGAAAACTTGGTTACCATTTCCCACTTAAAGCAAGATAATTGACTAAGTTTCCATATGTTGTTTGCTATTGTTTGTGCATTATTTGATCAAGTATGTAATATGCAGTTTTTTGACTATTGGTTTTGATGTTTACTTGTGGTTGGATGCTTAATTTTATGGGAAGATGATTTTTAGGAAGTTGACACAAATGACTGCCTTAGATATGATCTTTGATGTGTGAGCGAGAATGATGATAATACACCATATGAATTTGAGCTTTCGAATATTTTAATTTACAATTCTGATAAATATTAATTTTTAATTAAATAATATACTTTGGAGAATTATATGGTTGATTAAATATTGGGATTTCCTTTGAATTACATTTAATATTTTTTTTCTTTTAAATTTGAAGACTGTTAGAGCTATGTAGGTAGGTCAAATAGGTCTTAACCCTGCACGTGATGGTCTAGGGTTAAATGGGCTAACCCATATCAACTATTTGATAAAAAGGCCAATCTTTTTTTAGCCTAACCTAACCCAGCACATGTTGCTGATTAAATCGACTAACCTACCAACTAGTTCTAGAGTGAGATTGACAGTGGGACATGTAAAGAGTGGATGTGAGAAAGTCAGAATAAGATGAGGGTAGGAAATTGAGCATGAGAGTGAGAGGAAGGATGAATAGGTATAAGATGGAGAGTGAGACAAAGAGAGAGATTGAATGAGAGTAAGAAGGAGAGAAGAGGTATGACATAAAAATGATAACGAGGAGAGTAGGATAGAGACAGAGAGTGAACGTGAGAAAAGAGGTGAGAGGTGTGACTAAAGTAAGAGGGAGAGGATATATGAGAGAAAAATGAGCTAGAGTGAGGAGAGCGGGCAAAAGACAAAGATCAACATGAGAATGAGACACATGGTGAATGAGAAGTGGAGAGGTAAAGAAGAGAAGTAGAGAGGAGAGAAGATATGCACAACGTCTATGTGTGTGTGTGTTTTTTTTTTTAATTTTTTTTATGGGTTAGCATGTTTTAACTTGTTGGTTAAACTGGCTGTAAGATATTTCACTTTTCAAATGGGTAGAAATCCTAACTTGCCTTTTAGATGGGCTAAATGGGCTAGTTCATTAAGCTTGACATATCTGCACAACTTTAGTGATAGTTGATTAATATTTACAAGTTTGGACAAACAATATATATGATTAACAATATTTATATTATGGATTATAGCAACAAAACTCTTAGCCCACCATTTTGCGGTCTTGCATAGGAATAATTTTAGATACATTAAGGCATTATCTGGTATGACTTTTTTTTTTTTTTTTTTAGTTATTTCTTAGAAAAATTATAAAATGTAAACATTAACATTTATACGCACTTACGAACCACGAAGAGAAATTAGATAATTATGGTGAATTTACTAACTATATAAGAACTAACTTTTAAGCAATGTTGGAAAGTTCCTTGAGGATGTTACTATTGGGGGAAAAAGAAAAACCTGATGGTGACTAAGCAAGATGAATCTGTTGAATTGCAGAATTAGTCTATTGACATGCCTAGCGTCTTCGAGCCTTATGGGATCACTGGCTTCGACACTATCGCATTCCTCCTCCATCATTTGGATCTAAACATGTACTTCATCTCCAGTTTATTTCCAGTACATGTTGGTGTACACAGATCAAGTCAACACATGCATCTTTTACATGTTCATGTTTGTACATCTAGATCTTAATATGTTTACTTGTAAATTTATGTAACTTGAACATTATTATACTTGTGGCTATTTTCGTCGTGCTGTTCCCTTTCTTAGATTCGTTTTGAAACCTTAAGTTAATATACAAGATTCAATTATTGTGTCAAAGCAATTTACTGACAAAATTGTAACTTCATTCCCAAAATTTTTGTGTGAATGAACTCCAAAACTCTAATATCTACTTGTTAAAAAACTTCTGAACGTCATAGTGATAAATCTAGGATTTCATCTAGAAGACAGGTTTGACATAAATGGTTGAAACCATAAAAATCATCTGCTTTTCAAAATTCTTTCTAAATTTTGAAAAACACTTCCTCAAGATGTGAGTTTGGGAATGATTATGTGGTCTAACCCCCTCAACTTTTTCAACAAGTGCATTTGACTAATGGCATTATTGCGAACGATCAGGTCTATTGTACGAGATGCATTTTGTTTCTTCAAAATTTTGACAATTTTAGAAGGTAAATGTACTTTTTGAAAAATTGGATATATTTGATCAATGGTTTAGGGATGTAATGACAATTATCTGTAATTCCTATGTTAATTTCCGCTATTTAAACTTACACGACATCTTTGTTAGTTAAATATTCCAATTCGGCCAGCAATTTACGATGTTTGGGTCCAATGGTGAATTCTTTACCTATAAAACATTGTTTTATATCACTCTGATTGCAAGAGTTTGCAGTGGTTGTGAAGTGGATTGACCAAATTGGAGCAAAACGTTCTACCCATAGGGAAAAAGCAAGGAATGTGATAAGATGGTATGAAAGCATAAAGAGGATATTATGCCTTTTTCACGTGGCCAACAACAAAAAACCAGGTCTAGAAGATAAACAGCACCAGCGACACGACCCAACTTCCTATCCTACTCAGCCCCAACCTCAATCATATCGACGTTTGGTGGTGTTTTTAGTTTCTTTAGTAGTTTGCTTGTATTGTAATTAAATGGCATACGTACAATTTGAATTAAAAAAAAAAAAAAGAAAAAGAAAAAAGGTAAGTGTAAGTGGTCAAAGCCCACTATTCGCACTAATGAATATACTTTAGTCTAAACAATCAAATGTGGTGGCCACTTCATTTTGCAACCCACTAATAATCAAATAAATTCAGTAAATTATAGCACTGGATATTATTTATTTATTTTTCGTTTAGAGTGATACATCAGTTTTACCTAACTGATTTGATATTTCAACAATAATATAGGCGAAGTCAGTAGTCAGATTCATAAAAAGGAATTACCATCTTGAACTAATATAAAATATTAACTAAGTAATACGTAGGAGTAAAATCTCTTACAATATCAATATTTTTCGTAAGGCGTAAACATTTTTTTTTTCAAAAAAAAAATATAATTTAAACATGTACGTTGTAATCTTAATATTTTTCTGAAAGCCTCGTTATAATTTTTCCATTAAACTGTCGTAGGAATTGCACCGGTTCAGTCGAACAAACGCGCGCATAGTTTGCGAGTAGGACATCAAAATAAATTCCTCTTACAGAAAAATTTTCGATATCAAACGTGATTCTGCTTAATCTGCCACAACAATATGCCCTATCTCCTCTTTTTTGATTTGTTACTTTCGGATTCGGTTGAATTTGTGGTTGACAATGTAATTTTTGTTCAATTTAGTGGGATTTCTTAATGAATCTTGCGATGTGGTAGATTCGTACAAGCACCGATTTCGAACCCTGAATGGACTTAGAAACCGTGAATCAACCTTAGAATCGCTGGGCTTCAACGATCTGATCCGTTCCAACCCAGCAATATATATAAAAAAGGAAGAAAGAAAAACAAATTCTCTATTTTTCAATATTTTCTTCTACTTTTCCCTTTACCAACATATTCTCTCTTTTACATAATTATATATATATTTTTCCCATCAATCATCATTACCTCTATTCTATACGATACATATGTTTATTTCTGATATTCCAATGATAATTTTTTATTCTTTATAACTTTTTTCGCTTTACTTATTATTACTCAATATTTTAATATTAAACTAACATTAAATTCACATGGTCTAAATTAATTATTTTGGAATAGAATAAAATTTGAATTGAAGATAATGAGAAATCATTTATGCATTAGTATATGTACGCATAAAGTGTTAAAAAAAAATAGAAGTACGAGAGAAAACATAAAATTATTTATAGAAATATGGGAAAAAAATATAAAAGGAATTTATTATAAAATAAAAAAAAAGGAAATAGGCTAAAATGACTTGAGCTTGCGATGTTAAGGGCTGGGCTCGATTTAGCCTTGAGCGGGTCTGTGATTCGGCAGTTCACTGCCGGCTAATAGGTTAGTGGTAGGGGAAGGGTAGTTTTGAACCTTACTTTAGTTAGATATAATGTGCTACATAAAATAAAAAATAAAAGAATAAAATAAATGATTGTTGAGTCCTTGTGGATGTCGAAAAAAAAAAAAAGTAAAATAAGTCATTGATGGGATTTCCAGTAGGTGTTTTTAACCCATATTTTAAAAAAGGTTTACAAAATATATCAAAAGCTAATAAATACATATACATTCTCATCATAAAATATCCTAATATAATGCTATAAAAGCAGAGATGAAAGATTTACTTTTTTTAGTTGAGAACTTTTTTCTACCCCAATAGAAATTGCTAATTTTTAAAATAAGTTAAACTTCTTTATACCTAATATTAGTAATTTTTACAAAACGTTGCTACAGTCAATATTTTTAAGAAAAACATGCTCTTTAATCCCACACCATATGAAGTACATTATTTTGGGCTAAAGGTGATAAAATGTGGGTAAATTAATGTTCGCAGTGGTAGTTTCTTTATAATCATCTCTCCATGAAGTAAATACCATAAGACATTTTCTAAATATTATTTTCATTCAAAAAAGTTATATTTTTGTTATACAAGCACATGCTGTATGTATTGGCCGAGTTAAATAACCATTTCACATTTTTTAGCACATACCTTGTAGGTAATCTCTCCATTATACTTAACCACCAACTTGACGAATAATTGAATTTATATATAAGTCATAAGCGAATATGACTGTGCTTGAGAGTTGCAAGTTTATTAAGTCTCTTAATTTGATTTTGATGATAACAAAATATATGATAAGTTGTCATTAATATATTTATCAAGTGTGTAGATTATTTGAATTAAATAATTTTAAAATATGAAGGCTTAGCTTCACTTTATTAAATATATTAGGAAAATATATTCAATTCTATTTCACTAAAGTTGGTTATTGAAGTCTATGGGGGATTATATTTTGTTAAGTGTTGATGGAATTATAAAATTTTGAAGAGATAAATCTTAGAGAGTTTGATTCTTTTATTAGATTAAATTGGATTAGATTATGTTAAAGTGGACTAAAGATTTAGAAATTATTTATTTATTGGAGTGAAGTCTGAAATACATTGCTTGGATATATTGTTCAGTATCAAGAACAAATTCTTTTTAATAAGGCATTGGAATAGAAAATGTCGAAGATTGTCTTTAAGTTCAATAAGTCAACAAAGTTCCTATTGCTTCAATTCATGTGTAGCATCTCATCATGTTTAGCAATTACAAAGTGGAATTATTTGGGATTTGAGTATTGGATAAGGCTTATTAGTTTTAAAATTTAAAACAAGGATAAGTATAAACATATAGTGCAGATTTTATGGAAATATTTTTTTTTAAATTATAGTAGAGATTTTTATGAGATTACATATTCAATATCAAGGTAAGATATGAATTAAGCTTAAAGAAATATCTTGAATTCAAATTCAAATAAGAGAACCTGAAAATATGGATAATGATATGGTGTAGATTTTTTTTGGAGAGATATTTTATAGAGATATGGTGGAGATTTTCAAGAGATTTCAAATTCAAAATGAGTGTGATATATCTTGTTGGTTCTGTATAAGACATCAAGAGAGGAGTGGGGTATAGGTGTGGTGAATCGATATCTTTGAACTTTTGAAAATTTTTTCCATATAAGAAAAATACCCTCTTAACAACTTATATTGGTAAATAGTGGCATTTTAATGATTCAATATACAATTAATCAACAATTAAATAACACAAATTAAAAAAGTAAGGAAGGAGAATATTAGGCTAAGGATTTATAGAGCTTCGGCCTTCGACCTTTGGCTTTCTTCCTTTTGCTTACTACTCTCTTCTTACTCTATTGATGGGGACTCGATCTACTTTACCGATACCATTCCACTTGATCCACTAAATCAAAATCACGAGAAGATTATAAGTAATTGCCACATATAGGCTTACACAATATTCCGTTTTGCCTATTTAGTCTTACCATAATTTAGGCTAATACAGATTTATAGAGTATAGTCTAACTTCTTGAAACAACAAACAAAGTTTATGAATTACAAGTGAGAACAATAATACAAGTTTCAAATAATTTTGTACTAAACAAAGATAATGATTGATGTATAATTCGCTTTGGTGTAACTTTCTAAAGTAGTATCTGAGAAATTTTTTGTGCTTCTTTAGAAGGTAGAAATTGATCATGATTTTAGTGTAGTGAAAATTTTCTCAGAGATCTATTTGACATTATGAATCCTTTCTCCTTTTATATTGAAATCTTATAACGACTAATTTATTGCAGATTATCTTCACTTTCATGTTTATCCAAAAATTTAATTGATAGAGATAATCCTTGGATATTTTTGAGAGGATTTTGGTATTTGAATTTTAAAAGTAGCTCTTCTAATCTTGATTTGGTTAGATATTCTTTGTTTCGCAACTTCTAGATAAGTTTCAGATTTGAAATTGATGAAGAGATGTGCTTTATTAGCAACTTCTAGATAAACCTCATATTTAAAATTGAAATCCATAAAATCCAAGATAACCTTATCCTTATCCTTATCCATTCTTATATATATCTTGATTTATCTAAAATAAATTCACTCAAGAATAATCCCCATTGATTTTAATTTTGACTTTAGTGAAATAGGATTAAATGTATTTCCTTAACACACTCAATGTAGTGGAGCTAGGTCTTGTTTAATTTGAATTTGATATTAGTTAATTTTTAATATTACTTTTCCAGACCAACTTTTTGAATAGCCTTTTAAAGAGTAACGGTTTTTTTTTTTTTCTGAAGTCTCTGAACAAGTTTTTGAAGTGCTGTACTAATTCTTCTTATAAAAGCTTCTGAAATACTTTTTTGAAGATTTTTAGACTAATCTCTTTTTTAATCAATTTAAACCTTCTGAATAAGTTTTTGAATACAATTCAATTTACAAATTTTAACTTTCTGATAATCTTTCTGAATACCTGCATTCTTAATGATTCATTAGCATTAATCCCTTTTTATTATCATCAAAATATATGAGAGATATCTAATGTATCTATTTATGGAAAAGATAAGTTTTTAGTAGATATTTAAACTTTATGATGAAGTTTACGAAGAGAAAATAATGGCTGATTTTTTAGGACGAATTTTTTTAAGAGAATAGTGACAATGACATTTTTTCCTAATTTGGTGATAGTTTATCACTACAGCAACAAAAGCTATTATTCAAATTCAAAATTGAAATATAACAACCATATGAGAGATCTTCTTCACTTGGTTACAAAGTACTTGGTCAAGATAATAACAAAAGGAAATATCTTCACTATTTTCTACATTAACTGGTCGTTATTTTTACTGCTTCACTAAGGATCAATAGAATATAAGTCAAGCTACTAATAAAATAGGGGAGATACACTGAGTATAGATTTGAATTTCAAAAATTCTCTTTGTATAGATTGTTAGAAATTGTGTTATAAACTTAGTTAGAAATTGAGCGAAAACAATTTTATTATTTCATTGTTATTGCATTTGTGCAAATGTTGTAAGGAGTTATTTGATTATATTGTCTTATTTTCTTTGTAAACATTTTTGATATTGTAATTGAGTGAGTGTAAGGTTAGGGAGTTCTCTATAATCTTGTGTTTAGCTTAGGAATAGCTAGTGAGATAGGATAGAGAAGCAACTAGATATCTTTGTAACCTCTTATTCATTTTTGATTTGTGAAAAAATTAGACTAGTGGAATGACATCAGTGAGAAAAACCGGGTTTTTAGTAGTGGAGTTGGAAGAGAGTAGTAGGCAAAATGTCGAAACTCCATAAATTGATCGCCTACTCTTCTTTCTCTCTACTCTATTTAGTTTTTGACTTTTATTATTTGCGTTGTGCATAAAGTTAAACAATTAATTTTCAACTACTTGTCATGCCATTTAAGTTATTAAGAGAGGATTTGTTTTAAAAATTGAAAAAGTTTCATTTTTGCAAAAGATATCAATTCTCACCCCCTCTTAATATCTTACATGGGATCTACAAAGTTCATAACCTACCTATTACTCGTAGATTTTGTTAGGCTTGATTCTTGAATGTTTGGGTTTAGAAGTCTTGATTTACGAATGATAAACCCTGTAAAAACACACAAGGTGTTTGGTCTAGCATTGACACTTTAATGCTCGAGTTAATTTAAGTAGGAAAATCGGTAGAGTGATAGCTATATGAGTTAAGGTAATCGTACCTAGGGCTTCATCCCCTATTTATAGAGGATGAGGTCGAGACATATTAGGAAAGTTGGATATTACTAAATCTAGAATTGTATCTTCTTAAATAGGCGAGTATATCTAGTTAAATAGATTCACATTCTTAAGAAGTTGGAGTATATCTTTATAAAGATTAACCCTAGACTCAGGTATGATTGCATCTGCTTTGACTTAGTTAGGGGTTAGGTCGGGACGAGCTTGTGGGGGCTCTCATCATTTGTTGTGGAAAAGGCCATAGGTAATGCAATCTACTAATGGAGATTAAGATAGAGTAACAAAGGATCTAACTTAGAGGTAGGTTGGGATGAATCGAGTAGGTTGGCTTTGTACAAAATAATGGGATTCTAATGAAATAGATGGTTCTAAAAATTCGACCTGGGAGTAGGCTGGACCATGCCTTAAACCTGTCTTGAAACTAAGTTAGGTCAGATGCAACTAGGTTAAGCCTATGTAAAATGGGCCTTCTTGTGTTGTATAAGAGTAGGGATGAGGTCGGATTGGGCTTGGGACCTAAATCCAAAATTGCTTATCAACACTTACCCCTTCCACTCTCTTTGGTGAGTACTTAACAAGGAGAGTAGGATGATGGTTAGGCCTTTAGGGCTTTATCCATGTTGACTCTATGTTAGTGAACTTTGTTGGAATGAGCTAATTGACTTAAGGTTTAAGCAACCAATCTGTGTAAGGCTATGCACCTAAGTCGAACTAATTGAAACATTAGCTTTGAGGCGTGGCACTTAGAAAATAATTTCGTGAACATAGAGAGATGTTAGCTTCCTAGGGAACGTAAGGATTTAAATTTTAATGCGTGAAATGACTAAAATGAAATGTTAAATTTAACAGTAGTTAAAATCACAAATCATGCAAGGGATTGTATCAATTGTACGTCATCATGTCATTTGGGGTTGATGTAACTATCATTTGTACCATTAATTATTGGCTATAAATTGGGTTAAAAAACCTTAATTCTTACTTCTTCTTCGTGTTTTCTTCATTTGCTCCAATATACCTACTATTCACACTTGTGCTCTTCAATACCTCCACCTAACCACTATACAATGGAGGGAACAATCCAAAGCAACTCCTTTTCTCCTTCTACTCTTGATTGGTTAGAAGAGATTGACAACTTCACTAGGTAGAGTAAGAGAGGGTTCTTACTCTCCCCTAAGTAGTGTTGATGAGCACTAGTACAACAACAATGTCAAAGAGGTGGAGATCTAGGATTGAGGGGATAAAAAAGAGGTAGGGAAATGATCGAAATGATTCCTCTTGACCATTGTCTAGACGATGGAGAGGGTAAGAAGGTAAAGAAGCTAATTTATAAGACATTTGAAGTTAACAGCACTCTTAACAGCATTTATAACACCATCTCAAACAAGGAACTTAGGTTCCTTGGTGATGTGCACTAACCTAGAGACTGGGCAGTGATCAAACCAAGTGAAAATGAATGTGTCCCTATGATTTATGATGAGCATACGTTAGGTTGTGCTTTTATTACATCTAAATGGATGTTACCTCCATGAGATTTTGCAGAATTGATAAATCATATATATTGTGGGTAGATAATTGTTCTAAGCATTAACATACTCATACTATGTTCTAAGTATGTAGCAAACTCTCCATGTCCCATGGTTTTGGGATGCTATAAAAAGTGTCTAATAATATATGTTTCTATTATCTATCTTTAGTTAAAAAATGGTTGTTTAAGTTAACTTTTGTGTTATTCTATCTCTAGGGACAATGGTAATTTGGCACTTAAAGTATCATTCTTGAGATTAAATGTTACATGGCATTTAATTGATATCTCTTATAGTTTTTGACCATTTAGTGTTTTCTAAATGATAGTTTTCTCGATTGCATCCCATCATTTAGAATTCCTTATGGATTTTAGATGTGAAGCTATGTCTCTTCTCCATGTGTACCCTTTAAGAAAAGCATCATAAATTCACCTCAAGGGTCCTCCTTTCTCTAAAGTTTATATCCCCTTGAGGTCCGCAGTTCATTTTATACTTGTAGATGAAAGGTTCATTGTAAGTATTGTGTGCGTAAAACATGTGTCTATGCATTGCATGTGATGTAGTACGTTAGGTGTTAAAATTACATAGATTGATTCTCAACAAAGAAAGGAAAGATTTTGAGAGGGATTAGATAGGTGGAATAAACAATCTCAATAAGTACAAATAATTGTAATGGGTGCAGTTAGCAAGGCTAGGTTTAAGAGTTCCTTTTATGAGCAATATAAAAGAGTACTTATAGACGGGGTCAATAATGACCATATGATGATTCTATTGATAAGATTTATTAGGGTTCTATAATGGGCTTAATAGAGAGGAAAATAGTGTAAGAATCCATTATAGATACTAGAAACTATTGAGAAAGGATAAAATTATATAAAACAATTTCAGAAAACCTTATTCAAGCCCACCAATTTAAAGCTCTATATATCATCTCAATTTTTTTTTAATTCTTGGATCTTGTCTCTAATTCTAAGTTAATTATAAATATAATGAATTAGAAGCATCAAATATGTTATTTCATTGTAAATTTATGATCAATTGTTAATCAAAAGTGAAAAAAAAAAAGCTAGCTTGATTGTAGAACTTGTGGACCATTGCTTTATTTTTAACATAGATGATGATTATGGGTGATTTGAAAGTTATTGGAATAAAAAAGACCTAATTATGCTATGTTACTATAAAAGTAGGACTGGGAGGAGTTGTTAATATATAAAAGAAGAACAAGATAATCCGACTAACAATAAATCCTTGATTTGTTTTTGTTGTAGTGAATTTTAGGAGTGAATGTATTTGAAATTGGAAGTTTAGAAACCAAATTTGTAGATTTACATAATTGGTGAAGTTGGAGTCACAAATTATTGAGTTAGTGTTAGGAGATATAAGAGAGTTATGAAAAATAAAATAGTTATTGATTGTGAATGGAAAATGGATATTTATAAAAGAATTGCTAGTAAATGGTTTTTATTTGCTAAAAGTTGAATACACAATGAATTGTTTTTAGAAATTGAGTTTTGATTTTGGAGTTTCTAAAAACAATATATATTAAATTAATTAATCAATAAATTTGTTGGTAATTAATTACGTGGACCTAAAGTGAGATAATCCTATTTAGTTTTAGATTTAACCAAGCTTTTCCCTATAGTTTAAACCTTAAGGTAGTTGATAAAAAATCATAGTGCTTACTCTTGTTCATAGTTTTATTTAGGAATGGATTTATCATATGTATATCTTATATTTACATCAAGATTTAATGTTAATTTTGATTTAGGGAATAAAATTACTCAGGATTTAGGTATATTATTACTTGGTTGCTTTGTATGCTTGATAGGATAAGAAATCAATCATCATAATGAAAGATAGAACCTTAATAGTTGCTTGTGTTTGGTAAAAGGTCCAATGAGACTTAGGACGGCTAGTAACTTGGGAAAATCTACCCAATGTTTGATTTGATATGAATGGCTATCATTTAGCATTGTATTGAAGAGATATGATTAGTTAGGCTTTGATTTTCATGTTAGTGGTTTGTTAATTAAGGTGAGGTTGTGTATCGGGTTATTGCATTGGGATAAGACCATAGGTGGGTCATACAAAAATATGAGACGTCCTTATAGATATTTGTAAGTGGACTAATGTTCTAATAGTTGACCATCATATTACCCTAAAGATAACGTAAATTTTGGTTTTGCTTCTAATTCTCTCTCTCTCTCTCTCTCTATATATATATATATATATATGTATGTATATTATTTGTTATGATCATGAGTTATTCTAATGTAGTGTATACAGTCAAAGTGCATTAGAAAACCTATTTATAAGTAAGAAAGAATCCTAAAACTATGAAAAGTATATAAAGTAAATATTCTTATGGATATCTTAGTATCTAAGGAAGTACACAAGAAGAAAATCTTCCTAATATCTAAAGTCTAGGAATTAGACTCTAACTAATAAATCTATAAAGATTCTAATATCTTTGTAGTTCTAAGTAAGGACATATGATATATGATGGATAAAAGTGAATAATCCATAAGTAGAAAGTGTGCTGGAGCAACTATCCCAAAATTAGAAGTTGAACTTGATAGCATAATTAACTAAAAGGTTCAATGAGTTAGAACCACGAGTAGTTAGAACCTCAAGTTAGAAGGATCTTCTTTCCATGCAAATCAATGCCTACCAACTTTAGCCTTGCCTTGCTTCTAATGCTCACCATCTTATGTCATAATGAGGAAATAAACATAATATCTTGCCTATAGACTCTAAAAAAGGAAATAAAAGATATAAAGTACAACTAAATTGTATCTTGACTTCCTTAAAGAAATCTTCAATGATTGAAGACATCTTAAGACAACTAATAACCCAAAAATAAAAATAATAGAAGTAGAAACTAATAATATAGAATTAGAACTCAGAATCAATCAAAAGCATTAGTTACAACCAAAAGCACTTAATTACTTAACTAAGAAGCTTAGATTTAGAACCAAAATACAATTAAATTAGAATTAGATGTAACATATCACCAAAAGCTTGCAAGTTTGAAGCTTCTTTACAAAAGTATAAAGTTTAGTTCTTATTTGGACATGGATAACTGTTGCCAAGTTTGGATTAGTTGCAAATAATCTAAAATTGTATGGTTTTTTTGGGTTAGTTGCAAATAACCTTAGATCATACTATTTGAATAGTTAATTTAAAGATAATAAGTTATGGGTGCCACGTTATAATAAGTGGTATAAATCTATAATGCATTTGTATGATCATGAGCATATATATATATATATATATATATGTGTGTGTGTGTGTGTGTAGCAATATTTTGGGTATTAGCTTACCATTTTAGGGTTTTTCTTTTTGGTGAGAATATTTGTTTACCTTGAATTATAACCACTGAGTTGGGATTTGGTTCAATGCTAGTACATTAAGATATATTATAAAGTATGTTGTTATAGTTTATGTTTACCTACCATAGATTAGATTTCAAATTATGTAGTAGTTTTAGAGTTATAGAATATTAAAAGCGAATGTTACCTCCATGAGATTTTGTAGAATTGATAAATCATATATATTTGTGGGTAGATAGTCGCTCTAAGCCTTAACATACTCATGCTATGTTCTAAGTATGTAGCAGACTATCCATGTCCTTTGGTTATAGAATGCTATAAAAAGTGTCTAAAAATATATGTTTCTGTTATTTATCTTGAGTTAAAGAAAATTCTTTTTATTTTTCCCTTAAGCCTTGAATGGTTGTTTCGGTTAATTGTTACGTTATTCTAGCTCTAGGGATAGTAGTAATTTGGCACTTAAAGTATCATTTTTGAGATTTAAATAAATGTTACATGGCATTTAATTGATATCTCTTACAACTTCTGACCATTTAGTGTTTTCTAAATGACAGTTTTCTTGATTGCATCCCATCATTTAGAAGTCCTTAAGGATTTTGGATGTAAAGCTATAGATGAGGTGTTTTGACTTGAGTGGTCACGTGCTAGTTACGGAGTATTGTGCTATATGTAGCCTTAGACTAGTTATGTAGAGATGACACATAAGGGATGATTGTAGAGAGAATGGCATGGAAGAGGAACAGGTAATCCTAGAGTCTTAAATGCACAACTGACAAGTAAGGGGGCTTAGAGAACCTAGGATGTCAATCTTGTAGGTTTTTAAGCAACTGAGATTGTACTTTGCTTGAAAGTTGTTTGATCTTAGAGAGTAGATATTTCACAATGGAACACTGTTTCTTTAATCTCTCCATTTGTGTCATATGAGGAGGAATGATTGAATATTTACAAGCTTTTGGGCTTAATGACATTCGATTGATTGTCTTGATAATTGATGGATGAGACAGAATTTTACTCTTTTCATAGTTATGTGGACTAAGCTTGCAAATGGCTAAAGGCCAGTAGCCTTCTTCATGGTGCATGTGCCTACTTAGGGAAGGTTGGAGGCAGATAGACTGATCTAGCTAGTCCTGTTCCGAATCTACCAAGTCAAATCTCCCTCAATTGTCCTAAATAGAGACTGAATTCCCTAGGCCCTATCATCTATCCTAAAGAGTTAAGCTAAATAAATAGTGGGTTTAGCCTAGTATATTAATATAACAATTTTAGCCCTCTATATTTTGCTCCTTGACCAAAATTCTTAGACGAAGTCTAAGTATTTTGGGTATCAATTGCTTACTTTAAATATTTAGGTTGCTACTTGGCACACGTGCACTGTAGATTAGCTACACTGTTGCCAAGTGTGCTTACTTAGTTAGAGACTTTATTTTAGTCTATTGCCAACGTTTCAAATTTATTTATTATATATTTTCAGTGTACTAGCTTATAGTATTGTCTAATTATGCATGTTTCTTTAGGCATACTGGAGTAGTATTGCCCTTTAAGGCAATATATTGAATAAGCTTTCTGTTCCATATGCCATGTGCCATGGGACAAGAGATTCAATGCCTATCAAGTGCTTGTACGACACTCAACCATCAATTCCATCACATATTTACTTATATTCTGGATGGTGAGCCTGCCTTCTCTTCCTATTTACCTTAGGATTGTTGCAAGTATATCCTTGTTAAGGAGTGCCCCCTTAGCATTACTATAGGCCTTTGTATGTTTTAGAAGACTCAACATTATAATTGGTTTTGGCCTGTTATGGACATTATTAGGAGAGTAACATAAGCTCCTAACCAGTTTGTTCACTAGAGGCCAAACCTTGCCTTCAGAGAATTTTCCATCCTACAAACAGACTGCTCATTGACACCACTCACCATACAATACACTCAAGTTGAACCCACTTGCTCTCAAACTCTCAAACCGTGATATTCTCCCCCATCTAAATTCATGATGCCTTCGCCATTAGGCTAGACTATCATCACTACTCCCTTTAAAAGATTGCTAACCTTCCTCAACCTGTTGTCAGACTCCACCCAAGATCATCTATGCTTAGACATCAATCTCCACAGGCTTCCTCTTGTCCTCACCTATCTCTTCCTCCTTCAAGATCACTTCTTACTGAGTTACCTAAAGGTAGGGCGACAAACTTAAGTATATTGATAAAAGATTTGGGTAGATCTTATTACAAGCCAACTCGTGACATAGTTGTCCTCTACAACATTATCTTCCCTTTGGTGGACATTCCTCTGAACTTAACCCACATGAACTAGTGTTTGTGACACAATCGCTCCTCTTGTGACAATATCCTTCTCTAGTGGCCACTTCTTTGAGCTTAACCTATACGAGCCTTTTCAACATAACAAGAACTACCCCTTTAATAGACACACTAAGTAGCATTTAGGTAGCTCAATGAAAGCTAGAATTAAATTGCTTTGAAACCACTTATCACGGGATGGGAGGTTTAACTCCCACAAAGTGCTCTTATGGCGCTCTAGCATCCACTCCATCACATATTTACCTATATTCTAGATGGCAATTTAGCTTTATCTTCTTATTTACTTTAGTACTGTTCCATGCCTATCCCTCTCAAGGATTGCCCTATTGCATTGCCATAAGCCCTCGTATGTTTTGGAAGGCTTAACATCACAATTGGTTTTGGCTTTCCATGGCCATTATCGAGAGAGTGACATCAGTTCCTTGCCAGTTTGCTCATGGGAGGCTAACTCTGCTCTTAGAGAATACTCTATCCTAAAAACAAACTGCTTGCTGATGTCACTTACTACACAATACGGCTAAGTTAAACAACACTACTCACCTTCAAACTCTCAGATCGTGACACCATGCATATGTTCAATCTAAAGGAAATATAATTTTCGACCAAGACAAATTGTTTTTTGATAGCACCACTGATACGGACTCGTAGGTGAACATATGAACCCAATATCACGTGTAACCAAAGGGGAGGGTTCAAGCCACAAGATGACTTGAAAAGTAAATGATAGTTGAGAGTGAGTAGGGGTTCCCATGCACCAACAATGGATATGATCTCACACGAGCTAAGGTCACACTTGATATGATGCACAAGCATAGTTAGAGGTTACTTGCCATTAGTCTACGCTTGAATAGACTAGATAAGAGTAGCTTAAGAGTAAGCAAGAGGACACTTAGCTTAAGAGAGGGTAAAAAGTTTAGTCTATTCTTCTATATATTTTGTTGTAGCTATTACATTGTGTGATATTTATAGTACCCTATTAGGGTAAGTTCTACGTTATAGAAAATTACAAAAATGGATCCCTATTTGCTAAAAAGAAGGAAAATAATTTATAAGAAAAATACAAAATCATGTGTAGCAAGTGTCCTCTGTCAGAAAGGATAACGCGTGTACGTTTTGCTCTTCGATTTTGACAGTATAGTGAGTTGAGCAGGGGTAAGCCTTTGTTTAGGTATGTTCAGCGTCAGAAGTTCGATACCTTGATTGTTGGGGTAAGACTGGGGTTAGCTCAAGAATGGCTTACATTTGGGTCGGCCTCGGATGGTTAGCTCCTAACAGTTCTTAGCTCGGCTTCGGCACTGTGGAGATTTTTGTATTTAGATTTGGTGCTTGGATTAGTACATAACGGAGCGTTTGGTTTGGCACATTGACTTATCACCTCAACAACACCTTAGATGGCATGGAGAGCGAAGTAGCTCGGGAGATCGAATCGGGGCAAGCACTGCTCCTTAGCACTTAACTCACCTTGGATAACTCAACGAGCCACTTGAGAGAGCCCTCGGGCTTAAGAGCGTATAATCAATCCTTGATCCCTATCATCCCCTCCGGGTTGTTTAAGATTTAAGATCAAATCTGGTTTAGTTCCAGGTTGCTCGTCTTCAGGAGTATAAGGTTGGAGGTCGGCAATGTTGAAGGAGTCTGAGAGCCCATATCCTTCGAGCAATTCAATCTTATAGGCATTCATGTTGATCTTTTTAAGCACTTTGAAAGGTATGTCAGCCTTAGGAGATAACTTGCTCTTTCTCAAGTTTAGGAAATTTGGTTTGGTTTAGTTTCAGGTTGCTCATCTTCGGGAGTATAAGGTTGGAGGTCGGCAATGTTGAAGGAGTCTGAGAGCCCATATCCTTCGGGCAATTCAATCTTATAGGCATTTAGGTTGATCTTTTTAAGCACTTTGAAAGGTCCGTTGGCCCTAGGAGACAACTTGCTCTTTTTCAAGTTTAGGAATTGTTCCTTGTTGAGGTATATCCAGACCAAATTGCCTAGTTAAAATTCTCTCTTCCTCCATCCTTGGCTTCACTTCTCAAGCTTAATATTACTCGACCTAGTTGGATAGGAGTCAGGCCACCAAACCTTTGACCTGTAGCTGCGCTCAAGAATTAGAGGGATTGGCATGACGAATCCTTTTGTTCCAGCCAACCCTTATTGAGGTTGAGTACTTCCTTGTCGAGGCTGAGTACTTCCTTACCGAGTCACCTTTCATGTCGAGCCGTACAACTTCCTATCTTTCTGTAGTGTACCAAATTGAAGATTACTTACTAGGGTTCGAGTCAATCAATTACGTGACATCGTCCTTGCTGAGAAGCCAAGAAAGAGAGACTTCGGATTGACTAAGCCATCTTTGCTCGGGTAAGCCATCTGTCCATACTTTTTTTTCTACATCTTCTAATGACCTAGCCGATGTAGCATCACTACATATACAGTATCATGTACAAAATTCGTTGCACCAATGATTGTTTTTTCTTATAAATTCATTTTTACCCTTTTATATCTCGTACATTACTTCTTTAGGACATACCTGTTTTGTCTTTTCCTTTTTAGGCAAGTTTCCCTAACTTATGGGTATAAATACCCTTGTACTTATAGCTATAGAGATCATCACATCATTTTCAATATACTCTTTGAGTACTTTTTTTTTCTTGTGTAAATACCGTTTGTTTACTCTCGGCATCACTCTTATCCTTTCCCTTAAGTAAGGTTAGGTGGCGAGTAACCTCATTGGATTGATTTGTGCGTTATATCGAATTGTGTAGTGAGTCCTCGGAAGTTTCATTGGTGCGTAATATCCTGTGAAGCTATTTATGGGTTTTCGCTTACTGTTTCATTCTTCATTTTGGCCTTTTCGCACTTTCCCCATTAATCTTTTTTCGAGCTTTTTACAAGCTTGGACCTATCCGGCGACCGGCCTTGTCTGTTCTTGGTCACGGTTTGCAACATAGTTGTTCTATAACCTTTTAGTGCATGGCTTTGATGGCCTCAACTTTCTCAATGGCTAGTTGGTCATCATCAAGCATCGGTTGGGGCGCTTAGTCTAATGGTAGCTCGGGGTTGAACCTATAGGTGACCTTAAATGGGGATATGCTTGTTACATTATGGCTAGTCCTGTTGTATGCGAACTCAATGATTGGTAAGCACAGATCCCAGTCGGCTGTGATTTGTCCAACAGTAGCCTACAACAAAGTTCCTAAGGTTCTGTTGACAACTTTTGTCTATCTATCGGTCTGTGGGTGGTAGGACATGCTATACAATAGCTTGCTTCCCATTCACCTCCACAACATCCTCCAAAAGTGGCTCATGAACGTAGGGTCTCGGTCTGAAGCAATGGTCCTGGGAATTCCATGCAGCTTGATTACTTCCTATAAGAAAAGAAAAGAGATAGTCGAAGCATCGTTAGTTTTGGAATAGGGCACGAAATGTGCCATCTTGCTAAATCAATCCACAACCACCACGATGGAGTCCTTCCCTTGGGGCATCCTTGACAATCTTAACACGAAGTCTATACTCAGCTCGGACCATGGTTTGGTCAGGATCGGTAAGGGTTAGTAGTGTCCTTGCTTAGCTTGACTCTTTGCTTTTCGGCAGGTCGCTTACTTTTTCGGCAGGTCGCTTACTTTTTCGGCATGTATTGGACATCCCTCTTCATCCCTGGCTAAGAGAACTGGAGGATAATACCTCATAAGTTTGGTGCTAGCTAAAGTGTCTTGTTAATCCCCTTCCATGCGCCTCGCGTACTAGTAGTTGTCGCGTGGAACTGGTTGGGATACATAGCCTTTTCTTCTTGAATAAGTATCCATCCTCCTTATAATAGTCATCTAGCGTTTGTCCTTCCTCGCAATAGGTGTAGATAGGACCAAAGTGTGGGTCTTCAACATATAAATTCTTGATGGTTGAAAAACTAAGCAACCTTGCCTACAGCTCGATCAGGAGGGTATGTTGTCTCGATAAGGTGTTGGCTACTACATTGTTCTTTCTATTCTTGTATTTTATGACATAAGAAAAACTCTCTATGAACTCAACCTACTTGGCTTGTCTTCAGGACAACTTTGGTTGGCTCTTTAGATATCTTAAGGACTCACGATCGGTATAGACCACAAATTCCTTGGGCAGTAGCTAGTGTTACCACACCGTTAGTGCTCGGATTAAGGAGTAGAACTCTTTATCGTAGATGGAATAGTTGAGTGTAGCTCCTGGAAGTTTCTTGTTGAAGTAAGCAATAAGTCGGCCTTTTTGCATTAGTACAGCACCTATGCTTAGTCCGGACGCATCACACTTTACTTTAAATACCTTATTGAAGCTTGGTAGAGCTAAGACGGAGGCTGTAGTTAGGTTTTCCTTCACATTCTCAAAACTCCCCCTCTCTTTCTCACCCCATCTAAATTCAACATTCTTCTTTAAGAGTTCAATGAGTGGGGCCACAATTGCACTAAAGTTCTTAATGAATCAGCAATAGAACGACGCCGAGCTGTGGAAACTTCTCACATCGACATAACAGGTCAGCTTAGGCCATTTTATGATCACTCTTATCATCTCTTCATCAACTTGGATACCATCTCTACTCATAACAAAACCCAAGAAGATTACCTTAGAATGGAAAAAATTGAACTTCTTCAAATTGGCATAGAGCTGTTTAGTTTGGAGTTTTGCAAGCACTAGTGGAAGATGCTCTTGGTGAGTCTTCAAGTTGGGATTGTACACCAAAATGTCATCAAAATAAACTACAACAAACCTTCCCAGTAGTTCTCGAAGTATATGATTCATAAGTCGCATGAATGTACTCGACTCATTGGGCAGTCCAAATGGCATTACAAGCCATTCATATAAATCATGTCATGTTTTGAAGGCGGTCTTCCGCTCATTGCCTTCATGCATTTGAATCTAATGGTGCCCAGCTTTAAGGTTGATCTTGGAGAACACTCTTGCTTCACTTAATTCGTCTAGCATGTCATTAAGCTTGGGTATGGGATACCTGTACTTGATGGTGATTTGATTGATTGCTCGTCTATCTACACACATCCTCCAAGACCCATCTTTCTTTGGTACTAATAAAGTTGATATAGTGTAAGGGCTCAGGGATTCATGCACATACCCCTTCTTCATCAACTCATCTACTTGCCTCTATGGTTCAGCGGCCAAAAACATGATATCAGGTAAGTGCACCTATCAGTTTTAGTATAGTGGATGTGAGTCCGAGTCGATCTCTCAAAGACTTTGAGTATTAATATTAACTTTAGCTCTATTATCTAACCGGAAAATTGTGATGAGTTGAATGAATTAAAAATACTAAAATTAACAAACTAACCTAATTATGAGACTTGATTAAGCAATTTAGAAAGCGATAAAATTAAGAATAATTTCAAGAAGATAATAACGTATTTAGGAATTATTTCCCCCAGTGTTTAACATATGACTGCTTAAAATGTATCCAATTCAATCTCTATTATTCTTGACCAGAGGGATTCACAATTAAAGTTAACACCTTTCTCAAGCATATTAACCCTAATCCTAAATTATTTACCGGAATCTCTTCACTTAGTAATATAATTTAGAATCGCATTAATGTATAATGAATTCCCACACAAAAGAACAACTTTTCGAAAGAAACATGTATCTTATATCTAAGTACACATGCAATTCTCTCCAATTATGTTAAGATCTCATTACATATGTGATTTCTCAATCATCATGTATAATATTATAGATTGATACCCTAGAAATATCAATTAACAATTAAATAACATAATTGAATCAAGAAAAGATAGAAACTTTATTGAAAATTAACAATCAATCTAATAGTCACATGAAACCCTAGGTTCCATAATCCTAAATACAAGAATCTTAAGCTATCATAATGAAACTAAAAACGAATTGCAACAAAATCAAGAAATAAAACATGAAAACCCCCTTTTTGTTGATGATAAATCTCTTCAATCTTGAAGTTAGGTGTTGCTTTTGCCTTTTTCTCCTCCTTTTCTTCAAGTCTCTTCTCTTTTGAATGTCCAAAGTCATGTGCGAAACCTTAGGAAGTCCTTTTATAACGTATTGTAAAGTCCCTTTTTTCGTCACCAAACACAGCTTGGGACACAGTTGTATCCTCAGGTCGTGTAACTTTCTAACCTTGGCAAATCTTCCTGGATGGACACAGCCTGGGGACACAGTTGTGACTCAGACTGTGTAACTTTTTGACCAAAATTCCTACTGTTTATGTAACTTCAAAACTTCATAACTCATTTATTTGAACTCCAAATTAAGTGAAACTTAATTCCTTTTCTTCGTTTTCAATCCAAGAACTCGTTCAAACCTTGAAATCAAAATTTTACTCAATTAAGTATCAATTTATTTAAAGAAAACCAAAGATGTAAGGGAAATACTATAAAATCACCATGTGAAATGCATTTAAAATAAGAGTTATCAAACTTCCCCACACTTGAGCATTTGCTTATCCTCAAGCAAATAAATCAAAACAAAAATTTCGAAACAAGAAATACTAAACAAAATTTCTCGCTACTTAGGAAATCGGTAAACAAATACACTTGACTCGAAGAAAGGTAAGAAAATCATTTTCAATTAACTTGCAATAATAAAGTCAATTAATTTCACCCTTAACAATGTCATAATTTCACCTGACCATATTCAAATGCTCCAACAATACTTAATACTAGAGTTCCTTAGTTAGTTTATGGAAGTCAAAGTTTACCCGAGTCATTTAACCAAGGATTCTTAAACTAGAAATTAGATTTAACATCTCGCCAACTGGGAAAGAGTCATAAAAATTTTGTCCATTTGACTAAAGTGTATACAATTCTCTCTTCAATCTCACTAAGTGCCATAATCCAAAACAAACACATTTTACATCCACTCATCCTTTGATCATCCCCCTAGTTCATACTTTTGTTGGGAGGTCTTTCAAATTTACTTTATTTAAGCACAATTGTGTTGGTAGAGGGAAAGAATCTCGCTCTTTTGACAGACCAAGACCGATCTATACCAACTTATCCCTTATATTGATAGCAGGAAAGAACCTTACTTTTCTGACGGACCAAGGCCGATCCATACCAGTTTTTTTCATTAGTATTGGCATTGGGACTCAATCTCGCTCTTCTAACGGACCAAGACAAATCCTTACCAATTTTTAATATAGACGAAAGTCCTCGGCAACGGTGCCAAAAACTTGATATTCGGCAAGTGCACCTATCAGTTTTAACATAGCGGATGTAAGTCCAAGTCGATCCCTCAAAGACTTCGAGTACTAATATCAACCTTAGCTCTATTATCTAACCGGAAAATTGTGATGAGTTGAATGAATTAAAAATACTAAAATTAACAAACTAACCTAATTATGAGACTTGATTAAGCAATTTAGAAAGCAATAATATTGAGAACGACTTCAAGAAGGTAATAACGTATTTATGAATTATTTCCCCTAGTATTTAACATGTGACCACTTAGAATGTATCCAAGTCAATCTTTATTATTCTTGACCGGAGGAATTCATAATTAAAGTTAACATCTTTCTCAAGCATATTAACCCCAATCCTAAATTATTTACCAGAATCTCTTCACTTAGTAATATAATTCAGAATTGCATTAATGTATAATGAATTCCCACACAACATAACAACTTTCCGAAAGAAACATGTATCTTATCTCTAAGTATATATGTAATTCTCTCCAATTATGTCAAGATCTCATTACATATGTGATTTCTCAATCATCATGCATAATATCATAGATTCATACTCTAGAAATATCAATTAATAATTAAATAACATAATTGAATCAAGAAAAGATAGAAACTTTATTGAAAATTATCAATCAATCTAATAGTCATATGAAACCCTAGGTTCCATAATCCTAAATATAAGAATTTTAAGTTATTATAATGAAACTAAAAACTACTTACAACAAAATCAAGAAATAAAATATAAAAAACCCCTTTTGTTGATGATAAATCTCTTCAATCTTGAAGTTAGGTGTTGCTTTCGCCTTTTTCTCCTCCTTCTCTTCAAGTCTCTTCTCTTTTGAATGTCCAATCCCCTGTGCGAAACCTTAGTATGTCATTTTATAATGTATTGTAAAGTTCCTTTTTTTCATCACCAGACACAGCCTGGGACACAGGTGTGTCCCCAGGTCATGTAACTTTCTGACTTTGGCAAATCTTCTTAGATGGACAAAGCTTAGGGATACAGTTGTGTCCCAGACTGTGTGACTTTCTGACCAAAATTCTTATTGTTTATGCAATTTCAAAACTTCATAACTCATTCATTTGAGCTCCAAATTGAGTGAAACTTGATTCCTTTTCTTCGTTTTCAATCCAAGAATGCGTTCAAACCTTGAAATCAAAATTTTACTCAATTAAGTATCAATTTCTTTAAAGAAAACCAAAGATGTAAGGGAAACACTATAAAATCACCATGTGAAATGTATTTAAAATAAGAGTTATCAAACTTCCCTACACTTGAGCATTTGCTTGTCCTTAAGCAAATAAATCAAAACAAAATTTGGATATTAAGAACACTAATTGCTTTATTACTTTGACCATTTTTTTTTTTCTGTTTTTATTGTTTCTTTTTATTACCTAGAGCTGCAATTGATTCTATATTTCTTGCCCTTGTAGTGCATGACTCGAAGCAACGTAGAAGATTTGGTAGAACTTGATCCTGAAATTGAGAGAACTGTCCTTCAAAATTTGAGATTGCGACTTAGACAAATTGTAGCTACCATAGAAGACGAGTCAATCGTTGAGATTAAGGAAGAGGGTAAAGAGGCTAACACTTAATTCATCAATCAAGAAACTCTACCATACATGACTAACAACGGTAATGAAGCAAATCGGACCATGTCCGACTATTCAAGGCCTAGAGTTATTAGAGCTGACTCTAATATCACAAGGCCAACCGTCGTGGCTAATAACTTCCAAATTGCACCCAACATCATACAAATGGTGCAACAATATATTCAGTTTGATGGTTTCCAAGATGAAGATCCTAATGCTTACATCTTTAGCTTTCTAGAGATTTGTGATACATTTAAAATCAATGGAGCCACGGATGATGCCATCCGATTGTGGCTATTTCCTTTTTCCTTGAGGGGTAGAGCAAAGCAGTGGTTGAATTCCCTACCGCGAAATTCAATCATAACTTGGAATAAATTGGTAAAGAAATTTTTGGAGAAGTATTTCCCACTTGCGAAGACCGCTAAATTTTGAAATGACGTTTCTTGTTTTGCCCAATTGGAAGCGAAGACTCTATATGATACTTGGGAGCGGTTCAAGGACTTGCTCAGGAGGAGCTTACATCATGGCCTCCCACTATGGATGGAGATTCAGACCTTCTATAATGGTCTCAATTTATCTACGAGACAGATGATTGATGCATTCGCTGGAGGTACTTTGAACACAAAGACACCCGAGTAAGCACAAAACCTAATTGAAGGAATAGCGATGAACAATTGTCAGTGGAAAAGCACTAGAGCCAAGTAAAAGGTTATGGGAATTTATGATGTGGACTTGACTACTGCTCTGGCAGCTAAGGTGGATCTATTGAGTAAGAAGATTGATGCACTCTCTATTGGCCCTCAACAAGTACAATTGGATATAAGTGACATTAGTATGCAGGGTTATAGAGCACAAGAATAACTGGAATAGATAGATTATCTAGGAAATCCACCCATGTAACAAAATAACCCCTATAGCAACACTTATAATCCCAGATGGAGGAATCACCCCAATTTCTCATGGGGAAATAAAAACCAAGGCCAGTAGAAGACCAACTTTGGCCCACTTAGATTTCAAAGACCATTACCACCTCCTTTTTCTCAAGAAAAGAAGTTTAGTGTGGAAGAACTTCTCACTAAATATATTCAGGGCAATGAGGCTCGGCTATCCAACATTGAATCATCGTTGAGAAATAAAGAGGCTTCCAATCGTAACCTTGAGAACTAAATTGGTCAACTTGCAAAAATGATCTCTGAGAGACTACAGGGAACACTCCTAGGGAATACTGAGGTCAATCCTAGGGAACATGTTA
Source organism: Lumnitzera littorea (assembly GCA_024138015.1). Classification (NCBI taxonomy): domain Eukaryota; kingdom Viridiplantae; phylum Streptophyta; class Magnoliopsida; order Myrtales; family Combretaceae; genus Lumnitzera; species Lumnitzera littorea. Next base: position 60,781,782 of record JAMXBB010000002.1, read on the forward strand.
ATGCTGTGTCCTTGAGAAGTGGTAGAAAACTACAAGCGGAGAAGAAGGATGGTGAGGAAGTAGTTGAGAAAGAAGTGGAAGTCAACCATAAGGAAGATGCAAAGCCACTAAAATCAAAAGAAAGTATGGAATCACCGAAAGTGAAGGAGTACAAGCCTCCCATCCCTTACCTACAGCGCTTTAAGCAAAGTTACACTGATCAGAATAAGGCATTTGGTAAATTGCTTGATATTTTCAAACAATTACACATTAACTTATCTCTTGTTGATGTCATCTTGCAGATTCCAAAGTATGCGAAATTTCTAAAAGATCTTCTATTGAATAAGAGGAAGTTGGAGGAGCTTACAATTATCACATTGAATGAGGAATGCTCGGCACTTCCCCAGAAAAAGTTGCCACAAAAATTAAAAGATCTAGGGAGTTTCACTATTCCTTGTATGCTTGGCAATTTGTTAGTAGATAATGCTTTGGCAGACTTAGGAGCAAGTATAAATTTGATGTCATATAAATTGTTCAAAAAGCCAGGGTTAAGAGAACCTAAATTAAGGCACATGAGTCTTCAATTAGCTGATAGGTCTATCACATACCTTAGAGACATCATAAAGGATGTTTTAGTGCAAGTAGACAAATTCATCTTTCTCGTGGATTTTGTCATACTTGATATAGATGAGGATATTGAGGTGCCAATCATTTTAGGTCGACCCTTCTTAGCCACTGCTAGGGTTGTTTTTGATGTTAGTGAGCATAAGTTGATATTATAGGTTAGGGATGATGAAATAGTTTTTAAAACTTTAGAGGCAACGAACAAAGTTGTTGACTTAGAGGACACATGTCACAATGTTAATGCTACTAATGTTGTTATTTCTACATGTGTACAGGAAATACTTGCTAAAGATTTCTCAAGCTATTGCTTGCAAAAGGGAGATGAAAATCTAATGACCAACCCCAATCGTGCAGAAGTGGTAGCTCAAATAGAATTTCATGAATCCATTGTGGACAAGAAGGGGGTTGATCCATTCCATAAGCCAAAAGATCTTAAGTTACGATCCTTTAAAGAGAAGCCACTAATTTTGGAACCAAAATTGTCAAGAAATCATTTGGAACATGTTTTTGTAGTGAAAAGTTCAAAACTTCCAATGACAACCGTATCTAAGCTAAAAGCGGACAAAATGAAGAAGTTTAGGCTACATAAATTTGATAAGTGGCATGATAAGGAGATAAACTATGGAAGTTATGCACGGTCGATAGCCTAAGGGTAAATTTACGCTCGTATGGAGAGTTCGAGCGCGAGATACAGGAGGAGTCCTATCTCCGCTTGGATGAAGAATCATGAATGAGAAGACATATCCTGTCGAGCTATTAACGTTAACTATAGCGCTTCTTAGGAGGCAACCCATGTCTAACTTTGCTCACACTTTAGTTTTTTTAGTTTATTCCATTTTATTTTTCTTTTATCTAACTTTGCTTTGCTTTTTTTTATTTGTTTCAATTTTAGTCATAGGCTTTTCTTTTTAGTTTAATTTTTTTTTATTTTTCTTTGTCTTATTTTTCTAGTTTAAGTACTTTTATTTCTTTAAGTTTCTTTTATTTTTAAATTCATGAATTTAGGCTAGGAAAAAAAAAAAAAAAACAGATAGTTATACGGGCATGGGACAGGCTGTGTCCCAACCCGTATCCATCCAGGCCCTTTCAATGGAACGTAACCATAGAAAGTTACATGGTTGTGTCCCAGCCTGTGTGTGCCTAGCATCCCCACGAACTTAATACACATCTTACACAACATTGTCACAGCATAAACATACACAACTTCATTTCACCTTTCATCTTCTTTCCACCTTCTCCTTACGATTTACTTTTCATCAGCACATTTCTTCATCAAATCCAACCCGATCCAAGTAAGTTCATCTCATTTTTTTTTATGCCCTCTCTTGTTCATGCTTTGTTTTCATTATTGTTTAGGCATGCTTAGGTAACCGAAATTTAGGTCTTTTGTGTGTTGGTCCATGAATTTTGTCTGAGAATTTACTTGGTTTTTATTCTTTCATGATAGACATACACATTTGCCTTGTGTTGATAGGTTTCCACACCTTTATGATGCCTCTTATGGTTAGATATTACTTTATGATCTCTCAAACCTGAATTCTGTTTGCTAATTTGATGATAACTATTCAAATACGCCAATTAGGGTTAGAATTGTGAGAGTGATTTTGGGACATTTAGAGTTTTTGACGTGTTGGGATGCCTTCTTTTCAAGCTGATTGTAATGTAATGAGTTTAATGTATAATTAGTTGGATGATTTTGCTAGCCATTTTTTTTACACCAACTAGTTTTGTGGATGCACTTTACTTGTTTGTTCAAATGTCCCAATGAGATTTCTTTTAATATCCATTACTTCTACTCTTTTATAACTCTGTCTTAGTTTGAACTAAGTGTGGCAAAGATGCACGTTTTTGATTTGGTGTGGTGTTTCTTCTTAGGTCGTCAATGGAAAATTGTGAAATGTAGATCGTTTAAAGGAGGTCCAAATTTGTTACATCATGTTCTACTCAAGAGGGCACTATTGTCGAGCTACTAGCACTTTTTCTCCACTAAAGTATCTTAGGCTTCAAGGTGGGAAAGTATTAGTTTTTTTTTCAATATGTGTATTTCCTTTTTCCCTATGATGTTTTTTATTGTTTCATATCTTGCTGTTATGCTTTCTTAGTCGTACATTGAGGACAATGTACATTATTAAGTGTGGGGAAAGGATATATATAAATTTGTTACTATTTAGGAGATTAATTATTTACATTTGACCCAATTAATTTTTAAGTTAACTTGCAATAGGTAATTAACAAGTGTTAGGCCAAATCAACTATGTCATCTTGATTATTATTGATCTTATTATACTTTACTAGAATTGATTAGTCAAATCTGTAGAGGGCAAAGTTACGAGTTATTTAGCTTGGGACTCTAAGACTTGTGATTGGAACAACATCACTAGTTGAGAGTTAGTCATGGTTATTTTTAAATTTACTTTTATGTATACCTTTCTCAGAAATTTTTAGAGCCCTATAATTTTTAGCAAACAAACAAACAAATGAAATTCTTCTTTTGAGAACCCCTGAAAAATCACAATGATTGGAGATAAAAAGTAATAACAAGTGTATGAATAGAAAAAATTAGTAAGGATTCGTCTTGGTCCATCAGAAGAGCTAGACTGAGTCCCAATGCCAATACTAATGAAAAAAATTGGTATGGATCGGCCTTTGTCCATCAGAAGAGCAAGGTTCTTTCCCGCTATCAATATAAGGGATAAGTTGGTATGGTATGGATCGGTCTTGGTCCGTAAGAAGAGCGAGATTCTTTCCCTCTACCAACACAATTGTGCTTAAATAAAATAAATTTAAAAGACCTCCCAACAAAAGCATGAACTAGGGGGATGATTAGAGGATGAGTGGATGTAAAATGTGTTTGTTTTGGATTATGGCGCTTGGTGAGATTGAAGAGAGAATTGTATACACTTTAGTCAAATAGACAAAATTTTTATGACTCTTTCCCAGTTGGCAAGATGTTAAATCTAATTTCTAGTTTAAGAATCCTTGGTTAAATGACTCGGGTAAACTTTGACTTCCATAAATTAACTAATGAACTATAGTATTAAGTATTGTTGAAGCATTCGAATATGGTCAGGTGAAATTATGACATTGTTAAGAGTGAAATTGATTGACTTTATTATTGTAAGTTAATTGAAAATGATTTTCTTACTTTTCTTCGGGTTAAGTGTATTTGTTCACCGGTTTCCTAAATAGTGATAAATTTTGTTTAGCATTTCTTATCCCGAAATTTTTGTTTTGATTTATTTGCTTGAGGACAAGCAAATGCTCAAGTGTAGGGAAGTTTGATAACTCTTATTTTAAATACATTTCACATGGTGATTTTATAGTATTTCCCTTACATTTTTGGTTTTCTTTAAAGAAATCGATACTTAATTGAGTAAAATTTTGATTTCAAGGTTTGAACGCATTCTTGGATTGAAAACGAAGAAAAGGAATCAAGTTTTACTCAATTTAGAGTTCAAATGAATGAGTTATGAAGTTTTGAAGTTGCATAAACAGTAGGAATTTTGGTCAAAAAGTTACACAGTTTGGGACACAACTATGTCCCCAGGCTGTGTCCATCCAGGAAAATTTACCAAGGTCAGAAAGTTACATGACCTGGGGACACAACTATATCCCAGGCTGTGTTTGGTGATGAAAAAAGGGACTTTACAATACATTATAAAAGGACTTCCTAGGGTTTCGCACATGACTTTGGACATTCAAAAGAGAAGAGACTTGAAGAAAAGGAGGAGAAAAAGGCGAAAGCAACACCTAACTTCAAGATTGAAGAGATTTATCATCAACAAAAGGGGTTTTTTATGTTTTATTTCTTGATTTTGTTGCAATTCGTTTTTAGTTTCATTATGATAGCTTAAGATTCTTGTATTTAGGATTATGGAGCCTAGGGTTTCATGTGGCTATTAGATTGATTGATAATTTTCAATAAAGTTCCTATCTTTTCTTGATTCAATTATGTTATTTAATTGTTAATTGATATTTCTAGAGTATTAATCTATGATATTACATATTATGCATGATGATTGAGAAATCACATGTGTAATGAGATCTTGACATAATTGGAGAGAATTGCATGTGTACTTAGAGATAAGATACATGTTTCTTTCGGAAAGTTGTTCTTTTGTGTGGGAATTCATTATACATTAATGCGATTCTAAATTATATTACTAAGTGAAGAGATTCCGGTAAATAATTTAGGATTAGGATTAATATACTTGAGAAAGATGTTAACTTTAATTGTGAATCCTGCTGGTCAAGAATAATAAAAATTGAATTGGATACATTTTAAGCGGTCACATGTTAAACATTAGGGGAAATAATTCCTAAATACGTTGTTTGTTTTCTTGAAGTTATTCTTAATTTTATCGCTTTCTAAATTGCTTAATCAAGTCTCATAATTAGGTTAGTTTGTTAAATTTTAGTATTTTTAATTCGTTCGACTCATCACAATTTTCTGGTTAGATAATAGAGCTAAGGTTAATATTAGTACTCAAAGTCTCTAAGGGATCGACTCGGACTTACATCCGCTATATTAAAACTGATAGTTACAATTGCCTTGTATCAATCCTGTTCCAGATTCAGCCTATAAGCAGGCTTGTTTGGCAGCATGGCTTCTACCTATAGGTCGATTGCATGCTCGACGCTATGGTTTGGGGGTAGACTATTTGATAGCTCTTTTGGAAACAGGTTAGCAAATTCCTCCAGTATGGTTTTTACCTTGTTCGGCAGCTCTTCTTCCCTGGGTCTCATCTCCAGAAGCCTCTTGACTAGCATATAGGCTGGTCCCTCCAGCTCCATTTCTCTTTTCAGTTTGACTCGGGTCAATACCAAAGGCTCCTTCTTGAGGGTTCAGCTAAGTTGGGACTGCATGACTTTTACCTGCTCAATAGTCATAGGACTCAATTTCAACCATCTCCCTTCATGCTCTACAGAACATGTGTTCCTCCTGTCGTCATATATAACTGCTTAGTCAAACATCCATGGTCGTTCAAGTAGAAGGTGGGATGCACTCATGGGTAGCACATCACAAAGTACTTCATCTCGATACTTACTGTAAACCCCTAAAATTATCAACCTAGTTTTTAAAATAGACTTAACTATATTAGACAATTTAGGAGTTGACAAGGCTAATGAAAGTGAAAACTCTAAAAGAATTACTCAATCGTGTAAAGAACATTTCTACCATAAATGTTTCTAAATGCTAAAGATTTTATTCAAAAGTGATAGAAACCCTAAAAATGATTATCTTAAAGACATATGTGCACTAATCCAACATGATATACCTTAAAAACCCTAATTGATAATATAATGCTCATATTTTGCCAAATCATTAGTAAAAGGTTAGAAATGACCCTCATTCATGCTTATATGATTCAAATCCTCAAGTAATCCATTAGAAACTAAGATAATGAGTCATAGATTATATTTATCACTTAAGTATGTGAATAAGATAGTCTCACTTAGAGTTAGGGTTATAGTTGAAGATTAGGTTACATGTAGTGAACTTTAATACTCAAATTAGTACTTTTTGCACTTATTATCCAAAGTAGTTTATCAAATGAGATATATAAGCTATAAAGACCTAAAGTAAGACCTCATCAACTATGTTCACTAATCAATTCATCAAATACCTCATTTCCTTCATTTTTCCCTTAATTTCCCTTAATCACTACATTATGTACACAAATTTACATATGCTTAAGGAGAGTTGACCAAGTCAACACATGTTGACTAAAGTCAACACTTTGAAAAGTCAACAAAATACACTAAAGAGATAAAGAAAATATCTCTTCCTTAATGATGGCTTTTCTTTTCTTTCTTTTTGATTTTTTTTCTTATCCTTTTCTCCTCAATTGCCGTCCACATTTTCTCCCTTCTAGACCCCACCATTTGTTGTCTTCCATAATGAAAATCAAACAAAAGAAACAAAACAAAACATACCCTCCATTGCCGTGAGCTTTACCATCCCCTTTCACTTTCATTTCTTCACTTTTGTCTCCTTAAATCCAACACAACTAAAGATATGTACTTAACTTACTTTATGTTGGTTTATATGATTCATTAGTTAGTTAATTAGGTAAATTAGATAAGTAGTTATGTGTTTAGTGTTGTCTTGAAGAGGAGGGAACAAAGTTTCTATCTTTAGGTGTAGAAAGTGAAGAATCATGAAGGAGAGGGAAGAAATGCATGTGTATGTACTCTTAGGTATGTGTACATAAAGAAATACTAAAGGAATACTTGTATGAGAACCTTTGTACATAAGTATTTATCATGTACATAACTTGAATTAAGACTATATCTAACTATATATGTGTATACTACACTAAATACATATATAAGAATACAAAAGGATGAAATTGGGAAGATTTTCTTAAGAGAAAATTAGGCATACGAAATTTTTGTATAAAAATACGTATCCAACCGTATAGGTATATGAGTAGGTATACATGTATAAATACTGTATAAATTTAGGTAGATGTATAAGTCTATGTATGTATAAGGCATATGTACATAAGTATAAAGTAAGAAACAAAATGTACATAAGTATAAAGTAAGAAACAAATGATGAGGTGAGTGATGAGGTAAGCACATGATGACATAAGCCATGACATAAGCAAGTGAGGACATAAGCCATGACATAAATAAAAGATAATGTAAGCGATGACATAAGCATAGGTTTAGAAAATGAGAGAAATAAGAAAAATGTAGGTAATTAGGTACTTAAATTAGTAAATCCTAATACATCTTTTAAATTAGATTATACCTAATTCAGTACATGAATTAGTAATAGCAAAGTAAATTCCTTTAATTATAAGAATTTAAGGAATAAAGGATATAAATATAAGTAATAAGAATACTTAAGTGTTATAGCTAAAAATTTCTATAAATTTAGTTCATAACGTAAAATAAGGGTGTTAACGTCTAAAATAGATATTACCGTGTGAATATACGTCCGAAAACGATAAAAAACGACTATAAATTCATAAATATCAGAAATAAAACGAAAAAGTTATATATGATTAATAATAAAGTCTAACCGAATAAAAGTTGATAGTAATCTAAGTAGAATTAGGTAATTAGATGTTTAGAATTATTAGTTAATTCAAGTACTTACTAGCCTTATCAAATCGTAATGATCAGGTGACCTTGAGGTAAGCGAGGACCTCCCGATCGACTATTACGATTAGGACGAGTCGCTATGGCCGAGTGAGTATTTACCCTATGATTCCATGCTTGATTGTGATTGTAGATAGTGGACTTAAATATTGTTGTTAATTGACTACTGTGTAGAGTTTGGGAAAATGCTTGTGTATGTAACCGTGTGTTATGTTGTGAATTTACTTTAAGTACGTAAAATGTCTTGTTTATTGCATGGTAGTATAGAAAACGATTGTGTGTACAATTGGATGGTCATAGCATAATTTGAACTTAATTATACTTGGCCTATAAAAAGAACTTGGGACATGTATTAACATGCATAGCATGGATACTATTCCGGCCATCACATCACACGGAGATAAAGAGAGGCCATTCGGGGGTTGATATTATTCATTTATTTGGTTTTGTATGGTGCACTCGTACAAAATGACCTTACCTTGGCTCGCGGGAATACTAGGCGTTGGAGGCGCTAACCGCCTGGCTAAGGGTCGAGTCTAGAGGCCTCCGTTTAGGGGTGAGTATGGACTACGGGGGCCTACTCACGATTATACTAGAACTTGGTTTTTCTGAAAATAAAAGAATTATTTAATATAAATACGGAACGTGGAGTTCCGTAGTAAAGTAAGTTCTAGTATAATACTCGGATCTGATTGGTGTCGTGTAAACTTCAACCCTGACTTCGGAGGGCGTTAAATCTGAGTTACGTATATGAACTAGTTAATTATACGTATTGTTTGGCATTCTGGTTGATCCTTCATTCATATGCGTGAATATAATGAATTTATAACTTGCTTGTGGTGTGGCTGAAGGTTTTGCTCACTAAGCTTAAGCTTACATCCCTTTAGACTTTTGTTGTAGGATAGCCTGTTCGTAGAGGCAGGACGAGGGATGTCACAGGTTAGCTTGGGGACTTGGGTAGGAGCGAGCTATGCTGTGTATTGAGAGAACATATGATATAGATCTTTACTCATGTACTTCTATTTTACTAGTATTATGGACTTAGATGTACTCACTTATTGTATAATGTAGCTTTGTAGTTCTAATTTTATATAAATATGTTTGTGTGATGATATCATGTGAATCTGGATGTTCTTTGGAAACTAGTGGTTGTAGAGCTTTGTATATTGTGTGAAGAGTTCTTAATTGGAAGGGTAACCAATCAGGGGTTTTTCGTATAGTATACGGCGTCTGCCACGACTAGGCTGTCCTTAGTTCGTGACACTTACCAAAACAGATTGTCATGAACACCTGTTTGTTCACTTATAGGCTATTATTGAGCCAAGCAAGAGTAGGCCTCTATTCACGTATGTTCGACATAGGAAGTTCGGCACCATGATTGCTGGGGCAAGCCTAGGGTTAGCTTAGGAATGGCTTACATTCAGGTCAGCCTCGGATGGTTGGCTCTTGACAGTTGTCAGCTTGGCCTCGACACCGTGGAGATTGCTATATTTAGATTTGGCACTTAGACTAGTGCATAGAGGACGGTTTAGTTTGGCACATCAATTGATCACCTCGGTAACACTTTAGATGGCATGAAGAGTGAAGTAGCTCGGCAGATCGGACTAGGGTAATTATTGCTCCTTAGCACTTAACTTATCTCGAACAGCTCGATGAACCACCTGAGAGAGTTCTCGAGCTCGGGAGCATATAATTGGTCTTTGATTCCTATCAACCACCTTATTAGGCCAGATTCTATTACTTAATGTGATTTATGGAGCATTTTTCTTTTCTTCAATTATTTTCTTTAACATGCTTCATGTATATGAGAAATTTCCATGTAATCTTGAATTGCCTCTGCAACCAAGATAGAAGCTTGATATGTTGGCTTCACGATGTGTAGAGGACGAGACATTAGCCAATCACTTGGTTGTATTTAGAAAGATTCACTAAATACAAAACTAAATCCATGCATATCTATGACTCAATTAACGTGTGAGGATCTTGATTTACAATCTCAAACACCGGAGTTCGATCCTACGAGGCACGCTAATGATTCCATTTCTTTCTCTTTTACGTTGATCCACATTATAGAATATCGACTACTAAATATATTAAATATTTCATTGCCAAATCCAAACATACTCCCGGTGCATCAATTATCCCGTCTATATCCATATAATACTCAATTACTCTTTGCTTCAGCATTTTTATCTATTCTTTCGTTATTTTATTCTATTATTATTTTTTTTCGGTGAAATTGCCTTGCGGATTCACAGGAGCACCAGAAATCCTTATCGCATGAAATCATTTGTTTTTTTTGGAACTTCCCTTGGCCAAAAAACCTCACTAGAAATATTTTACCTTTCAATTAAAAAAAAAATTCTAATGCATATCATATCTAACTTCAAATATTTACCTGTCAAAGACAGCTTTATCAATAATATTTCTATTTCCAAACCAAATAAACTTTCAATGAGAACTATATCTAAGTTGGCATGAATCATGGAAAATCTCTTTAGCTTTCAAATTTGAACATCCTTAAAATCTTGGAATAATATCATATGAAGTCAATCAATATTTATAAAATCAAATCTTTTAATATCCATCCTTGAAAGACTCTCTTGCAGGCTATATATACTTATGGGCAACTATCAATTTTTTCTAGTCCATGCTCACATCTGCTCTATGAACTTCAGTCTTCAACTAATAAGTTTAAGTAACTCAATATTAAGTGAATTAAGCTTGAGCTGTGATCCTCCTTTGGAGAAAGCATTGGGCAATTCTGATGTTTGTGAAACCACATCCCCTGAACCAACGGTAATAGCAAATTTGTTCCTCTTTTTCCTTGTCACACAGCGCTGACTTGTGGTAGTGTTACCGAGTCAAGAAGAATCAATTTAGATAGTCCTTTGTGGCTCCGGTGGCAACTCAATCAACATGTTATTGCTTCAAGAGAAGTCCCCATCGGGGTTCACTATGAATCTTTGGGTGCTTATCATGAGATTTATGAGCACTATCTAATAGTAAGAAGTGTAAAAAAAGAAATTCTTTGTATATACATTCGAACAATTATCGGTCATATTTCTCTTTTTCGAGAAATCGAAGAAATTATGTAAAGGTTTTTCGAGCCTGCTCATATGGTACCTAATCATATGGTATCTAAGTTAAGTAATTCTATGACATTGGTATAAAGTCCGGTCTCTCCAATTTAATTGAGACCATAGTTCTTGGATTTCTATGTATGTGAATTAAAATCGAGAAAGAAAAGTTTTCTAATCATCGATTCAACTCATTGTCAAATTCCACTCAGCGGAAAATGGAGGTACTTCTTAATACTGTATTTGAAGCAGTTGTTTGAATTCCTTATAATATGCAAGTAGCTTATGGTAAACAAGGAGGGGTTAAACGTGAGAGCTGCTCTTGTTTTACCTGAGGGGTTGGTTTCTTTCTTATTATTAAATTTGTCAATATGTATTCTCCTGTCATCGTCAATATATATTCTCCAGCGTGCGAGCAGCTTCAAAAATTGCTACCGTGATGTGACGAGGGGTCGACTATGGACATGATGGACTTTGTTGGCTTCCATTCATTGGACGATGAATAATTGCTTTCGACATGGGCAAATCATTCCTACTGAGGAGATTCTTTAATTTCTGCTGTTGTTATTGAAATAGGGAAAATCTTTTTTTTTTTTTTTTCCGAATTCTTTGATGCTTGGACTTGTAATTTGAAACTAGTAGGTCTCCTTTCTTGGTTTGAGGTAGTAAAACATGGCAAATAAAAAGTTGAAGTTGTTGTCGTTGCTCCGTTGGTTGCCGTTATTGGCTTTTTTTTTTTTTTAATTCACCATCGTAATGATTTTAAAGGAGGTGACTCATGCATGTTGTTATCATATAGACACCTCATACTTGATCATGATTCATGTGCCCAATTCCTCTCTCTGTGTCCATACACTCATATTTGCATGCCTTATTATGATTCTTTGTTTTTCTTTTTACACTCATATATACATTGTTATTGTCATTCTTTCAATATGTGGACCACCCAGAAACTATCGCATCTCAAATTCAAGAAGTTGTAATAGTCCTGTTGTATAAACCAATATAGGCTAAATGCTATCCTCTTAATTATTAACATAGACATAGTCCATACAAGGTGAATGACAACTTAACCAGCTTTGAAATAGTTAGATGGATACTTGTGGTATATAAAACTTATGGAGTAACATTTTATATTTTCTTATACTTATAGATAGATCAGTTCATTACATAATCTTAGATACATCAAGAGTACAACATTTTCAAAAGAAACTTTACATCTCTACAGTAGACCTATATTATATATGTATATAACAACTAGTTAGTGAAGACTATAAGGTCTTTTAAGAAAACCTTATAATCCTCCCACAAAAGAAAAACAAAAGAGACTTTAGTTTCATTCCATTCATTAGACTTCTTCACTTTACTCCCCAACCCGTTGAAACTAACCTTTGGACAAGTGTAATGAGACATCTTTTAGTACTACTAAGTACCTGCAAAACAATATATAGGGATGTGAGCTTAACTAGCTTAGTAAGAGCACATTAATGAACAAGGTTATTCAATCATTAATTATATGCAAATGTAACAAACAAATGATATAGTATCTCATAATATTTAACTGGTTCATTACGAAATTAGAGTAATTTTATCCACTCTAACTTAGAATTTAGGAAGTTTCAACGTGACACTATTAGACTAAATTTGGACTTGTGTAGTAGAGAGCACCCTTCTCCCTAGATAACATTTGAATCACGGATCCCAATCTTATTGTGACCTCCTTTCCTATTACTTAGTTTGACTAAAGATGGGAAAATGACCATTTTTGCTATCCTTAACGAATGCGTCAGTATTTAATCTGACAACCTAATTGTTACCCCAATTGGGTTATCATGAATGTCAGGTTAGACATTTAGTCCACTTAAGATTAGTTCAGATTATTAGGTGAGCAACCAAGTTCATATATGCAAGATGTGATATATGTTCAAGCAGAAAATAACACTTGGAGTTCAACTTCCAATCAACAATCTGTATCCCAAGTACATACATAGCATACACACAAACAATCTAACTATAACCACAAACAAACACTCTTACTCCTCCAAGTGTCTTGATATGATACTTCAATATGCTATTAAGCATCGATCACAACTTACTTGGACGTAATGTCATGTGCTTCTATATATTACGTTTGTGATCTTCATTAATAATCCCTAGAAAGTGATACGCAACTTGAGTTTTAAATTCACATATGAAGTAAGAACTTATTTTCATTATTAAGTAGATTTACATTTTGATATACATAAGTTCTTTAGTTATTTATCTAATTTTTTTAGCTGACTTGAGATAGGTTCTGACTGAGATTTTGACCCATTACCTTAAGTTAAGTTTTTACTTAAGAGGTTCCCGACTTATATTCTGACTTTAATATAGTTATAAAGTTCCAGTATCAATTATTTTCTAACCAAAGCACATTTTTAGAATAATCAAGTTATTCACTCCTAAGGTACATTTTGATTTTTTTTTTTCTGACATAGTTTCTAACTCTTCGGTCATTACCATAACTTATTATTTAACTCATACATGAACTTACCGTGCATTTCGAGAATTTTTGCACTTTGTAATATTAGTAAATATCTACTAAGAACTTCAATTATATATACTAACTCCCAAAATACTAAATACTCATTTACATTTACATAGTAACTTAGAGATTTAATTTCAAATTTACCAAATGCCAACTTTTTACTTAAAAATTGTCATTTCTTAAATCATAATAATCCACTTCAAGTTGTTGTAGGGTAATAATCATATATCACACTATAGTTTTACAAAGAATTATTGAATCTCTTTTGGAAACACCCATCTAGCGCATTGTTTTGATGAAAATGAATTTTTCCCCAAAATCCAACAACATGATTTTTACAATCCAATCATATAACATCAAAATTCATCATCTTAAGAGTATAACCACAAAATTTTAGATCAAAACTATATCATTTGGTCTTTTAATTACACGCTTAAAATTCAGTATACAGGACATTGTTCTTAAGAAACTCATATTTACACTCAAAATTTTGAAAATTTGATCGAATATTTGAATTTCTCATACAAAAATATATGGGAAACTAAATTTCATAGTTTTTGGTGATTGTTTGCTATTTTCCCTAATTTTTAGTGAAATTGGAAATATTTAGTGACTTACTGAAAATTCGAGCTCCGACCATTATGGGGAGGGGAAGGTATGTCAGCCCAAACCATTGCTAGCCACTCCTTCAAGTGACCACCAAGTTTCGCTTCTAATTGATCATTTTCTTCAAGAACCCACTAACTCTTGGTTTCATACAGTACTTTTTCCTAACCTTATTTCTTCACTCTCTCACTCCATTTCCTAATTCCAAAATTTCTATAGCTACCTCCTTAGATTGCTACGGTGAAAAGAGGGTTTTGTTGATTGTTTTGGAAATTTTTAACAATTTTCCATATTTTTCATTCATTCATTTATTAATTTCTACATATTTTGGTTATTTTCGATAATTACAAGTATATATATATTTATATAATAATTATACTCAATGTACATACATGTCTTTTATATATTATTTTATATTAAATATTAATTATATTACTCCTATAATTAATCTCTAAGTATTCGTTAATTTTCGAAATCTACGTCGCGCGTATCCGATAATATAGTGTTTCGAGTCTATACGTAAGTTTTTAAGTTAATTAGGTTAGTTTTACCAATACCCTAAATTTCTCTACTTGATTCTTATTCTTTGAGTATGAGACTCATCGGACCTCTACATTGTAGCGATAGGATGCCATCATCAAGAAAATACCATTGGAGATAAAAGGTCAATGTTCCCTCTATGTTATTTTGCTCAGTCCAGTTTACAAATGTGAAGCCACTTGTGAGTCACATATTTCTATACTTTGACTTTTGGAATGTTGTGATGAGACCAACAAGTTTATTGATGTGTGAAAACTTGATGTACGGTCGTGTCCCTTCAAGATTAAATATAGCCACAAATACAAATTAGCATTGCCTTAGCTAATCCTTTCGAAAAGAAGATAGTGGCATTGATCGAGTATCTTTTGTAGTTTGCAATTCCATAGTAGCATATTTTACTCAATATATGTCAATGCCAAGGACTTATTCTCTTTCAATCTCTACTTGAAATATAGGTATTGTCACCTTTGAAATAGTTGTTGAATTAGGCTGAGGACATTGGACTATTGAAGCATGATCCTCTTTTTTATAATCAAATGCTCAAACTTTCTTTAACATAATGGATATGTGTGCTAGCATTTATCTGGCTCGATTTACTTCACATAATGGCCAATCTTTGGAATAGTAAGTCATGGGTTGGCATATGAATGTCTATTTCCCAATTTATGTCTTAAGTGGATGCATGGAATTCAATTCATGACCTTCATCTAGCCTATGATTGGATAACATGTCAAATAGATGTTTAACTTTAGGCTGCCATCATCTTGAAAATTTAATCTTTCTAGATTCACAAATTACATTACTTTACTTTTTCCTCTTTACTACTTTTTGATCTTTAGAATACTTTGACATTTGACTTAATATTTCTTCCTTTTTGCCATTTCTTTTTTCTTTTTTTATAGGAAATAGAGGACAACAACCTTCTCCATTTGAAATAGTAGCTCTTTGAATTGTAGAAAGTCTTCCAATTGCTTATGGTGAGTTTAGCTTGTATTAGCAATAATGAGACTTTTGCAATTTATTGAGTCATAGTTTCTCCTCTTGATATTGAACTATATTGGCAAAAGAGATGAAGACGAATCTAAGTTGATGCACTAAGGTAATGAAGCGGAAAGACTTATTGGTGCATTAAGATAAACATTTGTTGCTAGTCTTAGGTCCCTTGAGACAAGTGATTGAAGGAGACCATCTTTGAAGACACATTTTGGGAAGCCCATGCAATACCTTGCATTGATAGTGAGCTCCAATTTATCAAGTGTAAGCTTTGTGTTGATTTTAAAGATATCATTAGAGGAGATTTAGTGTTACACTTTAGAACGAGAGGAGAAAGTTTTCAATCTCTCTAATACCTAATTTCTATTTCTAAAAGAGCTAGCCTTTAAATGTGATAATCAGGTGAAGTACATTGTAAGTATAGTATCATAATCAACTACCCCTAATCAACCTTGATATCTACTTTAAAAGTCAAAATAGGTTGAGCGATTCCTTAATAGGGAATTGACTTCCAATAAGCAAGCTTCAAGAATGGCAAGTCTTAGTAGGCTTTAAGTCTAGAAGGCCTTAAGTGAGTAAGCCTTAAGCACAATAGGCCTTAGTAAGCCTCATGTGTAGTGAGCATCTCATTTGAGAGGCTTTAAATGAAGCAAGCCCCAACAAGCATTAAGCGCGATAAGGCGTGTACACAGCGAACCTCTCCTACAATGAGACTTGAGGGGATTCCAAGATCACCATCAAAGAAGACTCGGTTAGCCTCAAGCACTACAGGACTTGAGCGAGTGGACTTGGATCACGATGAACATTGAGAGTAGCATGAGTTGCATATAACAAGTCTCGTGAGCAATAGGTCCCAACATGCCTTGCATATCACTTATTTCATCCTTAAAGAAGACTTGTTCCATTCTAAGAATGAGAAGGGAAAGTTACCTCTCTTATATGCTCAATTTGCTTTTCTTAGGAAGATAAGGCCATTAGGTGAACCTATTGAGTGGAGTACATTACCATGAAGCTTGGGTTTGTAGTTCCCTCGAAGAAGGCTAAGATCCTTCATGCCATCATTACTTCCATTAACTGTAGTTCCTGCAATGAGCGAAATGGAAGTGTGGTGGGCTTAAGACCCTTCATGTCATTACTACTTCTGCTTAACAACGGTCCCAACACATGAGCGAAAGGAAGTATGCCAGATCATCAACTCTTAATGGAGTACCGATACCCATGTGCTTATTGCTTTGTGGAGGGAGAGTAACTCTACCATTGGGAGACATTGTTAGACTTTTGAAGTTGCACAATACTGGGTAGCAACTCGAGTGATTGTCCCTTTATTAGAGGGAACTTTGTGCTGTAGTGAATATGTTGCTCCATCTGCTTTCATGATGCCACTAGAAGGCCTCTTGGTAGTAGAAGTCATTTAAGCATGTACAAGTCATTGCGCTCTTAGGAGGTGATGTCTTCACTTAGCAGCAACAATGAAACTTATTATGATTGGCATTTTCGTAGGTCATTGAGCTTGTAGCATTTAAGGTTGCTTAGCCTTTGTGATCTAAGGAGCCACTTAGAGGGTTATCATGAACATAAGGCTACTTAGATTCTTATGATCTAAGGAGCTTCTAGAATCATCTCACACATAGGAGCATAAGCTCTTACTTGCAGCGATAATACTTAAGCGATCCCTTTTGAGAAGGTATTCAATCATGTTAAAGCAGCAATAATAGCATTCATTACCTGAGATCAAGAAATTTCTTTCATTAGTTAGGGGGGTATTTCTTACTACTTGACTAGTTACAATTGTCTTACTTAGCTGCAATGATTTCTTGTAATGTGCCTAGGAGGCAATGCTCTTACCAGTCTACATTATACAAGCTTGAATTTTCATCATGCGCTTGGGAGTGCATGCTCTTACTAGTCAGTAATGGCATTTGATTATGTGTTGCTTAACCAAAGAAGTCACCCTATGGTGAACTTAATTGAAGGCATCCTATGCTTATAGCAGTAGTGATGTAAGTTGCTTGCTAGGGCATCGCCTAGGCTTGGAGCGTTATAATTTTGTGCCAAGGGAGTACCTAGCCTTCGAACTTAAGAGCTGGGTTACTATAGCATTGCTTGTGCTTAAGGCATAGAAGCCAAGATACTAGGGCATTGCTTAGGCTTGAGGCATTGGAAGCTGAGATGCTAGGGCTTTGCTTGGACTTAAGGTGTATAAGATGAGATGCTAGGGCATTGCTTGGGCTTGAGGTGTAGAAGCTGATATGCTAGGGTATTACTTGAACTTGAGGTGGAGAAGTCGAGATGCTAGGGCATTGCCAAGGCTTGAGAACTAGTTGGTACTAAGAAGGCTTCTTGGTCTTAAAGTCTTTAAGTAAGGCCTTCCATGAAAAATATGTTCAAGATGTGAGAGCTTTAGATTTAGCACTCTACATACAACTTAGATTGTTCTTACTTCAAGTACATATATAGTCTTCCCTTATAGTAAAGGAAGTTCTTGGAGAAGCAATCACTGGTTTAGCTAATGGGATAGAAGTGGGATTTACTAACTTCTTCCTTAAGAGGTTTATTAGTATGAAGATTTCTTGTTCAAACAAAAAGGAGTAGCACTTTACTTAGTACACATCCTGTTACACGATAGTAGTAGCAATTAACTCTAGGATGAATTGGAAACATTATTAAGAGCTGATTTACAAGCCTTATGATCTCCTATACTGTTTCCATCTAGTGTGCAACTTTTGGAGGACCTCTTTGAGTTGAATTATAATAGTTATTGTTCTTTAGATGTGGATCCACCAAGCAGTGTGAAGCGAAACTTAGGGGGGATGAAGAACCATCGATTTGGACTCTCACATTCTTTGCTTCAGATACTAGATTTTGTCAAAGCTACAATCTATTGTAGGGGGACTTACTCACGCCCTCCTTGGGGTATATCTTCTTCAATAGTAGTAAGGTAAGTTGGTTGAGTAGAAGGGGGTAGCGCTGTTTCCGCTATAACGGTAGAGTGTGGTAGAGCTACTTCATGTTATATAGCGGTAGTGGCAGCTAACATTATCATAAGGGGAGCAAACATAGCCATTTCAAGGCTTTTTTTTGCTTCTTGCATAGCTCGCATCACCTTCGTAGTATCTTAAGAAGGCTCAAGGATTGGATTATCTTGATTAGTGTCTTGAGGTGGTGAAGGTGGATCTTATTCTACTTGTTTAACGTTGGCATTTTGCTCTTGAGAAATAGCTTCACTTGTAATAGCCATTCTTTTCTTAGGAGGTGCCATAGCTTTAATATCACTCTTTGTCCCTAGTGAAGTCGCTAAAATGTATATGAAGGGTTTTGATTGGAGTGATCAAGTGTTAGTCACACAAGTCTCACGTTATACGTAGCCTTAAAGTAGTGATATAGAGATGACACTTAAGGGATGATTGGAGAGAGAATGGCAAGAAGGAGGAGCAGGCAATCCTGGAGTCTCAAATACACAAGTGACAAGCAAGGGAGCCTAGAGAACCTAGGACATCAACCTTATGGTTCTTGAGCAACTAAGATCGTTCTTTGCTTGAAAGTTATATGATCTTAGAGAGTAAAGGTTTCACCAGTGGAATATTATTTCTTTGATCTCTCCAATTGTGTCAAATGAGGAGGAATAGCTGAATGTTTATAGGCTCTTAGGCTGAATGACATTCGTTAGATTGTCTTGAAAATTGATGGATAAGACAAAATTTTACTCATTTCATAATTGTCACGCCTCGAAGTAGTAGAGTCGTAACAGTCCCGCCGTGTAAACCATTCTAAGATAGAAGTTGGCCTTACAACTGCTGTCCTAGACCTGATCTATATAAGGCGTTCATGACTAACTTATTTTGAAGTAAACAGTTTGTAATTTAACTAAATCATTTATCTAAGAAAGTGAGGAAATATATATAAACACTATAATTCAGTTATTACAATTAAAATTTACAATATTTCTCTGTAATATATTTCTTAGTTATTACATTATTCAGAAATGAAAAATTCTAAAGTAAAAGATTAGACCTTAAAAATATGTATTTAGTCTTCAAATGTTTTTCCTCACTCCCCAGAATCTAGCAATTGCTAGCTTCAGAGCAGTTGTATGCCGCTTCTTAGCCAGCACTTGTACGTCGTTTATAGGGATGTGAGCAACTATAGCTCAATAAGTTAGGATAGAGGACTTAAAACTATACCATAAACACAACAAGGTTATCAACCAACTCATTAGGTGCAATGCATGTTCAAACAAATGCTATCGTACGACGTTGTTTAGCCCATCATGAGATTAGAGAAATTGTGCCCGCTCTAATCCGAGCTGAGGAGTTGCCATTAATGCAATAGCTCAAGACCAAACCCAGGCTTGTACAATGGAGACCTTGCTCCTCCCACAACTACCTTCGAACCATTAACTTCACCCTCGCCGTGATCTCCTCACTTGTCACTTAGTTCGACTAAGGATGAAAAAGGGACCCTTTGCAATCCTGCGCTATCCTTTTCGAAGAGGTCGGTATTTGGCTGGAGAATCCTAGGTTTCCCCTAATGGGTTGCCATGCAAGTCCGATTATGATTGCAAGTTCAATTATGATTACGAGTCATATATTTGATTAAGTCCAGTTTAGGGTGATCAATCATTTTACACAACCTACACAATACAAGTTAGAACAACAAACAGAATCATAGCATCACTCATAATCAAGCATATGCACACAACAGACTATCTAACAAGTACAATCAAGCATAATCTCAAGCCTCCAAAATACAGCATCGTATTAATCCCAACTTATCTCGACTCCTCGCTCACTCACTCGAAGTCCAACTCGTTCAGGCCATCGCCGATCATCCCTATAACACAAACGTAGTTTTAGTTTTTTTTTTTTTTTTATATAACTATTATAGGTTCATTTTATCCTATAATACTTATTGTTATGTTTTGTTTAGGGTTTAATATACCTAATTATCTAAGTCTTAAGTCTTTTACAATTATTCTAGGTTCGGGGTTAGGTTTGGGTTCAATTTCCGCATTGATTTCTAAATTAGGTTCTAGTTCGATTTCTAAGTACTGTTTTATACCCGAATTCTAGAAACTTGTTTTTACTCCTAATGAGAAATTAATCACCTTACTTCCTGATATCCTAAATACTATAACTATCCCTTGTTAGTATTTATTATATCTAGTACACCTAAATCCTTAATAGTGTATTGAATTTACTCCTGATGTAAGAAGTTTTTTACATTTTTCATATAATTACATAAATTCAAGTTTCCTATTAGATTTATTGTATATTTTTATTATTATCATAATATCACTTTTTATTCTAATATCTTCTATTTATTATATTTATAATAATTGTGTATTATGTACTATTACTTATTATATACATAATACATATATAATATTTTTATTACTCTAATTACTATCTCCCAACATCAATTATCATTTCAAAATGTCTAAATTCATCATTAATCAGATTTTACACCTAATTATCCTAATTTACAAAATTAACTTAAAATGTACTATTTTCCTTATTACTTATTTACTACATAATTAACCTAATAATTACATCTAACACTTTAAATGCTACAAGTATCATACTTCATCAGATTTCAACATCCTAAAACATATAATTATTCACTAAATCAGTAATTAACCATTTAATTACTTAATTAACTCTAAATTACCCATTTTATGCCTCATTTTAATACCTAAAAATTATCTAAAATTTTTGAAAAATTAATTTTTGGAAATGGGTGTCATAGTACTATTCTATATCATCTAAGTAGTCTACACAAAAATTTTGGGTTCAAAACTACACTCCTAAGTCATTTATTTCTAAACCGAATCATGCTCGGTTTTGCATGATTTCTTAAGGACTATATATCATGAGACATATTTTCATCAAAATAATATTTTTCCTAAAAACTACATACAAAAATATTCTAGAATAACAAAAATTCATAATTTTCTAAGAATATTTACTATTTTTACAAAATCACACAAAATCGGGTTGGAAATTGAACTCACTGGTTTGGGTGGCTCCGGCCACCGTGGCCTTGTTAACCGGTCCAGGCGCTGCCACCACCGTGTGGTGGTGGTGGCTGTCCACTCCCAGTTGCTCGTTTGGTGTTGGTTCCCCTTTATGGCTCTAATTGCATAATTTTTTCTTTTTTTTTTCCTAACCCTAATTTTTCTCTCAATTTCACCTCTCCCTATTTTTCTAACTCTTCAAACTGACCAAATGAGCTTTTGAAAAATTTGGAGTATTTATAGAGCTTTAGGAAAATTATTGTGCATTTATGAGACAAGATAATTGTCTTATCTCTTCTTTTTTTCACTTTCTATTTGTTGCATTTTAATTGGTTGATTTTTTTTCTTCAATATCAGATTGCCACGCCCCACTTCTGGAATTTTCCTCATTTTTCTATATTTTTCTTGATTTTTCCTTAATTAATTATGAATTTTATTTAATTATTTATTATTATTTTAGCACATTTCACGTATTTTAAGTAATTACCGTATTTTTACATACATGTAAATTAATATATAGTACAAATAAATATTCCTAAATATTATTTAGGTTATTTTATGATTTTTAGTATACATATAATTTATCTCTAACGATTCGTTAATTATCGGAATGCATTTTACGTATTGTCGATAAATAACGAGTTATATACTTAAAATTTGGAATTTTTATATTCTTTTATTTTATTGCTTATTTTCTTAAATTCAAACTTATAGGATCATTTTTACTAATATTTCTAGCTTTACTTATAATTTAGGCTTTATCAGATCTTTTAGCCGATTGAAATCTTGAGTGATTAGTTGTGGGGCTTACAATAGTTATCAAGATTGAGCTTGCAAATGGCCTAAGGTTAGTAGCCTTTCTCATGGTGCATGAGCTTATCTAGGAAAGGTTAAGGGTAGATGGCTTGATCCAATGAGCCTTATTCAAAACCCACCAATTCAAATCTCTCTTTATCATCCCAAATATAGACTATACACCTTGGGCCTTGTTACCTAGTTCAAAGAGTTAAGTTAAATAAATAGTGGGTTCAACCTAATATATCAATACAACAATTTTAGCCCTCTAGAGAAGTTATGTCTCCTCTCCATGTATAACCTTTAAGACAAGCATCATTACTTCACCTTAAGGGTCCTCCTTTCTCTAAAGTTTACTATCCCTTTGAGGCTCGCAATTCATTTCCTACTTATAGATGAAGGGTTTGTTATGAGTATTGTGTGCATAAAACATGTGTCTACACATTGCGTGTGATGTAGTATGTAAGGTGTTAATATTACATAGATTGATTCTCAACAAAGAAAGGAAAGATTTGGAGAGGGATTACATAGGTAGAATAAACAATCTCAATAAGTGCAAATATTTGTAATGGGTGTAGTTAGCAAGGATAGGTTTAAGAGTTCCTCTCATGAGCAATATTAAAGAGTACTTATAGATGGGTTCAATTATGACCACATGATGATTCTATTGATAAGATTTATTAGGGTTCTATAATGGGCTTAATAGAGAGGAAAATAGTGTAAGAATCCATTATAGATACTAGAAATTGCTAAGAAAGGATGAAATTATATGAAAAAATTTCATTAGACCTTATTCAAGCCCACTAATTTAAAGCTCTATAAATCATCTCAAAAATTTTTCTTATTCTTAGATCTTGTCACTATTCAAAATCAATTATAAATAATCAATTAGTATGACTTTGGCCCTTGAATTAAAATTTGCATATTGAATCTTTTGCATTACTAGGCATTTCAATGAATCCTTTGTCATTTTTTATGTTGCTATTGCCTTTTTTCTTTCTTTCTTTCTTTTTTTTTTTTGGTCTCCACTTAGTAGAACTTAAAGGGCTTTGTGTGTACATAGCCCTAGGTTCCTTCTTAAGCCATATGTAATTTGGTACATGCATCCTTTAGTTTATATTATTAAATTACAACAACTAAATTGATATCATGTTTTGTTAACTAAAAGCATTAATCACAATATCCCTTCATTTATCCATTTACTTACAACATGTTTGGATGGCTTCATATGATTGGTATAAATTATAGGGATGCAATCGAGTGAGTTTTGGACAAGTTTGGCAATCTTAATATATGCATCCTTTAGTTTATTAATTTTGTATTGGTAAACCGCCTAGAAGGTTTATGTAGTGGGTCTACATTCATTGGTCAGGTGGCTCCTTAACCTAACATGATGGTTCAATGTTGGTTCTTGAGTTGGAATCAACTTATGTCTACGTCAAAAAGTAAGGTATTGATCTTTGTTGGGAATTTTATATGAATATAGCTTTTTTTTCAAAAAATATTAAGGAAAAGGGTTTATTTTGAAAAAAAAAAATGAATATTGTATAGTGAAGGCGTATGCATTGCATGTGCCTTCAATTGTGGGTAGTTTTAACACTGAAGGTGCATCCAGTATGTGCGCCTTCAGTAACCCATGAATTTGGAATTTGAATTAAAGGTGCATCCATTACATACGTCTTTAGTATCCTAGTTTCAATTGAAGGCATATACATTAGATGTGCATTCCCCTAGTTGGAAATGATAAAGTAATGTTCTTTCAACCCTTAACTTGCAAATTGAACAGAAAGTTTAATACAGTAATCAATTACATGAAATCACAATTGGTGGAACGTTTCAATAAAGATAGCAAGTAGGGAGCAAATAAGCATATGTGATGATCATCCAATGAACATACCAGTCGGTTGCAAGAAAAAATAATTGCAAATTGTAATACTGGGATAAATAAACAATGCATTGAATTGTAATATGTGATGAAAAGTAAATTGTAGTTCGAATAATCAGTATATATACAAAATTTGTAATGAGTTAATGATAATAGCAATACAATGGCTAAAAAAGAAGAAAAAAAAAACAAAAACAATAGACAAAACATATGTACTAATGCCTATGCCGTGTAAAGGTCCTCACGGCATGAGAAAGAAGTGAACGCCCTTGTTTATTGTTTGACTAAGTAGGCTAAGGTAGTAGATTGTCGAAATTGAGTTTCCTTAAAGGAACTGGGTCGGCTGGATTGGCCAAATGCAGCTAAGTGATGCCTTCACCCATAGATGATTGTATAGGGGTAGTACGTTGCTTTTGAGGCATTAGTGGAGTTGTAAGATCGAGATGTTGTTGGAACTCAAGAGTTATGTAAGAGCTAAATCTAGCCCTAGAGCTAGATTTGGCTCCTAAGGTGGATGTAACACCTGACCTAGGGTATGTACTGTATACCCCACCGATATACCTAAGGTCAACGGAATGACGAGCATATGGTGAGATATCGTCACTGAGGTTTGCCTAATGATGTCCTACTCGAGCCTTGCCTCCTCGAACTCTAGCTCTACCTTTAGGTGGTGCAAGAGGAGTTGACATATCCTTATCAATAGGTGGTCCTTGCTTCCCGTTGTAGTCCATATAGGGTGGCTCATGTATGCCCTCCTACTGTAGGTATAGGATAAGGCCATTGCGTTGCTCAACGAAATGAAGTGCCTCATCTACAATACTCATCCTTGTAGGATAGCCAAGTGCCAGTTTAACACTCCTGAGCGAGTCCACCTGAAATAAGTAGAAAAATAGTTGTCAATATATATGATAACAAGTATGTATGTATGGAAAAAAAAAAAATAGACGATATCAGATGTACGTACCAATCGACCGATGATAGCTTTGTGGTATGTAATGTATCGCCAGGTGATTTGTATATACCACGTCTAGTAACTCTCGTCAATCACTTGAGAACCCTGGATGTGTACTAGGAATCTGTACCTCTATCCCCAAGCCTAGATGTAGGAAGAGTGTGTGTTGATCTAGTCAACATCTATCTTACCTTGAAGGTTCAACTGGTGGAGTTGCTTTGAGGTGTCAACCTCCTGTGGGACGTATTGGTATCCACCAAATTGCGGGACGACACGGTCTGGAAAGCATCACTCAATGATGTGGAAACATATGAGTAGTGCTCGGGTAGTCCAAATGTGTTTCTTAGCAATATAGAAGTGAGGCAGCAACTCCTCTATATAAGGCTCCCAAATAACCTATCAAGTACACGAAAAAAGAAAAAAAAAAAAACAACTAGTGAAACAACGATGGTTATCACTTATAGATGAGAAAAGGACAACAAAGAGGATAACATATCATATCATATCATACCTACTGTGTCGTCTGCATGTCAAAAGCTGTGTGGTACGCATTTACAACATGTATCAGATGCTGAGTCATATCCCGTACTACCCTCCATTTAGTCGTTAATGGCCTATCCCTATTAATAATAAACACATATTGACTAAGGAGAGTGACATGTAGGAATCTATCCCATGCTCATACTTGTAGTAGAAACGAGGCCCTTCCTAGCTCATGCCCATCGGATGGTGAGGCAAAGCACAGCTAGTTGTACAACCATGCCAAGCAAGTGTTACCTTAGCTAAACTGCCTAGTTACTGAGAAGTCCACCAACAATGGCAGGAACATCAGGTGAATAAGGCTAGAGGATTTATTTGCAAATATGAATCCTCCTATCAAGCTAAGTATGTATGCATACGTGTACTGTCAGACCGTTTCGTCATCTACCCTATGAGGAAGTATTCGGAAGTGCTCCCGCAACCATATCAGAGATAAGCGAGCACCCTTCATCCAAGCATGCGTCATACCCAACAGTCTCTCCTCTATGTTAGCCAAGCTCTCCTAATCATCTATCTCTGTCTAACTTGCCATTGTGAACCCCTTAATTAGAAGTCTAAGCTAGACCTCTACATCTTGCAGTATGATGGTTGCCTCTCCAGTTGGTAGGTGGAACGTATGTGTCTTAGGCCTCCATCTCTCGACAAGTGTTGTAATTAGATGCTAATCCAATATAATAAATGGGAGTTGTGCAACTCCCTATAACTCAGCCTCCCGTATGTAAGGCTCTACCTTAGGATGAATAGGAATATCTCGCCCATCCTTACGTAACAACATCTCACTATGCCAAACTTTTAGTGCATAGGCCACCTCTTACACAAACATTCAATGAAGTTAGTATGTAACACATCTTTAATAAAATATTTGATTGTAGCTGATGATGACATTACTTACCCTGTCCTCTTAGACGGCTTGTGAATTGTGATTGGCGACTGGCCTGCCTCGCAAGTATGTGTGGATCAATCGATCTTGGCTTCATCTATCTTGCGAACACATATAAACATTTTTAGTACACCTAAAACGAAAAAGAAAAAAAAAAAACAAACTTGGTAATCATTACACTTATGCATGTATTATAATGTAATGCTTAGATAGAAAGGGAATATGTACTGGCCCTATTAATCTTTGGACAACTCCTCCTATTATGTCCTCAACCTCACCCCACCTCTCCCCCCCCCCCAACATGCGCTACATCTAGTTTTGTCCACCCACTTTCGAATGTCCATTGCAATGTGATATCTCTTACGCCTAGGTTTACCTTTCTTTCGTTATAAGTCAATGTTTGGGTGGAGATAAGGGAAGCTAACTTGCGACCAGTTAAGCTCGTTACCAATCAGGTAGAAATGAGCTCGGTAACAATTTATTTGGTTTGCTCACTTATACCATGGCCCTATTGCCAATTTGCTATCTACCTTTTTGCTTGCTGTAGCAACACATGCATGGGAACAAGGTATCCTATATATTTGCCACTTCTGACAAGTGTAAGTGCGGCCCTTGAAGTCAACTGTATGTATCCTTCCTCCTCCCTTCAATCCTGTCCTTGTCATTCAACTACCAGTTAAAACCTTGAAAATACTATTTTGGAAGCTAAATGAAATGACTTAATTCGTACTTGCCTGCCCCTTCCAAGTTTCATATATCTTTAGAGCATAATTAGCACAATTTTTACTAGCATCAATTGCCTCTTTAGTGTTCTTATACCTCTCCTCCCAATAGGTGATACAGTTATAAAATATCTTCTTAACTAATGTAGTGAAGAGTAATCCACGTGTTGATTTCAAAATGGAGTTATAACTTTTGACAATGTTTGATGTCATGTATCCAAAACGGTAACATCCATCATATGCAAGAGTTCACCTGTCCAAATCAATATTATCGAACCACGTAGGAGCATCCTCCTTAGCTTGGGCCAACTTCTCCATGAAGCATTCGAATTTTATTTGCTGTACCTGAATACCTGCAAACCATACAAGTTTTTTGTACAATTGGTTTTTGTGGACCGTGTTGAAGTTACTAGTAATGTGCCGTAGACAGTATCTCCAAACTGCAAATGGTGATTGCCACCATACTGATGGTTCCTTGTACATGGAATCAATACTTGATGCCCTGTCGGATATAAGACATAAGGTTTCTCCCTTTTGGCTGACTATAGGCACTTTAAGCTTACGTAGTAACCACCTTCAGGTTTTTATCGATTATGTGTCAACAAGAGCAAATACCAATGGAACTATTGAATTGTTCCAATCCATGCTATAAGATACCAACAACTTATGGCCATACTTTCTGTATAAGAATGTGCCATCAACATATACAATAGGTTGACGATATTTAAAGGCTTTAAAACACGGCCTAAATGTCCAGAAAACTCACTTGAATTGGGATTGACCTTGCTTTAATGAACTACTCCAACCCCAATTCACTTGTGTCCCCAAGTTGCTCAACTTCATTGTATTTAATAGTCTTGGCTACTTAGTGTACGACTTCTCTTAATTACCATATACCATTTCAACAGCCTTTCGCTTAGCTTCGAAAACCCTTCTATTGCTTACAATGTACCCATACATAGTTTTTATGTTAGTTGCAAGATAAAGTATCTTAACATCAGGATTGTTTCATATACTATTGATGAATAGTATAGCCATTATGTTATTATCGAGCTGAGGATGATCTTGGTTCATCATCGGGTTTATATAAGTATGCGAACCTTCTAAAATTGTTATTTTGAAAAGACCCTTTGCTTTCTTTAAGCAAGCCCATAGCCTCCACTTACAACCCTGTTCTTTCTTCTTACAGTAGATCGCGTATACATTCGGTTTCAAAATGTCCACATGAATATCACAATGGTTCCTTATGTAGAGCAACTTCACCCCATTTATGAGATTATTCTTTGTATTGAAATGCATATCGACCCTCAATTCATCGAAACTGCTGATGTTGCTGCATATTTAATTAACATCTCTCTCAAGTGTTATGTAGTTGCTGCCATTAGATCGACTGTTGTAAAATAGGGTAAAATCTCTCACAAGCCTATCCACTAGTTCATTTATTGGTAGAAAGTCCTGAAATTGCTTGTTGAATAGTACTTCACCAATATGACGATGAGGCCTGCTTGGGTTATCTCTGCAAAATGGCTGGACTGACACATTGCTCTTGACAGCATATGGTGT
This sequence comes from Lumnitzera littorea, assembly GCA_024138015.1. Classification (NCBI taxonomy): domain Eukaryota; kingdom Viridiplantae; phylum Streptophyta; class Magnoliopsida; order Myrtales; family Combretaceae; genus Lumnitzera; species Lumnitzera littorea. Next base: position 60,810,594 of record JAMXBB010000002.1, read on the forward strand.
CACCTAGGCATCTCTCGAATCCTCTGCATGGTCATCTTCGAGGCTAACATTATCCTCATCACCATCTACATTTGCCTCATCCTCCCCATTATTCTCGATATTTATGTTTATGTGTATTCTCTCTACATACAGATCATAAGACTCTTTGTGTTCGATAATGGGAGCTAATGTTTTGTCAAGCTGCTCTTTTGTGATATTCAAGTGCTCATACTTAAAGAAATCCATCAATTGTTCATTCGACTAATCCACATTTGTTTTCTCTATACCGGTCATTGTTGAATACACATTAGGATCCAAAAGGGTTGGATTGTTTGGCTCATGTATTTCATGCTCGTATCGGGCATTTGATTCCCCAATGTGCCTTATGTACACTTCCTGAATACTTTGTTCCCTAAAAGGGTTCACCATTTCAATGAAATTTTTAACATCATCATCGTCTCTAATGGCCATAAACTTATAGACAATTCTAGCATTATGGAAAAAGGGATGTTTATGTACGAGTTCAACACCACTCGGGTCAACTCCAGAGCATCTACAAATTCTTCTACTGAAATGAGAGAAATAGGAATCCTTCCTAATTTTCAACTTGTTAATAGACTCCCTATCATACTCTAGCCCCCAGCTATCCATCACTATATTTCCGTTCGCATAGATAATAATTTTCATATAATCTGCCATTTTTATCCTAATAGTGCCACGATGAACAAAATATTTAGATGACGTTAAATATTTCATCTACATACTAAGCAACAACTTTACAAAATGCACTTAGTTATCTCGTTAAGCTACATCGTGTACTTTGTAATTTTAACTATTTAATTCAACACAATACAATCAAAATGCCAACAAAAATATGTATACGCAACAATTTCTACTTACATTCTAACATTTTTTATAACCATATTCTTATAACTTATGTACTACAATACAAAAAATTCATAAATTTAGACAACATATAATAAATTTTCATGAAATATTAATAATTTACATAATTTATGGTATATCTATAATTACGAAATTTACATAATTAACAAATTTTTTTCTAAAAAAATAAAAATTGCATAATGTCAATTACTAGTAACATAAAATAAAAAATAAAAAAAAATCATGCATATAAGTTATAGATTATTACCTGTTTCAGATGTACACTCGCATTAAGAAATGATTCGGTACTTCAATTATGGATTCTCTCAAGTTTTTTTTTGTGTTTTGGAAATTTTTAGAAATTAAGATAGGTGAAAATAAAGTTTGGCCGCACGGATTGGGGTTTATATAATAGGTATAGTAAAGACGTATGTAGTGCATGCGTCTTCAGTGTAATATATTATAATTGAAGATGTATGCAGTGCATGCCTCTTTAGTGTAAGAAATACATCTTCAATTATAATGTATTACACTGAAGGTGTATATATTGTATGCACCTTTATTATATCATATTAGTATTTTTTTTTAAAAAGGTCCTTTTCCGTAATATTTTTTGGAAAAGAGACCGTATTCATATAAAACTCTTTTGTTGGAATCTATCCTACTCGATCCTACCTAGAGATAGGACCCTTGAGTCTATTGGTTTAAACCGGATCCAAACCTACGTCTTAGATTGATTACTGGCCCGAAAGCAGGTCTCTAGGGAAGAAATAAATATAATAATGCTGATGATGATGATGAATAGCCTACTTTTGAAAGTAATTAACCATACCCTGATTTTGCAGGCTTTAAAGAATGGAAAACTATTCAATAGCTTGCTTTTTTATGCTAGGACAATTGATGTCTGCTAAATCAAAGCCTGCTTTTTCTATTCATGTAATTGTTGATAAAAACAACCGAGGGTCATGCATTGCAATTTGAATTTTCGTATCTAATACGATTTAAAATTCCCAGTCATTTTAAAGATGTTGTACAATGTAACTTGAAGCTGAGGTTGAGCGTGTCACTTATTTATCATTTTTATGCACCCCAAAGATGTTGAAATGCTTTATTTGCTGCATAATAATATTAGTAAGAGAGGAGAAGGCTTGACGATAGTCCTATGTCGATTGTCGGTATGGAGCATCTACTGGCCCACAAGAAGGATTTATTCGATGGCCTTGTTCAATGTAAAAGAGAGACCTTTTCACGTATCTGTGTACTAATTTTTTGTTGAAACCCTTTTTTTTGTTTTTATTAGTAAGCATAAAGCAACTTTAGATAGATAAAGACTAATTCTAAGGGCAACAACGGGAAGCAGAAAATCCCACTTTAAATCTGCATTGTCTGCATTCATTTCTACCGTAATACCCTAAATATTCTGTGCAGAGGCACCTACCACAGAGAATCCATTCAGAGGCTTATTATGGTAATGGGGTTGATAATTTATTCAGACACAATCGTGGTACCCTTGAGCCTATTCATCACAATAGGTTATCATGCATACCTGTGGCATAGCATCAAACATAAACCCTCTGTCACCGCTATTGGCCATGATGCCTTGAAGAGGAAGTACTTGTTTCAAGCTCTACATCAGGTTCGCACACTCATTCCTTACCAGATGGCTTGTTATCCCCTCTTCTCAAGAATTTTCTCATCATTCTGATAAATTTTGTTTTATCTGTTTTGGCAGGGAGATGATAAGAAGGGCATGCTAGCAGTACAAAGCCTAAGAAACACATTAATGGTGGCCATATTCACTGCAACTATTACCATTATGGTATACCTGGCTTTAGCAGCTCTAACTAACAATGCTTTCAATGGAAGCCACTTATTTACTGGTACTATCTTTGGTTCCACATCGGGCAAACTGGCTGCCTTAAAATATGCCTCCGCATCAGTTTTCTTGGTAGTCAGCTTCCTATGCAGCTCAATGGCTGTAGCATTTCTGGTTGATGCCAATTTCCTAATAAACGTGCCGAGCGAATTCTCGACACCTGGATACACCTTAAAAGTGCTGGAAAGAGGATTCTTGTTGGCACTGTTTGGCAACCGGCTTCTTTGCATTACCTTTCCGTTGTTGATGTGGATGTTTGGTCCAGTTCCCGTGGCTTTAGCCTCAGCTGCTCTGGTTTGGGGACTATATGAACTCGATTTCACTAGGAAATCCACGTCCAATTGAATCTATTTGCGGATTATCAGTATAGTCCTTGTATCTTCAAATAAACTATGATATGACCATCCTAGGGACATGCGCCTGACCGAGCTATCCATTATTATATTCTAAGCTTTCAATTATTTATTTATTTATTTTTATGTCTATCGCCAGTAGCTACTTGTTAAAACAGAATTGAACCGGACGCCTCATATATGTAAAACAATAAGAAGAAAACAAATGTCGATTTTCAAACAGTTACAAGTTTAAAAATCAACTCATTGAAATTTCCACTGTTTATCATGTCCGATTCTAAAGTTAGTCCTTGTTTTTATTTTATTTTATGGTGTGACAAATGACAAGTAAGCAATGGCGTACGGCATTGTTATCATCAACAAGGAATTGTAGTAATACATACATGTCTAAAATAGAGCAGTTTCAATCTTTTGTGTTATGTCTCGTTAGACAGTGTGAGGAATAAGGAAAGACGTTGTTAAGAAAGATGAAAGGATGGATCATTGTGATGTTGTTTTTAGTCCATGCACGTGAGAATTGCATGGCAAGGTTTGTGGTGGAGAAGAGCATCTTCAAAGTGACATCACCGTAGACTTTGAAAGGAAAATATGAGCCCTTCATTGGAAACTTTGGAATTCCTGATTATGGAGGTACATTAGCTGGGCTTGTAACTTATCACAGTGCTAACAATGGCTCATGCATCAGCTTTCAAGATTATAATGTTTCTCTTGAGCATTCTCCGGGAGGATTGCCTACAATATTACTTGCTGATCGAGGAGTTTGGTGTTTTCAAATTTCATGTTATTTCTTTGATGCAAGTAATATGCCGCTATTTATTTATTTTTATTATTGATCATCTTTTATTAGCACTTGATCTTTGTATATGGTAAGAACTTGTTTGATGATCATCGGGATTTAGATGCTTATACGGTGATAATTCTCATTGCTGTCAGTGCATAATATACAAATCAATATTCTATTGTTCTTTTAGCTAACAAAGCTCACCTTGCTTGTGGAAATTTTAACTCTCAACTTCCAGTGCTCGAAATAGCTTTCCTGAAACTTATTATCATGGATTCCTGATCAATAGAAGACGGATCTTTGCATGGAGCACACTGAAGTATCATGATTTTCGCATATGGTCTCTTAATCTACGCCCATCTGTCGTACTTGTGTTACAGGATTGAATTAAAATAAGTTTTTGGGCTCGATAATTAAGAGAACTCGGCGGTCTCTTAAGGAAAGCTCGTTTAAATGGAAACCTATAGTCTCTAATTAAAGGCTCGATTTAAGAGATAACCCTTTGATCTCCGGAAAAACAACTCTGTAATTTTTCTAGAAAAATAGGACGCGTCTTTTTCTTCTTCGTTTTTTTGTTCAAATAGGCACATACAATCAGCAGTCTGCAGCTGCAAGTTCCTATTGTTCCTCATTGCATAACTGCCCTATTTCTAATAACTGCAAATAACTGACCGACTAATAGAATTCCACATAATTAAACAAAAAAACATGATACATGCACATTACTAACATACACGACAGAGAGGACAACACGCTACAGACATGGCTACACAACATTTCATTTGTCCTGCTGGTCCTTTCTTCGAGAATAGATGTGTTTCAAAGGAATATTTTTATATTCCTTGGTTGATGAATTAGTCATAACAACTACTCATGGCAGGTTGTTACTTCACAACAGAGGCATGGAATGCTCAAAATGGGGGAGCGGCTGCTATTCTTGTAGCCAACGACAAAGATGAAGAATCGAACACAATGGATAATCCTGATGGGGATGGTGCTGACGGTATATACCTACAGAACATTACCATCCCTTCAGCATTCATTAGAAAATCTTTGGGAGATGGCATTAAGAAAGCTGTCTAGTAAGTAGATGGTTAGAATAAATCTTAATTGGAATGAATCCATTCCTCATCCAGATGATCGGGTTGAGCATGAGTTTTGGACAAGTAGCAACTACGAGTGTGGGATAAATTGTGACACTCAGATTGATTTTGTGAAGAACTTCACGGGGGCGGTGCAGATACTTGAACATTGGACAGGTAGCAACTACGAATGTGGGATAAATTGTGACACTCAGATTGATTTTATGAAGAACTTCAAGGGGCGGCGCAGATACTTGAACAGGAGGGATATTGCTCTGTTCACCCCCATATTACACGGTATTGTTTCTAAAGACTATCTTTCGTCACACTAGTGCAAGTCCCAGTGTATCAATCATGGGATGTTGAAATTAATTAAATCAAGTAATATTATATTTTTATTAATTGCTTAGGTGTGATATTTTTATTGGTTGTTAAAGTACTTATAATATATTGTATCGTGTATTATTATTTTTTTATTTTAATCTAGCTTTATAAAATCTTATTTTAAGGTGTAGATATCGATAGAAAAATAATTGAACGGAGAGACAATTGAAAAATCCTAGATACCATAAGTATGACTTTTTTATTTTGAATAATAAATTCGTTTGATTGAATAAATTATTATTCTTACAATTGGTATCAGAGCAAGGATTTTCGATCTACAAAATCATCAACGGAAAATTAATTCAAGAAAAAAAAAAAAGGGTGATTTGCCCTGAAGGGTGTTTGTCAATTCTCGACTAAATCGTTGAAACTTCTCTGTCTTGTTTTGCCATTCCTTCGATTCCAAATCTTCGTATTGTTTGGTGTCGAGTTGAAAGTTCATTGTGGGTCTGCAACAAATTGTCGTCGACGGAAAAGTGAAGGCTGGGAGAATCTTTTTTCAAACCGAACAAATCCTCGTCAACGGAAAAGTGAAGGCTACGAGAATTGAAGAAAGAGTTTGTGAATTCTTATTCTTTGTCAACAGAAATTGTGAAGGACGTTCGACACGGGAAAAAAAAGACAACGAGGAGAAGACCAACGACAATCAAGAATCGAACTTCCGGCCATACTGAATTGAAAGCAACGAGCTTTAAAGTTGAAAAAGAAAAGTGCCCAGATAAGGACCAACATAACAATTATTTTGGAGATCCGATTATTATTGGCTAGTTTTAATTCTTGTTGTGGAATTATCCAATTATGGCTACGAACACATATCACATACAATTGCCTTTATTAAAATTTGATGGAAAAAAATAATTTTCATGAGTAGAAAGTTCAGTTGCAATTTTTCTTGAGGAATGTGGGTGTTTAGGATATTGTAGAGAATGGTTTTAACAAACTAAAAAATCTTAAGACATTATTAGACGCACAAAGAGGAGATTTATTACATAATCAAGTCAAAGATGATCAGATCACTAATTATATTTTTCAGTGTGTAGAACTTTCAGTGTTTCAAAAGATTATTAATTTCAAGTCTTTAAAAGAAGTGTGGGACACTTTAAGTCAATCTTATCAAGGTGCGGAACAAGTTAAGAAGACTCGATTGTAGACATTAAGAAGGAAATATGAATTGCTTTAACAAGAAAAGGATGGGAAGATTTTTGATTATTTCCTATGTACACAGAAACTTGTTAATGATATGAAGGCAAACGGCAATACTATCATAGATGTTCAAGTTATAGAGAAAATCCTTTATACCTTGATAGAGAGATTTGATGTTGTAGCTATAGTTGAAGAAAAAACTAATCTCAATATTAGAACCATCGATGACTTACAGGGATCTTTAGAGGCTTACGAGTTGCGATTGGATGAAAGGGTTGAAGAAAAAATTGAGCAAGCCTTGAAAGCTCGAGTAAATATTAAGAATGATAAAGATGAACAAGTGAATCAGCGTAGTGGTTTTAATCAGAGAAGAGGTAGAGGCGGTAGGAATTTTCAGTCTAATCAATGGCAAAGAGGCAAAGGTGAGTCTAATCAAAATTATGATGACTCATCTATTCAATGTTATAAGTGCAAGAAGTATGGTCATAAACAGGTTGAGCGTTAGGCACATATTCAGTGTTATAATTGTAATCTATATGGTCATGTTAATAAAGATTGTCATGCCAAGCTAAGGAATGATAAGAAATTTCATGCAAAGGTTGTAGGAAATGGTATTGACAATATGGAAACCTTGTTGATTTTGATGATACTTTAGAGGCTTATGAGTTGCGATTAGATGAAAGGGCCGAAGAAAAAATTGAGCAAGCTTTGAAAGCTCGAGTAAATATTAAGAATGACAAAGATGAACGAGTGAATTAGTGTAGTGGTTTTAATCAGAGGAGAGGCAGAGGCGGTAGGAATTTCAGTCTAATTAATGGCAAAGAGGCAAAGGTGAGTCTAATCAAAATTATGATAACTCATCTATTCAATGTTATAAGTACAAGAAGTATGGTCATAGACAGGCTGAGTGTAAGGCACATATTTAGTGTTATAACTGTAATCGATATAGTTATGTTAATAAAGATTGTCGTGCCAAGCTAAGGAATGATAAGAAATTTCATGCAAAGGTTGTAGAAAATGGTATAGACAATATGGAAACCTTGTTGATTTTGACGATACTTTAGAGGCTTATGAGTTGCGATTAGATGAAAGGGCCGAAGAAAAAATTAAGCAAGCCTTGAAAGCTCAAGTAAATATTAAGAATGACAAAGATGAACGAGTGAATCAGCGTAATGGTTTTAATCAAAGGAGAGGCAGAGGCGGTAGGAATTTTTAGTTTAATTAATGGCAAAGAGGCAAAGGTGAGTCTAATCAAAATTATGATAACTCATCTATTCAATGTTATAAGTGCAAAAAGTATGGTCGTAGACAGGTTGAGTGTAAGGCACATATTTAGTGTTATAACTGTAACCGATATGGTCATGTTAATAAAGATTGTCGTGCCAAGCTAAGGGAAGACAATACGGAATAAGGGAAGCAAAAGTGTGGGTTTATTTTCCAAAGCATAAGTTTGAAGCTTATGATACATTAAAATCATTTGTGAATTATGTTGAAAAACAGAGTAGATATCAAGTTAAAATTTTGAGAATTGATAGGGGTATAGAATATACCACGTGTGATGAATTTCTTAAAAAGTATAGTATTCAGCATCAATTAACTGCTAGATACACACCTCACCAAAATGGTGTGGCTGAGAGGAAGAATAGGACAGTTATGGATATGGTGAGATGCATGTTGCATAGTAAACATTTGCCTAAGCAATTTTGGGCAAAAACAATTGCATGTACTATTTATGTTTTAAATAGGTATCCTACTAGGAGTGTTTGTGATAAGACTTCACATAAAGCTTGGAATGGTAGGAAGCCTAACATTGGGCATCTTAAGGTGTTTGGTTGTATGGCTTATGCACATGTGCTTGATGAGTTAAGAAAAAAACTTGATGATAAAGCAGAAAAATGTATCTTTATAGGGTATAGTCATGAGATAAAGGGTTATAAGTTGTACAATCTAAAAACTAAAAAGGTAATTGTCAGCAAGGATAGTACTTTTCATGAAGATGGTATTTGGGATTGGTTTAATGAAGAGAAAATTTCATAACCAACTCCTATTATCAGTATTGGAAATAATGTTGATGCAGATGCTAATGTACAACTTATGCTTAGGGAATCTTCTAATTGACCACAGAGACAGCGTAAGATGCCTTCATATTTAGAGGATTATGTGGTTGGTAATATTAGCTGTTCTTTTAATGATGATTCTAATTATATAGTGCATTATGCCTTGTTTGCAGATTGTGATTGTATGTCTTTTGAGGAAGCTGCTAGTAATGATCGTTGGGTGAAATAATGGATGATGAAATTCATTCTATTGAAAAGAATGGAACTTGGGAGCTTACTACACTTCCCAAGGATAAGAAGCTAATTGTGTTAAATGGGTATACAAGACCAAGTACAAGTTTAATGGGGAGCTGGATCGTTTTAAGGCACATTTGGTTGTAAAGGGTTATAAGCAAAAGCTAGGTATTGACTATTTTGAGATTTTTGCTCTTGTTGCTAGACTTGATATTGTTATAATGCTTATTTCACTTGTTACTTAGAATAGTTGGAAAATTTTTCAAATGGATGATAAGTCTGTATTTTTAAATGGTATACTTGAGGAGGAGGTGTATGTTGAATAACCTCTTGGCTATGTGAAGAAGGGGGAGGAAGATAAGGTTTACAGATTGAGAGAGGCTTTGCATGGCTTGAAGCAAGCACCTAGAGCTTGGTACATTAGAATTAATTCTCACTTTGTTGATCATGGTTTTCAGAGATGTCCATATGAGCACACTTTATATGTTAAATCAAGCTCACAATGTGATGTTATTATTGTGTACTTATCTGTTGATGATTTAATTTTCACTGGCAATAACTCTAATTTGCTAGTGAAGTTTAGGGAGACTATGATTGTTGAGTTTGAAATGAGAGATTTGGGCTTGATGTCTTATTTCCTTGGTATTGAAGTGAAACAAACAGATTCAGGGATCTTTATTTCTCAAAATAAGTATGCTAGTAATGTATTGAAGAGGTTTAGGATGGATTCGTGTAAACCAATCTTGACTCCAATTGAAGAGAGATTGAAGCTAGTCAAATGTACTTTTAACTAAACTGTAGACTAGGATGTTTGGATTTACAAGTATCAAAGAACAATATTATGGGGATCTACACTTTGGACCTATAATCATGCAATGTGTTGATTGAAGGATAGTGGATGGGTATCATGTGGAGGATGGTTACTTGTTCTGAAGTGGAAAATTATGCATACTGACCTGTTCATTGTGAGAACTATTGATTAGGGAACTCCACAGCAGGGGACTCTCCTGACATTTTAGTAAAAGAAGGACCTGTGAATTGTTGAATGGTCAATTCTTTTGGTTGAGAATGAGGAGAGATGTGTACTGAGTTGTTGAAAGCTATACAGTGTGCAAGAGGGCTAAGTGCCAAGATGAGCAAAGGAAAGCAATGCCTTTACTTAACTCGACGAAGCGGTAGACTAAATTAAGCATGGACCTTGTTCTTGAACTACTAAGAACTACTTGAGGCAAAGATTTTATAATGGTCATCATAGATTGGTTAAGCAAAATGGCACACTTTTTGCCTTGCTCCAAAACTAACAATGCTTTGGCTATTGCTTCTCTTTTTTTATAGGAGATTGTGCGGATACACGACGTATTGAAAAGTGTTGTCTTCGACAAAAACCCGAAGTTCTTGAGCCATTTCTGGAGGACCTTTTGGCATCGAATGGGGATCAAACTATTATTTAGTACTTCTTGTCACCCCCAAATTGACTACTAAATAGAGGTGGTCAATTGCACTTTGTGATCACTGCTCTGAGTTATAGTGGGCAAGAACTTAGTTGATTGGGACATCTGCTTGCCAATGGTTGATTTCGCTTACAACCATATAGTGCGTGACACCACTATGCAGACTTCCTTCAAGGTGGTATATGGTTTTAATCCTAAGTTACCCTTTGACCACACCCTTATACTTGCACCTGTGCAAGAGGACCTTGACGCCTTGGTTAGAGCATAATCTTTCCAACACATCTATGATTAAAGTCACTCGGCACATCGACTAAGCTGCTAGAAGAATGCAGGATAAGACCAAGGGTAAGATGGTTGAACAATTCCAGCCAGGAGACTTCGTATGGCTATACCTCAGTAAGGAATAATTCTCGAACAAGAGGAGGAACAAATTATCTGCAAGAGTTGAAGGACCTTTTAGAATCCTTTAGAAGATCAATGACAATGCTTATAGATTGGAGTTGCCCAAGGACTATGGGGTTTCTAATGCCTTCAACGTTGCCGACCTCAGTTTATATCACCCTGATGGAGAGCTGAATAAAGACCATTTGGATTTGATCCTAAATCCAAAATAACCTAGAGGGAATGATGGGAATTAAGCTATTAGACCACTAACCCGTAGTCAAGCCTGAGGACTAAAGGGATTGGCAAGATGAATCCTTTTGTTCTAGCTGATTCATGTGGAGGCTAAGTATCTCTTTGCCGACCCATTCTGCTTGCTGAGTCGAGTGACTACTTGTTTCTTGTATGTTGTATACTAAGAAACGGAAGGTCGAGACAACATTCTATCTTCATTCTCATACATGCTTGGCCAATTACTTACTTAGTCACACCCTTGCCAAGATGTTGAGAGAAAGAGTCTGGACTGACTAAGCCACCTCTGCTCGGACAAGTAATCTGTCCGTACTTTTTGTCCACATCTTCCAATGGCATTACCAATGCAATATCACCACGTGTACAGTATAATGTATAGAATTTGTTGCACCAATGATTACTTTCCTTGTATATTCATTTTTACCCTTTTATATCTTATATACTACTTCCTTAGGAAATGTCCTTTTTATCTTTTCCCTTTTGGGCAAGTTGCCTTAACTTATGGATATAAATACCCTTGTAATTGTAGCTGTAATAGAAGATTGTCATATTAATACCCTTGAGTATTTTCCTTCTTGTATAAACACTACTTATTTACTCTTAGCATCACTCTTATCCTGATCCTTGAGCAAAGCTAGGTGGCGAGTAACCTTACCGGATTGATTTATGCATTATATTGAATTGTGCCGTGAGTTCTTGGAAGTTCCATTGATGCATCATATTCATTGAAGCTGTTCGTGGGTATTGCTTACTTTTTCATTCGCATTTGTCCTATTTCACACTATTCCCTATTATTTCTTTTAGGCTTTCTGCAAGCTCGAACCCATCCAGTAATCGGCCTTATCTGTTCTTGGTTACAGTTTGTAACAATGGTCTATGGTTGTGTTCTTGTTGTAAATAAAAAGTGGGGAAAGCAATAAAATTAGATCTCGAGAAGATTATGACTAAGGTCATACCTGTGATCCTTGTTGATGATCATGCTTAGAATACACTTAAGGTTTAGCATATGCATCGAGATAGGAAACACAGTTGCAAACACGCTTGCGTTCTTGCTTGTATTCATTCCCTAATTCAAAATTCATGAGTATCTTCTTCCCTTTTCATTCTTAACTCCCACTATCTCTCTAAAACATTATACTCTCTCACTTGCTCTCACTACACAACTCATTACCCTTGCAATATTGGCACGATTTTTGTTTGAAATCAACAAATCTAAGGTATGTAGAACGAAACCTCTACTTAGTTTTGTTATTTCGCTTGTGTTTTTTGAGAGAAAACACACTGTTTATGGTTTGATACGGGGTATGAGATTTTTATGAGTGATGATCTTTAGTTTTAAAAGTGATTATGCAATTTGTTACTATCACATTATTTGTTGAAAATCTTTCCTAAAAATGTGATTTTGGAGTTGTGATGAGGAAGAACATGTAAAGCACTTGTTCGAAAGAAGACGAAGAAGGGTTTACCTTGCTTATTGATGATGAATCCATGTTGTTTGTGTGTTAAAATTAAGAAAACGCTCTTGGATTGTTAAATTGTGCTTGAAAATTACTATGGTAGGAACATGAATTCCTTTAGCACGCTCTAAATTGAACTTTATGAGAATGAGAATTAGGATAAAAATTCCATGTGTTCTTTGTCACACCTTGAAAAGGTAAAGTCATAATAGTTCCACCGTATGAGTCATCTTAAGATAAAAACTGTCCTCATAGTTGCTATCTTAGACCTAGTTTACACCAGGTGTACTTGATTCTATCCCTTTGAATCGTTTAATTCGATACCTGTTTGATATAAATCTATAGAGTAATCCTTTGAAATAATTTGTAATAATAAACTTGTAATTTGACCTTATAAATGAGTAATAGTAAATTCTACAAGTACCTATCATTTCATATATAAACTAGAATATTGAAAACTACTAAGCCCTTTAATGAGTTCTGTGTAGTTTTCCTTAAAAGATAAAAAGTTAATATTAAGGACAATAATCAGCTATTTCTTTTTGTATCTCACTCCCTGTCTTAGTTTACTAGGATTCTGGTGTTATGTAGGCACTTGTAAGTCATTTGAAACCTGCAAAACAAACTATATGAGAATGTGTGATAACTTGCTCAGTAAGTGGGGCGGAGATAGAAGTATGCATTCAGCACATCACAAGTAAGGTTTTCAATGAAGTTGGTTAGATACAATGCATGTATAAGCGAATGTCATCACACGATGTTATTTAGTCCATTGTGAAATTAGAGAAATTTTACCCGTTCTAATCTGGTCTGAGAAGATTGATGTCGTGCACTAGTGAATTGAGACCAAACTAGGGTTTGTGCAATGGAGAACACCTTCCTCCTATGATTACTTTCGAACTACGACCCTCCAATCTTGTTGCGACCTCTTCTCTTGTCACTTAGTTCAGCTAAAGGTGGGGAAAGGACCATTTCAGCTATCCTCATTGAAGGGAGTCCTTGTTTAGCCCGAGGATTCTAGCCGTTACCCCTAGTGAATTGTGATGCATATCAAGTTAGATGTTAAGTTGAGTTTGAGTTAGTTCATTTTTAGGGTAATCAAGTAAACTCAAATAATTCAAGTATAATATTCATGGAATAATCATAACATGGAGCTCAGCTCTCACCATTGCAAATTGACACTTAACCACATGCGTTGCATATGCATAACTAGCTAACTTCAATCATAAGCCAATTCATACCAATGTTTCCAAATATACTGAAATAATATCCTAAAATGTTGTAAAGTATTGATCCCACTTACCTACTTAGATGCTTACCACGAAAAATTCGAGTCGTCAGCGATTTGATCACTAGGAAATACTATTTGCATTAAACCCAAATTTAGTTTTCATAATTAGTTTTTATAATAGTTATGAAAACATTAGGGTTTTATTTAAAATGATTATACATATACATATGTATATATATAAAGCATATTATCATTTTTCTTATATAATAATTATATAGTTTTATTATATAAGTCAAGTTAAGTTATTAATTACTAATAATATACGTAATTATACTATTACATGTAATATTTCATTTCGATCATATCGAAATGTATTTTTTATTGATTAAACTACGTTTTGATTACAGTAAGATTATCACAATATGTAAATTCGTAATATTATAGAGACATATCTTATAGCAATTTACTTAATAATATGTAATATATGTAATTTTAGTACTACTTATATTATATCGAAATGAATTTACTAGTATTTATATTACGTTTTAATTAAGGAAAGATCATTGTAGGATGATATTTTTTGAGATATTACGGAAAACATTTATTTTATTTCCTAAAGTGATTCAGTTTTGATAAGGTCAGTATGATGAAGTTTGTATAAACTTGATTATATGGGTTATGTATTTGTTTAAAAGATTATCTCTAAAGAGTATTTCTACTTCTATTATACAGATAAAATTGTATAGTAACTAATATCCTATTGATATCATATTATGTAAGGAAAAAAATATTTTCACACAATTTTGCAATAAAATATAATAAATCTTATATACTCAAATTTTATGGAAGTATATAAAGTTCGATTTTTAGTAGTTCTACTAAATGATTTATATCAAAGATTCACTCATTTTAGGAATCAATACTAGTAATATACAAGTTTTATAGCTATCAATATTTTAGGTTTATAATTTGAAAAAGAATAAAATGGTGCAAATAAAATACTCTATTTAGAAAAATAATGAAATATTACATATCTCTTTTCTATAACTATTAAATATCAATAAAAAAATACTTATAATTATAGAAACAAGGTTACTTGAAAGCATTGAGTTCTCTTTTTTTCTTCTTCTTCTTCTCTTTCCTTTTTTTTTTTTTCCTTCTTTATCTTCATCATCTTCTTTTTTTTTTCTCTCCATTTCTCTCTTTCTCTCTTCCCCTCTCCTTTCTTTCTCTCTCACCCCATCCCCTTCGATTCTAAATTGTTGTTTCAGTTTGGCACAAATGGCTTGAAGTCATTTTTTAGCCAACTTTCACCGCTAATAGCAAAGGCGATGATTTATATACATTATCTTTTTTTTTCTTTGAATTATTTTAGTGAATTTATTATATTTTATTGTATACTTATTCAAATTTCTAGAATAATTAAAGAATCTTTTATGGTTTCAACATAAACATTATTTGAAATTCTAAATTTCTTTTTCTCCCATATGTTATTATTTCGGGTGAGTTTTAACGTAATTATTAGTAAAAATATTAATAACATATAATATATAGTTAAGTTATATTGATTATTTAAGACTTATTTATATATATCTTACACGACATTTTACTTACCAATATTAATTATTAAGATAATGTAGTTGATTCTAAAAGATTCATCATAAGCTATAACTAAAATTACAAAACTCTATTTTATAGCGATTAGACTTGATAAACTTAATAGTTTTAAGAACGTTTCCTATAAATAAGCTTAAATTGAAATATTAAAATTATACGATTATTTCATTTAAATTTTCATCTAATCATGAAAGTTTAACTTAATTCCATAAACATTATTATAAATCATAATTTTTAGAATATCTTTCAAACATTAAAATTTTCAATTAATTTTTTATTAATTTATATAATTATATATCTATGTCTAGACGTAATTCAAAAACTTTGGCACTTATGAATGCTTCTAATCAATTTTATGAAGAGGGGATATTCGGTTAATTAGGTTATACTAATTCAATTACTTTTACGTATTATCTTGTGCCATTAGTAATATCATTATATTCATTATTATATTGTTAAGATCTATATTGTTGTGATTACGAGTAACATTAGTATAAATTATTTTATACCTATTGGCCTAATTTATAAACGTATTTTTCTATAAAAGATATAAACTACTTGAAAGCTAACAAGTCGGAGTTATGTGGTATTATATATTATATATTTTTAGATTTTTGGGTTAATTTATGAGTATATTCATTATTTATATTAGATATACTCATAGAAATACGTGTATACTCATATAGTAAATTATACTATATTATCTCATTTTGTAGCTTAATTAATTTATTTCTAAGTCTTCGTCGCATTCCGAGCTTGATTTTAGGGGTTTCAAGTAATTTAGTACCATATTAAATAATTATACTTCTAGGAACGAAATTGGGATTTTGAAAAATCTAACATATCTAACTTCACCAAGTCAGTTTGATTAACTTTTCTATTTTAATCGTAAAGTTTGGGTTCAATCGGATAACTTTTCCTGAAAGGCCTTAAATCTGGGCTCGGTTGTCCTAGATTCGACTTTAGGGTCATATATAGAGTAAATTCTCACTATTTTAATTCTATTCTTGATATTCTTATTATATTATAAATTTCCAAATAAATGGCAATTCCTTGATTAGGGTTATCAGGTATCCCGTAAGTTTCTAGACTAATCGGTTTACTTTCTTGAATGACTTATATTAACTATTAGCCTTAATCGTATAAGGACGAGGCTTTGTTCTAATATTCAGATGTTCATGACTTCATTGCTGATTTATGGGATATTACATTCTTCACAATTAAAAAGATAGTTCATGATTTTATATTGATGAAAAGAATTTAGTGTTGCAATGTGGGAATTTTAGAATTGATTAGATTGTGACAAGTATAAATATCTCCTTGAGAATTCTTTTAGAAAGTAATCCATGAATTTTGTTTAATAGAAATATAATTATATGAATTTGTTGATTTCCTTGTTTCGTATCATGCCTTGAGTCAAACAACTTGCTAGGCAAGTGCTAAAGCTCAATTGTACTTATTTTATTGGTAAATTTTATAATGCTTTTATCGACTTTTTAGTGTAGCTTTAATATAATTACTACTTTATTTGCTAATATTTTATTTTGACACTTCGTTACACTAATGTGTATTTTCTTTTAATATTTTTGATAGGTAAAATGTGCAATACTAGAAAATATACACTTAATGATGGAGAGTTCGTAGAATTTCAAGGAGAAGAAAATTGAATGTGAGAGTTACAATGCCAGACGATTAAGTTGTGTACAAATACATGGCATGTATTTGTTGAGAAGAAATTATACATAGTTGTATACTAACAATAATTACTTCTACAAGTTGTGTACTACTCATAAAACAAATTAAACATGCCATGTTTCCTCTTTGTTGAAGCTAGGCTTTGCAATTTTTCATATACGCTTTGTATCCATTAACTCAGGTCATTTATCTTTTATTCGAGGCATCGATGGGTGATCAACCCAAGAAAGATACACTAATGTCTTGTGAGCTCACTTTTATATGGGATTCCTTCTAATATAATAGAAGGCATCGTAATAGAATAGAAAAGTACAAACTAGTAGATAGTAGACAAATGTTATTTCTCTTCATTTGTCTAGGGTTTTAAAAGAGTAGTTTATTTTCTTTGTGGATTTCAACATCAGGAATAATAAGAGTAATATTTGATTTTGAATTAGGGATTGGAATTCCTCACAGGTTGTTTTCATTCTTTTAAATATGTTCTTGATTTGGATATTGTCTTCTTTATTATTTCTTGTATGTGCTTTATTAATATTGTTAATTAGATTGTTGGTTTATTAGTTAATGAATTGCATTTGTTAAGGTCTTTATTTCCCTAACCATGACAACATATATTTTGATTTTATTGGAATATAAATTAATTATGATTGATTTGTGAGACCTTTTTTAATTGATTACCATGAACTGGACAATTTAGATTAAAGAAAACATGGCGATATGCTCTTTAGTTTAATTAAGATTTTAGAATAAGAGGAGATTAACTTAGTTTATCACTTATATAGTGGTAGAGAGAATAAATTCATTAATCTTGAGTAACTATTCACTTTGCAAGAAGAAATTCCACTCGAGGCTTAATTAATTAAGCCTTAGGTGGAAAACTATATTGTTTTAAAACTAACCTATTAAAGATGTCGTGTTAACATTAACTAACATTTCTAATTATCTGGTTACAATTGAATTGGTTGCAAATGTTGAATATCTTAAGTTATTTGTTTTGTTTTTATCAGTTTTTAGAATTTAATTATTTAATAAATCCTCGATTTTATTTGCCTTGATTTAGTTAGGACTAATACTAATAGAAGTTAGTGATCATTCCTTGTGAGTTTTACTTGGTTCTTACTAATTTATTATTGCAATGTTACCTAGTGCATTTACTAGTAAAGATACACTTTTGTTATTTGTTACAAAAAATAAAGCTAAGTCAAGTGTATTAAGTTTTTGGTATCATTATCAAGGAACGTATTGCACTAATTTTAGTTTTTAAGACCGTTTAGAACTAAGTTCTTTGTTTTGTTTATTTTCTTCGCTAATTTCATTTTATTTGTTTGTTTATTTTAGTTTCTTTTTATTGCTAGATTTTTTCTTTCTCTTATTTTATTTTTGCAGGCACTTCTTTTGGAAGATCATGGAGATGAAGTGGTTATGGATAATGATTGCATGCAGTCTATTCAATTGTGTTGCAATGTAGAGTTTTAAATAGAAATTCTTTCTTTCAAGCAACATGAGGGCCATGCCTTATATGAGGCGTGGTTGAGATTGCGTGGTTTAATAAATAGATACCCATATCACGATACTCTTACCTAGAATTAGCTGCCAATATTGTATGAAGGGATTTAATATTGTGATAAATTAAGGATTTAATTTACTATTAGAGGACCACTAATAAAAATGCCAGTGATGCAAGCAATTGAAATAATTAATGAATCAACATACTATAAATATAATGAATGGCCTCCCTTTGTAAATCTAGTAACACTAGCTCCAGAAAAAGAAAATAGTATTGAAAAATTATGGGATTGGAGCAAAAGTGGGAAGAAGATTTGAAAGCTAGAGTTTAATTATTCGCAAATTAGAGACTTAATTAGCTTAGGCACTAGAGCTTTAGACCACCACACTAGTGGCTATACAGGTTGTTGACGGTCAAATTTCATCCTAGTGAATGAACACTTATAAAATAGAAAATGGCTATGAGAGATACTAGAGGGTGTTTCCGTGCAGCCATTTCGATATTTAAGTCAATTTTCTTGTCATGAGAGTAAAACTGTAAAATAATAAATGAGAGAGCTCCCTTTACATGGAGGTCTTGTTTCATATTTATAGTGGGTGAGAGAAAGTTGTACTTGAATTGGACCCTTAGAGTTGGGCTTAAGTTTTTGGGTTGGGTAATATAAGCTAGTGGCTTATTTATTATAACAGCCCTATCATCACTAGCCCCTCACTCTCTTTGCCTTCTTTACTGAAAAGTTTGGCAAAGAGAGTATGCATTAGTATAGGCTCCTAAAGCTCTAACTTGAATTGTTACATTGAGGTTGAGCTAAAGCTGTAGAAAGAGCTTCTAGTCGGTGTTCCTAGGCTTATCCATGATCTAAGGAGTTAGGACTTCTAAGATGCTTGAAGAAGCAAAAACTTGAAGAGGTGAAGGTTGGGAGAGGTTGGAGTACTT
Source organism: Lumnitzera littorea (assembly GCA_024138015.1). Taxonomy (NCBI): domain Eukaryota; kingdom Viridiplantae; phylum Streptophyta; class Magnoliopsida; order Myrtales; family Combretaceae; genus Lumnitzera; species Lumnitzera littorea. Next base: position 60,829,895 of record JAMXBB010000002.1, read on the forward strand.
GAAGATGTCTGTATGCTTGAAGAGGCAAGGGCTTGAAGAGGTAAAAGCTTGAAGAGGCAAAAGGTTAAAGAGGTTGGTTGGCCTCGAGTCTGTTAATGATATAGGACATTAGGCTTATTTACTCATTGTTCATATAAGGTGTAGGATTAGAGTATTTTGCCCATCACTACTTAATGGCTTAAGGCTTTTACATAGCTCATTGTCTATTCATTGTACTTAAAGCATTGTGCTTGTTGCCAATTGTTGGCCTAGGGCTTCCAACTGGCTTGTTAGATTTGCAACAAATTGTTGTCCATCATATATTCGGACTTAGAGTGTTTTAGCTATCACTAGCTATTAGCTTAGGCTTTCTTAATAAGTTGTCGTCCTTTCTTAGGACTTAAAGCAATGTTGCTGTCACCCTTAAAAGAGTTTACAGTTTTATGTCTCGTCATCTGAGCTTTATTTTGGACGTAGAGAACTTACGAATATCCATTTCCTATCATCCATTAAGTATGGGATTTAGGGATAGCATTTTATATAATTTTCTCATCACTAGTGCTATGTAGGTTTAGAGTTATTGAGGAGTTACCTACTAACAATTTATACTTGTGTGGGCTCAAACTTGGGGGTGTTTCTTTAGCCCTAATTTATCTTTGAGTTCTCATATTCATCTCCAAAGGAAGCAAAAATAAACCTATTAAGAATTGGATAAATTGTTACAAGTGTTGAACGGTTGACACTTTTGATAATCTGACTTGTCAAACTATAAATCATGGAGCAATAGATAGGTCGATATAACTCAATAGAGGAACCATGAGTTAGATGCGAATACCAACAAAAGATCAACATACCGTGCAACATAAAACACATATCCCCAAAAATAAATAATCAAATGAATCATAAATAACAATAGAGAAGTTTTACACATTTTTTATCAATGATAATTAGTGCGTGGAGTGAGCTCGAAGCTTAGCAGCTTGATGATTTGTACTCAAAATTATTGCTGAGTAATTGTTGGTAGTAGAGTTCTAATTAGCATGTGGAGCTTGGTTGAAGTAAAACTCTACTTTATGCACCTATAGATTGTTGGAGCTTCTTGGGTTTGTCCTGTTCGACTGTTGAGCTTAGACAAGAGCTCATATCTGTTCATCTCACTGCTACATATTTATGGTGGCACTTGATAGGCAGACACGGATCGACGAGTGGATGGATTGTGACTTTATACTTTGAGTTTGGCACGGGTCAAAGCGTAATGTCATGCTCGAGCATGTTGTAAAGACTCATGACATAGACAGCTCAGCTCGGCCATTTGCCAGGCGTTGCTCGGCTTTGGTACCTGTACCTTGATTCGGCCACTTAAAGTTGTTTGACTCGGATAGCAAGGAATGTTCGGCAACTCCTTAGGTGTCTTCACAGCCACGCGCATGAACACAGCTCAACGCGAAGTTCAGTTCGCTTTATAACTCTACTACAGCTAGGTGATTAAAGAAACGCATAACACTTCAGCTGGGACATGCACTACGTATGACAGCTAGCTTGGCATATTTAAAAGGAACACGACATACAAAGTAGCATACATACAGTAGCTCGGTTGGTCTGAGGTTTGTTTTAATTTTGCTCGTATGTGTTGAAGCATGGAGCTGTTGTGTGGAGCTCAGAATTTGGAATGGAACTCCGATTTGCTCGACTATTAGGATCTTGGAGTTTGGAAAGTGGAGGTCGGGCTTGTATTTGAAATGTGCACACTCAACTCGGATGTAGTTTGAAGAGCGCAAATCGGAGCTCGGTTGGATACTATTCTCGGCATAAATGAAACTTAGAAGCATGTGAAAAACTTCCATACTTTCTTTGGTAGCTGATCAGAATTCATGTTAGTACTCGCTTAACGAGTCTCGCTGTGACAGAAAACTCGACATTGTGGTGTTCGACGGCTCACAGCCTGGTAAATATGAGGCTAGGACTTTGTTTGGAAAACTGCTTAGAGATGGCTCTGTCTAATTGCGGCTGCTTGGCAATTTGGATTCCCCGTTCTGCCATTCGCAGCTCGGATCGTCCCCTTTACAATCCTAGTTGGAGTCACCTACAAGGACAGCTCAGTGTTGGTACAAGGAGAAGCTCTGATAAGCTGCTCGGTGTTGGATGCTCCAGTGTCTGTCATCATTGTATAGAGCTCGTAAGTATCCAATAGAAGGGAGCCCCAAAAATTGCAGCTTGCAGATGTTGTTTGGATAATCGGCAAGGTATTATGCAGTTGTTAAGAAAGGAGGCACGTGTTCTAAGCTCGGAGCTCGCGGAGTTTGCATTGGTGAGGCTATTGTGCTCGTTGCGTTGCATTGATTTCGGATATGGAAGATTAAATTAAGAAAAAAGAGGTCTTGTTATGTGGAAACGCACAGGAAATTCCTCTACTTGGTCATGTAACTGGTCGGCTTGGTAACACAGCATGGGTCTTTAATCTCTTTGGACTCCGGACTTGTTGGTAGGAAAAATTCGACCAAAAGGGGTTGGAATCATTGCCAACTGGATCTGTTTCCCCTCTCCAAGCCAATGGCCATTTTTCGGAAGATAGATGAGACAGATGAGCAGTATGGTGTCTCAGTTAGGGTTGGAATTGAGTATGATAGTATTTCTAATAATGGTAGCTGGTGGTGAGTTAGAGGACCATAAAGAGAAGGTATCTGCTACCCCCACTCGCTAGGAGATGATACAAGGAGCTGATAATGACGAACGAGAAAAAATTCGTTAGAAGAAGGACAACTTGTCGAAATGGGGTTTTCTCATGAACGGGCAGCCATGGCTCTCATGTCGAGTGAAGGTCGAGCGGAGGAATCAGTTGCATGGTTGTTTAAAGGGGGTGAAGAAGCTGATAAGAATGTCGATCATAATCTCAGTGGGCTAAACTTAAAACTAGATAAATCCGAGGAACTTGCTTAGATAGCAGCTACGGAACTGACGTACAAATGCCCGAAGCAGGAGGTAGAAAGAGCTGTAGTGTCCTCAGAGGGTGGTCTAAAGAAGGCTGCCGAAGCCTTGCAAGCATTGAACCAGGTACTTCAAGCTGGTCTTTCTAAACCACAAGAAACAGGGGATCTTCCGACTTCTAGCAATAAAATTTTATTAGCTGCAATTTAGAACTCAATGAAACTTCAACCTAGACCTAATCCACCTTACACTCTCTGCCAGACAATTCAACACGTATGCTAGTAGCTCGAGTCCAAAACTTCACTTATTTGGCCTGCACTAAAACAAACTGCCGATCAAATCTTGACTTCTCCGCACGTGTACACTCAATTAGGACAGCACACACTAATTCACGCAAGTCCCCGCATAAAGTCCTAGTGTCGACCTAGTTCACAGACTGCTCAGCACCCTTCGGCACAGCCACGGCAGCACAGCGTGTACATTGTACTCCAGAAGCTCGGCAACTTTAATATTGGACAACTCGGGAAGTCTTTACTACAGCATCCGATCGATAGCTCGGTAATTGAATTCAACTCGATTCAGAAATGTGTTCTTTCAACAGCTCGGGAAAGTTGAAACGAGTATCTCGGCAATTGGAGAGCTAGTTCAATTCGGCAACGACCTTAATTGTCCAACACGAAGTAGCTCAGCACACATCACTCAAATAACATTCGACAAATTGCTATGGAACCGGTCAGTAGCTTGACAATTTTGGAAACAACAACACACGATCAGTAGTTTAGATCGGCAATCTCAGCTCGGCAATTTAACTCGCACAATGGGCAGCAACTATCTACACTTGGATCAGGGAGAGCTTGGACCGATTTGGCTTGGCACCAACTTTAGTTTGGTAGCCTAGACACAAGATCATGGTACTTGAGCTCGGCATAAGCACCTACAGTAGCTCGGCATGCAATTCTCCAAATAGTAGCATAGTTCGGATACAAGGCCACGACTGGGTTCGGCACTTCAAATGACAGCAGCTCGGCGATGAATTTGGCTTACTTACACAGCTGCAGTTCTACAGTTCTCATACACTTCGCTCGGACACAAGCACGTCAGTAACCCGAGCACAGCCACAAGTCACAGCGTACACCAAAGCGCACTCCAATTTCACGATGCTCCAACCAACACGCATACTCTCGGATTTCAACAGAGTAGGAGGTTAGCTGTGGTTATTCGGCCATGACATGAACGACTCGGATTAGCACTAGGATCGTAGAACTTAGCAAGGTCAAGTACTACTCGGGGAATATATTAGCAATTATCAACTAGTAAGTGTGTGTTAGTTTAAAAGATCGGCCCTACTCTCCCCGGCTTCACCTTCATCGTCTAGGCATTCAAACTTACTATCCAGTCCGATTTCACTGCTGCTTTCATGCGCTTGGTTTAGTTATTTAGAGCTTGGCACGATATTGCTTGGATATTTGAAGAGCTGCGAAAATGAAATATCTTTCATTTTCTTTTAGGTGAGCAACTGCCAGAAGCTTGTAACCAGCAATGTTGTCGACAACAAGATTGATCGGTGCAGCAACAAGACCAGTCAAGAATCCTACTAGAAAAGCCAGCATCCATTTCAGGAATATGTACTGCAACACTTGAACTTTCGATCGTCTCCTCCAATCATGCTTAAACAGATCATTCTCATTTATTTCATGATCCAGCGAGAACATTTGTAATTTCGATCCAAACACCGTCTCGGCACGATACATAAGAATAACGATTAAGAGTCAAACACTCCTAGATGGTGGTTACGAACTAGGCGATGACAGTTATGAACCATAAAAAGATAAAAAAATAAAAAATTACACATTCGCAAGGAAAACCGTTGTGCTTCTTCTCTAGTTTCATGCATTTTCTAGAAATGGGTGCAACATGGTGGTTCAACTAGTAGAAAACATCCAAACAATCCGAATCTAAAGTAAAAGGCTCTTGAAGCCGTAGTCCTTTAGTAAATTGCGATCAAATGTAACTTGATGCGGAAAAGAAATTCAACCCAATACTGTCAGGGGATTTAGAAGAATCAACCGTGGGGCAAAATACCACCGAATTCCACACTTTCGGAAATTCCTTTCCAAGGGGGATGATGGTTGATTACACTCTTTCTTTTTTTCTTTCTAATTGATTGCCACGGATAGTACCAACTGTTGACAGTCAAATTTTGTCCCAGCGAATGAACACCTGCATATTAGAAAATGGTTACAAAGGGCACTGGAGCACCTCTGGTGGCTAACTTAGTTGATACACCCTAAGGTTTGAAGGACAGTTGGACACAATGTGCAGTTGACACAAACCACAAAGGGGTATTCAGGTTTGAATGGATTTAAGGAAATAATGTGTAAACTGGGGGTTTAAATGTGAATGTTGATGGATATTACACACCAAACACAAACACAGACATAGGTTGTGATTGAAAATGGGTTTCGATGTAACCCAGAAATTCAAAATCAAGCTCACGGGGGTTCTAGTAGGGTTAGACGCAACACACTACCAAACTAAAAGAAGGTTCACCACAATCTTAAAGAAGATTGATAAGAACTTTGAAGGGATTAAAGAGTAATAAGGGCACTCAATAATCATCTTAGAGAAGCTTTAGTGAGCAACTCATGAGAAGACAGTAAAGATAAGTGTATTCTTTACTATTGAATAGTTTAAGTCTGGTTGCTTTTTACAAAAAATACTATTAATAGTAAATCCAAAAATCTTAGTGGTAAATTGAAAATATTTACATTACCTTAAATCCTAAAGATTAGGCCCACAAACTAAAATAAAGAAAATAATATGTACAAAACTATGCATTTTTAGTAGGACGGTCAGCATGTAGGTCATTCGAGTTGTTTTTAGAGTAGGTTGATTCCGAGTTGGATTAGATTAGCGGTTGGGCATTCGAGTTGGAACTATGCTCAGTTGAGCTTCCAGTGAGGTCAGCTTACATTTGTTGAATTCAAGGATTGGTTGGTAGGATGTGTTGGGTCACTTGTTGAGCCGGTCTCATTCTTTAGAACCTCGATTGGTTGGACCTTGGGTTCCTTGGAGGTTAGTAGCACCTTTGCCTCTCTTGTCCTTATCATCTTCATTTCTTCCCTTCTATAGGCCTTTTCCTACTAACTTGGCCTTGGGGAAAATAGGTCGGTCTTGGCTTAAGACAAGTTAGCCAAGCCTAGAGGGGGTCGAAAGTTGATTCCTATAATCATCACTAGGTTGAAAAGAAGTCATCCTCAACTTTAGATGGTGAGCTTAGGCCTGGATTTTTGATGTGCTTAGGAGCTTCGTAATTACTAGGGCTTATCGTAGATGGTGGTACTCAAATGGGTCCATTAAGATATCAAAGAAAAGTAAGGTGGAAGGGTTGGCAAACATAGTAGCTTCCATGGAGTTGCTTAGAGGATGTGATGCACCAATGAGCACAATACGACTTAACACTTCATTTGATATGACTCATAAGCTAATGTTAAGGTCCACTTGCCATTATTTTCGAGCCACTCAATAAGATTAGATAAGAGTATAAGGAAATTATACTTGGAGAGGTATATCACACAAGAACAAGTATATTCAATATTTACTAGAATGTAAGATGCCTTGCGGCTATAGTAAAAGGATTATTTATAGCAAGTCCTTTAGGGCAACAATACAAATAAAGAAAATTACATAAAAGACAATGAAGAAAGAGATTCCTAGAATGTACAAAAAAGGTAAATAAGACAAATGAAAAAAAGGGAATATAGTACAAATGTCAAAAAAGTAAGGACAGGTAGTAGCTTATCATTGAGTTCATAGTAGTGATTCTTAGGATGTAGTAGCTGAGTTGTGATGAAGTTATGGTTGCTACAGATGGATGGTATTTAGAACCGTCGAGATGAAAGAAGGATGATGCTGTTCAGTAGGCTGAATAAGTAGAGCTCGGCATGTTGAGGCCTCGACCTTGGCACTCGATAACTCGGCCGCAGTACTTATTATGTTTATAGATTAGAGTTAGACTTAACGTACAGTCACTTCGGCCTTAGCATTTAGTAGGTCGGCCTTGGCAACAGGCAAGTTAGTGACTGGGCAAGGGTCCATGCAGAGGAGAATGCATTTGAGTTGAGACCATAGGGAATTCAGCATTGTCCTTCCATGTATCGGCGCTTACCCTTGGTAGCCTGATGTGAGAGTATCCTCCTTGTGAGAAACTATAGGCTTCGGAGGCGTGTGTAAGTAAGGGGGTTAGAGGTTGGCAGTCCATTAGCTTCCTAAGGATGCTGAAGATTTGCCATCAAATCTTAGTCTTCTTCTTCTTTAGGCACATAGGGCATCAGGTCGACAACGTTGAAAGCAGAAAATACTTTGTATCCTTTTGGTAACTTAAGCTTATAGGTGTTGTCATTGACACATTGAAGGATTTTAAAGGTTCATCCGACCTAGGGGATAACTTGTTTGTCTTCTTCCCTAGGATATGCTCCTTACTAACGTAAATCTAGACAAGTTTTCTTGGGTTGTAAATGACTTGCCTCCTTCTTTGGCTTCCTTGTTCCTTCTATCGGGCTACAGTCTTGGCTAGTTGCTTGACAACCTTTTGATGCAATTTTTGGAACTCCTTGGTGTGTTGTAGGTCGGATTGACTTTCTCCTTAAGAGGTTGGGTTGATAATCATGTCTAAGGGTAAGTTTGGGTTAATTCCATAGATTACCTCAAAAGGTAACCTTCCTATTGAGCTTTGAGTGGTGTGGTCGTAAGCAAACTTAATGATGGTAAGCATAGATCCCAATCATATAGATTCTTCCCAACAATAGCTCGAAGGAGGTTGTCTACTGTTCTGTTCACAACTTTTGTTTGGTCATTTATCTGCAGGTGGTAAGAAGAACTGAACATGAGCTTGATGCTGAGCTTCTTCCATAGGGTTCTTTAGAAGAAGCTCGTGAATTTCGAATCATGATTAAACACAATACTCCTTGATACTCCATGCAGCCATACGATCTCCTGTAAAAAGAGGTTAGTAACAAATAAAGCATTATTGGTTTTGTGGCAGGGAATGAAGTGGCTCATCTTACTGAACCGATTGATTACCACCACAATAGAATCATATCTTCTTGGTGTTCTGGGTAGGTTGAGCATGAAATCTATGCTCAAATCGGTCCATGGCTAAGGCTTCTTTCTTCCCTTGGCATGTATGTACAGCTCCCATTGTTTAAGAACTTGGCGCACATCTTTCATCAACCTTGGCCAATAGAAATGTTCTTTTAGTAACTCGGCTGTTCTTTTCTCACCAAAGTGGCTGGCTAAGCTCCTAGCATGGGCTTCTCGGACAAGTAATTCCTTTGTAAAACCACTTGGCATACAAACTTGCTTCCCCTTCATTAGAAACCCTTAGCTTAGATAAAATCCATCCACTTCTCCTCCTATGTGGCATTTGACCACTAAGGGATCAAAATACGGATCATGCTCATACTGATCCAATAAGGTGATAAATCTAAGTATCCCGGCTTGCAATATCGTAATAAGAACATGCTAATGAGAGAGTGTATTAGCCGTAGTGTTAGTGTTTCCCTTCTTGTACCTGATGACATTGTAAAAAGTTTCTAGGAACTTAACCCATTTAGCATGACGTTGAGAAAGTTTTTGTTACCCTCTGAGATGCTTGAGAGACTCATGGTTTATATAGATGATGAACTCTCTCGGTAGTAAGTAGTGCTTAGACAAGGGCATAAAACTCCTTATCATATGTCGAGTAATTCAATGTGGCTCCTCTGAGCTTTTCGTTGAAATAGGTAACCAGTTGACATTCCTACATAAGAATAGCTCTAATGCTGACTCCAAATGCTTCACATTCTAGTTTAAAAGCTATCTCAAAGTTGGGTAGGACAAGTATTGGGGCAGAAGTCAACTTGGACTTAATCTCATCAAAAGTTCTTTGAGTTTTCTCAGACCATTTGAATTCAAAGTTTTTCTTGGTCAATTTTGTTAGTGGGGAAACTATGGAACTAAAGTTCCAAATGACTCTTTGATAAAATGAAGTTAGACTATGAAAATTCCTTACTTTGGCAACACTAGTTAACGTTGGCCATTCAAGAATAGCTTAGACTTTCTCATCATCAACTCTAATACCTCCTTCTGAAATAACATATTTGGAAAATACTACCTCACTTTGACAGAATGCACATTTCTTCAAATTACTAAATTAGTGCTTGGCATGGATGATATCAAACACAGATTTTAAGTGTACGACATGGGAGATGAGATCAGTATTGTATACCGGCATATCATCAAAGTATACAACAATATACTTACCAATCAATGTTTTTAAAACATGGTTCACGAGTCATATAAAGGTACTTAGCGATTCTGTTACCAAACAGCATCACCATCCATTCAAAACAAACCATCCTTTATTTTGAAAGTTGTCTTCCATTCATCTTTGAGTCTCATTTGTATCTAATGGTAGCTGCTCTTAAGATTAATCTTTAAAAAGACTCCGGCACCATGCAACTCATCGAGCATATCATCTAACTGTAGAATCGAATATCAGTACTTGAGAGTGATTTTGTTGATTGCTCAGCTATCAATACACATTCTCTAAGAGCCATCCTTTTTTAGCACCAGGATAGCTGGCATGGCATAGGGACTCATGCTTTCTTGGACATATCCATGGTCAATCAACTTGTTTCTTCAGCTCGGCAGCTTGCTCGGAGTTGAGCCTACTGGCAAGATGGTTAGGTAAAGCAGCTCTAGGTTAAAGGTCAATACAATGCTTTATACCTTTAATTGGTAGTAAACCTCTTGATATCTCTCCAGGAAATAGGTCAGCATACTCTTATAGTAAAGTCTGCACCTCGGTAGTAAAGCTCCATCCTCTCTCAATTCTAAAAGTTTCTTGACTAATAAGAGCACACATTCTTCCATCTTGGCATCTCTGGAAAATTATGCTCGGGAAATCACTAAGGACTTCTGCTGTAGTGATATGGTAATCTTCTCTTATGACTCCTGCACTTCCTTGGGCTCATTAAGGTCATTATAACCCTATTCTCGTCCTTTTGGAACATCTAAGTGTTCTTATATCCATCATGCAACACTTTCAAATCAAATAGCCGAAGTTGGTCAAGTAAGATATGTAAGGTATACATGGGTAAGACATCGCATAGCACCTTGTCTTTGTATTTTTCGCCAACAATAATTAGCACTTTAGCTTGCTCAGCAATAGGTAGAGCTCTCTTCTCATTTGACCAATGAATCTTGTACAGCTTAGGGTGTGGGATGGTCAACAATTTCAGGGCTTTAACTACTCTCTATACTATCACATTGGTACAACTCCCTTCATTAATGATTAACGCACAAAGCTTACCTTTCACTCGATAGTTTGTATGGAAGAGGTTCTCTCTCTACTCATTCTCATTAGATATAAAGGTTCTAAGAGATTGTCATACGACAAAACAATATTTAGGTGTTATTTTAGGTAGGGCCACGACATTAGAATCTTCTTGGAACTCTTTTAGCAGCTAATTAACTCCTACTTCATCTTCTCCTTCACTAGCACTCTCCACTTTGAATTAGGGTTAGTCTCCCTTAACGGTCATTACATGTATGTTCGGTCACTAACTAGCCATGTGTCCAAAACCAAGACACTTGAAACACTTAATCTTTTGGGTCTTCTTTCTTGAGCTTTGACTTTGGTCCTTCTTGACATTAGGCTCCTCAACCTTGCTTTTGCCTCGGTCATCATCATGTCTGCTCGGCATCTGACTTCGATGGTCTACTTTAGAACTATATTGAGCTTGGTCATATCTAGAATGGCTTGGCATACTACTCTTGTTGGGCAAGCTAGGTTAGTTGCTCGATACTCAGCTGATTTGGTTTTGCCTTTGCCTTTCAACCCTTTGTACTATTCAGATTGTCTCATCTAGAGTCCCAAGCCTTTGTAATTCCACTATATTACCAATTTCAATTTTAAGCTTAGAAATAAATCATTCTATAGTTCGTATCTTGAGTTCGTCAACATTACATCAAATAATCGGTAATTGAAATTCTCAAACGTACTCGTTTATTGATCTGTTACCTTATCTCAAGTCTTAGAGACATTGGAAAGTGTCTTGTTCATAGTGTTTTGGAAACAACCTACTCTTTAGAACTCTTTTCATCTTACACCATGTTTGGACTTCACATTAGGTTCTTTGATATACATTTTGCAACTTTTTCCACCACATTGCTGCTTACCTAGAAAATTCTAACACAGCTACTTGAATATGAATAGCATCTTCATAATCATAAAAGTCAAATATCTTTTCAATCTTGTCCTCCCAATCTAGGTAGTCATTAGCACAACCAGACTCGTTAAAGTTTAGAATCTACACTTTAAGATGCTCGGCTCCTCTAGGAGCCCTAAACACTTGTTCTCCTAATCCATCATATTGCTCCTTCTCATTATACTTCTCTAGTTCATCCAACTTAAGTCTCCTTCTCGTAACTCTGTTAACATGTTAGGGTGGAGTTGGGTTCACTGTAATAGCTTCAGGTTGTTGATTCCTACCAATTTGTCTTCTCTGCCTATCTCCCACTTCTTGATCTTGTTCAACATTAACTCTCTCTTACGACCATTTCTCTATGGCCCATTGTACAGAAATAGCCAAATTGGCACCAATAACAGCAAGGTCTTGCATTTGCTCATCACTAGTTCATGGGGTTTGTTGGGTGATATGACTATGTCCATGAGCATTACCTTCAGCATCATTAATGTCTCCTTGAACACTAAGATTTGACATTCTCAATACGAAACTTTAGGAAATCCTTCGCTTACATAGAAAATTCTCACAAACTTAGAAAATATGATTCAAATAGCGAACTAAGAACTTGCTCTATTTTTTTTTTTTAAGTGGAGAACAGAGTATAATAGAACAAACGCATACTATGACAAGATTAACTACTTTGAAACTTAGCTTTTGATCGCAACCCCAAGCTTTGATACTAGGATTATATGATATACCTAGGAGCTCAATAATCACTAGGGCTTATCGTAGGTGGTGGTAATTGAATAGGTCCATCGAGATATTAAAGAAAAGCCGAGTAAAAGGGTTGGCAAATACAATAGCTTTAGTAGAGCTACCCGGAGGATATGACACTCCAACAAATATAACAAAACTTAATACTTCCTTGATATGACTCACAAGTTAAGGTCTACTCACCACTAATCTCGAGCTACTTAGCAAGATTAGATAAGAGTGTAAGGAAATTATACTTAGAGAGGGATATCTCATAAGAATAAGTATATTTAATATTTGCTAGAGTGTAAGATGTCTTATGGCTATAGTGAAAGGATCATTTATAGTAAGTCTTTTAAGACAACAATACAAATAAATAAAATTACATAAAATACAATGAAGAAGGAGGTTCCTAGAATGTACAAAAAGGGTAAATAGGACAAATGATGAAAAGGGAATATAGTACAAATGTAAAAAAAGTAAGGACTGATGATAGCCTATCATTGGTTTCATATTGGTGATTCTTGGTATGTAGTAGTTGAGTTGCGATGAAGTTGTGGTTATTACAAATGGATGGTATTTGGAATTGTTGAGATGAAAGAGGGACGTTGCTGTTTTGTAGGCTAAATAAGTAAAGCTCGACATGTTGAGGCCTCAGCTTCGGCACTTGGTAACTTGGCTTTGGTACTTATCATGTCTGTGGATTAGAGTTAGACTCGATGTGCAATCACCTCAGCCTTGGCATTCAGTAGGTTGGCCTCAACACTAGGTAAGTCAATGATTGGGTAGGGGTTTATGTAGAGGAGAATGCATTTGAGTTGAGACCTCAAGGAATTTGCCCACTGTCCTTCTATATATTGTTGTTGGTCCTTAGTAGGTTGACGTGAGAGTATCCTCCCTCATGAGATGCTATAGGCCTTAGAGGTATATACGAGTGATGGGGCTAAAGGTCAACAGTCCATCATTTCCAAATTAGCTTCTTTTCCCCTTCTTCTTCACCATAGGCACCAGGCTCCTTTGTATCTCCTCAACACTCATAGGGGTTAAGCAATAACTTTTTTCATCCTTCCGAACTATGTAAGAGTTGTGGAAGCCATCATGGATCACCAAGGTCAGCCTAATATGAGATGAGAAACATTCATTGGCATTATGTCAAAGTCTATCTCATCTTCATATTGTCCTGCTTTGAAAGATATCTGAGCTCTTTTATGTACGTGGACATTCCCTTGTTATTGTCAATCCATAAGGCCAAGGATGAGGGCAGGTTGGCAATTTCATTCTTACGACTAGCTTGATAGAAATGATGTTGGTGTAGCTTCTACCATCTAGACTAGGAAATGGGTCTTCCCATTTACTAAACATCGAATTTGGAAGAGATTCTCTCTTTAGCTAGGGTCTTCTTTTAGGTCGGTTGGATTGCTCCTCATGGCTAAGAGCTCACCCATCTTAGGATAGATGTTTATTTCTTCCTCTTTTTTCGTGCTCTTTTCACTTTGTCTCTCTACTTGAGTGTCCAATCCTTCTCCTTTCAAGATCGTGACCCTCTTGTTTGGGCATTTTGAAGTAATGTATTCATATCCTAGGCACTTGAAACACTTGACTTCTCAGGTTTTAGAACTGGGAACCTTCTCCTTTTCTACCTTCTTTGTATTAACCAGGTCAGGTTGGCTGGACCCTTCCTTCTTAATTTTCTTCTCTAGCTTCTTCTTCTCTTCACTCTTCTCAGGCTTAGAGTTGCCATATTGAGGTTAGTTGGTTGATCGTTGTTCTTCTCTTCTATCTCTTCACCCTTAATGCTAAATTAATTAGCTCGTCCAATGGATTGAACAATTGAAGCTTGATTATGTTGGCAATATCATCATAGAGCTCACTCAAGAACCTAGCAATAATTCGGTACTGAGGCTTGGTGGTCTCACATTTGGTCATAAAGGTCTCGAATTCTTGCAAATACTCCTCAATAGTAATCTTACCTTACCTTAAGTGTTGGAAGGCATAAAGCATTTCTTACTTCAACTAGGTTGGCACAAAGCATTGGTTCATCAACCTCTTCATAAGTCTTCGAGTTCTGATTGGCTCTTCTCCTTTAGCATCTTGCTTGGTGACCAATTTGTCTCACCACAAACTGGCATACATAACAAGGGACAACGAGGCTAACTTAACCTTGGTCTGGTCATCACTTTCATAGCATTTGAACAGTTTCTCAACTTGGGGAACCCAGTCGAAGAACTCCTTAGGTCAGTTACTACTACTAAAGGTCGGCAGTTTGAGCTTGATGTTTTCAAAACCTTAGCTAGGAGTTTAAGGCTCGTCCCTTCTATTTTGAGCTAGTGGATTCACCTCAAATGCATAACTTCTATGAGAGCTCTATTTGTCTTGTACTCTTCTCTACTCTCATTGTAAACCCCACAAATCTAACCTTCTAAGTGTAGAATCAAACCCCTAAACTATAGATGATTTCCTGAAGTCAATAGAGCCAGTGAGACTTAAAATCGATTAAAATCTCAATTCAAAACCTAAAGCGAATATGAAAAACCTTAAATTATCAATTGAACCTTTAATCGCATATGAAGATCTTAAAACCTTAAGTATATGTAATTGCAAAAGTTCACCTCGAATCTCATCAAAACCCTTAAATAATAATTGAAGATTTAATCACGTAGAAAACCCTTATACCCTAAATATATATAAACACTAGAGATTGCGCTCAAAAGTGATAAAAACCTAAAACTATAACTTTAAAGATATGAAAGTACTAATTCACTATAATTTACCCTAAAACTTTAGTTGATAATATACCTCAGTATCTTACAAAATCAATAGTAAAAGATCAAAGATAACTTTCAATCATTCATAAATATATATAAAACTAAAGTAATCCATTAAAAACTAAGATATTGCATTATAGATCACATCCATCTTCTAATTATATAACTAGGTTAGTATTATAAGAAGTTAAGTATTTAGTTGATGCTTATATTACATATAGTAGATATTAGTATCTTAAATGACATTTTTCATGATAGTTACATTAAGTAACCCACCAAATGATGTATATAGGATATAAACACTTAGAGGAAGATCTTATTAACTATTCTTACTAATCATTTCAATAAACTCCACATTTCTCTTCAATTCCTTAATTTTTCTCCTAAATTTTCTTTAATTACCTCATTATGTACACATAAATTTTACTTAATTTCAAAGAGTTGACTAAGTCAACATTTGACCAAAGTCAAAAGGTTGATCAAGTCAATAAATGTTATTGTCATCTAGAGTTTTCTTCCACTTTCTTGATTTTTTCATTCAATTATCACATGTAATTTTCTTTCTTTTTCTTATCCTTGCCGTCTACTTCATGAATGAATTTAGACCCCACTTATTTCATGTATAAAACAAAAATTAAGACAACATAAACCCCTTTTCCCCTTCCATTTCAAATCGTGAACTCCCTTTTGCTTTGTCATCTTTAACTTTTCCAAAATTTCACTTTCACAATTTCAACTATCACTACACACCAATCTACCATATCTACTTGCTTTCCTTTTCAAATTACAAAGGAGAGAAAGGTATGACTTCATTTGATCATCTAATTTAATAGTTAGTTAGTATCAATCTTATGTTGGTGTAAAAAGCTTATGTAATATGTATACATGTGTTGTAGAAGATAGGAATCCTTATACCATGTTTAGAAGTGTAGAATACATAAGTGCACATGTAGAAATACTTATGTACCTACAACAAGTGAATGCATATGAGGTGTTTGTGTAAAGGTTTGGTGAAATACTTAGCACAAGTGTAGGAAATCCTTAGTTAAATGGAAGAAAAACACATATACATATGCTTAAGCATGTGTATATAAGAATACACTTGATGAATACATGTATAGATACTTTTATACATAAATATCCTTTATGTACATAACTGAAAAGAAGGAATATACTAACTATACACATATATACCTTGCCAAATAAGCCCTTAAAGTGCAAAAATATGGATTTGGTGAAGCTTTCTTAATAGAGTATACTAGGCATACGAAAATATGTATAAAAATACATATGTAACCATATATATGTATATATATGGGTATATGTACTAGTATACATATAAGTACATAAGTATACATACTAGTATATTAGAAGTATAAGTATATATATAACATATATATAAAGTACATAAAATGCAAAAGGATAAGTATACATATGTAATGGATGATATAAGCGGTAACATAAGCAATTGATGACATAAGCGGTGATATAAACAATTGATGACATAAGCGATAACATAAGTTTACAAAATAATAAACTATAAGATTACATAAGAAAATAATACATTTATGTATATACATACATATGGGTCGAAACTTCTTTTAGCTCCTAATACATATCTTAAATTGAATTAGTCTTAATTAAGCATAGGCAATAAGAATATTTAAGTTTCAATAGTTAAAATTCCAATAAATTTAGTTCATATCATAAAACATGGGTCTTAACGTCCAAAACGAATATCACCGTGTGAGCGTGCGTCCGAAAACGATGAAAAACAATTATAAGTTTGTAAATATAGGAAATAGAATGAAAAAATTACATATGATTAGCAATTAGGTTTAATCGAATAAAAACTGATAGTAATCTAAGTAGAATTAGGTAGATAGATATTTAGAACTGTTAGTTAATTCAATTACTTATTATCCCTGTTATATCTTAATGATCAGGTGATTCCGATGAGGGCGAGGATCTTCTGATCGATTATTATGACTAGAGTGAGTCGTCATAGTCAAATGAGTACTCTCAATGACTTTATACTTATTTATGCTTGTAGTTAGTGCAATTTAATTGAATATTAATAACTTGATGCATGGGGTTTCAGGATATGCATGTGCTTGATATTGATTTATTATTATGAGAAATATTGTTAAATACGATATAATTGATGATTTGATTGTATGATTGATTGTTACATGATTTGGATGGTTTGCTGATATTAATTGATCGATTGCCTCATAATTTGACTTAATTATATTTAGCTTATCTTAAATTAAAAGGGTCATGCATTATCACATGAGCTTCCAGTGAGGGCAAGGTTCTTTCGATTGATTATTAGAGCTATAATTGATGTGAAAAATAGCAAAATGATATTAAGGGTTAGAAATGGTGAGCTACATGTAAATACTACAAACAGATGGAAAAAGAAAGACCTTTAGTCTACTTAGTCATAGGCAATACGAGACACTCCATTTGGGATGGTAGTTGACTCTAATGATGATTGGGAAACTCTTACTAAAAAGGTGCCTTAAGGATTTGAATCACCTTTCTAAGGAGAGTAGAAAGCGTCCAGCCAATGACATTAAAAAAAAAGTGCTTATTGGAAGGCAACCCAACTTTTTCTTTTCTGTATCCTTTACTTTATTTTATCTTATTACTTCACTTACAATTATTTTTATCTAGTAACTCACACAAAATTTTTTGGTAGCTTTTAATTATTTTATCTCTTTAGAGTTTGTGTACTATTTCATTGTTTATGTTTCAAGATTTAAGTAGGAAAGGTTTGGCTAAGGAAGGTGTCAAAGAATCAAGATAGATTAAATATTCAAGAGGATCACAAGCAAGAAACATGTCTGTGAACTAAGGCGTGTTACTCTTGTCATGAATTAGTAATTGGCATACGACATGTATTTAATACTTAAACATTTTACACATTGTGTACTCTTGAATTTCAATACACATTGTGGATTAACATTTACACGCCGTGTAGACCCTTAGCTAATTTTTTTTTTTTTAAATACCACCTCTCTTAATAAGTGGATTCATGAACTAGTAAGATGTACATTCATGATTGTTGATTGTGGTTGAATCAATTTAAGTGATGTGATGGATATTTTCTGATGGGAATGGGCTTGTTTGGCTCTTTGCTCTTGGTACTTACAAAAAGCCCTATGTAAGTGTGTCCATGAGGTCTCTTTAACACTTAAGTCAATAGGGAGGACTATGAAAATGAGGGAATGGGGGCATGTTTGAGTGCTAGGATCCTTAAGGAAAGTGCTTGGATGATAGGCAAGTGTAGAGAGTAGAGTAATGGGGTTAATGTATTTTTGGAGTATGGGATCAAGGTTCGAAATCAAAATCCCCCTACTTGTCAATCCTTTTACACTATTTATAATGTAAGGGAGTACAACTACTTGGATACACGTTGACCTAGGGTTTGTCTGCACCAATAGTTGGTAAGGGACATACATCTTGGGATCAACTAGGTGGCTTTGCGAGTTGGTTGAACATGACTACACTGGCTACCATGTTTGTGATCTATAGGTTTGACATCTTTAGGATATGTCGAGTATGCTGTCTGTACTACGGATATTATATGGCAGTTAATGAACCAGAGTGGGGCATTGGCACTAGAGGACAAAGAGAAGGCAAGGAGGTAGGTGAGGTGGTTTAAGTATGTAGTAAGTGGCGAGCCAAGTTTTAAGAGGCTTACAAGGCTCAAGGTACCCTCGTACGTAGTGCTCGGACTGAACGAGAGGTGGGGTCCTTTGCACTTCCAAGCTCAATTAGTTTGTTGGTGGAGTCCTTACATGTTAAATGGGGCTTTTGGCCTTTGGCTCATGATCATGCTTGCTTAAGTCCTTAGGGTAGGTGTTTAGTAGGTTATTCATCACGAGCCTTAGGGATGGCCGAAGTGTTTGTTGAGCTTGATTTTTTTTTTTTAGTTTTTATTAATTTTCTTCAATCCAATCAATATTAAACCCTACTTATTTAATATTAACCTTTGATTAAGAATTAAGAAAACCCTAGGCTTTAAATATGCTTTCAAAAATACTTATTAAAACCAAATGGGTAGATTGGTTTTAATATAGGCACTGGGTTATGTGAAAAAATTGATTTTTTTTAAAGGTTTTTTGAAAACCAGAGATTGAGTCTGGAGACTAATTTTTTAAACCTTTAAGGGTACTACTTTTTTAACTTTTCGAATTTAGATTTTATCTTTCACTAATACCATTTCTAGCATGAAAGAAGGATCTTAAAAATAAAATACTATTTACACACAAAAACAAGGAAAAAAGATTTATTCACAAAAGGGAAAAATAAAAAGTTTCCCTATTTTAAGTCGCTTCGCAAGTGTCTATATACTTTCTACTAGGGATTAAACTTTTCGTAGTTCATTTATGAAAACTTTAGGGGTTGGTTTATTTCAAATTTGAAAAGTGGCCGAGTTAATATCTCTTAGCCATTTCATTTTACTTGGAAAAATTCTAGGAAAGGGTCCTCAATTAGTATTTTATTTCTTGAATTCTAATAGTGTCTTAATTTTGAAACAGGTTGATTTATTTTTTATTTATTTGGAAAAAAAAGGTTTTTCTAAGTGATAAAACATTTTTATTATTTATTTTTTCTTCATTTGTTTATATTTATTTATTTTTTATCGTTTTTTATCGAAACAATAAAAATAAATAACACAACTTTTCTTCTTTCTTCCTTTTTTATTTCTTTATTTTATTTTTCTTTTTTTTGGATTCTTTTTTATTTTTTGGTTATAATTACATTAGAAATTACACTGAATAAAATAAAATATAAATAAATAAACAAAACTGAAAAAGGAAGTAAAAGAAGGCCGAACTAAGTGCTTAGAGCAGATCGGTCTCTAGAGTAAGTCGGACATCGAGTGGACTTTGGGTCAAATTCAGACCCTAGTTAGGTCACACGTGCCATGTAGGTGAATAGGCGGGGAGATGAGTTCTAAGTGATGGCCATCGTGTTGTAAGTGGTTTAAGTGGCTAAAATGAGCGAGGAAGGTCGTTTTTATGTGTATTTTATTGGTGATATGGGGTGTAGAGAGAGTACTGCAGCCTAAAGTGGTGGTTTAAATTTGGGTTGTGAGTGGTGGTGATTATCATTGCGAGTGGTGGCTATTAGAGCTTGGTGAAGGGTTGGCACTTGGGTTTTTGAGTGAGGTGAAGCTTGTGGTGAGGTTAAGTCTGAGTGTCGTGTAGTAGAGCTAAGGTTTCGAATAGGTAGTTGCAACTAGTTGTTTCAATCAAACACTAAGTGGTTCGAAATAGCAGTTATGGTAGGGGGTAAAGGTGGTGGCCTTGAGTAGTTAGGAGTAAGGGGAGTCTAATGGAGGTGATAGATTGACTTGAGGAACTTTGGTTTGAAGCTCAAGCTATAGAGAGAGGGGGATGAACCAAGTAGAGAGAGAAAGAGAGTGGTAATGTGTTTGTGAGTGGATTTTGAAGCTTGCTTCTGATGGAGATGGTGCTTATGGTCCTTTTTATACTAATCCTAGCTTGAATTAAGATGGAAGTGAGCTTTAATGGTCGAATCGATTATGAATTCAAAATTCAGATTTTGCACTTTTCCTTGATTTTCTTGGTCGAATTGTGAATTAATCCTTGAAATGAATGAATTCGTCCTTATTCTTAGGTTTAATGTGTAGAGGCCCATGTAGATAGCAAGAAACATGTGCTAATGTATGTAGATCTCACGAAAATTCGTGGTAAAGTGTAGGGTGCGGGTTGTTTTTGTGTACGACAATTAGGGAAATGAAGGGAAAATGAGAGAAAGAAGGGGAAAGGGAGAGAAAGAGCTCACTAACATGGTGCTACGTCAACCATGTGGCTGAACCATTATGTACCATGTGTCATGCATCGACACATGGCTTAGTGGCCCCTTGCCACCTTTACTTTTTGCTGTTAAGAAAAGAAAAGAACAAGGCACTAAGTGCCTATTAGGAGATTCGAATCCAAGACCTTTGAGTCCAATGCAATGTTAAGTCCAACTATAGTACTATTATGCCGTTAGCCTATGTCTTGTCCACATATATAACCAAATTGCATATACATACTAGGTTAGCCTAGGCTAGATGTAAATCTAAGCCCAAACTCAACATCCCCTTTGTTAATTTTATTATTTAAAGCCTAAAGATACTAAAGCTACATTAAAATTTCTTATTCTATTTAAACTATCTACTTTTTTTTAATTGTTATTATTTTTTTATAAATTTTCTATTTTTTCTAAGTTTTCCATTTTTTTTTTGTATATTATTTTTTTCTAAATTTTCCACTTTTTGAGGATTTTTTCTAAATATTCTATTTTTTTAGTACTTTTCTAAATTAGGACCCCTTTTTTTCTATTTTAGAATTTTCTAACACTATGAGGAGCAAAAATGGGGTGTTTATAGTGCTTGAACTGGATAGAATACATGAAGAGATAGAGAGAGAAAGGGAAAGGAATCAGTTCGTTAGGAGTCGATGGGCTTTGTAAGGGCCCCTGTTAAAATTGGGCCTCAGGCCAAACGAGAATCATGCATCAAGAATGATAAATTTGCTAACTTGTGTATTTTTTATATTGTTTGATATCTTTTGTAGTTAGTAGGGGATTAGCCTTACTAATTGTAGTGTTGCTGTTTGATGAACTTTTATATCCGCAGGAGGAGTAATGATAGTATGTATTGTTATCTTTTTAGATGCTTTTATTTTCTTTTTCTTTCTTTTCTTTTGTTTTCTCTTTCTTTGGCAAGGCCTGTATGAACTTTAATGGTGTATATGGAATCAAGTAACTTTAGTAGTGATTTCAGAATTTAGTGATAGAGCATAAATCGATGAAGTTTCTACTTTGTTTTGTTGAGCTTGTTTTTTTCCTTCCAGTTTTTATAAGTTAGTCTTCTTTAAACTGATTAATATTAATCCTTACCCGTTTAATACTGACTCTCGACTAGGGTTTAAAGAAAACTGGTTATTTATATTTTGAAAATACTTTGAAGTCACCACTCAACCAGAGTCGAGAAAGAGAGTCAAGTTATAACCAATGGAGTGGATTTGTTATAACCTAGCTACTATTTTAACTAGAAAACTAATTTTACAAAATGGTTTTCTAAAACAAGAGATATGGATTCGGGGGTTATCCTATTAAATCCTAAATGGGTACCACTTTTTAACTTTCTAAATTTAATTCTACTTTTCAATAATACCTTTTTTCAATTTCTAAACGACTAATCATATCATATGTAACTAATTTAATTAATTTACACAAATATTTACAAAGATGGAAAAAATAAAATTTTCTATATTTTAAGTTTCCCCGTACTTACATATGAGTATGTACGTACCCGTTATTTGATATCAAACTTTTGTACTCTGTTCATCAAAAACATTAGTGGATTGAGTTGAATTTAATTTATGAAAGGAGATTTGGTTTACGTTCTATACCTGTTTTGATTTAGATAGAGAAATTTTCTAAAGGGTCCTAAATTAAGGTTTATTCGAGGAAAACTCTAGAAATATCTTAATTTGAGAGTAATCTACTTATTTTTATTTATTTTTAGAAAGTTGATTTTCTAAGTGATAAAATAACTTTATTATTATTTTTCTTATTTTTTTTATTTTATTGTAATTATTTATTTATTCATTTATTTACTTCTTGTTTTTATTTTTTTGATTAAAATGTGAAAATAAATAAAAATAAACTAAATACTTCTTCTCCCTTTTTTTTTTCTCTTTCTTCTTTTTCCTTTTCTTTTTATTATCCTTTTCACTTTCTCTTTTCTTTTTTTTTTCTTTTTTTTTTGAATTTTTTATTACCATTACATTATGACATGAAAAAAAAAAAAGAAATTATAACTCAAAAATCGAAACAACAAAATAGCAAACTCTAACAAGAGAAATTTGGACCAAACAATAGGACTGTGGGCTTGGGTCTTTGGATCGAACTTGGCTTGAAACGGGTTAGACTTGGGTTGTAGGTTGGATGACTTGACTCACGTGTATTACGTATGCTTGGCTAAGGAAGATGGAGAACAACAGCGTATGGCTTGATTTGAGCTTGTTCAAGCACCAAATTGAGTAGGTGAGCTTGGTTTGGTGCAAATTTTATTGGAGAATGGGGATTTGGAGAAGCATTGTGGCTTAACTCGACCGTTTGGTGGTGGTCCAAAAGCTCTTATGTGGTGGTTGTTTTAAGTGTTTGTGTACGGTGGCGAGTATCGTATGTGAGTTCGTGCGTTGGTGCTGTTATGGAGCGTGAGTGTGTTGTTTGTGTGTGGTTGGTGTTTGATTCACAATTGAGAACCAGAGAGAGAAGGAGATGTTTGAAAGAGAGAGGGATGGTGTGCAATCTGGGGATGTGGTTAGGGCGACTGTAGATTGTGCAGCCAATGGTGGCTGTAGTGCATGGGTATAAAGTTTGGTCATCGGGGGTTGGTGTTGTGTTTTTGTTTAGGGAAAGAGAGAGAGTTAGGGAGTGGGTTGGTGGATGTTGGACTACTGTCGCTAACGTTTCTATTGTGGACTGTATATGAAGATTGGGTTGAGTGTAGCTATTTTAGTCGAGAGGGAGAGGTGGTTTGGTAGAGTTTGGTTCATAGCTTAGATGGTCTAGGTTAGTGAGAGAGAGGACAAGTTGTGCTACTATAGTGGGGATGTATTTGGGGAGAGATAGTGGTAGGGTATGTCGTATGTAGTTCAGTGAGATTGAGAGAGAGAGAGTATTGGTTGAGAGGAGTTGAGAATGGAAATCAAGAGAATGAGGGCGATCGTAGGGGGATGGAGCTAGCGAGAGAGAGAGAGAGGTAAGTTGAGAGAGAAAGTCAATCGAGAGGGAGATTAGGTTGAGAGAGAGATCCTGAGTTGTATATGAGTTTCCCCCCTTTGTGTGTTTTCTTTTTTTTTTTATATGAGAAAGTGAGGGAAAGAAAAGGAAAGGGGAGAAGAAAAAGGGGGAAAGAAAATTTGTTGTCAAAGCCAATCACAAAATGCCATGTAGCATAATCAGATATGTGGCCTAGTGATACCTTAACATACGGTAGCTTGTGGAGTGTAAAAAAGAGAAGGATAAAAGACATTTTTATGCCTGCCTCTTGTGAGTTTCGAACCCTTGATCCTAAATCAAACCTAAATGCAATGTTCATGTGCTTTACCGTCAGGCCATTGGCCTGTGCCTTTTTTATATGCACAATTAAACTGCACATATAAACAAGGCTAGCTTAGGATAGCTTCAAATTTAAACCTAAGCCTAATGGTCCCCTTTTTACTTTTATTAAAAAACTTAGTCTAAACAAAAAATTTATTATTTTCTATTTTTTCTAAATCCTTTATTTTTCTATATTTTATTTTTTGTGACTTTTCAATTTTCTATGTATTTTTCCAGATTTTTTCATTTTTTGTATTTTTTCTAAATTTCTTATTTTTTTTTGTGCTTTTTCCTATTTTTGTATTTTTTTTTTTGTATTTTTCTAAATTTCATATTTTTGGTTTTCCTTAATTTAATTTAATTTTTTCCAAATTTCTTATTTTTTGGGTTTTCTTTTATTTTCTATTTTTTTCATTTTTCCTAAATTATGCTCTTTTATCCTAAAATAAAATAAATAAAAAAGAGGACAAAAATGGGGTGTTTACAGCTACCCTTTTTTATGGTGAAGTTTAAGCAAAACTTTGCTATAAAGATATAAGAGACACTATTTTTGCCCCAAGGATAGACTTTGATCTAAGAAGCGCAACAAAAAACTAGCTACCATAGACCTGATTCGCTAGGGATTTGGTGAAAAGATTAAAGAGAGAGGAGGTACTTTAAGAGCTGAAAAGAAGAATTAAACCTTGGTTGTGCCCTTTTAAGCTTATTAACTTAGGCGAGAATGTCTTTAGGGGACTAGCAACTCTAAGTTGGAATCAATTTAGAAAGCCTAGTTATTTTGGGTTCACTAACCTAGGAGGGAGCGTCTTTAGGAGACTAACAACCTTAAGCTTGAATTGATTTGGAAAACCAGGTCATACTCTTTTATGCTCACTAACCTAGGCGGGAACGTCGATTGAGGACTAGCAACCTTAAGTTGGAATCAATTTGGAAAACTTGGTTGTGCCCTTCTAGGCTTGCTAACCTAAAGGGAAGCATCTTTAGGGGACTAGTAATCCTAAGCTAGAATCGATTTGGAAAACCTGGTTGTACTTTTTTGGGCTCACTAACCTAGGTGGGAGCATCTCTTAAAGGATTAGCAAGCCTAAGTTGGAATTAATTTGAAAAACCATGGTTGTGCCTTTCTAGGCTCATTAACCTAGGTAGGAGCGTCTTTAGGGGACTAGCAACCCTAAGCTAGAATCGATTTGGAAAACCTGGTCATGCCTTTCTAGGCTCACTAACCTAAGTGGGAGTGTCTCTTAGGGACTAGTAACTCTAAGTTCGAATTGATTTGGAAATCCTAGTCATACCCTTCTAGGCTAACTAACTTAGGCAAGAGCGTCCCTAGGGGACCAGTAACCCTAAGTTGGAATCGATTTAGAAAACATGGCTATGCCCTTTTAGGCTCACTCACCTAGATGGGAGCATCTCTAGGGGAATAGCAACCCTTAGCTAGAATTGATTTGGAAAACTTGATCGTGGTCTTTTGGGTTCGCTAACTTAGGCAAGAGCATCTCTTGGGGACTAGCAACCCTAAGTTGGAATCAATTTGGAAAACTTAGTTATGCCCTTCTAGGCTCATTAACCTAGGTAAGAGTATCTCTAAGGGACTAGCATTCTTAAGCTAGAATCGATTTGGAAAACCTGGTCATACCCTTTTAGGCTTACTAACCCAAGTGGGAGTGTCTCTCAGGTAGTAGCAAGCTTAAGCTGAAATTGATTTGGAAAACCTTGTCATGCCCTTCTAAGCTTACTAACTTAGGCATGGACATCTCTAGAGGACTAGCAACCCTAAGCTAAAATCGATTTGGAAAACCTGGTCATACCCTTTTGGGCTTATTAACCTAGGAGGGAGTGTTTCTAGGGGAGTAGCAACCATAAGTTAGAATTGATTTGGAAAACCTGGTCATGCTCTTCTAGGGTTACTAACCAAAGTAGGAGCATCTCTAGGGGACTAACAATCTTAAGTTGGAATTGATTTAGAAAACTTGGTCTTGCCCTTTTAGGCTCACTAACCTAGATGGGAGTGTCTCTATGGGACTAACAACCTTAAACTATAATCGATTTAGAAAACTTGGTTGTGCCTTTCTAGGCTCACTCACCTAGGCGGGGGTATCTCTAGGGGACTAGTAACCTTAAGTTGGAATTGATTTGGAAAACTTGGTTTTTCCCTTCTAGGCTTACTAACCTAGGCGAAATGGGTAAAGCGCTCTTAGAACTAGCTAAAACCCCTTAATTGAAACCTAGTAGTGCTCCTTTGAGATGACTAACCTAAGTGGGAACATCTCTCAAGGACTAGCAACCCTAATTTGGGATTGATTTAGAAAACTTGATCGTACCCTTCTAAGCTCATGAACCTAGGTGAAATGGGTAAAGTGCTCTTAGAGCTGGTTAAAACCTCTAAATTGAAACTTGGTAGTGCTCCTTTGAGTTGACTAACCTAGGTGAGAGCGTCTTTGGTAGACTAGCAACCCTAAATGAAATCAATGATGAGAGAAAGTGCCCTTTAGGCTTGCTTGAGAGGAATTGGTAAAAGAAAGTGCCCTATAGGCTTGCTAAAAGGAATTGATGATGAAAGGGAAGGCTCACTAAGAGGATTTGATGAAGAAAAGTACCTTATAGGCTCACTTGAGAGAAATTAGTGAAAGAAAGTGTTCAACGAGCTTGTTAAGAGAAATTGAAGATGAAAGGAAGCACCTTTTAGGCTAGCTTAAAGGAATTTAGTGAAGAGAAGCGCCTTCTGGGCTCGCTTGAGAGAAATTGGTAAAAGAAAGTGCCCAATAGGTTCATTAAGAGAACTTGCTGAATAGAAGTGCCCTATGGGCTCGCTTGACAGATTTGATGAAGAGAAGTGCCTTATGGGCTTGTTAAAAAGGACTTGATGAAGGGAAGTACCCTATAGGCTAACTAGAACCCTAAAAAGAATAAAAGATGGGATAGTGCTCTAAGTGCTGGCTTAAACCCTAAAAATGAAAGATGGGATAGCGCCCTAAAAGTTGGTTGGAACCCATAAAAGAATAGAAGAGGGGACAACACTCTAAGAGGTGGCTTGAACCCTAGAAATGAAAGACAGGATAACGTTTTAAAGGCTGACTAGAATCCTAGAAAGAATAAAAGATGGGACAGCGCTTTAAGAGCTGGCTTGAACACTGAAAATGAAAGACGGGATAGTGCCCTCAAGGTTGACTAGAACCCTAAAAACAATAAAGGAGTGGGTTAGTGCTCTAAGAGCTGGTGATAACCTTAAGGGAAGTTGATGAAGGACTAAAGAAGTAAAGTAAGGAAAGCAACCACTTTTAAAAGATTTCTTCACTTAGAAAAAGTATTTACAAGGAAGTTGTTGAAAAACCATTTATGAAAAATGCATTAGGGATAGGCCCTTTGATTTGAAAGAGAGTTAAAGGATATTAAAAACTACACTTAGGGAGGAATGATCAAGACTACTAAGGTTTATTTGAAAAATGTGACCACCTTGAAAAGGAAACGGACAGCAAGAGTTAAAAGCTTGGCTACTTGGGCCGACATGGATTGGAGAAGAATCTTGTGACAAGCTTTTACTTTCTCTCACTTCATTTTTTTTTTCTTGTCTTCCCCCCTTCCCCCCTCGCCCTTACCGCCTTTTTCGTTTTTGACTAATGAAGAGGCTTATTTTGAAAAAAAAAAAAAAAACTTTTATTTACCTTGGGTGTACAAGTTAAGAGCCTTAAGGAAAAATTAAAAGTATGCTTGCCTTAGTTTCAAAAACAATTTTTATTAGGGATAAATTATCTTTTAAGATTAGAAGAGCTTTTATTGTGTAAGGGTGGTATTATGGATGGGAAGGCCTTGTATGATTTAGCATAGGTAAGAGAGGCTTCAGGGTGGATATAGAGATTTTAGGTTTCTAAGCCTTAGAATGTGATTCAACGCTTCGTGTCTTTGGGACTATTTTGACTCTTGGCCTTTTGATTCAGTTTAGTTACCCCTGCTGGGATGCGAAATATTTCTTGGGGCCTTCATCTTACATTTAGGCCTAATTCTTTGGCATCTTTTCTTCTTCTTTTTTTTTTCTCTTTATTTTTTAATTGCATTGCCCCATTATCTCTTATTATTCTCTCTCTTCTTTTGGCCCCAAGAGTGATTGTCCCCATTGCCAAGTTTTTTCTTTTTAAATGACTCAAGGCCCTAAATCCATGGATTTCTATTATATGGGCTTGAGGTGTTTGAAAAGGAATTGGATTTTCTTCATTTCAAAGAAAAACAATTTATCAGAAATAAAAGTCGTTTTTGAATTAACGTTACTTAAGCAAGCATAAACCAATCTTACCCTTATCTCCTAATCAATGACCCTAACCTCTAAATTACCCCATTGTGGGGTGGTTCTTGATAGGGTTTAAATTTAAAAATTCTCTAAATCGGTCTAATGGGGTTAACAAAGGGTAATCATGTTTGGGATTTGAAAATGAATGCCTAACTTCATTTTAATCTACATATCATATTCAAAGTGGACCTCCTTTAAGGAATGAGCCTAAAGTATCCTCACCCTTATGTTGCTCAACTCTCAAAATGTTTTAGGTTAGTGTATGGAATGTAGTTAGCCTCTTTTCATTCTAAACCTTTTAAAAGTGAGTTATCTATTTTTTAAGGAGGAATATATATTTATTTGCCTAAGGTGAAGATCAGCTTTGCCCTCTAGTTTCTCAAATCATGCCTTAGTATTTGACTTTGTGTTTTGACTTGGTTTATTATTAGGCTTGGCTTTCTAAATAGACCAGGGGTTTTAGCTTGGCTTGGTTACCTTTATAGGCTAAGTATTGTGTTTAAGTTAGTTGCTTTAATGGGCTATGATTCATGTTTGGATTGGTTGCCTAGCTCAATGGCTTGTGTTTGGGTAAGTTGCTCGAATAGGCCTAAGGTTAGTGTTTAGATTGAAAGCTTAGCCAAGTGGTTTGTGTTTGGGTTGAACGGGCTAAGGGGCTCATGTTGACTTCCTTAATAGGTCAAGGGGCCTTGTGTGGGTTGGAAACTAAGTATTTGAGTTGGCTGCTTGAGTGGGCTAAAGCCTGAGCTTATATTGGCTCCTTGAGCCTATTAGGATTTATAGTTGTCAGCAACTTTTCTTTTCATTTTCATTTTTTCAATTTTTTTTCTTTTTTCTTCATTCTTAGTTTTTTTTTTTTTGCTTTTTTTTTTAAGAGAGAGAAAGATAAAGTTTTATTTTACAGAAAATAAGAAAAATATTTACAAATAAGGATGGTGATTTTTAGGGTTTTAATTTACAAGACTATGAATTTTATTTACATTTCCCTAAATGAGAAGAAATAGTGGTTAGATAAATATTTATTGAAAGATTATTCACAAAGAAGGGAATACTAGAGAATGAAGAACAATTAACTAAAGAGGACTTTATTATTTTGAAAAATCAAAATACAGAAAAGAAAGGTAGAGAACCTAACATTTATTCTAAAACTTGATATTTATTCTAGGCTCTATGAATTGGAACAAAACTCTACATTAAGTCTCGTATACGAGCCTTAAGGTCTTCTATCATTTCATAGTTATCCATAGTGACTTGTGCTAGAAGGGACCTTAAGGCCCAGTTGTGAGCCTCAGAACACTTGAGCTTCTCCTTCAAGTAGGCAATCTCATCTTTCAGCATTTGTTCACAAATCTTAGAGATATCTTATGGCCTATCATCCTTTTGATTGTTTGCTTGGTTGTTTACCAGTTTAGGTCTACACATTTTATGGACAAGAATTAGACATCAATGTAACAAAAGAAAGCACATGGAAATATGTAGATGTTAGGATCATTTGGGCTAATACATTACTCCTTAAGTTGCAGCCCTACTATTACTTTCGAAAAACTTGATTGCATTTAAAACTCTTGAATGATTAGTAGGATTGCAATTTCTTAAGGGTAGTATATTAACTTAAGTTTAAAGGGGAGTATATATAATTAAGGTGGGTTCTAAAAGGTCTTTAAGCTTTGTGACCTTACTTGTTTTTAGAAAGCACACTCATTGGTCACATCAACCTTAAGTGGGGTGGCCTAATTAATCTTGAGTGGTGGTTACACCACAACACATGAAGCCTACACAATAGCTTACCATCCTAAGATCCTAATATGGTTTGGGTTTGACCGTGTCTACCCTGCATCTCGAATGTAAACATTCCCCTATGTCCCTAGTATAATGCATGCGAAAATGAATATGGTAAAAAACATCCATTCACATGAATTAAATAAATAAATAAACAATTAACAAATAAGTAACAGGGATATTTCAAAAGACAAACTTAATTTCGCAAAGTATTTTAAGTGGCCAACCATATTGACTTCCCTAATGGAGTTGCTAAGTTGTCGAGCTTAGGTTTTTTCTCTTGATTTTGATAAATTAGTCTTTTTTAAACCAATTTATATTAAATCCTACTTATTTAATACTGACCCTCGATTAAGGTTTAAAGAAAACTGGTATTTTATATTTTGAAAATGCTTTGAAGTCACTACCTAACTAGAGTCGGGAAAAAGAGTTAAGTTATAACCAATTGGGTTGATTGGTTATAACTTAGCTATTGATCTAACAAGAAAAGCAATTTTACAAAATAGTTTTCTAAAATAAGAGATCTAGATTAGGGGCTATGTTATTAAACCCTAAACGGGTACCATTTTTTAACTTTCCAAATTTAATTTTGCTTTTCAATAATACTCTTTTTCAATTTCTAAATGACTAATCATATCACATACAACTAAGTTAATTAATTTACACAAATATTAACAAAGATGGAAAAAATAATACTTTCCATATTTTAAGTTGCCCTGTACTTACATACAAATGCCTACATACCCATTATTCGGGATTAGACTTCTGTAGTTCATTCATAAAAAATATTAGCGGATTGAGTTGATTTTAATTTATGAAAGAAGATCGGATTTATATTTTTTACCCGTTTTGATTTATTTAAAGAAAATTTCTAAATGATCTTAAATTGAGGTTTATTTGTGGAAAGCTCTAAAAATATCCTAATTTGAGAGTGGTCAACTTATTTTCATTTATTTTTGGAAATTCGATTTTCTAAGTGATAAAATAACTTTATTATTATTTTTTAATTTTATTGTTGTTATTTATTTATTCATTTATTTACTTCTTATTTTTATTTTTATTTTTTGGTTTTTTGATTAAAACATGAAAATAAATAAAAATAAACTAAATACTTTTTCCCCCCCTTCTTTTTTTCTCTTTCTTCTTTTTCCTTTCCTTTTTTTTTCTCTTTTCTTTTTTATTTCTTTCCTTTTTTTTCTTTTTTTTTTAATTTTTTATTACCCTTACATTATGACATAAAAAAAAAAAAAGAAATTACAACTAAAAAACTAAAATAGCAAAATAGCAAACTTTAATAAGAGAAATTCGGACCAGACAATAGGATTGTGGGCTCGGGTCTTTGGATTGGACTTCAGTTGAAACGAATCATACTTGGCTTGTGGGTTAGATGACCTAACTTACGTGTATTGCGCAAACTTGGTTGAGGAAGATGGAGAACAATAGCGTAAGGCTTGATTTGAGCTTGTTTAAGCACCAAAATGAGTAGGTGAGCTCGGTTTGGTGTGAATTTTGTTGGAGAATGGGGGTTTGGAGAAGTGCTGTACCCTAACTCGGCTGTTTGGTGATGGTCCAAAAGCTCTTGTGTGGTGGTAGTGGTTATTTTAAGTGTTTGTGTATTATGGCGAGTGTCGTGTGTGAGTTCGTATGTAGGTGCTGCTGTGGAGTGTAAGTATGCTGTTCATATGTTGTTGGTGTTTGATTCATAGTTGAGAACCAAAGAGAGAAGGAGATGTTTGAGAGAGAGAAGGATGGTGTGCGGTCTGGGGATGTGGTTGAGGCGGTTGTAGATTATGTAGCCAATGGTGGCTACAGTACATGGGTATGGAGTTCGGTCATAAGGGTTTAGTGTTGTGTTTTTGTTCGGGGAAAGAGAGAGAGTCATAGAGTAGGTTGGTGGATGTTGGACTGCTATCGCTAGGGTTTCTATTGTGGACTGTGTGTGAAGATTGGGTTTAGATTAGGTCATGTGTAGCTATTTTAGTCAAGAAGGAGAGGTGGTTTGGTCGAGTTTGGTTCATAGCCTAGATGGTCTAGGTTGGCGTAAAAGAGGACTAGTTGTGCTATTGTAGCGGTGATGTGATCAAAGAGAGATAACGGTCAAGTGTGTCGTGTGTGGTTTAGTGAGAGTGTTGGCCTAGAGGAGTTGAGAATGGAAATTGAGAGAGTGAGGGCGACGATGGGGGGATGGAACTAGTGAGAGAGAGAGGTAGGTTGAGAGAGAGATCCTGAGTTGTGTGTGTTTGTATGTAAGTTTCCCCGCTCTTTGTGTGTTTTTTTTTTTTTTAATGAGAAAGAAAGGGAAAGAAAAGGAAAGGGGAGAAGAAAAAGGGGGAAAGAAAATTTGTTATTAAGGCCAATCACAAAGTGTCATGTGTTACAATCATACACGTAGCTCATTGATGCCTTGACATGTAGCAGAATGTAGAGTGTAAAAAAGAGAAGGATAAAAGGCATTTTTATACCTCTAGTGAGTTTCGAACTCCTAATCTCAAGCTAAACCCAAATGCAATGTCTATGTGTTTTATCGTTAGGCTATTGGCTTATGCTTTATTTATATGTGCAATTAAATTATACATATTAATAAGGCCATCTTAGGCTACATTCAAATATAAGCTTAGTGCCAATGGTCTCCTTTCTACTTTTATTAAAAAACCTATTCTAAGCAAAAAATTTATTATTTTCTATATTTCCTAAATCTGCTATTTTATATTTTATATTTTTGTCACTTTTTAATTTTCTATGTATTTTTCTGGATTTTTTTGTTTTTTGTATTTTTTCTAAATTTCTTTTTCCTTTTTTTTTTGTATTTTTTTCAAATTTCATATTTTTGGTTTTCCTTAATTTTCTATGTTTTGTATTTTTTTCAAATTTCTTATTTTTTGGGTTTTCCTTTATTTTCTATTTTTTTTGCATTTTTCATAAATTAAGATCCTTTATCTTAAAATAAAATAAATAAAAAAGGGGGAAAAAATGAGGTATCTATACCTTTATCTTGTTCTTTTTTTTTTACCCTATTAATTTTGAGCTTTTGTTGATTATTTGTACATTGAGGATAATGTACAAGATAAGTGTAGGGTAAGAATTGGAAGGATACTGAAAAAAAAAATCTATAAAAACATTTGAGCTAAACTAATTTGATCTTACACTTACGTTTTTAAAAAAATAATTTTTTTAGAAATATAGAATTTGGTTAATATTGCATAGCTATTCATTATTATTTTTAATCTAAAGAAGAAGCAACTTTTTAGGATAATTTTTTCAATTTTAGTATGGAATTTGCTTACACAATGCTAGAATTAAATAATGGAATTGTATGAAGTACAGAGTTTCGAATTATTTAAGCTTAGAATTAGGTTGAATATTGCTAATCTGGAGTTAGTTATCTATATTTTACTTTGGTATATACTTATTCCTTAGAAGCCTTTAAAGCTCTCTAATTTCTAATAAATGAACAAGTGATGCCTATTTCTTGAAAGTTTCTTGAAAAATCAAAATAGTTAGAGGCGATTAAAACCAAATAAATAATACAAGTTGATAAGGATTAGCCTTGGCTCGTTAGAAGAGCAAGGTTCTATTCTACTGCCAATGTAAGGAAGTTGGTTAAAATGGTATAGATCGGCCTTAGTCTCTCAGAAGAGTAAGGTACTTTTCCGCTACTAAAATGAAAACTAAGATTGTATGGATCGACCAAGGTTCATCAATGAGTAAGGTTTTTTCTTGCTACCAAAGTATCTGTGTTTAAATAAAGGAATTGAATTGAAAAGCCCTCTGGTGAAAAGTTGAATGAAGTAAGGAGACAATCAAGAAACTAGTAGATATAACATGCATTTATTTTTAATTATTGTGTTTGAAGAGCTAAAAAAGGGGGCTGTATACCCTTTAGTTTTAAAATGTGGATGACTTTTTCTTAATTAAGTTTATGTTTATTTTGATTGCTAATTTAATCTTTGTTTAAATGATATAGTTTAACTCTAATTTACATAGATTAATTATTAAATTCTAGTATGGTTCTTATAGCTAGTACATATCGTGTTAATTGTGTTTTAACGACATGGAAATACTATTGACTGAAATTTTATGGAAAAAAAAAAAAAGGTTCTTGGAGCCTTGAATTTGATATTTATAAGGATGAAATTTGATGGAAGAGTATGTGATCTTGTTCCTAAATAAACTATATGTAGTAATTACTTTTGATTCTATAACTTGAACATTTAATGAATTTTGTTCTTAAGAGTTTTTCACCATTTTATTTATTTATTATTTTTTTTAGGATAAGCAAAAGTTCAACTGTGGAGGAATTTCATAGAGCTTAATTGTATCTATTTTATAGGTAGATTTTATAGTATTTTTATAGAATTTTTAGTGTAATTTAGTACTTTATTTGCTAATATTTTATCTTGAGACTTCATTAGATTAATGTGTATGTATTTATATTTTTTATGGGTAAAATGCGTGTTATTGGAAAATATACATATGACAATGGAGAGCACATTGAATTCTAAGGACAAGAAAATTGAAAATGAGAGCTACATAGCGAAAAGATCAAGCCATGTACAAATACATATCATGTATTTGTTGAGAAGAAATTCTACACAGCTATGTACTTACAATAAGTACTTCTACACGCTGTGTGCTAATAAAATAAATTAAACAAGCCATGTTTCCACTTTGTTGAAGTTGGGCTTTGCACTTTTTCATATACGTTGTGTATCTATTAACTTAGGCTATTTGTCTTTTATTCGATGCAACGATTGGAGATCAATCTAAGAAAGATACACTTGTGTCTTGTAGGCTCACTCTTATATGTGATCCCTTGTAATATAAATAGAAGGCATTGTAGTAGAATAGAAAAAGTAAAAACTAGTAGATAGTAGACAATTGTTATTTCTCTTGATTTTTATAGGGTTTTAGAAGAGTTTTTTTATCTTCTTTGTAGATTTCAACATCGGGAATAATAGTAGCAATTTTTATCTTAAATTAAGGATTGGAACTCTTTACAGGTTGTTTTCATTCATTTTAATATATTCTTGATTTAGATATTGTTTTCTCTATTATTTCTCATATGTACTTTTTTAATATCGTTAATTAGATTGTTGGTTTATTAAATAATGAATTATGTTTGTTAAAGTCATTATTTCCCTAACCATAACAACATATATTTTGATTTTATTGGAATATATGTTAATTATGATTGAGTTGTGAGACCTTTTTTAATTGATTATTGTGAACTAGACAATTTAGATTAAAGAAGACATAGTGATATGCTCTTTAATTTAATTAAGGTTTAGGAATAAGAGAGGATTAATCAGTAGCTTTAGCATCAATTGATTGGTAGCAATTAGAGTTAGGGTTTTTTTGACTAAAACCCTAATCCTCCTAAATGCTACATTTCATTAAACATGGAGATGACCTGGAGATAATATGTGTCAACCAATCAATCGGTAGCCTAAATCTATATATACTTGCATTTGCAACTAGAATGGCGAGCTACAATTAGGTTTTAGACATTTCTTAATATAGATTTGTGAGCTCCTTGTCTAATTTACTGGTCCATTGCCTTGTTTATGACATTTGGTGATTGTTTTTGTGATTTTAGATGTACATTTATGTTAGTTTAATGGGCATTGACTAAAGTTTCTCTATATAATCTCTTGTTCATTTGTTTACACCATCTTATTTATTCATTCATGGATTTTTATGCTATTTTCCCATCTTTTATTGATGCCAGTGTTGATATTATGTATGGCTAAGTAGATTTTAGTAGGTTTGTGTTATTGTGGATGTTGTAGATGGTGTAACTTTATAGTTATGATATAGGTATGTGTGTTTAAATGGGATTTTGATGATTGGTATTACATTTAGACTCTTTTAGGTAATTCTTAATGAAAATTTCAATAGGTTTTCTTGTAATTGTAACACTAAGAGGAGATTAGTCCAGGAAGTGCCCTTTATAATTGATGGGGTTGCATGATTTTGAGACTAAGAGCATTGAGTCAGTGAAATATCAATAATGGGTTCTTATGCTTCTGAGATAGAGAAGAGATTAGGTGCTTCCCATTGAATTCACAATGTGTTATGAGGTTTTAGTGAGTTAGGATAGGTTACGAGATCGGGAGGAGATTGACCCCCTAATTCCTAGGATTAGGTTACTTAACTCATAACAGGAATTAAGTTATTTAGTTGATCGTATAGGATAATGAGATTGAAAGGAGATTTTTTGCTATATAGTTGAGTGAGGTTCCCTACCTAAGATTTAACTCAAGAGAGTTCCGTTAAAACCCAATTGAAAACTATCCCTAATATCTTAACAATATACCTTCATCGCTACTTCGAAAACATGTCACAAACCTATGTTGGTGGAATTAGTGTTTGTTGTTAAATTTCATTCATGTTTAGTTGCAACCATCTTTAACTCAATAATTCTTATTCGGTTAGCTTAGATTAGAGTGGCAGGTTAGAACCCGGTACTTAACCAAACCCTTTTTCCTTAAGGAAATGACTTAGTGAATACTCACCAGTTTTATTAATGTAGATAATTCAATATACTAGTGAGTTAAGAGATTGCCATTGTTTTGAAAATTTATATTTATAAAGTGTCTTCAAATCAATCAATTTTTATTTAATGTTGGTGTCATCTCGTCAATTTTTGGTGCATTATCGGGGAAATCCAAAAGTGTTATTATTAGATTATCTGAGGACTCTAAGACTAGGCCTTAGTGTAGTGTAGTGTAGTGCAGTTAGTAGCTTAGTTTAAAAGTTTGTTAAATTTGAGTGGTTTAGTTGTTAAAGTTGCAATCTTTATATGCTTTCTTGTACAATTAAGCTGATTTTATTATTGTGTTGTCAATTTGAGTTGAATTGAGGATAAATTTTAGAGCTTTATTGTTGAATTTATTAGAAAATTGCTAAATTTGTCCTTAGTAGATTTTTATTGAGCTAAGAGGTGTGCTATTTACATTTTTGCTTTGAAATTTGCAAGCTATAATTTGGCGGTTCGGTTGGATTTAGAAGGAGTAGAATTAGGATTTATTATTTTGTATGCAAAGAGGGGTGAGAGATTTAGTAGCGGAATTTAACCCCGAGATTGACTGAACATTTCATCGCAAACTTAAAGAAAGAAGGAGAGAGGAATTAAGAGAAATGGAAAACAACCAAGAACCCTTAAATAGAGAAGTTGGAAATGGAAACAATAGATATGGGGGAAATGGTAATGAAAACAAAAAAAATTGAGCATTAGGGGAATATTGTGTACCAAATTGGAATGAAGTTGCACCACCAATTACTTAGCCAGCCATTTAAGCAAATAATTTTAAGCTTAAACCTGCTTTGATTCAAATGGTGCAACTTAATCAATTTGGTAGACTATCATCTGAGGACCCCTATAAACATCTTCAAAATTTTTTATAATTGTATGAAAGAATGAAAATCAATGGCGTTTTTGATGATGTAATTTGCTTGAGATTACTTCCATTTTCTTTACAAGATAAGGCTAGAAGTTGGTCGAATTCCCAACCACTGAATTCTATCACTACATGGGATGACTTAATCCAATAATTTTTCTCTTATTTTTTCCTACCAAGTAAAACAATAAGAATGAGAAATGATATTTCTATGTTTAGACAATTTGATGGGGAGTCACTATTTGAGAGTTAAGAAAGGTTTAAGGAGTTGTTAAGGAAGTGTCCCCATTATTACCCATGTGGAGTATAGTGAATACCTTTTACAATGTTCTTGAGAATCAAATAAGAATGATGTTAGATGCTACAATTGGAGGGAATGTGAAGAACAAAAGTGCTGAAGATGCATATGACATGATTGAGCAAATGCCATCACATTCTCATGGT
Source organism: Lumnitzera littorea (assembly GCA_024138015.1). Classification (NCBI taxonomy): domain Eukaryota; kingdom Viridiplantae; phylum Streptophyta; class Magnoliopsida; order Myrtales; family Combretaceae; genus Lumnitzera; species Lumnitzera littorea. The sequence continues at coordinate 60,867,591 of JAMXBB010000002.1, forward strand.
TGGTTTTCTAAGAGAACTCAACCTAGAAGGGTAACAACTATAGCTCAATTAGAGGAGATAAGTCAACTTAAGGAATAAATTGCATTGCTTACTACTCAACTTGCTTAAAGAGAAAGAGCCAACCGGGTTAGTAACCCTAATGGTCATAAGTAGCCTTATGAGTATTGTTGTGTATGTGGTAGAGTAGGACATTTTGAGCACAAACTATCATGTTGGAAACCCCTTTTCCCCATCAAGAGATAAACAAGAGGAACAAATGAATGCATTAAGGAATTTCAATTAGGGACAAAGAAACTATAGCCCTTACTCAAACACCTATAACTTAGGTTAGAGTGATCATTTAAACTCGATATGGGGAGGTAACCTAGGAGGAGGATTTAATGGAGGCTTTCAAGAACCTACATATCAAGCTGGCTAAGGCCAGTCACTACCTCTACCTCCACCTGATGGGTTATCGACCATTGGTCTACTCACTTACGTACGCCGTAGAGGCCTCCAGTCTTTTACCCTAAGAATTCTCTCTTGCTAACCTATCGATGATGAGAAACACTATATAGAAGGTGGTTGGCTGAATTCCTTAAGGGCTTCGAGTTGTTATACTATACTCTGCTCTTTCTCTTATGCCAATGATGACTATCCTTTGTCTAATGGCTCTATGTCGAGTGATTTGACCTTTAGCTGCCAAGAGTTCTTGCCAAGTAATGAGAGCTAGCCTCTTACCCCCCTCGAGTACTTCTCTCTTAACCTCCCTCCAACTCTTACGGCATTCCTTCTCATCTTGATCTCTTTGTTATCGCAACATCTTGATTCCTCTTGCTTACTATGATTAGAGAATCTTTTTACATAACTAATGTTGTGTTGCCACTTATCCATTTTATCTAACATTGTACTATTTTTCCCTTTTTGTCATTTATCCTTTTTTCCCTTTTTTGTAAGTACTAGGAATTCCCCTTTTTGTATGTCTTTTTGTAATTTCTTTATTTGCATTGTTTCTTTAGGAACTTACTATAAATAGTCCTTTCTCCTTGCAAGCCGAGATCATCCTTACCCTACAGATAGACATTGAATATGCTATTCTTGCGAGACAACCCTCTCTAAGTTTATTTTTATACACTCTTATCTAATCTTACCGAGTAGCTCAAGATTAGCGGCGGGTAAATCTTAACATCAACTTGTGCATCATATCAAGTGATGTGTCAAGTTGTGTTGTGTTCGTTGGTGTGTCATATCTTTTGAGCAACTTCATGCTAGTTACTCTAGTCAGTTTGTAGACTTACCCACTTTACTTCGATATTTCAAAGGACCCATTGGTTCAAATCTACTACAGTAAGTCCTAGTGATAATTGGGTTTCTAGGTACATCATATAATTCCTAGTATTAGAGCTTAAGGTTGTGATTGAGAGTTGTGTAGTGATAGTCCTTACTAGTTTATTGTTCGTGATACTCTATTTTCATTTGGAAGAATAACAGAAGTTTACAATTTATAGTTTGTGCGATATTTGCATGCTTAAGGATTTTTGGTGTGAAGAGTATTTTTTGATGCTTTATTTTGAGAATGTCGAATCCTAATGTTCAATGAGAGATTAATGATGCTGAGAGTGATGCTCATGGTTGTAGTCAAGTTGCATAACAAACACCACATACTATTGATGAGTAGATACAAGACTTTGCTGCTATTGCAGCTAATTTAGTAGTATGAGAGAGAGTTGTTGAACAGGGCTGAGACATGAGAGATATGTCGAGAAGACAGATGAATGAACTAAGTGTACTAGAGCCTATTCCTATGAACTAAGAACCACCATAACGTACCTAAAGAATGGCGAGAAGGAGGTTAGAATTAGATGAAGTGGAGGAGTATGACGGGGAGGAAGAATAATATGTTAAAGTTGATGAGCAAGAACTTAGGGCTCCTAGGGACGCTGAATACCTTAAAGTATAGATTCTAAGCTTCAATAGGTATTGTAGTGTTGACAACTACTTAGACTAAGAGGAGAAGATGAAGAAGATATTTGACTTCTACGATTATGAAGATGTTGTCCGTATTTGAGTAGCCATGTTAGAATTTTTTTGATATGTGACAATGTGGTAGAAGAAGCTACAGAATGTTCACTTAATGGCTCGACGTTAAATCTGAACATAGAATGAGATGAAGAGATATTAGAGAAGTAGGTTCGTTCTTGAGTACTACGAGCAATATACTTTCTGATGTCTATAAGATTTGAGATAGGATAATCGGTTGGTAGACAATTATATCCAAGAGTTTTAGTTGCTAATGATTCGATCTAATGTTAACGAACCCGAGACGCGAACTATTGCGGGGTTCATTTTTGGAATGACAATTGAAATCGGTCATATTGTGGAATCACAGAGGTGGGAAGTTTAGATGAGACCATTCGATTGGTGCAAAGGGTTGAGAGGCAGAGACGGAGCTAGCTTAGCCAATAAGGATTGCCAAGTCGAAGTAACATGTTGAACTGATCAGACTATGGCTATGTACCAAATAGTTCTGAGGTAAATCGTCGAGGACTAGTATCAAGTTGACCGGAAGAAGGCTGAGATAAGGGTAAGGTTAAGGAACTTGAGGTTTAAAAAGACTAAGGTCAGAGCTTGTGAAGAAAGACCCGAGAAATCAAAAGCTTTTAATGTCTTGGTTATAGGCATGTGGCTAGTCAATGTCTGAACTGTTGAGTCATGATTATAAAGGGAGACAAGCCTTAGTTTGAAGTAGAGATTATGAGCAATGGAGAGGAAGATATGGGAGTTGAACAAATGTTGGAAGAGTTTTAGGAAGACCCTAATGCCGAAATACCGCTTGAGGGTGATGTCGAGCACTGTTTTATTGTTCGACGATCTCTTAGTGCTTTTGTAGCTGATGAGAATGAGTAGAGGGAGAACCTCTTCCATACGTACAAGGTCTAAAGGAAGAATCAATAGAGTAATCATTAAGGAATTTTATTTGAAGGCATGATGTAAAAATGAATGTGCAATTAGTTGGTTCAATACTATCTAAACAAACCCATAAGATAACTACCCAGCAACACTAAGCAAAACCCAAAAGATCAAGATGGGACATCCAATGGGAGTGGTAAAGAAGCTAGTATAGGGGAAAAAGAACTTTGTTTCAATGGGGAGCAAGTGTTTGAAGATAAATACTTCAGTCCAAAGGATCTTGTTGTGGAGTAAATTGAACCTGACAATGAATGGATGTTTACATTGTCTAAGGAAGAGTTAATAGCTGAGCTTGAAGGGGATCTTGATGATGGAATGGATGAGGATTTTGAGGAGGGAAAAATTAAAGAAGGGCCCCCCCAGTGATGATGATGTGTATAATTTGTAGATAAATTGAATAATGAAAATCAATGGAGAAGGGGATCTAAGCAAAGAAGAAATTAAAGATCTTAGTGAGTGTAAAGATGTAGGAATTAATCATGAGAAGTGGGAGTCTGAAAAGTGAAGTGTAGTGAGTTTAGAAGAGAAACCAAATAACGATGAGATTAAGGTTATAAACATGGTACTTGAGGAGAAGGGGGCTAGTGCCTACCGGTTTGCATACACATTAGATGATCTAGGAAGATTTACTATACCATGAACTCGAGGGTGCTTTTGGTTACTAGAGCATTAGATAATTACATGTCGGGGAAAACTATGTGGCAGGAATTACGATTGGAGAATTTCATGAAGGTAAGCCCGTATTTCATCCAAACCATTGATAGAGGTTGGACTACACCTTTAGGAGAACTTCACTTCATACCCATTAGTGTTGGACCATGTGACTTCTCGGTTTATTTCATAGTAATGGATATGAAAGATGAGGAGCAACCCTTAGTTTTTGGGAGATCGTCCTTAGCTACTTTGGAAGCTATATTAGATATGTTGGTCCCATATAAGATATCGAGAGTGGAGGGGTGTGAATTGGTATCTTTAAACTTTTGAAAACTGTTTCGATATAAGAAAAATAAAATTACTCCTCTTAAAAACTTATATTAGTGAACGGTAGTATTTTAATGATTCAATATACAACAAATAATAAACCAAATTAAAAGAGTGTAAGGAAGGAGAAAATCAAGTTGAGATTTTATAGAGCTTCAGCCTTCTGCTTATTGCTCTCATCCAACTTCACTATTGGGGACCTGATTTACTTCATTGATGTCATTCCACATGATCTACTAAATCAAATTACAACAAGATTACAAGCACTTCTCACACATGGACTTTACAACACTCTACTCTGCCTATTTAGCCTCTTTACAATCTAGGCTAATATAGAACTATAGAGTACAAATGTACTTGTTTCAACCCTCAAACAATAAAGTAATAATTACAAATTACAAGTGAGAATATAAATATAAATGTCAAACAATTTTGCTCAAAAGGAAGTGATAATTGTTGTAATGTTTGCTTCGGTGGAACTTTCTGAAGAAGTATTTAAAGGACTTTTTGTTAATTTTTAGAAGGCAAAATTTGATCAAGACTTTTTGTTTTGTGAGAACCTTCTTTTTCAGAGTAGTCTCTAGATGTTTGATCCTTCTTCTTTTTATATTAAAATCTTCCAACGGTTAATATGTTGAAGATTAACTTTTTTGTATCTATCTAATCGCTAGTTTACTAGAGATAATCATTGAATACTTTGAGAGGATCTCGGTCATTTGAATTTCAAAAACAACTCTCCTTATTTTGTTTAGATCAGATAAACTTCAATCCGTAACCACCAGAAAATCTTTTGATTTGAATTTGTCGAAGAGATATGCCTTGTCTAAAACTTCAAGATAAAACTCATATTCAAGATTTGAATTTCCATAAAATCTGATTCAACCTTATCCTCATCCATAGTTGTGCTTATCTTGATTTTTCAAAAATTAATTTGCTTGAAAATCCCCATGGATCTTAATTCCATCTTGAGTGAAATGAGATTAAGTATATTTTCCTAATATACCTAATCTAGTGGAGCTAGGTCTTGTTAAATTCAAATTAAAAAAATGTCACATGTTTCCAAATCAATCTTCTGAATGACCATTTGAAGAGTATCAATTCTTCCTTTTTTTGAGGCTTTTGAACTATCTTCTGAATGATGTGTTATACCACTTATGCTTATAAAGCTTTTGAAATTCTTTCTGAAGAATTTTAGATTAGTCCATTTTTAATCAATTCAAACCTTTTGAATAAGTTTTTGAGTACAACTTAGTTTTGCGAAATTAAACTTTTTGAAAACCCTTCTAGATACCTGCATTCTTAATGATTCATTAGCATTTATCCCTTTTTGTTATTATCAAAATATATGAGAGATATATAATATTCTCTTCCTTTTTTATGATAGCAAAAATACTATTATAAAACCAAGTAAAAATTCACAATCACATAATCAATATGTCGTGCAATGTGTATACAATGTGCAGACCACAATTGTTTTTGTTTTACACTCCCCCTTTTTGGCTATCATCTTAGATGAACATATTGTGAGACTACTAAACCCCCCACCCTACCTTGCTTTGCCCCCCTACTGCCCACCCCTCCCCCTCCCC
>JAMXBB010000002.1:60873359-61022270 GCA_024138015.1 Lumnitzera littorea
GTAAAAATTCACAATCACATAATCAATATGTCGTGCAATGTGTATACAATGTGCAGACCACAATTGTTTTTGTTTTACACTCCCCCTTTTTGGCTATCATCTTAGATGAACATATTGTGAGACTACTAAACCCCCCACCCTACCTTGCTTTGCCCCCCCCTACTGCCCACCCCTCCCCCTCCCCTTCCCCCTCCCCCTATACCCTTAATCTTTAGAGAATGTGCATAAAGAGTAAAATATAATAGACATAAAAGATCAAACTCCATTGTTTAAAAGAAATATCACAATCAAGTTCAGAGATAATAAGAAATAATAAGTCCATAAGAGGACTAAAACAAAATATCTAAACATAGTTCAGCTAAAACTAAAATACTGAATAAAAAGGAAAAACAAAGATAATCATTTCTTTGATGTCTTAGTTTTCTTCTTAGCATACAATTTGAATCTACCATAATACGATGGAAGAGCTTTACTAGGGGATGGCTTGACTTTAGAAGATGTGACAATCAAGGAAGTTGGTTCTATGCTTTTGTCAGAAGTTGGTGTGGTCTGAATGGGAGCAGGTGGAGAAGTTTCTTTGGTGTGAGCCATAGATAAAGTTTTAGTGTGGCTTTTAAGAGGCATCTGTTGTTTAGGATTAAGAACAGGAGTAGCAACATGAGGTAACTTGTTAGGAGATTGTAGAGAAATGACAAAGGTCTTATCTAAAGTTGGAACAGGAAGGAAAATAGTTTGATCTGTTGGTTAAGTAGAAGGATCAGGTTTAGGTGGAGTGAGAGGGGTATCTGAAACAGGAACATATGATTCTGTGGGTATGAGATGAGGATTAGACGTACGAGAAGATGGTTTTATGGGTATAAGATGAGGATCATATGGTTTTGTAGGTTTGAGCTGAGGATCAGATGTAGGAGTAGATGGTTCAAAAGGTTTAGTGGTTTGGTTCTATGTAAGGGGTTCAAGATCAATAATAAGATGAGCTATTCAATAGAATTTGATTCAATAATAGATTCCTTAACCCAAGCTTTGAATAAATCTTTCATTCTGATAAATTGATCCCTAACAAGCTTTCCTACAACTTCCTTGACTCCATTAGAAAATTTCTCAACAAATGTTGAGCTTTCTCTTTGTTTGTAGTGAATCGGCTGAAGGTTTGAACTATCTAAATCACTTTCTAAAGCTATCCTAGTTAGTTCCCTAAATTCAACAACACTTGATCTTCTAGCCAATTTCCCTTTCCTCTTTGGTTCCTTTTCAGCTAGTTCCTTTCCTCTTTTCCTTTTCTTTTCATTACCTCTTTCTTCCATTATAATGATCCTTCTTTTCAAATTTGAGGGATGAACAAAGATTCCTCCATTATGTGAACGCCAAAGCTTATCATTCACATAATTCTCATTTGTTTAAAGATTCTTTCACCAAGTTTAATAAGGGAAAAAGCACAACTTACTTCTCCTGGAATTTTTAACTTCTTGAAACTAAAAAGAGCCATCAACATATTTCCATTTGGCTTAACATCTACATGCTGCCATATGTGTTACATCATTAATTTCGCAACATCTACTTGTCTTTTTCCTAACACTGCCAAAATTACCAATGCATCCTCTTTAGTTATAGAGGTTACACTACCTTTCTTAGGTAATACAAATGAATTAATGGATTTATGTAGAATTCTAACCAACAATTCAAACTCAGTATTGAAGATATCTCTCCCTGTTCCTAATTTGACTCCATCATTCAATTTGGTGAATAAATTCTCCATTGTCAATTGTCCTCACTCACTTCTTAATGTCAAAGCATTTCAGAATGTCTTTCTTTGTGATTTCTATTTTTTGTCCTAACATAGTTGACTTCCAGACTTCTTGATTTTTGTTATCAAGCTTCTTATTAAATTTGTCTATCAATTCTCCATATATCATTCCACGTAAATCAATCAAACCATTTAAACCCAATTTATTTAGATAGTCTTTCTAGTAAAAACCATTCTTATCAAAGAATTCTAGGTCTAAATAAAGTAAATCTTTGATGGTAAGATTTTTACCTTTCACAGTGTACCGCTTCTTGGGTTTATCCTTTGATTTGAAGGAGGGAAATGACATCTTAACTTTAGGTGATTTTTCCACATTCTGGGGAGATTTTGAAGTCTTCTTAACTTGAGTAGTAGCCTTAGGTTTCTGAAGAGACTTCCTTGGCTTTAGAACAAAGGCATATTCTGAAGGAATTCTTTTACAGACTTCTTTAGATGGTTTGCCTAAGGGATCAGAATCTTTTGATTTAGCACCTTCTTCGAATAAACTAGATTCTTGAACATCTTGAACAACCTTCTAATTAACTTCTTGAACTTGTTCAAAATGTACCTTAGAGGTGTTCTTTTGATTTACTTCTTAGACAGCCTCTTTTGATGGTTCATCTTGAAGTTCAAGGGTTAGAGTTTTTCTAGATGAATCTTGGCATGTTTTAGAGGGTAGATTTGGTTGTGGGTTTACAGGAATAGTAGTGTCTTTCTTTGGTTCATCAAGAACAATGGGATTCTTGGGATCATTTTAGATTTTGGATTTAATCCCTTTAGCTACAATGCAAGTAGGTTTTCTAGGTGCCATGGTTGATTTGAGAGAGAATAACATGAGAGAAGAATAGGAAAGATTTGATGAAGTGAGAGAAAGAGATAATAGAAATGAGGCTTTTATAAGTGGTTAAACTACCAACGTTAGTGGTAGTTAACCAAAGGGAGTGGATTAACTTAATGGACCTACTAAATAGGATTTTATAGACCTACTAAGAATATGTTAAGGCCCTAAACCTTTATGTGTCTAGCAAATGATATAAAACCTTGCACGTGATAAAAAAAAAATTTCTAAATTAACAAAATGGATTACAAACACCTAACTCATTACGAATAAACTCAAATCTTAATTCGTTCAGAGGCTTTGTAAAAATATCAACAAATTGATTTTAGTTAAAACAAAATCAATACTCACATCATTATTAGCTATATGATCATGAATGAAATGGTGCCTTATTTCTATATGTTTTGACCTTGAGTGATGAACTGGATTTTTTGTTAGATTAATAGCACCAGTATTATCACTTTTTATGAGAATATTTTTATAAGTTAGTCCAAAGTTATCCAATTGTTGTTTTAATCAAAGTATATGTGCACAATAATTTCCAATTGATACATATTCAGCCTCTACAGTCGAAAGAGCAATTGAATTTTGTTTCTTGGAAGACCAAGAAACTAACTTTTCTCCTAAAAAATAACAAGTTCTTGAAGTATTCATCCTATTTATTTTGCAATTGGTATAGTTAGCATCTGAATATCCTATAAGATTAAAATTTTTACTCTTAGGATATCAAATTCCCAATTTTGCAGTGCTTTTTATATATTTAAAGATCTTTTTAACTGCAGTTAAGTGTGTTTCAATTGGTGAACTCCGAAATTGAGCACACACATAAGTACTAAATAAAATATTAGGGCATGAAGCAGTTAGATATAACAGAGTTCCAATTAAGCTTTGATATAGTTTTTCATTTACCTTTTTGGCCATTACCTGTGATGTCAAGCTTTTTTGAGGTACTCATAGGTGTTGAAGACTTTGGTATTCTTAAAACCAAATTTCTTTAATATCTGTCTGGTGTACTTCTTTTGGAGAATAAATATTCCAATCTCTAATTGTTTAATTTGTAATCCCAAGAAGAAGTTTATCGAGCCTGATTTTTCGGTTTTCTATTTATTTCGAATTAATTTCTCATTTCTTGATTAATACTAAACCTTAACCCATTTAATATTAATCCTCGACTAAAGAAATTGAGAAATTGAGAAATTGAGAAATTGAGAAATTTTGGTTTTTTTTTTTAATGAAAATAATTTTTGGTGTCGCCACCCAACCGAAGTTGGGAAAAGAAAAAGAAACCGTAACCAATTAAGTGGATTGATTACAATTTGACTACCGGTCTTTAATTTCAATTTTAAATGAAGAACCAGAGGGTTCCAAGTTCAGGGGCTAACCTATTAAATCTTTAACGGGTACCACTATCTATTTACTGAAATTAGGATTATTTTTCTAATTATAATATTTAAAATAAATAAATAAATTAAAAGAAAAAAAAAGAACCTAAGTTTCTACATAACTTATTGTCGCCCTAAAGGTGCCTACGTACCCACTAGTCAGGATCAAACGATCGTAGTTCTTTCCGAAAACTTTGATGTGTTGGTTCTTTTTATAAAAAAAATAATTGGTTGAATTTGCGTTTTTACTAACCATTTCATTTTTATTAAGAAAAATCCTAAGCAACCTAATTTTTATTCCTAATTATAAAAAAAAAAAACCTAAAAACCTAATTTTTGAAAAGTCCTCAATTAAGATTTTTATTTAAAAACAATTAAGTGATAATTTTTTTTATTTTCAAGAAAAACCTTAAAGATTTTATGAAATATGCAATTTTTATGAAATATGTAATGTTCTACATGATGAATTTTTTATATAGAAAAGATACTTAAAACATAAAAAAGAAAAAAAATTTCCTAATCATAGAAAAGATATCTAAACCATAGAAAAGATGTCTAAACCATAGAAAAGATCTTTAAATTATGAAAAAGATGTTTAAACCATAGAAAAAAAAAATCTAAATGATAGAAAAGATGTTTGAATCATAAAAAAGAAACCTAAACAATGGAAAAGATATATAAACTATAGAAAAAAAAATCTAAATTATGGAAAAAATGTCTAACCATTGACAAGATGTCTAACCATAGAAAAGATGCCTAAACCATAAAAAAGAAATTTAAACTATGAAAAAGATGTTTAAACCATAGGAAAAAAAATCTAAATTATAGAAAAGATGTCTAAATCATAGAAAAGAAATTTAAACTATGAAAAAGATGTTTAAACCATAAAAAAAATATCTAAATTATAGAAAAGATGTCTAAACCATAGAAAAAAAATTTAAACTATGAAAAAGATGTTTAAACCATAGAAAAAAAATCTAAATGATAGAAAAGATGTTCAAACCATAGAAAAGATGGCTGAATTATAGAAAAGAAACCTAAACGATGAAAAAGATATCTAAACTATGGAAAACAAGCCTAAACTATAGAAAAGATATTTCGTCGTAAAAAAGAAGTCAATTAAAGATTTTTTTTTTTATTTTATGAACATCAAAATGATTTTTTTATCTAGAAAACCCTAACATGCCTAATGCAATTTTTCTAAATTAATACAATATGCAAAGAACAAGATTTTGTAAAATATATGATTTTATAAAAGTATCATTTTGAAAATATGAAATCTAAAATGAAAAATAATAAAAAATAAATAAACAAAAACTTAACTTAACATATGTTCACTAGACACTAATGCTAGAACTAATTGCTAACAATTAAAGACGTGATAAAAAAAAAAATAGTACAAGTATTAGGAATAACTACACATATAGTAAGTGAGATAAAAATAAATAAATAAGACAACCTATAGACAATAATTAAAAACCACTATTACGTACCTGCAAGACAAAACACGTAAAGCTAATGAAATGGAATATATTGGATACCCAGTCCTATCGCGCGCACAATTATAGAATTGGTCTAAGGCATAGGTTTGAGCATGTTTTTTAACAAATGTGTGATTGTTCTGACTGACTCTCACTATGTAACTCCTATTTATAAAACTCGAAAACAAATCTTTTTAATCGAATCGAATCTAAATTGATAAAGATACAAAATAGATTCGAATCTTACAAATCTTGATTTTATTAGATTTAATGTCATCATATCAAATTTGTTTATTTTTCGACAATTATTTAATCAAGATTCCATCAAATTAATTTTTTTGAATTTTTTCTTTTTTAGTTTTTTTTTTTCTAACAATTTTCTATTTTTTTTGTCTTTTTTATCATTTTTCAATTTTTTTATTATTTTCTAAATTACGACCCTTTTTGTAAAATAAAAAATAAAAATTAGGACTATAAAGGGGCAAAAATTAGGTGTCTACAAAGTTTAATTCACCCATGAGTAACATCTCAAATTCTACCTACATCAAACTTGAAAATTCTTGGCAATATATTTCATTAGTTGCACAAAAAATAATGTCATCAACATAGATTTGTACAACCACCATATCTTTTCCATAATGTTTCATGAAGAGTGTAGTATTTATTTTTCCTCTTTGAAAGTAATTTTTAATCAAGAATTGACTTAATCTATCATACTAAGCATGGGGAGCTTGTTTAAGTCCATACAAAGCCTTTTTTAACTTAAACACATGATCTGATTTGAAGGGATCTTCACATCCAGGGGGTTGATCAACATTTACTTCTTCTTTTATGAAACCATTCGGAAAAGCACTTTTTACATCCATTTGATATAACTTAAAATTTTTTAAACAAGCAAAAGTAAGTAACAATTTTATAGCTTCTAATTTAGCAACAGGAGCATAAGTTTTACCATAGTTTATTCCTTCTTCTTGTAAATAACCTTTAGTTACTAACTATACTTTGTTCTGATTATTTTTCCATGCTCATTCAGTTTGTTTTTAAATACACATTTAGTTCCAATGATTGACTTGTTTTTAGGTTTTGGAACTAAACTCCAAACCTGATTTCTCTAAAATTGACTAAGTTCATCTTACATGGCCAAGATCCAGTTACTATCATTTAAAGCTTCATCAACTAAGTGAGGTTTAATTTCAGATATAAAAGCAAAATGATTTTCAAAATTTTGTAAGCTCGATCTTGTTCTTATTTTAGATCTAACATTACTAATTATAAGCTGAGGAAGATGATCAGATTTAAATTTTAAAGTTGATTGTGGAGTATGAAAGTGTTCAAAACCTTTTGTCTTACCTTTTAGAAGTGTAACAAACCTAATATTAGTTTCTGAAGTACCTTCTAATATAGGTTTTGTTTTATTTTCATCGATCATCCTTGAAGCTTCTGAAATACCTTTCGAAGGAGGTTCTATCTTTCCTTCTTTTGAATTAGGACGCAATGTATTCTTTTTGTTTAAGGCCAATGGAATTTCATCGTTTGATTCTTTATGGATTGTTTCTTCAATAAATTTGACATTTATTGATTCTTCTACGACTTTTGTTTTTTTATTGTATACTTGGTATGCTTTTGAGTTTAGAGAGTAGCCTAGAAAGATGGCTTCATCTGCTTTTTTTCCAAAATTTCCCAAGATGTTCCTGTTTTCTTAACAAAACACTTATAACCAAATGTATAAAAGTATGAAACAGTAGGTTTCCTTCCTTTATAGATCTTGTAAGTAATTTTACTTGTTAAGGGTTTTACATATACTCAATTTATGATATAACAAGCTATTGAAGCTACTTCTACCCAGAAATGATTGGCTATATTATTTTCATTAAGTAGAGTTCTCGTCATTTCTTGGATAGTTATGTTTTTGCATTCAACTACTCCATTTTGTTGTGGACTATAAGGTGCGGAAAAATTATGAGTGATGCCTTTATCTCCAAAAAATGAGATAAAACCTGAGTTATTAAATTCTTTACCATGATCAGTTTGTAAACTGATAATAGAGAGGCCTTTTTCATTTTCAACTCTTTTTTAAGAGATTTCAAAACTTTTAAAAGCATCACTTTTATGACGCAAAAAATAAAATCCAAGTAAATCTAGAGAAATCATCTACTATAACAAGTCCATATTTATTTTTTCCTAAACTTATTGTGCGAGTTGGACCAAAAAGATCTAAATGCAATAATTCTAAAGGTTGTTGAGTAGAGATAACCTTTTTACTCTTATGAGAAGATGAATTCATTTTATTCTTAAGACAAGCAGCATAACGAATATTGTCAAGAGTATGCAATTTTGGCAATCCTTGAATTAAAATCTTTTTAGATAAGTTCTTTAATTGCTGAAAGTTCACGTCCTAGTCTTTTATGTCAAAGCATAGCATTATCATTTGTTGAAATAAACAACTTTCAGATGTTACTTCAGATGGTTTAATTAGATAAACATTCTTCTTTTTAAAACCTTCAAATAACTTAAAACCATCCTTATTAAAACCAACACATTTTTCATGTTCAAAAACTATTCTATATCCTTTATTACACAATTGACTTATACTTAATAAATTATGTTTTAATCCTTTAACTAACAACATGTTTTTGATTGAATGAGGTACCAAACCAATTGATCCTATTGCAATTATTTTAGCTTTACCATTGTCACCAAACTTCACATAACCATCTTCCTTCCATTCTAGATTTGTAAACAAGGAAGCATTACTGGTCATGTGTCTTGAACATCCATTGTCAAGATACCATGTTCCTTTTATCTTTGCATTGTAGTTCTATACACATTAAAGCATAATCAAATCGGTTTACGAACCTAGCAAAGCTTGGGTCTATGAAAATTCAAGCTCGTTTTTTGAATAGAACCTTGATTATTGTTGAACTTCTATTTTTTATAAAAGCAATGTTTCTCTATATGACTTATTTTATTACAAAGAAAACAAGCATAAGGTTTTTGCTTAGTATCCCTATTACTTACCACTTTCCTTAGATTTGGATTGTTTCTTAAATACCCACTGTTCAACCTTCTATGGCACCTTCTAAAAGGACACTTATCCTTGTTTTGAGAGAACCTTCTGTTGTACTTTCTGATAGGTTTAAATGCTTTGTTATTTTCCTTACCTTTAATCATTTCTTGATTTTCATCTTTTGATTTTACAAAAACTATTTCTTTCTTTGTTTTAGATGTTTCACCAAATTCGAAGCTTAATTCAGATTTTGAATTATCCATCCTTTGGCTAGAAATTAACATTTGTAACTTCTTATCACTCTCATCAAACTTGAGAAAAGTATTCTTAATAGACTTAGATAAGTCTTCCACACAATTCTTCGAATTTTTTATTTCTACTTTTAAAATAATATTTTCATTAACTAAGTCTTCACGAGCAATATGTAATCCTTTAAAATCATTTTTCAAGAAATCATTTTCTTCTATTAGTAGTTTATTAGCTTGACTAAGTGCATGTTTTTCGGTTTTCAACGTTTTTACTTTAGATTCGAGCTTAGATATTTTGTTGCTTGACTTAGAGAGAGCTTTGAGGAGTTTGTTAATTTCAACACATATATCGTTAGGTACTTCCAAGTCAGAATTGAAATTAGTTTCAGAATCGAAATTGGTTTCAGAATCTACCTTAGAAAGTGCCATAAGACATAGATTTGCTTCTTCGCATTCCTTTGAACCTTCTGATTTAGTTTTTGAATCTTCTAAATCACTCCATGTTGCCATAAGAGATTTATGTTTCTTCTTGAATTTCTCCATTTTCTTAATTAACATAGGACATTCATATTTGATATGTCTAGGCTTCTTGCATTCATGACAAATAATCTCCTTTTTAAACTTTTTCTCTTCTTTTTCTTTGATTGCCTTTCCTGTATTAACAAATCGATTCCTATTAGTAGTAAATCTTTTAGTAAACGTTTTTTTACCCTTTTTCTTAGGCCATTTGTTGAGCTTTCTAGCTAGAAGTGTCACGTCCTCCTCTTCTTCTTTAGATGAATCTTCTCCTTCTGAATTAGTATTTGTTTCCTTAGCTTTGAAGGCTACAGTTGCCATTTGTTGAGCTTTCTAGCTAGAAGTGTCATGTCCTCTTCTTCTTCTTTAGATGAATCTTCTCCTTCTGAATTAGTATTTGTTTCCTTGGCTTTGAAGGCTACAGTCCTTTTCTTTATATCTTCTAAAGTACTTTTAGATTTGAAAAAAATCAGTTTCATATGCCTTGAGCTTGTTGCACAGTTGACTTAAGGTCAATGTCTTTAGATTACAAGCTTCTTCTATGGTAGTTTTCTCTGTATTCTAAATTTTGGGAAGAATCCTTAGCATCTTACAAACCATATCTTCATCACTAATAATTTTGCCAAGAGAGGACAGTTCATTAGTTATAGCAATAAATCTACTGAAAGAGTCTTCGATTTCTTTATTAGGGAGAATTCGAAATGTTTCATATGGTTGAACTAACGAGTTGATTCTTGTATATTTGATTGTTTCTATGCCTTTACAGGTTTGCACCAAAATGTTTCAAATATCTTTAGTTGTAGCAAAGAAGCAATTAGATAAAATTCTGATCGTGCAATAGTACTCAAAAGTAAATTCTTAGCCTTTGAATTAAGTTCGGCTTTAGTGATATCATCACTTGACGTAGTGATGGTTGGAACTTTAAGATCTCTTGTAGAAATATTTTGCCAAGCTTAATAGTCTGATGCCTATACATAAGTCTCCATCCTAAATTTCTAATAGGGAAAGTTAGTTCCATAAAAAATGGTACCTTACCAGGTTGAATTGTTAAACTACCACTTGATTCATCTATGATCTTGAACTCTAGAAGATATTAGAGTGATACTCTGATACCAATTGTTGGTCTTGTATAAGATATCAAGAGGGGAGGTGAATTGATATCTTTAAACTTTTGAAAACTTTTTTGATATAAGAAAAATAAAATTACCCCTTTTAACAACATATATTGGTGAACGGTGGTATTTTAAAAATTTAACACTCAACAAATAATAAACCAAATAATCTTTCAACTTCATTGTTGAGGACCCGGTTTACTTCACCGGTGCTGTTCCACATGATCCACTAAATCAAATCACAATAAGATTACAAGCACTTGTCACACATAGATTTTACAATAGTCTGCTTTGCTTATCTAACTTCTCAACAATTTAGGCTAGTACAAAACTATAGAGTACAAATATACTTATCTCAACACTAAAACAACAAAATAATAATTACAAATTACAAGTGAGAATATAAATATAAATCTCAAACAATTTCACTCAAAAGGAAATGATGATTGTTGTAATGTTTGCTTTAGTGGAACTTTTTGAAGAAGTATCTGAAGGACGTTTTGTTATTTTTTAGAAGGTAGAATTTGATCAAGACTTTTTGTTTTGTAAGAGCCTTTTTTTCAAAGTAGGCTTTAGACATTTGAATCCTTCTTCTTATACTGAAATCTCCTAACGGCTAATATGTTAAAGATTAACTTTTTTATATCTATCCAACCGTCAGTTTGTTAGAGATAATCATTGGATATTTTGAGAGGATCTCAGTCATTTGAATTTAAAAAATGACTCTCCTTATTTTGTTTAGATAAGATAAACTTCAATCCATAACCACCAAATAATCTTTTGATTTGAATTTGTCAAGGAGATATGCTTTATCAAAAACTTTTGGATAAAACTCATATTTAAGATTTGAATTTCGATAAAATCTGATTCAACCTTATCCTTATCCATATTTGTACCTAACTTAATTTTTCAAAAATTAATTTGCTCGAAAATCCCCATGGATCTTAATTCTATCTTGAGTGAAATGGGATTAAGTGTATTTTCCTAATACACTCAATCTAGTAAAGCTACGTCTTGTTAAATTCAAATTAAAAAAATCTCACATGTTTCCAAATCAACCTTTTGAATGACCTTTTGAAGAGTATCAATTCTTCTTTTCTTTGAGGCTTTTGAACTAGCTTTTGAATGATGTGTTATATCACTTATACTTATAAAGCTTCTAAAATTCTTTCTGAAAAATTTTAGATTAGTCTATTTTAATCAATTCAAACCTTTTGAATAAGTTTTTTAATACAACTCAGTTTTGTAAAATTAAACTTTCTAAAAACTCTTCTAAATACCTACATTCTTAATAATTCATCACTATTTATCCCTTTTTGTTATTATCAAAATATATGAGAGATATCTAATAAGATATGAAAGAGAGGGTGATTATCCTTGAAAATGGAGAAAGGAAAGTGATGCTCTAAGCCAAGAAATGACTTCAACAATTAAAGGAAGGAGAATGGGGGTCGGATCAAGAGAAAGAGTTTGAACAAGGTAATCGTATGAGAAAGAGGAAGAATTATGAGAAAGGAGAATTGAGTATGAGTTGGGGAGTTGAAGGACTCAAGCCCCAGAAGAAGTATGAGGACCTACCTTGAATTTGAACTGAAAAGCCAAGTTAATTGCTTAAAAAAAAGCACTTAACGGGAGGCAACTTTACCCACCATATTTACTTTATCTTTTTATTTAAGTTTATGTCAAAGCATTTTCAATTTCAAGTCTATTTACTTATATCTCTTTTAATGTTACGCAATCACCTATGAGTAAATAAAGAAATTGTCGAATCCATTGATTTAGAGATACCATCAACAAATTCTGAAGGGATTTAAGAAACTCAAAACACACTAAGAAACTAGGGGAGTTCTATTCTAACTTTCTCTTTTACTTACCATTGTGCACTGAATTATGTGATATATGCATTAGAATTAAAATTTGGAGTAAGATAGTTAGACCTAAACATTGAAGTTATGTGATTCTAAATGAGCTTTAATGATTTAATTGAATTCTTGATGTGTTATCCCTTCTATGCATCGATAAGATAGTTTCTTTTTAAGAAGTTAGATCCATTTTCCTTTATGTTCTGTACCTTAATCAATGAGTATGTTATCATTTATAAAGTTTGCATGAAAGAAAAGTATAAAGAAGTGATTAATGCTTATTGAGTTTGATTTTTTTTTTGTTTTTATTATTTTTTTAGCTTGATTAATATTAAAATTTAACCTGTTTAATACTAACTTTGGACTAAGAGTTAAAAAAAACTTGGTTTTTAAATATGTCTTGAAAAATACTTGGAGTTGCTACCTAACTAAGGTCAGGAAAAAAGTTAAGTTAGAATCAATTGAGTGGATATATTTTAACTTAGCTACTGATCTACGAGAAAATCAATTTTTTTTTTTAAAAAAACAAGATTTTGAAGAATCTACAGATTTTGAGTTCGGGAGTTAACCTATTAAATCCTAACTAGGTATTACTTTAACCTTTTGAATTTAAATTTATTTTTCAAATTACCTTTTTAAACTAATTTTAGATTTACAATTAAAACTAATTCTATTTTCACAAATAAAAATAACAAACCAAAATTATTTACCAAAAAAAAAAAAAATTCCCTATTTTAAGTCACCCCATAGGTAGTTATGTACCATCTAGTAGAGATTAGATTTTTTGTAGTTCATTGTAGAAAACTTTAATTTGTTGGTTGTTTTTAATTTTCAAAACTTGTCAATTTACGTTTTTTTATCCATTTAATTTTATTCACGAAAAATTCTAAGAAAGGGTCCTAACTTGATTTTCTTTTATTTTTAAAAATTCTAAAATGACCCTAATTTTGGAAAAGGGATCATTTTTTTATTTATTTAAATGTAAGATTTTTCTATGTGATAAAACATGCTTTATTTTTTAAATTTCCTTTTTATTTTCATCAAAACACATTCTTTTATTTCTTTAAAAAAATTTAAGTGATAAATACTTTTATTGTAATATCTAAAAAAAGAATAAAAGAAAAAGAAAATGAAAAAAAAAAGAAAGAAAAGAAAAAATAAAGTAAAAATGTGGGTTAAGGAAAACATTAAATAAAAGATCTTTCTTTATTTATTTATTTTTATTATTATTATTTCTTATGATAGAAAAAGAAAAGAAAGAAAAGGAAAAAGGGGGAAAAAAAAAACAAAGGAAAATGGAAAAGGGACCAAACTTGACCTATTCTTAGGCTAGAGTACATGTTTTGGAGCAACGAGTTAGGGTTGGGTTGTGTCTAGAGTCAATTGGGTCACATGACTCACACGTGATTGCATTGAGAGAGAGAGAGAGAGAGAGAGAGAGAGAGAGAGAGTGCCACTAAGTTTAGTAGCTATTTAGTGGTGGTTACGAGGTAAAAGGTGGTAGTAGACTCGGGTTGCATGTGGTAGTAGCTACTGGGATTCAATTGAGTGTTGGGTCTTGGGTTTTTAAAGATGGTGAAGCTAGTAGAGGCAGTGGATTTGCTTAAAAAACACTGTAGAGTGGTGGTTTTAGAGAGAGAAAGAGAAGCTCACAAGCCAGAGAGAGAAAGCTTGGGTTATTATACGTAGGGGGTGCTTTGAAGCTTCCTTCCTATTGGAATACATTCCACATCTCCTGCTTATACTGTCCCAAGCTCAAGGAAGTCCGAGAAATTCTAAAACACCATTAAATTCAAAATTGAAATTTAATGGGTCTTGATTAGTTTGATCTAATTTTTGCTTGATATTAGCTTAAATGATTATCAAAATAGAATCCTAGGATGCTCTTTGTTGCTTAAAACAACTAATGAAAGCTTCGACTTTCATTATAGGACTTGAATTAAGAAATTCCAAATTTAAGCAAAAATCACATTTTCAAATTTTTCTCAATTTTCAAATATTATTTTGACTAAGAAAATAAACGAATTTGGACATAATATGGTATATTCAAAAGTATTTTGTATCCTTAATTAATTCTTGCATTTTGTTTGATGAAATTTAGCCAAAAGATAAGTTTGATTGGGCCAAAAAAAGGATGGATTGTGTAAGTTTTTTTTTTTTCCTCCTCCTCTATGAAAAGAAATTGGAAGATGATGAAGGAAGGGAGCACCATCTCATGTGGTAAGCAAATGCCATGCTCTTGGTGTACGCATGCAGCTCACATACCTCATGAGACCCAAAAGGCACTCGATGCGCTTATTTTGTGGACTTCGTCCACACATATTAAGGCCTTTGACCCTTTTCTGCATGGACTAGGTGTAAAACTTGGTTCAAATCTCTACACCCATTTTTTAATTTTTTTTTAAAGAAATAAACAAAATAAATAAATACATAAAACACTAATCCTAGTTTCAGGCCAAAATTAAATCCTAATTAACTAATTCGTGTACACGTGTTTTAAAAATAAATAAATAAAAAAATAAAATAAAAATAATAATTTTTAAATGAAGCCTAATTATTTTAATGATTGCAAATTACTTGATTAATGTCACCTAATGACACTAAAAATAGATTAAGGCCTAAAAAAGAAATTTACTTTACATAATTTTATTTATTTTTTTGTTCTTTTTTAATTAATTAATTAATTTTTTATTTTTTGAATTATGGCCCCTTTTCCTTATCTTGAAAGAAGCTTTAAAAATTATAAGGGAGAAAAATTAAGTGTCTACAAGGCTTTATTTTGAAAGAAGTCTCTTATGAATAAGTTGTGAACATTTCTTGAAACTTTGCAATCAATTCATAGAACCTTTGCTTTGTTTAGTTATGCTCAATTTAGGTGTGATTTAGAGATTTAGAGTTAGGGAAATAACTTGCCTTAGAAAAGTGAGTAAAAGAATTAAATTTTAGGACATTAGTTGAAGGTAAAGGATAGCTTAGAGGTTTTGGGAATAAATTTTGCAATATATTGATATTCAAAGGATAAGTTAGAGGCAATTTCTGAGTTGAATATAAAAACAAGAGATTCAAAAGTTTGGTTAGAGGATGTTTTTCTTTAAGACCTTAGAGATAATAGAGTTAGAGGATAGCTTAAAGGATATTTAGTAAAGAGCTTAAACTAGAAAAACTTAGAAGTTGTGTCAAAGGATAACATTGATTTTTTATTGACCCTTATGAAGCTCAGATAGTAACTTAGAGGATTTTTTACTAAAGGAAATAACTATAGAATCACTTAGAACTTAACTAAGAGGGTATGTATTGAAGAATCTTGAGGATGTATTAACCTTAGAGACTGACTCAAAGGTTGAATCTATGGTGAACTTCAACACTCATATGTTCAGAGAGTAGCTTAGAAGCTTCTCCAGTTAAATATTGCAATAGTATCTCGACTTAGGGAATAGCTTAGAAGGTAACAGAGATAAAATAAAATTATATCACCATTGAGATAAATATTGAGGGATAACTAATGAGGATAAGTTAGCAAGCTTAGTTAGGGAGCAACTGAGTTCTAAGTAAGTGGATATTTATGTGTGCTTCCAGTAGACTTATGTCTATTCTTAACTTTGTATACTTTGTAATGTTTTGACTTGGCTAAACTTGATTTCAAGTTGATGTGCATTCAATAAACTATATGGAGCTACTTGTTATAATTGTTACTTATTGGGTAGTGACATGTTACTAAACTTGGTTGTTATGTTGATGTTGATGAATGCATGTGTGACATTTGCTAGGGCCTGTGTTATCTTGGAAAAGAATCTACAAACTAACTCTATCTCTTAAGGTGGTCACTAAGTGAACTCGATAACGAGATCCTAGAGCTAACAAAACTACAAAGTAAAGGTTGGTAACAAATGATGAATAAGTCTGCTTGGATTTGCTAGGTTTTACCTGGTGTGCGATATAATGCATTCATGACATGGCATGAAAAAGACCTATGGTCAAGTTTTCTAAAACTGAGATATTGCTAGGTCGGTTTCCATGTGAAAAGTTGGGTTTATTAAGTGAAATACTTGATTTGTAAAAGCTAGGTTTTTGAGCATATAGGGACGGCACTATATTTGTTGGGCCAGTTATATGCTGGATTTTCCAACTACTCTATGTGGTTATTGTTAGGCTGAAATATTTGCTAGGATCTTAGATATATTGTTTAGATGCTCAATTTGAGTTAATCGAACCAGATGAGTTGCTAAGTTAGGCTAGGATATCTGTATCAATATATGTTACATGCACGAGCATGGCATACTCTTGTTGCATTTACATTGTTTGGTTGGGAAACTAAAAGATAATGTAATTGGACTAATTACTTGAATGATGTGCCTATTTTGTTATACTTGTTGTTGTATGTTTGTCCACTCTCACTTAGCTTGCAGTAGCTAAGGGGATAAGTTTCTCTTATCTTCAAACTATAGATGAGTAGATAGAAGAATTGGAGTGGTAAGGAGACTTAAAAAAAAAAAAAAAAAAAAAACTCTAGTTGATGATGGGCTCTTGAGAGAAGTTGTTGACTACACAATATAGCTTGAACATCTGGACATAGCTTATTAGGAAAGTAGTGGGCATTACACTTTCACTAAAGGTTTAGTGTAGTTGTAGTAGTCTAAGAACATGTATTTGTAAAAGGGTTACTATGTTGTATAGAAGTGTGTAACTGTGATACTCTGAGTATAGCTTACTAATGTAGAAGCTTTCATTGTTGTTTATCGTATTGAATGAGAAATGATTTGGAAGTAATTGTTTATGGAACAAAAGAGTAGGTTAGATACCAATTTTGCTTTATCCTTAACTCAAGGATTGTAGTAATGAATTGTCTTCAGGTACTAAGAGTTTGAGAAAAATTTTTAAGTAGATACATAAAGGGTAAGGTGTTATAAAATGTTTTGATTGGGTGTTAGATTTTTGTGTTTTCTAAAGTTAACCTATATATATATACCATTCTTTTGAGGAATCAAGTGGTCTTTAGTGTTATGTAAATCGAAGTAGGTATTGGATTTTACCTAAACGTTCCCTAATCAATGTACAATGAATGCCTAAAAAGAAAAGATAAGTTGAAATGAAAAAAATGATAGGATCAAGAAGAGACATTACATATCAAAAGTATGACCCCATCACAAAAAGAAAATGTAGTTGAGAAAACAAAAGAAAGAACTAGAAAAGTTTAAAAATTGAAAATCTAAAAAGAGAATAATGGCAAAGTGTGAAAGTTATTCCAAAGTAAGGGAGGCGAAGTAAGGTACAGTTCAGTGGTCACTCTCTGTTTGCAAGGGAGGAGTAAGAGACTAATAAGGAAGAAGTATATTTGTAGGTTGATCAATTAAACACTAAGATCTTTCACTTAGTCTGAAATGTTAAACTTGACTTCAAATTTCATAAGCTTAACTTAAATGGGAAGTTAACTTTTTTAGGCAATGATTCCTAAGTTAATTACAAAATTTTTGATTTATGAGCATTTGATTTGACACAAGTAGAACAATTTCAATATCACTTCTAAATGTTTTTGCACCATATCAAGAGCATGCAAATTTTGAGCTTTCCATGTGTAACATAATTGCAATTACACTCGAGCATAAAGGAAATGCACACTTATCCTATTGTTTTTTGAATTACTTGATTTTTTTAAACTTGCTTAAGGAGAGACAACGTTCTAAAGTTGGGGGTAGTGATTGGGACTCAAAATGTGCAATTTTTCCAACTTCAAAACCAGCATTTGTGCATAAATTCTTGAAAAGTTTAGTTAATTTTTCATGAAATTAGAGTTTATGCTGAAGATGAACTAATTTATGTAAGATTATAAAAAATGTATGAAAAAGTGTTGTTTTTAAATGAATTTAATGCATTTTATATTCGATGTACAGGTGCATGAGAGCAAATATGGTCTTGGTACCCCCCACCATTCAATCAATGAGGCTAAAGTGAAGGGTACTAGTAAATTTCTCCTACGATCAATCAGTAGGCTTGCTATTAATAGGAATCAGACCACCAGACCTCTGACCTAAGCTTAAGCTTGAGGGCTTAAGAGTTTTGCCAAGTGAATTCTCTTATAATGACTTTTGCTTAATGAGTGTACACTAGTTCAATTTGTCGACCTGCTACCTTATCCAAGCCAAACCTTCTCGTACTTATCAATTGTCTCCAATTACAGACTTGAGGATCACTCAAGCAACAGCTCTGCTCAACCATTCACCTACTTGGCCAACTTGAACCTGAGTTGTTTAGAGAATGTTCGAGTTGAATTTACCTCGAAAGAGTCTTTAGCTTAGCTTAGCACCTTTGCTTGGCTATAACCCAATTGGCCATACAGTTATGTCTACTATGCTAGAAGTGCTGCCAATGAACACCAGCCACATGTCTAGCCACCACGTAATGGAATCTATTATACAAACCAAATACTTTCTTAAATTTTCATTTGTACCCTTTTACATTCCTTGTACCTTACGTATTTAGGACATTATCCTTTTTTGTCTCTTCCACTTTCGGTAAGTTGCCCTCGAATATCGAGTATAAATACCTTTGTACATTTTAGTCACAACATCTTCAATATTATTATGGAATATTCTAAGTCTTTCTTGCTTGCTTGTAAACAATCCTTTTGTTTACTTGCTTGTGTTTATCATTTTTATTCTAACTCTTAAGCAAGGCCAAGTGGAAATTACCGTAGTTAGACTAACTCGTGCATCATATCAAGTTGATTTGTGAGTCCTTGATTGTTTCTTGGTATGTCATATCCTAGCAGAAGTTGATCATAGGTTTTGCTTATCTACTTCTTTTTTTATGTATTCCCATTTCCATTTCAAGCTTTTAGCAAGCTTGGACCATCCTTGATATGGCCAGCCTCATTCGTCCTTAGCATGGCCATATCATCTATTGATCAATCGATATGCCTTAAAGTTTTAAGGATGAGACAACTTATTCACCGATCGATCGTTGGAGAGGCTAGTGTCATGAATAGAATGTGCAAGGATGGATTTAGCCATACTGACTAATAGGTAGCTTTAGCATTGATCGATTGGAAGAAGAAATTAGGGTTAGGGTTTCTTGACTAAAACCTTAGTCCTCTTAAATTCCATGTTTTATTGGATATAGAGATGGCCTAGAGTTGACACGTATTTACTAATCAATCGGTAGACCTTTCCATTAATCA
The DNA here is from genome assembly GCA_024138015.1 of Lumnitzera littorea. NCBI lineage: Eukaryota > Viridiplantae > Streptophyta > Magnoliopsida > Myrtales > Combretaceae > Lumnitzera > Lumnitzera littorea. The sequence goes on from JAMXBB010000002.1 coordinate 60,892,763, forward strand.
ATTGATGCCTAAATCTATATATACTCACATTTGCAGTTAGAATGGTGAACTGCCATTAGGTTTTTGCAAGCTCCTTATCTGATTTACTGCTCCATTGCCTTGTTTATGACATTTAGTGATTGTATTTATGATTTTTAATGCACTTTTATGTTCATTTAATGAGCATTGACTAAAGTTTCTCCAAATAATCTCTTATTCATTTGTTTCTACCATCTTTACTTTTTCATTCATGGAGTTTTCTACTATTTTCCCATCTTTTATTCTTGCCATTGTTGATACTATGTGTGGCTAAGTAGATTTTAGTAGGTTTATGATAATGTAGATGTTATAGATGGTGTAACATTGTAGTTATGATATGGTTATGTATGTTTAAATGGGATTTTGATGATTGGTATTACATTTAGGTTCTTTGATGTGCTTTTCAATGAAATTTTCATTGGGTTTCCTTATGATTATAAGATCAAGAGGAGATTAATCCAAGGAAGTGCCCTTGAGAGTTTATGGGGTTATATGAATATGAGACAGAGAGGAGTTTAGTTGTGTAATTCCTAATTTGAATCATTGAGTCGATCAAATATCAGTAATGGTTTCTTACGCTTATGAGACTAAGAGGAGATTAGGTGTTCCCTATTGAATCACAATGTGTTATGTGGTCTTAGTGAGTTAGGATAGGTTATGAGACCGATAGGACATTGACCCCCTAATTCTTAGGACAAGGTTACTTAACTCGTGACAAGAATTAAGTAATTTAGCTTATCGTATAAGGTAATGAGATTGAGATGAGATTTTATGCTACATAGTTGAGTCAGGTGCCCTACTTAAGATTGAACTTAAGTGAGTTCCATGGAAACCCAATTAAAAACCATCCCTAATATCTTAATGGCATACCTTCATCGCTACTTTAGAAACATGTTACAAACCTACGTCTTTGGAATTTGTGTTTAATGTTAAATTTCATTCTTGTTTAGTTGCAACTATCTTTAACTTACTACTTATTTTGTTAGCCTAGATTAGAGTAGTAGGTTAGAACCTAGTCCTTAACCGAACCCTTTCCCTTAAGGAAATGACCTAGTGAATACTCACTAGTTTTATTACAGCAGATGATCCAGTACATTGGTCAGTTAAGAGATTGACACTATTTTGAAAATTTCCATTTATGAAGTGTCTTCAAATCAATCAATTTTTATTTAGTGTTCGCATCGTCTTGTCAATAAGCTCAAGTTAAAGGTCCTTAGCACCCTTACCTTAGACTTTGTTCATATTGAAAATGGGACTTAAAATACAATGAGATTCCGAGTCAATAGGCAACAAGTGTGCATGTAATTTGATAGAATACCAATAGCCCTTACAGTGTATTTAGAAGAATATGTTTATGAGTGAATACTGTAATCTATCACTAAAATTGCCAATATGGGTGAAGGATGCGTAAGTCTAGGTCCAGTTGAGTATAGGTGGATCATTGTATAATCCAAGTAAGTCCTAACCTCAAGTATAAGGAAATCCTATTTTGAGAATTATTCATTAGATTCTAGCGAGAATTGTGATGGGAAGGAAAAATAGCACGAGAGTTGTTAACTTGGTTGACATTATCTTCTACATAGCTTAGCTATGCATCGCTCAATTAACTTAGGAGTTTGCATGGCTTTCTTTTTAAGAAGCCAAGCTATAGAAGGGAGATTTAGGTATATCTTTATAAGACCATTCATTACCTAGTTATTGAAGGTAATTGGTTTATTTGATCGCCTCCCCCCAATAGAGTTAGTTCGTTACTTAACCCCCATGAGCCTAGAATCCATCTATGCAATGAAGCTCTTGCTAGCACCTTTGGCACCTTAAGAAGAAGAAATCTAGGAAGAAATAATTGATGCCTCGTTACCAGCGCTAGAAACAGATAAGCCTTTCACATAATCTTAATAGCCTAGATCTTTGATGTTGGGAAAAGTTAAAAAGATGATAGGGAAGATAATGAAAAATCAAAAGATGTTAGAACATGATCTTAGGCAAACAAGGTTAACAGTCGAGGCAATTTTGTAGCACCACCACATCCGTTTACCACTTAGCTAAGACTTCAATGATGAAGAGGATTTAAGGAAGTAGAAGAGGAGGATGCATTTAGTGAAGAAGATTGAGTTTATTTTTACTTTCCCAAAGACTTAGTTTTTTTTTTTTTTTTATTGGATGACCAATAATTTTAGACTAACTTTTGTTTTGGCTACTTGGTGTACACTTATTTAGATCTTTTGATAACTTTATAGGAACACACGATAATTAAGATGTTAGATTTACTACTAATTTAGTTTTCCTTTTTGTTAACTTCTTCTCTTTTCTAGTTTGTTTTCTTTTCATGTTGTAAGAAACCTTCAACTTTGGATAGCTTGATATGGATCTAGACACAAATTATTAATGTCAATGAAAAAGAAAATCAGGGAAGTTTCAATCATCTTTGACTTTTCTTTTCCCATTTTAATTATATTGTGCTTTCATGGTAATGTATATTGGGGACAATACACAATTTAAGTGTAGAGGGAAAAAAAAAACAAGAGATGCTAAATTATACATATATATATTTATATGTGTGAATGAGTATGTTTTGAGCAATTAAATCCTCATGATTCAAAGTTCCCTATTACTTAAGCCTAAGCACATACTTGGGGTTATGATAGATATTGGTAGGTTAAAGATTAGTTACTTATTTCAAATGAGATTGGTCCTTTGAAAGTTTCCTAAGGAAAAAAAAAAAAAAGTCAAAGTAGTTAGCAGTGAAAGAAATAATTAAGCAAAATAAATTACAAGTTGGTGAGGATTGGCCTTAGTTTGTTAGAAGAACAAGGTTCTTTCTTGTTAACAACCTAAGGAAATTGGTTAGGATCAGTAAGGATCAACCTTGGTCAGTCAAAAGAGTAAGGTTTCTTCTTACTACCAACATGAGAATTAAGATGGTATAGGTTGGCCTTGGTTTGTCAACAGAGTAAGGCCCTTTCCCATTGCATAAAAAATTGTACTTAATTAAAAGGAATCAAATTAAGAAAGCCTTAAATGAAAAAATAAAATAAGGAGATAATTTGGATGCGTTGATGTAACTTGCATTTACTTTGAGTTTTTGTAATAAAAATGGTACAAGGAAAATTTCTCTCTTCTTGCATTAGAGTGGTGAAATTCTTATAGTTCTTTCTTATTTGCTAATATATATATATATATTTATTTATAGTTTAGTTTCTATTTAAGTGATAAGGCTATCTCTGGATTATTTGGATTGGTTGTTAAAATTTAGTAGTTCTTCAATGTTAATATCTAAGTGTCCTAAGGGCATTACTAATGAAAGAAGAAATGGTGAATTTGAAGAAAATTAAGAGAAATTGGTAATCTTGTCCTTGTCGAGTCTAGTTTTTTCCTCCCGATTTATATAAATTAGGTTTTTTTAAACCAATCAATATTAAAGCCTATCTGTTTAATACTAACCATCGATTAGGGTTTAAAGAAAACTGATTCTTTTTACCTTGAAAATATTTTGGAGTTGCCACTTGACCAAAGTTAGGAAAAAGAGTTAATTTATAACCAATTAGATTGATCAGTTATAATTTAGCTACTACTCCTTTAATAAAATCGATTTTAAAAAACAATTTTGAACTAGAGATTTGGATTTAAGAGCTATCTTATTAAACCCTAAACGGGTGCCACTTTTAACTTTCCAAATTTAATTTTGCTTATCAATAATACCTTTTTTCAATTTTTAAATGACTAATCATATCACATATGACTAATTTAATTAATTTACACAAATATTTATAAAGATGAAAAAAAAATAAAACTTTCTATATTTTAAGTTGTCACATACATACGTATGAGTACCTAGGTACCCACTATTTGGGATTGAACTTCCATTGTTTATTTACCAAAAACATTAGTGACTTGAGTTGATTTTAATTTTTGAAAAAAGATTGGGTTTACGTTTTTACCCAGTTTCATTTATTTAAAAAAATTTCTTGAAGGATCCTAAATCAAGGTTTTGTTTTTGGAAACCCTAAAATAGTCCTAATTTGAAAAGGGTCCATTTATTTTTATTTATTTTTGGAAAATTGATTTTCTAAGTTATAAAGTAACTTTATTATTTTTATTTTTATTTTATTGTTATTATTTATTTATTCATTTATTTACTTCTTATTTTTATTTTTATTTTTTGGTTTTTTTGATCAAAACATGAAAACAAATAAAAATAAACTAAATACTTCTTTACCCTTTTTTTCCTCCTTCTTTTTCCTTTTCTTTTTTTTTCTTTTTCTCTTTTCTTTTTTTTTTCACTCTTTTTATCCCCTTTTTTCTTCTTTTTCTTTTTCTTTCTTTTTTTTTTCTTTTTTCGGATTTTTTATTACAATTACATTTACAACTAGAATAAAACAAAATTAAATTAAATTATTAAAGAAAAAAGCAAAACAATCGGATTTAAGAAAAGAAGCCGGACTAAATGCTTATGGGAGATGTAGGTCGATTCTAAAGCTTTGGATTGAATCGGTTCGAGCCGGCCAGATTGGGTTAGTTTGGAGTGCGTCAATACATGACAAGGAGTAGCAAGGCAATCGGAAGGTGTTTGATGGGTGACTCTAGGTGTTTTTTCAAGTGGGTAAACCCATTTTCATGGGTATCCTAGTGATGATGGGGTGTTTGGTGAGGGTACCATGGCCTAACTTGGACGTTGGTGGTGGTTGTCATGGTGGTAGGTCGTGGGAGGGTAGTCCATGCGCTTGGTGTTTAGGGTAGTGACAGTTCTTGCAGCGAATGGATAAGGATAGGGGCTGGTTTGCTGGGTTTAGTTGAATTGGTGTAGTCGAGAGGGTAGTTGTCATGGTTATGCGTAGTGGTTGAGGGATTGTAGTCAGCCGAGCATGGAGCAATGGGTAAGCAGTGTTAGATCTATTCAGGTTAGGGTTTGATGGTGGTTTGGTGTACGCAGTAAGAGAGATGATAAGATGGGGTCAAAGGAGAAACTTAGCTATGGTGTGCGGTGGTTATGATTACGTATAGGAGTATGGTTGTGATGGCCTTAACTGGGTGTTTTTGTCACTGGTAAGTGAGAGAGAATTGGTTGTATGTATGTGGGCATGTGCTAATCGATTAAGGGTAGATAGGTGGTGGAGATTGAGAGGGTATTGGATCATGGTTATGTATGGTTGTAACTGGGGCAATGAATTTGAGTGTTTGGTTGTAAGTGTAGTGGTGTTGGTGGCTGGAGCGTGGGCTCGCGAGAGTACTTAAGGAGTAAGGGTCTAATGAGTGTTGTTTCCTGTATACAAGGAGGAGTTGATCAATGGTGAAAGTTGGGTGAAGGGGATCGTGCATATGGTAGGGTAGGGTGTACAACTACTATACAATGGGTCTGATTGAGAGATAGAGAGAGGTAGTTATGTTTGTAAATGTGTAGGTAAAGTGAGAGAGAGAGAGTCAATTCGTGTTTTTTGTGTGTTTGGTGATAGCTCAAGAAGATAGACCCCTCCCCCCTGGTTGTTTTTTTTTTTTTTTTAAATGAGAAAGGGAAGGATAGAAAAGGAAAGGGGAGAAGAAAAAAGAAGGAAAGAAAATGTGTTATCGAGACTAATCCTAAGGTACTATGTGTCATAATTAGATACGTGGCCTAGTGATACCTTAACATGTGGTAGTATGTAGAGGGTGGAAAAGATAAAAGCAAAAGGCATTCTTTACCTTTGATGAGAGTTGAATCCCTAACCTCTAAGCTAAAACTAATTTCAAGTCCGTATGCTTATCCATTAGGTCGTTAGCTTATGTCTTTTTTATATGTGCAATTAAATTGCACATATAGACAAGGTTTTCCTAGGCTAGATTTGAATCTAAGCTAAAACTCAATGGTACTCTTCTTATTAAAACTTCTATTCTATTAAACTAAAAAAAATTTATTACTTTCTAAATTCATTAAATCCTCTATTTTCTCAACTTTTTTTTTTGTTTTTCTATTACTTTTCAATTTTCTATATATTTTTCTATCTTTTTATTTTTTCTAAATTTCTTATTTTTTGTGCTTTCTCCTATTTATCTATCTTTTTTGTATCTTTCCTAGATCTCTTTTTTTTTTCTTTAATTTTCTATTTATTGTATTTTTCCTAAATTTCTTTTTTTCTTTAATTTTTAATTTTTTTTATTTTTCCTAATTTAGGACCCTTTAACCTATTCTAAAAAAAATAAAAAAGGGAGATAAAAATAAGGTGTTTACAATTGCCCCTCTTTATAGTGAAGTTCGAGTAAAATTTTGCCATAAAGACAAAAAAGACACTATTTTTGCCCCAAGGTTAGAAATTATCCTAAAAAGTGTTACAGCTAGCTATTTATCCTAAGCCCAATCTATTGGAGACTTTGGTTAAGAAAGAGGTGGTGCCTTAGCTAAGAGATAGAAAGAAGAATTGAAGCTTAGTCGTGCCTTTATGTGCTGATGAACCAAAGTGGCAAAGCGCTCCTTGAGCTGGCTAAGACCTTAAAAAGATATTGAAAACCTTGATTGTATCTTATGAGTTGAATAACCAAGGGGAAACGGGCGAAGTGCTCCTTGAGTTAGCTAAGACCTTAAAAAGATAAAAACATAGTCATATTCTAATGAGCTAACTAACCAGCGCGAGTAAAGTGCTCCTTGAGCTAGTTAAGACCCTAAAAAGATATGTTGAAAACTTAGTCATGCCCTTATAAGATAATTAACTAAGGCGAGCGAAGTGCTCCTAAAGTTGTCTAAGACCTTAAAAAGATATGTTGAAAACTTAGTCGTGCTCCTATAAGCTAACTAACCAAGGTGAGTGAAGTGCTTCTTAAGCTAACTAAGGAGAAAACTTAGTCGTACCCCAATAAGCTGACTAACCAAGGCAAGCGAAGCACTCCTTGAGCTAGCTAAAACCCTAATGGCACGTTCACTTCATGAAATTGGAATTCTATTCCCTCCTTATTCCATCATCACCACGTTCACTTAGTTTTTTGTCACAAAATTGCAATTCTATAGGAATCCCTAGAATCTCTATTACTTAAAATCAAGTAATAGAGATTCTTCAATTTAACTAAGGAATTATGATTCCTCACCACTACCACCACCACCATCATTATCGTTACCGTTGTTGCTATCTCCACCACTACTGACCACCGCTGTTATTATTACCACTGCTACCACCCACCAACACCACCACTACTGCTATTACCACCACCACTGTTGCCGCCGCCACCGCCATTGCCGCCACCACTATTGCTGTTGCTACCACTATTACCGTCGCCACACCGTCGCCACCATTTCCACCACTACCAACCATCATAGCTACTTTCACCATTATCGCCGTTGCTACCGCCACTAACTACCATCGCCATCGTTACTACTGCTACTGACACCACCTATTACTTTAAGATTGAAAAAAAATGGACTGAGGATAATTTAGTCATTAAAGTTACATTACATGTCTATTCCTAAATTGCTTATAAATCCAACCAAACAAAGTAATATGTATTATACCCTTATTCCATTCCTTATGAAATTCCAATTCCATTCTCTTCTCATTTTATTCCATGAAGTGAATGTACCGTAAAAGAATAAGAAAACTTAGTCATACCCCACTAAGCTAACTAACCAAGGTGGGCGAAGTGCTCCTTAAGCTGGTTAAGACCTTAAAAAGATAAGTTGAAAATTTGGTTGTGCTCCAATAAGTTGACTAACTAAGGTAGGCGAAGTATTCTTCCAACTGGTTAAGACCTTGAAAAGATATGTTGAAAACTTGGTCGTGCCCCTATGAGTTGACTAATCAAGGCGAAATGGGTAAAACGCTCTTAGAGCTGGCTAAAACCCCTAAATTGAAATCTAGTAACACTCTTCTAAGCTAACTAACCTAAAGGGGAGTGTTTCTTGAGGACTAGTAATCTTAACTTTTGGAATCGATCCAAGATAAACTTGGTAGTGCTCCTTTGAGTTGATTATCCTAGGTAAAACCGGTAAAGTGCTCCTAAAGTTGGCTAAGACCCTAAATTGAAACTTGGAAGTGCTCCTTTGAGTTGACTATCCTAGGCAAGAGCATCTCCCAGGGACTAGCAACCCTAACTTTTAGAATCGATTCATGATAAACTTGGTAGTGCTCCTTTAAGCTGACAATCTTAGGTAAAATGGGTAAAGTACTCCTAAAGTTGGCGAAGACCCTAAATTGAAACCTGGTAATGCTCTTTTAAGTTGACTATCTTAAGCAAGAGCATCTCTTGAGAACTAGCAATCCTAACTTTTAGAATTAAGTCAAGATAAATCTGGTAGTGCTCCTTTGAGCTGACTATCTTAGGTAAAATGGGTAAAGCACTCCTAGAGATGGCTAAGACCTTAAATTGAAACTTGTTAGTGCTCCTTTGAGATGACTAACCTAAGCGAGAGTGTCTTTGGGGACTAACAACCCTAACTTTTAGAATTGATTTTAGATAAACCTGGTAGTGCTCCTTTGAGCCGACTATCCTAGATGAAATGGGTGAAGCACTCCTAAAGCTAGCTAAAACCCCTAAATTGAAACCTTGTAGTGCTCCTTTGAGCTGACTAACCTAGGCGGGAGCATCTTTGGTAGACTAGCAACCCTAAATGAAATTGATGATGAGAAAAAGTGTCCTTTAGGCTTGCTTGAGAGGAATTAGTAAAAGAAAGTGCCCTATGGGCTTACTAAAAGGAATCAATGATGAAAGGGAGTGCCCTTTAGGCTTGCTAAGAGGATTTGATGAGGAGAAGTGCCCTATGGGCTTGCTTGAGAGAAATTAGTGAAAGAAAGGCTCAACAAGCTTGCTAAGAGAAATTGAAGATAAAAGGAAGCACATTTTGGGCTTGCTTGAGAGAATTTAGTGAAGAGAAGTGCCTTATAGGCTCACTTGAGAGAACTTAGTGAAGAGAAATGCCCTATGGGCTCACTTGAGAGAAATTAGTAAAAGAAAGTACCCAATGGGTTTACTAAGAGAACTTGGTAAACAGAAGTGCCTTATAGGCTTGCTAAAGGAAATTGAGGATAAAAGGAAGTGCCTTATAGGCTGGTTTGGGAGAAATTATTAAAGGAAAGCCCCTTACGAGCTTGCTAAAAAGAAAGAGAAGTGCCCTATAGGCTCGCTTAAGAGAAATTGGTAAACGAAAGCGCCCAATGAGCTTGCTAAGAGAACTTGGTGAACATAAGCTCCCTATGGGCTCGCTAAAGGAAATTAAGGATAAAAGGAAGCACCCTATGGGCTCGTTTGGGAGAAATTACTAAAGGAAAGCACCCTATGAGATTGCTAAAAAGAAAATGGTGAAGAGAAGCATCCTATGGGCTTGCTCTAAAGAAACTGTTGATGAAAGTGCCCTTTATGCTTGCTAAGAGGATTCGATCAAGAGAAGCACCCTATGGGCTTGCTTAAGAGAAATTGGTAAAAGAAAGCACCCAACAAGCTCGCTAAAAGGAATTGATGATTAAAGGAAGCGCCCTTTGGGCTCGCTAAAAGGATTCAATGAAGAGAAGCACCTTATAGGCTTGTTAAGAAGAACTGATGACGAAATGAAGTGCCCTAAAGGCTTACTTGAAATGGTGAAATAACACTAATGAATAAAGAAGCGCCCTACGAGCTCGTTGAAACCCTAAAGTGATTGATGAAGGGAAATGCTCTATGAGATCACTAAGACCTTGAAGAGAGTTTGATGAATAGGGAATAGCACTATGAGCTTGTTGAAATGCTGAAGTAAGATTAGTGGATAAGGAAGGGCCCTATGAGCTTGCTAAGAGAAGTTGGTAAAGAAAAGCACCCTATGGGCTCACTATAAGGAATGGGTAAGGTGAATGCCCTATGGGCTTGCTAAAAACCTTAAAGGAAATTAATGAAAGAGGGGGTAGCGCTTTGAAAGTTGGCTAAAACCCTAGAAAGATAGGATGACGCCCTAAAGGGTAGCTAGAACCCTAAAAAGATGGGACGATACCCTAAAGGGTAGCTAGAACCCTAAATAAAAGAGGGGATAACGCTTTAAGAGCTAGCTAGAACTTCTAAAAATGAAAGACAGGAGAACTCCCTAAAGGCTAGCTAAAATCTCAAAAATGAAAGATGAGACAACACCTTCAAGGTTGGGTAGATCCCTAAAGAGAACAGAAGAAGGGACATCACTCTAAGAAGGGACAACACTCTAAGAGCTGGCTTGAACCCTAAAAACAGAAGACAGGATAGTGCCCTAAAGGTTGGCTAGAACCTAGAAAAGAATAGAAGAGGGGATAGTATTCTAAGAGCTAACTTGAACCTTAAAAATGAAAGACCGGATAACACTCTAAAGGCTTGCTAGAACCCTAAAAAGAATAAAAGATGGGATAATGCTCTAAGAGCTAGCTTGAACCCTAAAAATGAAAGACAGGATAGCACCCTAAAGTCTTGATAAAACCCTAAAAAGAATAAAAGATGGGACAGTGCTCTAAGAGTTGGCTTGAACGCTAAAAAATAAAAGACGGGATAATGCCCTAAAGGTTGGCTAAAAGTCAATGCTCTAAAGGTTATCTGGAACCTTGAAAAGAATAGAAGAGAGGATCGTTCTCTAAGAGCTATCTTGAACCCTAAGAGGAACTGACAAAAGTAAGGGTAATTCTTTGAAAGCTGGCTAGTGCTCTAGAATGAAAGACGGGACAGTGCACTAAAGGTTAGCGAGATCCTTAAAAATGAAAGACGGGACAGTGCCCTAAAAGCTAGTTGAGTCCTTAAAAATGAATTAAAAGAGGGGATAGTGCTCTAAGAGCTAGCTTGAACCCTAAGAGATGTTGATGAAGGATTGAACCTTAAAAATGAATGATAGCATAGCACCCTAAAGGCTAGCTAAAACCCTAAAAAGAATAAAAGATGGGACAGTGCTCTAAGAGCTAACTTGAACCTTAAAAAATAAAAGATGGGATAGCACCCTAAAGGTTGGTTAGAACCTTAAAAAGAATAAAAGATGAGTCAATGCTCTAAAGGTTGGCTAAAACCCTAAAAAGAATAGAAGAGGGGATTGTACTCTAAGAGCTGTCTTGAACCCTAAGAGGAATTGACAAAAGCAAGGGTAATGCTTTGAAAGTTGGCTAATGTCCTAGAAAGGAAGATGGGATGGCACACTAAAGGTTAGCAAGATCCCTAAAAATGAAAGATGGGACAGTTCCTTAAAAGCTGGTTGAGTCCTTAAAAACGAATTAAAAAAGGGGATAATGCTCTAAGAGCTGGCTTGAACCTTAAGAGAAGTTGATGAAGGATTAAAGAAGTAAAGTAAGGAAAGCAACTAGTTTTAAAAGACTTCTTGACTTGGAAAAGTATTTACAAGGAAATTGTTGAAAAACCATTTATGAAGAATGCATTAGTGATAGGCCCTTTGATTTGAAAAAGAGTTAAAGGATATTAAAAACTATAATAGCGAAGAATGATTTAGACTATTATGGTCAATTTAAAAAACTTGTGACTATATTGGAAAAGAAAGGGATAACATGAATTGAAAGCTTGGCTACTCAAGTCGACATGGATTGGACAAAAAATCTTATGATAGGCCTATACTTTCTCTCTCTTCTTCTTCTTTTTTTCTTGTTTCCTTTTTTCTTTTTCTTTTTTTTTTTTGAAAGTTTGCTAATGGTTATAAATTCTTATTTAAGGAACAAGTTTATAACTACCCTTTTCTTTGGTAACCATATAGGGTTTTTCAATGGACCTAACCTTAGGGCTTTCTCATAAGGCTTTATGATTTTAAAGATTCCTTTCTTAGGGAAAAAGATAACTCATTATTAATTTAGTTGAATAGGACTTCCTTGCTAACTCTCGATTTAGATTTCACCATTGACTATAGTTCTAAAAATTACAGTCCATTTTGTAAGTGACATACTTTAATCAATTCGTTAGGTCTTTTTTTGGTTCAACATTTATGAATTTAGGCTTTTGGTTTAAGGGTTTCAAAAATGACTACTAAGGAGACCTATTTTGAAAAAAATATTGTTATTAATCCTGGGTGTATAAGTTGAAAACCTTAGGAAAAATTAGAAGTATGCTTGCCCTAGTTTCAAAAACAATTTTTATTAAGGATAGATTATCTTTCAAGATTGGAAGAACTTTTACTGTGTAAGGGTGGTATTATGGGTAGGAAAGCCTTGTGTGATTCAACTTAGGTAAGAGAGACTTTAGAGTGGATATAGAGATTTTAGGTTTTTGAGCTTTGGAATGTGATTTAGGGTCTTGTCTCTTTGGGACTGTTTAGACTCCTAGCCTTTTGATTTGGTTTGGTTACCCTTACTAGGATGTGAAATATTTCTTGTGGCTTTTGTCTTACGCTCAGGCCAAATTCTTTGGCTTCTTTTCTTCTTTTTTTTTTCTTTTTTTTTTTTTAATTGCTTTGCCCCATTATCTATTACTGTTCTCTCTCTTCTTTAGTCCCAAGAGTGATTATTCCCATTGCCGAGTTTTTTCTTTATAAATGATTCAAGGCCCTAAATCCATGGATTTCTAGTGTATGGGCTTAAGGAATTTAATAAGGAATTGGCTCTTCTTCATTTCAAAGAAAAATAATTTATTAGAAATAAAAGTCGTTTTTTGAATTAACGTTACTTAAGCAAGCATAAACTAATCTTACTCTTATCTCCTAATCAATGACCCTAACCTTTGAATTGCCCTATTATAGGGTGGTTCCTGACAGGATTTAAATTTGAAAATTCTCTAAATTGGTCAAATGGGGTTAATAAAGGGTAATCGTATTTGGGATTTAAAAATGAATGCCTATCTTCATTTTAATCTATGTATTACATTTAAAGTGAACCTCCTTTAAGGAATGAGCCCAAAGTATCCTCACTTTTATGTCGTTCAACTCTCAAAGTGTTTCAGGTTCATGTATGGAATATAGTTTGCCTCTTTTTATTCTAAACCTTTCAAAAGTGAGTTACCAATTTCTTAAGGAGGAATATATATTTATTTACCTAAGGTGAAGATTAGCTTTGCCCTTTAGTTTCTCAAATCATGCCCCAATATTTGACTTTGTGTTTTGGCTTAGTATACGATTGGGCTTGGCTTTCTAAATAGACCAGAGATTTTGGCTTGGCTTGGCTTGGTTACCTTTATAAGATGAGGATTGTGTTTAGGTCAGTTGCCTCGATGGGCTGTGATTCATGTTTGGATTGGCTGCCTGGCCAAGTGGCTTATGTTTGGGTAAGTTGCTTAAATAGGCCTAAGGTTGGTGTTTAGATTGAATGCTTAGCCAAGTGGTTTGTGTTTAGGTCGAATGGCTGAATGGGTCGAGGTTGGTGTTTAGATTGAATGGGCCAAGGGATTAGTGTTTAGATTGAATGGGCTAAGGGATTAGTGTTTAGGTTGGATGGACCAAGGGGCTCATATTGGCTTCCTTAATAGGTTGAAGGGCCTCGTGTGGTTTGGAAACCAAGTATTTGGGTTAGTTACTTGAGTGGGCCAATGGCTTGAGTTTGTGTTAGCTCCTTAAGCTCATAAGGATTTATAGCCATCAGTAGCTTTTCTTCTCATTTTTATTTTTTTCAATTTTTGTTTCTTATTTCTTCTTCTTCTTTTATTTTTGAGAGAGAGAAAGATAAAGTTTTATTTTACAGAAAATAATTTACAAATTAGGATGGTGATTATTAGGGTTTTAGTTTATAAGTTTATGGATTTTATTTACATTTCCCTAAATGAGAATGAATGGTGGTTAGATAACTGTTTATTGAAGGACTATTTACAAGGATAGGAATGTTAAAGAATGAAGAACAATAAACTAAAGAGAACTTTATTATTTTAAAAATAAAAAAACCAAAAAAAAAAAAAAAGGCAGAACCTAACATTTATTCTGAAACTTGATATTTATTCTAAGCTCTGTGAATTGGAAAAAACCCTACATTAAGTCTCGTATATGAGCCTTAAGGTTCTCTATCATTTCATAGGTATCCTTAATGACTTGTACTAGAATGGCCCTTAAGGCTCGATTGTGAACTTCAGAACACTTAGCTTTTCTTTCAAATAAGCAATCTCATCCCTCAACAACTACTCACGAATCCTAGATATGTCTTATGGCCTATCATTCCCTTGATTGTTTGCTTAGTTGTATGCTATTCTAGGTCTACACAATTTTGAGCAAGACTCAATCATCAATGTAACAAAAGAAAGCATATGGAAATATGCAAATGTTAGGATCGTTTAGGTTAATGCATTACTTCTTAAGTTGCAACCCTACTGTTATTTTCAAAAATTTGATTGCATTAAAACTCTTAAACAGTTAGTAAGGTTGCAATTCTTAAGGTAGTATATTAACTTAAGCTCAAAGGGGAGTATATATAATTAGGATGGGTTCTAAAAGGTCCTTAAGCTTTATGACCTCACTTGTTTTTAGAAAACACCTTCATTGGTCGCATTACAACTTAAGTACAACACTTGACCACATCACTCAGAGCCTACACAATGGCCCCCTTCTTAGGGTCTTAAGATGGCTTGGGTTTGACGGCATCTACCCTGCATTTTTAATGCAATAAATGAACCCCCCATGTCCTGATGTATGTGATATGCAAAATAAATACGATAATCAAAACAAAATATACACATGAAGTTAATAACAAATACATAAATAAATATACAATTAAATAAATGAATAAACAAACAACTAAAGAACAAGGGTATTTTGAAAAGCAATTTTAATTTTTGAGAGTTTTTAAGTAGTTAGTCTTCTTAACGTCTTTAGTAGAATTGCTAAACTGTCGAGCTTAGTTTTTTCCTCTCGATTTTTATAAATTAAGTTTCTTTAAACCAATCAATATTAAACCTTATTTGTTTAATATTGACCCTTAACTAAGGTTTAAAGAAAATCAATTCCTTTTACCTTAAAAATATTTTAGAGTCACCACCTGATCAAAGTCAGGAAAAGAAGTTAAATTATAACTAATTGGGTGAATCAGTTATAATTTAGTTACTGGTCTTTTGATAAAATCAATTTTAAAAAATAGTTTTAAAACTAGAAATTTGGATTCAAGGGCTATCTTATTAAACTTTAAATAGGTACCATTTTTTAACTTTCCAAATTTAATTTTTCTTTTCAATAATACCCTTTTTCAATTTCTAAATGACTAATCATATCACATGCGACTAATTTAATTAATTTATACAAATATTTACAAAGATGGAAAAAAAAATAAAACTTTATATATTTTAAGTCGACTCATACTTACGTATGAGTGCCTACGTATCTGCTATTCGGGATTATATTTTCATAATTTGTTTACCAAAAACATTAGCAGGTTGAGTTGATTTAAATTTTTGAAAGGAGATTGGGATTATGTCTTTACCTAGTTTCATTTATTTAAGAAAATTTCCTAAAAGATCATAAATCAGGGTTTTGTTTTTTGAAACCCTAAAATAGTTCTAATTTGGAAAGGGTTCATTTATTTTTGGAAAGTCGATTTTTTAAATGATAAAATAAATTTATTATTATTTTTTTATTTTATTGTAATTTATTTATTTATTCATTTATTTACTTCTTATTTTTATTTTCTATTTTTTTTATTAAAACGTGAAAATAATAAAAATAAACTAAATACTTCTTCCCCCCTTTTCCCCCTCTTTCTTCTTTTTCCTTTTCTTTTTTTTTTCTTTCTTTTTATCCCCTATTTTTTATTTTTCCTTTTTTTTTATTACAATTGCATTTACAATTGGAATAAAACAAAATAAAATAAAACTAATTAAAAAGAAAAGAAAAAGCAAAACAGTCGAATTTAAAAAAAGAAGCCAGACCAAAAGCTTATAGGAGACGTAGGTCAGTTCTAGAGCTTTAGATCAAGTCGATTTAGGCTAGTTGGATCGGGTTGGTTTGAAGTGGATCAACACGTGACCCACATGTACATACAATAAGGAGGAGCAAGGTGATTAGAGGGTATTAGATGGGTAGCTTCAAGCATTTTTTCAAGCGGGTAAACCCATTTTCATAGGTATCCTATTGATGATGGATGGATTGGTGAGGGTGCCATAGCTTAACTCGGATATTAGTGGTAGTTGTCATAATGGTGGGTTATAAGAGGGTGGTTTATGTGCTTGGTGTTTGGGGTAGCAACGGTTGTTACAACAAATGGATGAGGATAGGGGCTGGTTTGTTGGGTTTGGTTGAATTGGTGTAGTCGAGAGGGTGGTTGTCATGGTTATGCATAACGGTTAAGGGAGTGGGGTCAGCCGAGCATGGAGCAATGGGTAAGCAACATTAGGTCTATTCGGGTTGGGGTTTGATGGTGGTTTGGTGTGTGCAACAAGAGAGATGATAGGATGGGGTCAAAGGAGAAACTTAGCTATGGCATGCGATGGTTGTGATTACGTGTAAGAGTATGGTTGTGATGGCCGTGATTAGGTATTTTTGTAATTAGTGAGCGAAAGAGAATCGGCCGTGTGTGCATGGACGTATGCTATTCAACTGAGGGTGGATAAGTGGTGGAGATTGAGAGGATGTTAGATCATGGTTATGTGTGGTTGTGACTGTGTTTGTTTTGAGAGAGGTTCTTAGTATACGCTATTGGGGCTGTGAATTTGGGTGTTCGATTTTAAGTGCAGTAGACGTTAGTGGCTGGAGTGTAAGCTTATGTGAGTGCTTAGGGAGTGGGGGTCCAATGAGTGTTGTTTCGTGAGCTTAGGTAGGAGTTGATCACCCCCTCAGTTGTTTGTTTGTTTATTTTTTCAAACGAGAAAGGGAGGGAAAGGAAAGGAAAGAAGAAAAAAGGGGGAAGGAAAATGTGTTGTTGAGGCTAATCATAAGGTGCCATGTGTTACAATCAGACATGTGGCCTAATGATACATGTGATAGTGCATAGAGGGTGGAAAAGTTAAAAGCAAAAGGCATTCTCTACCTTTGATGAGAGTTGAACACCTAACCTCTAAGCTAAACTCAATTTCAAGTCCGTATGCTTATCTATTAGGTCGTTGGCCTGTGCCTTATTTACATGATATATAGACAATGTTTGCCTAGGCTAGAGTTAAATGTAAGCCTACTCTTACTTATTAAAACTTCTATTTTATTAAATTTAAAAAAAAATTGTTATTTTCTAAATTCCTTAAATCCTCTATTTTTGGGACTTTTTTTTTTCATTTTTTGGTGACTTTTCAATTTTCTATATACTTTTCTAAGTTTTTTCCAATTTTTTGTATTTTTTTCTAAATTTCTTATTTTTTATGCTTTCTCCTATTTTTCTATCTTTTTGAATTTTTCTAAATCTCTTATTTTTTGGGTTTTTATTTTTATTTTCTATTTTTTTATTTTTCCTAAATTTCTTTTTTTTTTTGTTTTATTTAATTTTCTTTTTTTTTTTTCATTTTTCCTAATTTAGGACCCTTTAACCTATTCAAAAAAAATTTGAAAAATAAAAAAGAAGGGTAAAAATGAGGTGTTTACAATCCTACTTTTGTTTTGATTGTTTTGCTTGACAATAAGCAAAAGCTTAAGTATGAGACAATTTGATAACACTCATTTAACATATATATATTTTAGGGTAGTTTTGTATAATTTTATCCATTATTTGTGTCAATAAATTGATAATTTGGAGCTTAACTGGTTATTATTTCATCTATAAATGTTTTAGAAGCTTTCAATAAGTTTTTGAGTAACTCTATGGAGTTTTTGAGCTTTAATGAAGAAGTGCATTAATCGAACTACTCAATTGAGTGAAGTCTAGACAAAAATTAGTGTCTAAAGAGGAACACATGCAACATCATGGCTATGTACTCTATACATGTACCCCTTATCTAATAATTTTATTGAAAAATACAAGTTGCATGTGAAAAAGAAGAGCATGCCTAGAAATCATGGTTGTGATCTACAGTGTATACATGTTATGATTTAGAAACCTTTTAATTTTGGAAAGCTTCTCTATAACCCTTAGTCTAAGTCCTATATATACAGCCTTAGGCTTAATATTCAGAGAAAGCCTCTTGAGGAAAATTTGTATAGGGTAAAGTATAGGGGTTTCTCATGCCTCTTAATCTCTTTTCCTTTGCTTTCATGTTGTAATTTAATTTTCTTTGTGAATAATTTATTGAATCCTAATTCAATGTGACAATTGCTTTTACTTTTCAATCTATGATATTATGTTTTGTGATCTAATTATATTGTTTGTGATGCTTTTAATTCAATATAGCTAGCTATTGAGTTATTGTATGAATTTACTATAGAGCTTGCGAGATCTTATAGTTAGATGGATTGATGCAATAAGAAGTAATTGAGTAAAGTAAGCAATTTGCTATTTGATTTCTTTAGATTAGAGCAACCTAATAAAGGGTTCAAGATCTTAATGTAATCTTGAGATACTTTATTATAAAAGTGATTTGGGTAGAATATACCTAAGGCTAAGAATTAATTAAAAGATACGAGTCCAATTAATTCACATTAGTAATCTCTAGGGTCTAAAAGTGTAATTGAGATTGAAAGTTGCATAGAGTTAGGTAATTAATAATAGATTTACTAAGGATCACGTTTTCCATTATTTAATTCATTCGCTTAATTATTTATTTTATTGTTCATTTATTTTATTATTCTTGTTTTAATTACTTTCGTTTAATTGAATATAATTATTTCTCTGAATTGATTAGTTAGATAATTAGTAATTTTAGGAAAAATTGTTAGTAATCTAAGCTTTCCTCAATTTTATGGTTCCTTATAGGGTGGGCAACTTGGGGTCAAATCCATGTTATGCTATAACTTGACTAGATGCACTTGTCTAAGGGTGGTATTAGTCCCTATATTGCTAGAGCCTCACCGGATATATAGAAGATAGCATTTAGGACATACTATGGGCACTACAAGTTTAAAGTGATGTTATTTGGGCTTACTAATGCCTAGTAGCCTTTATGGACTTAATGAATAAAGCTTTTAAGGAATTTTAGGTAAGTTTGTAGTAGTATTCATAGATGACATCCTAATATACTCCAAGAGTAGAGAAGAGCATGAAGAAAATCTCAAGTTAGATTTGGGTGGGTTAAAGAAAGTGGTTATATGATAAGTTTAAGAAATGGCGGTTCTAGTTAGAGCAAGTGACATTTCTGGGTCATGTAATAAACAAGTATAGTATATTGGTAGACCTTGACAAAATTATGGGAATAGTAGATTGGCCAATATTGAAGACAACTATAGAAATTAGAAGCTTCTTGGGATTAACTAGTTACTATAGAAGGCCTGTGGAGAGATTCTTAAAGTTAGCTACACTACTAATAAGACTACTTAGAAGGAGTGAAGTTTAATTAGGATGATCACTATGAATAGAGTTTTTAGAGGTTGAAGCAAAAGTTAGTGACAACCCTTGTACTTACATTACCTAGCAATGGTGAAGTGTTTACTATATATAGTGATGCCTCATTATAGGCTTGGATTGTGTTTTGATGCAAAATGCTAAGATAATAGCCTATGCATTTAGGCAATTGAAATGGTATGAGAAGAACTACATGGTACATGATCTAGAATTAGCGATTGTTGTATTACCACTAAGGTTCTAGAGACATTATCTCTATGGAGAGAAGTATAAAATCTATACTAACCACAAGAGCCTCAAAGATATGTTCACTCAAAAGGAACTCAACATAAGACTTAGGCGGTGGTTAGAATTGATAAAGGATTATGATGTGGAAATACTATATCACTGAGTAAAGCTAATATGGTAGCTAATGCACTTAATAGAAGAAAACAAGGTAACATGGCTACTATGATTACTACTTAAACACATTTGGTAGAGGATATACGTTGGTTAAACTTACACATAATGACACAAGGGTTAGGAGCTTGCTTGGAAAATTTAAGAATATAGCTAATGCTAATTAATAGGATTAAGATTGCATAGGTAGAAAATGTGGGAATTCAAGTGATAAAACTAAAGGATGAAGCAAGGTAAGGTACTGGAGTTCAATTTGTATATAGGTGGCATTTTGAGATATAGGAACTATTTATGTGTATTGAGTCGGTCAACATTAAAGAATGAGATACCAAAGAAAGCTCATTACTTTAGGTATTACATGCACTTGGGTAATACCACAATGTATAAGGATCTTAAGAGCTGTTATTGGTGGAGCGATATGAAGAGGGAGATAGTTGAGTATGTGGCTCAGTGTTAGACTTGCTAGTTGATTTGGATTGAACACTAGAGACCTATAGGGCAGTTATAATCATTGCCAGTGCTTGAATAGAAGTGGAAACGTATGGTTATGGACTTCATCATAGTACTCTCGAATACAATGGCAAAGCATGACGCTGTGTGGGTAATAGTTGATAGGTTGACAAAGTCGGCACATTTAATTCCTATCAAAATCGGGTATACTTTAGAGAAGTTAGCTTAGTTATATACTGGGTAGATTGTGAGGCTACATGGTGTACTTGTGACTATAGTTTCAAACTGGGATGCAGGTTTGTTGGTAGGTTCTAAAAAAGCTTACTTAAGGTTCTAGGTACCAAATTTTACTTTAGTACAACTTTCCACCTATAGATTGACAAATAGTTGGAAAGAACCAATCAGATATTAGAAGTCTTGTTGAAAGCTTATGCTTTTGATTAATGTGGAAACTAGGATGACCACCTTCTATTGGTTGAGTTTGCTTATAATAATAGCTATCATGTGACCATTCAAATGGCACAATATGAGGTCCTTTTTGGTAGGAAGTGTAGATCTCCGATACATTAAGATGAAGTGGTAAGGCGTTTTATGACAAGAAGTATAGATCTCCAATACATTAGGATAAGGTCGGTGAAAGGAAGATGTTGATCCTTTGTTGGTATAGGATGCAGGTGATAAGACAAAGGATGCAGTTGGCTTAGAGTTGCTAGAAGAGTTATACCGATAAGAAATGCCAACAATTAGAGTTTTAAGTTGGTGACTTCAACTTGTTGAGAGTATCACCAACAAAGGGTATTATGAGATTTGGACTCAAAGGCAAACTTAACCCTAGATATGTGGGATCTTTTAAAGTCTTGGAGAGAATTGCAAGTATGGAATATAGATTAGCACTATTGCCTAACTTAGCTAGAGTATACGATGTATTTCAAATGTCCATACGAGGAAACATATAAAAACCTAGATTAAGAGACAGCTTAGGAACGATTGGATATGAGACCAAACCTAACAACATTTGAACGACCTATTCAGATTGTGGACATGAAAGTATGAAAACTGAGGAGGCAAGTGATCAAGTATGTAAAAGTTCAATAGAGTAATTAGACTAAGCAAGAAGATGCTTTGGAGTTGGAGGAAGAAATAAGGGGAGAATATCCTGAGCTCTTTGACTATATAGGTAACTTTTGATGACGAAAGTTCTTTTAAAGGGAGGGGGATTAGGTTTTGAGGGGGTAGGGGTGTGGGAAGGGAGTGGATGAAGGATGTAATAAACCTAATTTTTAATGAATTTTGTATTTAAATAGAAGGTTTATTAAATAATTAAAGGGAGTAGCAAGGGAGGGATTAAATATAAAGTTTAAGGGTAAATCTATCGATTGGAGGATCAAGGATGCAACAGTTGGGAAGGATACATTTATAGAATAAAAAGCATTTTTTCTCTCTCTTCCTCTTATAAACTAACATATTCTTTTCCTTGGCTTCACAATTTCAAACTCTTAACCACAAACAACTTCAAGAACCAAAGTTAAGTGAGGAGATTATTGTGTTTTTCATTCGTATGAAGATAGTGTATGTAATCTAATATGTTTTTTGTTGAAACTTTGGAGTTTGGTGTGTTTCTTGAACAAGAATATCAAGAATCATGCTTTTTGGAAACTTAGGGTTTAATAAGTAAAAT
This sequence comes from Lumnitzera littorea, assembly GCA_024138015.1. Taxonomy (NCBI): domain Eukaryota; kingdom Viridiplantae; phylum Streptophyta; class Magnoliopsida; order Myrtales; family Combretaceae; genus Lumnitzera; species Lumnitzera littorea. The sequence goes on from JAMXBB010000002.1 coordinate 60,914,501, forward strand.
TCTAAATAATCATGGAAGGAAAATTGTCTAAAGTGATTATTGTAGGAAACTTGTTGATGTTCTTAAGTCCTTCAACAAATTCTTGAAGAAAGGAGAAGAAGAATAAGTTGTTGGATAGACCTTCATCATCATGTAAGTTTCTTTTGTTCATGATTAGATACTTCAAAGTAATGCTCAATATGATATTTGAAGTGGAAAGGATGTAATTCAGTATTGAGATATTAGTTTTTGGAATGTATTTTGAAGTTAAAATTATTTTAGAACAGGGTTCTACATTTGATTTTTGAACTAGAATAAAATGGAAGGAAAATTTGTGAAAAGGAAAATAAGACACTTCACATAAACTAGCCAGACAAGTCTAATAGGAGCTGGCTTACTGGTGAGGGTTGTTCCTTTGTAAACTTGATTTGGTTCAATTGCCAGAATTGTCTTGATAATATTTTTGGATTCCAACTTGACTGTACATCATCCAATTCACCTAAAACTTACATGTTTTTATTCCAAATTTGTTCTTATCAAACTAACTTAAGATAAAACACAAATAAGACTTAGAATTAAACCCAAATTGCTAAATTAATCACCTCATATAGTCTAAATAACTTAAGTTGCTTTTAGGGGGTCTTCAACTATAGTAACTCTATCATTTTAGTATGGGAATAGGGTTCTAATACTTACTGAACCATATTCTTATTTTAGGTTTTAGTATCAAGACTAGTTGTTTAGAGAATCAAGTATTGACTAAGTTCAGTAACTTAAGTACGGGGTTATATGTTTGTTGTTAAGTGATTGTTAGTTATAAGCTAAAATTGAACTTAATCATATCCAACTTTAATGTTAACTGTGTTATATGTGTAAACCTCGTAAATCTAGCTTTCTAAGTATATAATCAAACTTGCATACTGTAGATAATTTCCTTAAGTTAATAGAATAGATAAATTTAAAACCAATCAAAATTTTAATTCTAAACTTAAAACAAATATGAAAAACCCTAACTTATTAATTGAAATTCTAATCATGTACGAAAACTTTAAACCCTAAACATGTGTAATTGTAAGAGATTGACCTTAAACCTAATAAAAAACCTTAATTGCATATGAAAACTCTAAACTCTATATGCATGTACATATGATAAATTGAACTCAAACCCGATCAAATCCCTAATCACATATAAAAATCCTAAACCTTAGATATGAGTAGATACTAGAGATGTTAACCAAATATGATAAAAACTTTAAGACTTAAATTTGAAGTTTATAAATATACCAATTTGTTATGAAAACGATAAAACCCTAATGGAGCCAAATAATGCGACAATATGTTAAATCACATAAAATTGCTAGTGAATGATTGGAGATAATTTTTAAATGCTTATAAACATAAAAATACTAAATTAATTCATTAAAAATTATAATATTATTTTATAATTACTATTAACCTTATATTTATATAGATAAGTTAGTATTATGTTAATTTAGACATTTATTGGTTATTTAGACAATATGTAGTAAATATTAATAGCATAATTTATAAATTACCTTATAGGTATATTATTTATTATTCTAAATATTATTTATAGAGTTAGAAATATGTAAGAAAATTCTAATATATGTTTTATTGATTTATTACATTTGATTTTCTATTTTCCTCTTCATTTTTTTCCTTTCTCTATTTTCTTTTTGTTTCCAAATATTATATATATATATATATATATACATGTAATATTTTAGGAGTTAACCAAGTCAATGTTTGACTAACTCAACATGTTAATAAGTCAATGTGTCATTTTCAATTGCATTTAATTTTCTTATCTTTTCTTTTTGTCTTCCTTATTCTTTTCTTTTTTTTTTCCCTTCCATTCTTTTCCTTTTGCTNAACATATATATATATACTCATCTATCTACACATATTATAGTACATAGATACATATAACAAAGTTTTAAAAAGAAATGAATTAAACACTTAAAAGCTATTATCTTTACATAAAGTTTCTAAATTCTTACATTAAAATACATGCTAGGTATATCAAAAATAAGACGACACAAAAATACACCAAGAAAATACATAAAAAAATACTTTTACATAGAAGACTAATACTAATATTATGTAAAGGAAAGATAATTACTTGTCTTAATATAGAGTTTAATAAAAAGTCCTCCTCTTAATCTTCCCTTTTAAGTGTTAAAGGTTAGGTGGTTTGATGTTATGTTTGGAAGTTCAGAAAATGAATAAGAAAATGAGGGGAAAAAATGATGAAGTATGTGTGTATATTGGTCGGTTCAATTGGAAGGATAAAGTGGGTCCATTCTGTATGTCATTTGAAGACAATTTAAGAAAATAGAAGAAGACTCTAGGGGGAGCACATAGTCACAGCAAAAGGAAAAGAATGGAAGGGAAAAAAAAAAGAAAAGAATAAGGAAGACAAAAAGAAAAGATAAGAAAATTAAATGCAATTGAAAATGACACATTGACTTATTAACATGTTGAGTTAGTCAAACATTGACTTGGTTAACTCCTAAAATATTACATGTATATATATATATATATATATAATATTTGGAAACAAAAAGAAAATAGAGAAAGGAAAAAAATGAAGAGTAAACTAGAAAATCAAATGTAATAAATCAATAAAACATATATTAGAATTTTCTTACATATTTCTAACTCTATAAATAATATTTAGAATAATAAATAATATACCTATAAGGNAAAAAAATCAATAAAATTTAATAAAGTGCCACGTGGACCACTAAAATAATGCCACACTAGCAATTTAATTCCAATTAAATAACTAAATCGAAAACTTCAAAATAATTAGAGAATAATAATAGTAAAATTAATTAAGTAAATTTATAATAATAAAAATTTTCAATATATAGCAAATTAAGCCTAAAAAAGGAAAATAATAAAGTCTACATAAATTAAAGCTAAAATATAGAAATTATAAAATTATAAAATTTTGAAATTAATTAAATCATAAAAACTAAAGAAAAACTTGAAAATTTATAAATACAAATAGTAAAATCAAAATAATTAAATTTGTAACAATTTAAGCTTATTTTGGAAAATGTGGGTTTTAACATTTAAAATAAACCCTGCTACATGAATATATGCTAAAAAATAATAAAAATTGACTATAAGTTTATAAATAACGGAATTAGAATGAAAAAGTTGTATACAATTTAGGATTTAGAGAAAACTAATGGATATAAGTAAATTGATTATATTATTTAAATAATAAGATCTTACAAATAAATAACTATGATAAAACTTCAATTAAATAAAGAAATAACTAAACGTAATTATTTACAAGTATACGTATATCATTTCTTATGAAAGGAAATTGATAGACACATGTTATAAAGTATGAATAAAATAAAACTATAAAATATGAAATTCTTCAAAAGATTAAAGTGTTATACATATATACACATGCTTAAAAGTTAAGGTGTTTTGAAGAAGATATATTTATATATCAAATAATGATATATATTAGCATAAAATAGTAATAATAATAGTAATAATACTGATGACAATAAAATGAAATCATACATTCATACATTTATGGGAAATAAATTGAATATAAGTATACATATACGTATAATATAATCTTAGAATAATACTACAACGTAACTAAGTTAAATTTTTTAATTATTTAAATCTTTGATTTCAATATTTCCACCTAGCTCTATTATTTTAACCGACTTAATTATTTTATCTAATTTAACCAAATATACTACTAATTATCTTATTATACATGGAAACTATAATTAAAACTATAATATAACAAATACTAACATAAAACTTATGAAAAGCGAGAAAATCTGAACTTGTATAATATTATTAATTTGAATATTATTACTTATATGATTAAAGTGGATATTATTACGTATACAATAAAATAATATTTCCTAAACATCACAATAAATAAGTTAATCAAACTTTATCAATAAAGAAGCCTATTTGAACTTAATAAGAATCTACTATAAAAAATGTAAAGATAAAAGGTGTCAAGCTTGGTTTTTCACTCTCCCGGTTCTTTTTATAAAATTAGGTTTTCTCTAAGCCGGCCAGTATTAAATCTTTACCTGTTTAATATCGACTCTCAACTAGAGTTTAAAGAAGACCATTTTTTCTAACTTGAAAAGATTTGGAGTCATCACTTGATTGGAGTCGGGAAAAGGGGTTAAGTTATAACCAATTAGGTGGATTGGTTATAACTTAGCTATCGGTTTATCGATTAAAAAACCAAGTTATAAATAGAGTTTTTTAAAAACTAGAGATCTAAATTCGGGAGTTAATTTATTAAACCCTAAACGGTACCACTTTTAACTTTCCGAATTTAACTTCACTTTTCAAATATACCATTTTTAATTTCTAAAAAACATCTAATTATGATACATGAGACTAAATTGATTAATTTACATAAATATCTGAAAATGAAAAAAAAAAGAAAACTTTCCACATTTTAAGTTGCCCTGTACTTGCGTACGGGTGCCTACGTACCCGCTATTCGGGATCAAACTTTTGTAGTTCGTTTATAAAAAACTTTAGTGGGTGGTTTGATTTTAATTTTTGAAAAAGAGTCGCATTTACGTTTTTACCCAGTTCAATTTATTCAAGGAAATTCTTTTAAAGGGTCCTAATTGGTGTTTTATTTTTGGAAATTCTAAAATATTCTTAATTTGGCAAAAGTTCTATTTATTTTCATTTATTTTTAGAAAGCTTAATTTTTCTAAGTGTGAAAACGATTTTTGTTTACTAACCTATTTATTTATTTTTATTTTTATTATATTATCCTATTTATTTTATACTTATTCTATCTATTTCTATTAAAATAAATAAATAGACTACTTTCTTTCTTTTTTTTTCTTCTCTTTCTTTTTTCTATTTCATTATTTTTTCTATTTTTTTTCTTTTTCTCATTTATAACATTTACAAATAAACAAATGAATAAAAAAAAAAGAAAAAAGAAAAACCGAGTCGGTTCGGATTGGCTCGGATAGCTTGGATCGGCTCGATCAGCTTGAATCAGCTCACTTCGGCTTAGATTGGCTTGGTCAGTTCACTTCGACTTGGATTGGCTTAGTCGGCTCACTTTGACTTTGATCAGCTTAAAGTTCGCTCGAGAAATCTGATGGTGGTGGTTTTCGTAAAAACACTGTAGGGGATGTTATCCTAGAGAGAGAGGAACCGTACTAGAGAGAGGCAACTTCAATTTTTGCATGTATGAATGTGTCGGAGTATATCTACCATACTTAGAAGTGAGTTAGCAAATGATGTGGCAAGATACATTTTGCACCTTCTATGGATTGAACCTAAGATCTCCAAGTCACATGCAATATTAAGTCTAGATGCTTATCCAACTAAGCTATTAGTTTTCCTTATTCATATATGTAATTAATTGCACATATGGACTAGGTCAGCTTAAGCTAGATTCAAATCTAACACTAAACCTAATAACCTTTTATTCAAAACTATTGAAATTAAAATTATATTCTATTTAAACAACCTAAAAATTTATTATTTTCTAAATACCCTATTTTATTTTGTGACTTTTCAAATTTCTTATTTTTTTGTATTTTTTCTAAATTTCTTTTTTTATGTGCTTTTTCCTATTTTCCTACTTTTTTTTATATTTTTCTAGAATTCTTATTTTTTCTAAATTCCTTTATTTTTTGGGGCTTTCTTTAATTTTCTATTCTTTTGAACTTTTTCTAATTTAGGACTCTATAACCTATTTTGAAAAATAAAAAGGAGGCAAAAATTAAGTGTCTACAAAAGGTAAAATGAAAAAGTTACAAATGATATAATACTTATGTAGAATAGGAATCATAAGATAGGTAGTGAATTGGTAGACCATTTAGTACGACATTTAGATACTCATTAGGTTTCTCTTATTTCTATTTATTAGGAGGGCAAGCAACTTATTGATCGCTAGGATTTATATCGGCCTTGGTCAAGTGAGTACTCCTGATGAATCTATACTTATTTTGTATTTGAAATTAGTGAACCTAAAGTAAACATTAATAACTTAATGCTTAGGGGTTTAGCTTATGCATATGCCTGAATATTGGTTGTGTGTTGTGTAAAATATTGCAAAACATAATAACCAAATAACTGGTTGCTTGATTTATTACTGCATTATTGAATGGATTGTTGATATTAGTTGATCGTCTCTTAAATTGACCTAACTACATTCAACTTAACTTAAATTAAATGGATCATGTGTAAGCACAAACATTGCATATAATGTTTTGATTATCACCTCATGTGGTTAGTAATGAAGGGCCTTATAGAGATAGAATTCCTACATGATTTGATTAGTACAGCATAGGAGCATTGGTACAACAAGACCTTACCCTTGGCTCGAGGATTTGCTTGGTGTTGGAAACGCTAACCATAGGTAACTAGGGGTTAAGTCTAAAGATCACTACAATAGGGTGCAAGTGTGGACTGTAGGGGCTACCTCATTACTAGACTTGGGATTTTGTATACAACTGGATTTTTTTAAAATGAAAATATATTTTATGAAATACAAAATTTAAATTTTAGTTAAAAACCTAGGTGCTAAAATTTGGTTGTGATTGGTGCCAATATATCTCCAGCCCTTACTTTAGAGGTCATTAAATCTGATGTTGTATATAGTACCGGTCAACTGCATATATTGTTTGGCATACTGCTCATCCATGCATTCATATGTCTATTAATTAATTATTTGATAACATGCTTGTTAGTATAGTACAAGAGATATCTCACTAAGCTCATGTGGCTTAATCCTGAACAGTTTTCTCTTATAAGTTGATAGATAACTGGGCGTAGGTTAAGAGCCAAGTGTTGAGTGTAGGTATTGTGATACCTTAAAAGATAGAATTTGAAGATAGTTTGTATAATTGGTTTGAAACATTACATGTAATTATTGTTCTTATGCTTAGATTTTATGATCTAGTGAGCTTAAATTTTCGAACTTTTGTCCCTGATCTTATCATTTGGTGGGAGATATTGATTCTCTACAGTTTTGAGGAACTATAGAATATTAATATCTATAGTTATTTATATTTTACTGTGAGTTAATAAATTTAAGATTTTAAACTCTAGTGATTAATTATTTAGATTCTTGCAATCTCTGACTTGTAAGGCGGTTTTTGTATTATGGGTGCACACACAATATAAAAATTTTAGACAATCTTATTAGACTCCTTATAGGATCCTAATAGTATGTGTTTAGTTGAGCCTAAGGGACCAAAAGCACTAATGATCTTATAGTGGCACCTGGGGAGTAGTAAGTAGTGTTATCTGAGTGAATTTGCTTACCGAGTTGATTTGGTTAGCATTAGGTTATTGAATGCCTCTAGGGTGTCGAGGAGTACCCAACACCAAATATAATTATTATTTATATATAAATTGTGTGATATGGGGTCATGAGATACCCTAAGCTTTGGGACCCTAAAGTTATAATGCATGTTGGACTTAAATCAAGATAATAATTGGTCGGTGATAGCATGATTTGCATTCAAAAGTGATATGTCATATTCTTGCCCATGCGTGTGTGATTCTGTAACCTTTATACTAGACATATTTTACTTATCCTTCAAGGACCCTTTGTTTTTAGATGTAGGCAACGTAAGAGATTAAGACTACGATGATGATCTAAGATACAACTTGGTGTACGACTTGGAAGATGATAATTACACCTACTACGAGGAATAGTAGGAAGGTTTCATTAACTTTGTGTAATGTCATGATAGGAGCATGTGAGGCTTTATTGTGTCAAGTTTTCATGTATGTTAGTTAGAGCATATTAGACTCCGTAAGAAGTGATTATTATTGATAGGTGATGAGTAAGCAAGACTCAGGGAGCCACCATAAATGTTGACTTGGAGTTATTCAATGATAATGTGGCATTGTAGTTTGCTTAATAATTGTAGTGGTGGTATGTTAGTAGGTTTTGAGCCTTATGTGTCAGTATCTCAGTATTGACATATAATGCGCTGTAGCAACTTAAGTTTTGAGGCATTACAGATATTATAAGATATTGGTTATAGGGATGTTAATATATAAAGCCATAGCGTTGAATGATGGGAAACATGAATGATCTAAAGAAGGACTTAAGTTTGATATAGAAATGCTATACAAGAAGCATTAACTTATGTTATTTCATTATAGATTTATGATCAATTGTTGATCAAAAGTGAAAAAGAATCTACTTGATCCAATAAGCTATTGATCTTTGGTACATTACTGAAATAGAAGATGATTACAAGTGATCTAAGAGTTACAAAAATAGAAAATACCTAATTATGCTATATTATCATAAATGGTAGTAGGAGTTGTTAATATATAGAAGAAAAAACAAGTTGATTTGACTAACTATGGATCCTTAGTTCGTTGTTGTTATAATGAATTGTAGGAGTGATTGTATTTAAAATTTGAAGTTTGGAAACTAATTTTATAGATTCAAATAATTGGTGAAGTTGGAGACATAAAGTATCAAGATTGTGCTAAGAGATATAAGAGAGTTATGGAAATAAAAGAGCTTGATTGTAAGTATAAAAAGGACAATTATAAAAGAATTGTTAGTAAATAGTTTTGTTTAGCTACAACTTAAATTCAGTAATAAAGATATGTTTTTGGAAATTGAGTTTTGATTTGGAGTTTTTGAAAAGAAAAACTTTTAGTAAATTAATTAATGGGTTAATTAACAATTAATTATGCTTATCTAAAGTGTAATTATCCTATTTTGTTTTTTATCTAACCAAACTTTTCCTTTAAGTTTAAACCTTAAGGTAGTTGATAAAAATTTATAAAGTTAAGTCATGATCATAGCTCTTCTTCTTCTTCTTTAATTTTTTTTTTACAAGGAATGGAGTTGTGACATGATATTCTATGATTATATTAGGGTTTAGTAATAATTGTGATTCAATTAATACAATTATACAAGATTGGTATGTAATAACTTAGTTGCTGTGTGTGCTTGTTAGCATTAGCAATCAATCAACTAAATGACAAGTGAAACCCTCTCTAAAGAAACCTAAGGGTATTGATAGATTTACCTAGTGATCTATACGATATAAATGGTCGTCAATCAGCATCGTACTGAATAGATTTGGTTAGTTAGGTGTTAAATTTCATGTTAGTGGTTGTTGACTTAGATAAGGTTATATACTATGTTACTATATCGAGACAAAACCATATGTTGGTCATAATAGTGGTATGAGACATTGTATATATGTATGTATATATGTATGTGTGAATATGAGTTACTCTAAGTTTCGGGTTAGTTGGAAATAATCTTAGATTGTATTGTTTAAATGGCTAATTTAAACATAATAACTTATGGATGCTACATTATAATAGGTGATATGTATATGTTATGCATTTACTGGTTGATGTGCATGTGTATGTGTAACTATACATTAGGCATTAGCTTAGCTAGGGATATTCTTTTGAGGTATAGAGAATGTTTTTTTTACCTAAAATTGTGACCATAGAGGATTAGGTTTGATGCTAATGCATAAAGACATATTATAAAATAGGTTATTTTAGCTTATATTTAATTATCATCTATTAGATTCAAAATTATACAAAATTTTTGGAGTAATAGAATATAAAAAGTGGATGATACCTTTGTGAGATTTTATAGAATTGATAAATCATATATATTGTGGTTAAATAGTTATTTTGAGCTTTACCATACTTATATTGTAGTCTAAGTATGTGGTAAACTGTTTATATCACTTAGTTTTGGGTCATTATAAAAAGTACTAAAAAATTATATGTTTCTATTATCAACCTTGAGTTGAAGAAAATTCTTTTATTTTTCTTTCCCTTGAGCCTTGAACAGTTGTTTAAATTAACTGCTACATTCTTTTTTAATTAGGATTTAGTTGGTGCTCAATGTATCATTCTTGAAACTCAGATAAAGGTTACGTGGCATTTAATTGGTATCTCTTACAATTTTTGACAATCAATTGTTTCAAATTGGTTGTGCTCTTGATTACATCCCATCATTTAGAATTCTATGAGGATTTTGATTGATATCTCTTATAGTTTTTGATAGTCAATTGTTTCAAATTGGCAGTATTCTTGATTACATCCCATCATTTAGAATTCCTTGAAGATTTTGGATGTGATGTTGCATCTCCCCTCTATGTGTATGCTTTAGAACAAGCATCACTCTATAGTTCTCTATCATCTAAAGTTTACCATCCCCTTAAGGGTCTTGAATCATCTCGTACTTATAGACATAAGGTTCATTGTGAGTATCACATGCATATAGTTTGTGCCTACACATCGCATATGATATGGTATATGAGATGTTTGTATTACATAAGATGATTCTCAACAAAGAAAGGAAGAATTTAGAGAGAAATTAAATAGATAGAATAAGAAATATCAGTAGATGAAAATATATTTGCAATAGGTTAGCAATAACTTAATTTAAAAGTTCCTATCATGGGCAATATTAAAGGGTATTTATAGACATTAAGGTTAGTTACAACAGTTAAAATGAACTTAAAAGATAGGAAAATAGCATAGGAATTCATAATGGATCCTAGTTAATATTAGAATCTATAGAGAGAAGAAAAAATTGTATAAAATAATTTTATCAAACCTTTTTCAGCTCCACCAATCCTAAACTCTATAAATCATCTTAAAAGAAGGTCTAACTCTTTAGATCCTCTTTTTATTCCACAGAATCAACCAATATAAATCAATTAGTATAAGTTTGGTCTATGAATTAAATTTTGCAAAATGAGTGATGGATGCTTTGATTTTTTATATGTTGGTCCAATATTTTTATGTTTATTTTTATTTTTTTTTTGTCTCCACTTAGTAGAACATAAAGGCTTACGTACATGGTCCTATTCCCTTCCATAAACCTACAAGTAATTAAGTACTAACACTCTTTACTTTATATTATCAAATTGAAACAACTAAATTGATATCACAACTAAATTGAAACAACATATTTAGTTGACTTATATGGTTGGTATAAAGTAGTCATTCCCCTTCTACAAACCTATTTATGTGTTTGATTGACACAATAACTATTTCATGAAATTATTATTACTGTTAATTTGGAAATTGCAATCCCTTAAAAGGACTAAGGGAATAATGGTTCATTAGGCTCATCATAATTTTGTATTCACCCATGAGGCTGTAACCTAACAATAAGTTATGTAACAAGTCAAAAGTAGTTAGGTTAACAAATATTAATGAGTCTTTTTCAACCACTTGGTCTAAAAAGTTTATAATTATTATTAATGTGATGATTTTCACCATAGCCTTATAAATCAACACAAATTCTCTCCCATAATCTATGTAGGACCTCACTTGCATATGGTATTACAATCTCCCCTCCCCCCTTAAACATGTGATGTCTTTATTACAAGACCTTACAATTGGATTCAGTTCTTTCTCTTTTTAGTATGCAGTTTGATTCACTTGTGCTATTTTAACCTATAAGTTGTCTTGGAAGTATGCAATAAGTCATACCCTAATGGCATTTTTCATATTTCTCAAACATCTTTCATAAGCTGGATAAAAAATAGTCCTTGAATTATTTACTTATTGGTAAGGGTCCTTAATACCATTTGTAACACACTAAGTTAAAAACAGTTAATAACCAAGGCTACAAACATTAATAGGTTTTTTTCTTTTCAACAATTTAACCCCAAAAGTTTATAATTAATGTTGATAAGATATTTACCATTATGACCTTATAAACAAATACCAATTTTTACCTACAATCCATGTAAGGTTTCACTCTTATGGTGTATCACATATTAAAGTAAAGGGTATGTTGATGCAACTGAACAAAAGAATAATTGCTTCTTTTTCTATTCTATCCCTTTAGAATTGCAATTTTGATGTTACTTATTTCATTTTATAAATTAAGTGTGCCATTAAAATTACATATTTTTCTTGTAATGATTTAATTACAAGAGTACTTTTATGAAATTATAAAATTAACCAACTTCTAACTAGATCTTGATACAAACAAGAGTAGGTATAGGGGGCATACGGCTTCAGCTTGGTTATAATTGTTAGGTTGCGAAGCTCAAAAAGGGTGAACATTAAGAGGCTTGCCTAAGGCAGTTTTGGCACTAAGTCCTTGGATTGAGTGGCTTGTCTCAAGTTGATTTGTGAGTCCCTTTCTATAAATATTTTTTTTTAAAAAAAAATTGAGCACAAGAGCCATAGAGTTCTAGCTCATTTTTCAATGAAGTTGAAAAAATTTTGCATTTCTAGTTATATAGAATTACACATAACTTGTATTTTAATATTAGTAATGTGGAAAAAAGATTATAAGGGCTAAAATCATTTATTTTGGCTTTTTGACCCCATATATCCCATATAGAGACCAAGTTCTTATTATTTCTTTTTCGCCCTTTGTGTTAAGTTTCTCGGAAAAATGATAAATAAAAGAATATAAATAAAAGAAAGCTAATCCTACATTATTAAGGAAGGAAACTCTCTTTGGATCAAAACATAGGTATACCATAGCCGACTAATACTAAAGACATATTTAATTCATATGTTATTAATAGCGGTACATTAAATTTTTGTGTCGTTAATAGCAACTTTAGATGTTATGAATATGAAAGAATCCTTTATAATTTATGTCATAATAGTTTTCACTAAACTAAATTTTATGTTCCTTTTTTTTTAAATTCTTTTATAGTTTTAATTTATTTCTTGTTAATATTGCGCCACTGACTTGCCTAGTAGATCTACATGTCTCAAGGGTCGAATCGACCTTAACATGTGGACCAATCAAGTCCTAAGTTGGGTCCTTAATTGTTGTTTAGCTAGTTTTGGTTCCTTAGTTCAGTATAGTGGTTTTGTGCTGGTTCATGACTTGGAATTGGTATGTATCCAAGTTCAAGTAGTTCTAATTGATCCTCAATTGATCTTATTTTCGCTCCATCCTAACCAAGGATAAGACCTTTGAGCCCATGGGTTAAAACCTAATCCAAATCTAAATAGGTTAGGTTGATTATAGGCTTACAAGATGCCTTAGGACCCATGGGTCTCTAAGCAAAAAATAAAAAACTAATACTACTACTACTAATAATAATAATTAAAAATCCTTTTATTTTGAAGATGTTAGACAATATAATTGGAAGCTAAGATTGAGCTTGTCACTTATTTGTTACTTTTGTCTCTCACAATGATGTTGAAATGCTTTATTTGTTGCATAATATCAATGGTGGAGGAGAAGGCAAAGAATTGATAATTGTTCCTTATCTTTTTTAAGTAGACTAATGATGTTAAGTCTCTTAATTTGTTTTTGATGATAACAAAATAAGTTATAAGTTTTTATTGATGTATTTATTAAGTGTATAGGTATTCAAATAGTTCATTAGAATGTTTAAATTGTAAATTTAGTGTCATTCAGAAGGTTTGAATCACTTGAAAGAGAAATAAGTCTAAAAATATTTTAAGAATATTTAGAAGATCATATAAGAAGAGTTAGTACAGTACTTCATAAAGTTCATTAGAGACTTTAGAAATAAATAAACTAGGACATCTTCAAAAGCTTATTCAAACGGTTGAACTAAAAGAATGACATATGAAAAATTACAAGACATCAAATCCGAAGTGAACAAGACTTAGCTTTACTAAATTGGGTGTATTAGGAAAATATACTTAGTCTTATTTCACTTAAGTGATTCACAAGGATTATTTTTAAGAAAATTAATTTTTGGAAATAATTAAACAACAAGAAAATATCTAAGATTGGATAAGGATAAGGATGATTTTGAATTTTATGGGATATTAAATTCAAAATTCAAGATTATCTGGAGTTGCATATTATATCTATTAAGGAGATATGACTGAGATAAGATCAGATTCAAAATCAAACTCCAAGATTTTCTCAAAAAATATCTATGGATTATCTTTAAACGTTAAGATTGGATAAACATGAGGTGGAGATAAAATATATACATTATATTCTGATTGTGATCACTATATACTATATGAAAAGCATTGAACACTTCTTAGAAACTTCTTTAAAGAGTTAAACTAAAACTGCATATTCAACAATGTTCATTTCTATTTTTGTGACAAGCTATTTAAGAGTTAAATTATTGTTCTCAATTTTATTTTGTAAACATTTTTTAGTGTTGTTTGAGAGAAGTTTTATTATACTCTCTAAATAGGTAGAGTAGAGAATTGTGAAGGCTAAATGTGGCAGAAACTTGTAAATTTCTCTTAATTTGTTTTTTATATAGTGGATCGAGTGGAATGATATTGGTGAGATAAACCGAGTTCTCAATAGTGGAGTTAAAAGAAAGCAGTAGGCATAGGGTCGAAGTTTCTCCACCCTATTACTCTTACTTTGAGTTATTTATTTGTGATTATTATTTGTGTATTAAATTATTAAAGTATTGCTGATCACCAAATTAAGTTATTAAGAGGGGTAATTTTGATTTACATCGAAAAAGTTTCCAAAAATTTTCCAAAAATATCAATTCACCCTTCTTTTGATATCTTAGATAGGACTAACAATTGTATAAGAGCATTACTTTAATATTATCTAAAGTTTAAGATCATGAGTGAATCAAGCGGCAGTTTAACAGTTCATCCTAGTAAGGCACTATTTTTTTATGGAACTAACTTTCCTTATTGGAAATTTAAGATGGAGACTTATGTGAAGGCATCAGACTATTAGATTGGGCAAATCATCTTAATAGGAGATCTCAAAGTTCCAACCATTATTACATTAAATGAGGATATCACCAAAGATGAACTTAATTCAAAGGCTAACAATTTACTTTTTAGTATTATTGTGTATTTAGAGTTTTATCTAATTGCTTCTTGTGTTATAGCTAAAAACATTTTAGACACTTTAGTGCAAACTTATGAAGGCACTAAGACAATCAAGAATACGAGGATCAATTTGTTGGTTTAGCAATATGAAACTTTTCAAATTCTTTTTAGTGAAGAAATCAAAGATTCTTTTAGTAGATTCACTGCTATAACTAATGAATTGTCTTCTCTTAGCAAAACAATTAACGATGCAGATATGTTATGCAAGATGCTAAGGATTCTTTCTAAAGTCTGGAATGCCGAAAAAATTGCCATAGAAGAGGCTTGTGATCTTAAGAGACTAATATTGAGCCAATTTCATAGTAAACTTATGGCATATGAAATTGATTTTCTTAAATCATAGAGTACTTTAGAGGATACGAAGAAGAAGGCTATAGCATTTAAGGCTAAGAAAGTAGAAGTTGATTTGAATAATGATGATGATGATGATGAAGAGGTCAGATGGTTGGCAAGACATTTGAATAGATTGCTTAAGAAAAGAGGAAAAAAATCATATAGCTCTAGTAATTTTAAATCTAATAAGAATTGAAATGATGTAGGAAATTGTGCTAAAGAAAAGAAGGAAGTTGTTTGCTACGAATGCAAAAAGACTAGACACATTAAGTACGAGTGTTTATTACTTTTGAAAAAGCTTCATAAATACAAAAAGAATAAAAAAGCTTGCTAGTGACATGGAGTGATTTGGATGAGTCAGAGTTTGAGGAAGAAGGTCTCGATGGTAAAGTTGATGAAACAAATTTATGTTTGATGGCACACTCTAAAGTAAGTTCTAAATCTAAGTTTGAAGTCGATAAAGATTATATACCTAATGATATTTGTGTTGAAATCAATAAATTGTTAAAAGTACTTTCAAAAGATAATGATAAGATTTTGAAAGTTGAAAATGAAAATAAGGCTTTGAAGGATGAAAAACAAGCTCTTATTTAAACAAACAAGCTTTTGTTTGATGAAAATGGTTTTTTAAAAAATGATTTTGAAGGTTTATATGTTGCAAGAGAAGCTTTAGTTAAAGAAAATATAATTTTGAAAGAAGAGATCAAAAGTTTGAAAAATCGTACTGAAGATTTATCAAAGTCTTAAAAATACTTTTCAAAAATTTGGTGAAAGCGATAAAAAACTTCAAATGCTTATTTCTAGCCAACGAGTGGATAATTCTAAATCCAGATTAGGTTTTGAAAGTGGGCAATCATGTAACATTAAAAGCGAAATAGTATTTGTTAGACCACAAAATGAAAATAACAAAGAAATAGTTGAAAGAAAAGAAAAAGGAAAAGCAATTGAACCTATTAGAAGGTATGTCAAACAGTACTCAAAGAACAAAAAGTATAATGTTAGAGGGTACAACAAAGGGTTGCACAAAGGGTATATTAGAGACTACCCAAAGCAAAACCAAAAGCGTAAGAGTGTTCAATCATTCTTTTAGTGGTTGCAGGTCATAAGGCAAAATTTAATTGGAGATAATTCTTAATCAATAAAGTCATATTGGAAGTGAAAGTATGGAATGAGTGATATAAATGGACTTGTTAATCTTGTTTATTTGTTATCTATAGGGAGATGATAAGAAGGGCATGCTAGAAGTAGAAAACCTAAGAAACACATTAATGGTGGCCATACTCACTGCAACCATTACCATTACGATATAACTCGTTTTAGCAGCTCTAAGCAACAATGCTTTCAATGGAAGCCACTTATTTACTGGTGCTATTTTCGGTTCCAAATCAGGCAAAACTGATTGCCTTAAAATATGCCTTTGCATCAGTTTTCATGGTAGCCAGCTTTGCAGCTCAATGGCTGTATCATTTCTGGTTGATGCCAATTTCCTAATAAACGTGCCAAGCGAATTCTTGACACCTGGGTACACCTCAACAGTTCTGGAAAGAGGATCCTTGTTGGCACTATTTGGCGGCCGTCTTCTTTGCATTACCTTCCCATTGTTGCTGTGGATGTCTGGTCCGGTTCCGGTGGCTTTAGCCTCAGCTGCTCTGTTTTCGGATAATCAGTACAATCCTTGTATACGTAACTTCAACGTACTATGTTATGACCATATTAAGGACATTTGCCTGATGGAGTTATTCATTATTATATTCCCTGAGCTTTAAGTTCTTTATTTTTCTTTAATGTCTATCACCGTTAGCTACATGTTAAAATAGAATTCAACAATCCATCTTGGAGGCCTCATATATATAAAACAATAAGAAGAAAACAAAGATCGATTTTCAAACAGTTCCATGCTTAAGAATCAAACTCATCGAAATTTCCTTTGTTTATTATGCCAAGTTGTAAAGTTAGTCCTTGTTTTCTTCTGGTGTAATAAATGACAAGATAAAAAACACAATGGCGTACCGCATTGATATTACCAACAAGAATAACAATAATTCTTACATCTCCAAGATAAAGCAATTAGTTGGTTTCAATCTTTTGTGTCACGTCTCGTTAGACAGTGTGAGGAATAAGGAAAGACGTTGTTAAGAAAGATGAAAGAATGGATTGTTATGATGTTGTTTTTGGTCCTTGCATGTGGGAATTGCTTGGCAAAGTTTAGGGTGGAGAAGAGCATTTTGAAAGTGACATCGCCGGAGCTTTTGAAAGGAAAATATGAATCTTCCATTGGGAACTTCGGAATTCCCAATTATGGAGGTACATTAGCTGGGCTTGTAACTTATCACAGTGCTAACAATGACTCATGCGTCAGCTTTCAAGATTTTAATGTTTCTCTCAAGCATTCTCCGGGAGAGTTACCTACAATCTTACTTGCTGATCGAGGAGGTTGGTGTTTTCAACTTTCATGTTATTTCGTTGTTGTAAGTAATATGCTGTTATTTAATTTTTTTTTTTTATTATTGATCATCTTTTATTAGCACTTTGATCTTTGTCTATATTGATTTAGCTGCAAAATATAAGAGCTTTTTTGATTGTCACCGGGAATCAGATGCTTATACACTGGTGATAACTCTCAACACTGTCAATGCGTATTGTACAGGGTAATGTTTTTCTGTTCTTTCAGCTAACAGAGCCACTTTGCTTGTGGAAATTTCAACTCTCAACCTCCATGGCTTGAAATAGCCATACTGAAACATATCATGGACTTCTGTTCATTGAACTTGAGGGATCTCTGCATGGAGCACACTGAACTATCATGATTTTCTCATATGGCCTCTTGTTTCATGTGATGTCATTTCTTGAAGTTTCGCTTTTGTTATCTTTCCAGCATCTGATGTCGTCCATTCCCTGATGCTGAAAATATAGTCCAAAGGCATCTTAATCCATGCTCATCTGTCGTACTTGTCATGGCAGGTTGTTACTTTGCAGCAAAGGCGTGGAATGCTCAAAATGGGGGAGCGGCTGCTATTCTTGTAGCCAATAATGAAGATGAGTTAATCACAATGGATACCCCTGATGGAGATGTTGCTGATGGTATATACCTAGAGAACATCACCATCCCTTCAGCATTTATCAGCAAATCTTTGGCAGACCGCATTGAGAAAGCTTTGTCTAATAATGAGATGGTTAGAGTTAATCTTGACTGGACTGAATCGCTCCCTCATCCAGATGATCGTGTTGAGTATGAATTTTGGACAAATAGCAATTATGAGTGTGGGGTCAAATGTGACACTCAGATTGACTTTGTGAAGAACTTCAAGGGGGCAGCGCAGATACTTGAACAGAAGAACTATACTCAGTTTACCCCGCATTACATTACTTTGTATTGTCCTAAAGAATATCTTTCAACAGACCAGTGCAGGTCACAGTGTATTAATAACGGAAGATATTGTGCTCCTGATCCTGAGCAAGATTTGACTACAGGCTATGATGGGAAGGAAGTTGTACTTCAGAATTTACGCCAAGCTTGCTTCTTTAAAGTGGCTAGTGAACTCAAGAGACCATGGCTTTGGTGGGACTATGTGACTGACTTTGTGATCAGATGCCCAATGAAAGAAAAGAAATACACAAAAGAATGTGCAGATCAAGTTATTAAATCGCTGGGTAAGACTCATTCATGTATGAAACATAATGGTTTTCTTCCAATATTCAATTTCAGGTGCAAATTTTGAAAAATCTTCATGTATCAATCTCTGAAAATTTTTTTTTTCTAATGATTTCCCATTGACATTCTCAAATTCCTAATCCTTCATTTGTTGTATTACTTCCGTGTAGTCACAAACACTACAATGGATTCAATAACTTAACTAGTTGATGTTTGATGTCACTACACATAGTTTGTTTATGTTTTCTGATGAAATCCCTTACTTTTAACGACACTTGAGTAAAGTTCTACTTAGTGGATGCTCATATATCCATAGCGAATTTTTATTTTCTTAATTATACAAAGTTAATCGTGAGGAGGCTAATTAGGAAATATATCAGTGTAGTTGAACTGATGAATCTTCAGAAAACTTATTTCACATGATGCCTTAGATTTTCACTCTGGTCAATGCATGAAGCATTGTGAAAATTTTGGTCAGTAAGAGCTTACTAAGAATTTTAAATGGTGAATTATTCTTTTTTTTCCCTGCCGAATCTTTGATGACCTTTCTATGAAGGTGTTGATCACAAGAAAATAGATGAATGTATGGGGGACCCCAGTACAGATGCAGAAAATGCAGTATTAAAAGCTGAACAGGAGGCACAGGTTCTCCTTGTTACCATTTATGACGATTTTCTTGGTCCTTGTTTATATGATAGCCTGTTTTGTTCCTCATAAAATTGATTCATCCTCAAAGAAATGATTATGTTCTTGGAATCTTGAAAGCAGATCGGATCAGAATCTCGGGGAGAAGTTAGGATCTTGCCAACCCTTGTAATTAACGAGAGACAATACAGAGGTATGAGACAGATACTTCTAATAGTAATATCAAACGGTTGGATTCTTGTGTGTTAATTAAATTTTTCTTTATTTTGTTAGGCAAATTGGATAAAAAAGCAGTTCTCAAGGCCATCTGCGCAGGTTTCAAGGAGACCACTGAACCATCCATATGTTTGCGTGAAGGTCATTGTTTATCTGTCTATCGAAGCCTTTGTTTGGGAAATAGATTCATGAGAACTTGTGCATCAGTTGGTGTGTGGTGATCACTGATCAATGAAATTCTAACACATGACAATGTATTCAAGAAACTTCCTTGAGTGTCTTTAAAAAACCACCTCATGTGAGAATTTATTTGTAATTGCTTACCATCCATCAATCTAAGCGGCTTGTGAGTTCTAGTTAAGCCTTCGGGTGTTATTTTTTTTATTTCACTTACATGTAAATAATGTTTGAACGCTGCTTGATCTCATATTGCTAACAGCCAAAGTTACAACATCCGTGCAAAACGGTTAGTATTTAGTAGTCTGATTTTAAACAAGCAATATATGCAAGGATATGGCTATTGTTGGTTTCCATGAGGAGTGAATTATCCCATGCAAATGGTTTTACAAATAGGAGTAGATTGACTTTTCAAGTATGTATAAGTGTGTGTATCTATATATAGATAGATAGATAGATATGAATGATTTTCTTATAATCTTATCCTTTTTTTTTATGAAACCAGTCTTGTTCTCTATCTTATACTTGATTTATATTTTTTTAGATTTGGATAATTAAATAAATTATGAATTCAATGATTTAGATTTTAAAAAATATAAATGAATAGTGGGATGGAGAGTTGGACTGGATCCCATCAAAATGGAGGGCTGGCCGTAAAAGCTCCCATATATATATTATGTATGTATGTATAGTCACAGTTTTGTTGAAGTCCATAATGGAAGCCAAGTTCAGACAGCAAGAGTTCTCTCCCACTTTGGCATCTCGTTGATTGCACCTTTTACTTTCTTTAGTTTGTTGATTGTTCGTACTGAGATGTGCATCTGTCATCATCTTGTGTTACTCATATAATCTGTCACTTAAAGAATCATTAAAATGTTGTGCGCTCTTTAAAATGATACTAAAGAAAGCTTGTCGGTATTATCTTGAGACTTGATCTGTTGTATCCTTCTTATCATCACATGTACTCTCAAGTAATTTTTCCATTGTGTTTGGCCTGAAAAACGGAAAAAGAAATCTTGCATGGATTCTCTCATCTCGCAAGACTATCATCTATGATTTTGCTTGTGTGGATTTCAAAATATGCTTGATAATAGCCAATTAAATTCTGCACGATTAGAGTTTAATTCCAAATAGAATGGAGGTGATCATAATGCCTTTCAATATATTCTCATAGCAGATATAGAAACAAATCAGTGTCTGAAGAAAAATGGAGGTTGCTGGCATGATGATGTTTCTAACATCACAGCATGCAAGGTAATCATGCTAGACCTACCTGCAGTGGATTTTCATGGGTAGATATCCAAATAAAGTGGTTATGGTTGTATTTAGTTCATAGATGGTCTGTGTCAAATGTTCGCATATGGCTGTCTGTTTCTTTCCAGGACACTTTCCGGGGCAGAGTATGTGAATGCCCTACGGTGCAAGGTGTAAAACTTGTGGGTGACGGTTATACACATTGTGAAGGTATGTGAAAAAAGTCCCTCATAAGACAAGTTCATCGATCTTGCATACTATATCTAGCCATTACTTATCTGAAGCCTTAAGGAGCTTGTCAATCCTCATGCCTGGGTGCTTGTCAGATGCTTTCACATCTTTTAGATGAAGAACTTGATTAGGTTCTTCCTAGAACTATGCCTCTTATTTGAATACTGGTTTATGTGATAAATAGAAAAGCTTATACTCTATATTTACAAGCTCAAACTTTTAGACCAGTCGGTTGTGATGCTAAGTTTAACATGGTATCAAAGCAGGAATTCCTGGATTATTAGCCTGCATTGTTCTTTAACCCCTATCCTCACCCACATGTTAGAGGTAGCATTAAGTAATAAATACAGAAGCATACACCAGTTTAACAGTAGTTTGTGTTGCTAATCTCAACAAATTCTACACCCTCTTACTTAGTTGGAAATCTAACTATTAAACGATATTCTTAAGATGTATGTGAAAGCATGCTGTCTGATCACTGGATCTAGGGCTGATGCTGGTAAATATTTAGTTTTGTGGTTTCTTAGTCTTGTCATTATTGATGCACACAAGACTTCACTGATGAGATGAGCTTTTTGATGCGTTGGTTCATAATTATACTATTCACGGAATTCTTATGACGATATCTTTTTCTGTTTTCATCTCTGCGAGTCAAAAAGAACGATTTGCATCGTTGACTTCAGCAGCTTAATGTTTGACTTTATATTTTTCTGCGTTAACATTCCACTAACAGCTCCAGGAGCTCTACATTGCGTGATTAATATTGGAGGATGTTGGAAGGAAACACAAAACGGAAAGACTTACTCAGCATGCTCTGTACGTTTGAATCTTAGCTATCTTCAATTTATTACAAAATGCTTTCTTATTTAGGATAGATCTTGAAAGCTATCATGCCAACGATATTTACAGGAAGCCAATATCGGGGCTTGCAAGTGTCCTCCTGGATTTACAGGAGATGGAAACTCTTGCGAAGGTACTGTGTTATTTGATTTTTAACTGTGTGTGGATCCATGTTTAGAAAAGAGGAGTATAATATGAAGGTCCCCTTCCTAAGATTTAATCCATCTAGTCCTATTTGAATTCAACTTGCTTCCCTTTCAGAAAATAATCTTGTTACAATGATTCGGTTCTCCCCAAGAGTCTGTATGTGAAGTTTCTTCACACTTTTCAACATAAGAATCGCTCTGCACTAAATTTTGATTTCTCTTTGCCGCCGATCGATTTTTCCTTTATTGGTCACCGCTTCAGATGTGGATGAGTGCAAGGAGAAGCAAGCTTGCCAATGCCCTGAATGCAAGTGCAAGAACACATGGGGTAGTTATGAGTGCAGCTGCAGTGGTGGCTTATATTATATGAAAGAGAATGACATCTGCATAAGTAAGTTCAATCGTTGCTTTAATTTAGTGCTTGTAATTCATGGAAAAATAAAATATAAATAAATCAATGTACTCCATAAAAGAACTTGTCATAAAACGACTTTTATTCATTGGGTTGCTGCACCAATTTAGCCCTTCACAACCTTGCCATGCTTTTAATTTCCATAGTTTATACATGCACGACATAATCAGCTTTGTTCGAGGATAGTTTATCGCATAAGACTGTTGGGCTTACATATCATCTCAGGATGGTTTATCTCTTGTACATTTCCACTTATTGCATTCTCCTGCTTTAAACTGCTAATATGCAGATAGAGATGGTAGCACCAGCTTTAGCTGGGGAGTTTTCTGGATTATAGTCCTTGGTTTGACTGCTGCCGGGATTGGAGGATACATGGTTTACAAGTACAGAATCCGGGTAACGTCAAACTTTCTGTTGGCATCTTTGTCAATTGGATGGTCATCTCTTACTCTTGATGTTACTCATTTATAAGTATGCTGAAAATTTCTTTACAGAGATACATGGATTCGGAGATTCGATCTATCATGGCGCAGTACATGCCCCTGGATAGTGAACCCCAGGTGCCTGCTCATGGTTCCCACGCTGATACCTGAATACAAAAGACATGAAACACGATTGCAATGAAGATTATAGGGTGACGAGTTGTGGATAGTTTAGCAAACTGTTGGTGGAATTTCATGATTAAGCATGCCAAAGAGTCAACCTAAGAGACACAAAATGGTCGTAATTTCATTCTACTGCTATTTGTCCCCTAAATGACCAAGTTCATGTGAAACTAACACCATATGCGTGTTGTTCATTTCATCACTGCAATCAACATCACATGTATACTATATATTTAAAAATCCGGGGTAGATATAATATGATTGAGTAGTGTTAATACGAGATGAAAATGTATGGATATGAATAGCACACGTTACAATGTTGATTACTATATATTGATTCATATATAAAGTAACTAAGGTTTTATAGACTGATACACCTACATAAAATTAGCATGGAATGATGACATTACACTTCTATAATCTCATTATGCAAGTATTATCATGCGATTGGAGCACTAATGAAAGAAGTGTGATATTAAAGAAGTTGTTGGAATGGGTGCTAACAAATGCAGGGACATAATCCTTTTTTTTTTTTTTTTCTGACAAAATAGTAGTTAATGTCAACATGTTAAATACGAGCGGGAAACATGAGATTAATAATAATAGTATATAACAATACTATATAATAGGATAATGAATAATAGTATCTTGTTGTTTAGCTAACTAGTGAAACTCATTTTGTTTAGTGACAAGATAAATTAAGGCCTAGAATTCAACCTTAGTGGAGCCACCAACATCATTAACAATTGCTTAAGACGCTAGAAGATTAGGCTATTCCAAGAAGAGAAAGCATAACTGGTAGTGGATCGACCACTCTCAAACAACCAACAAAGTCTATATTAGCATGTAATTGTGATACAAATGTGCATTATATGGAAAAGAATTTTGGGTTAAGTAAAGGATACATAAGTGGAGAAAACTGGTTCAACTTAATACTTTAATGTTTTGGGTTGGATGCAAAGTCAAGTCCATGGTTTGTTTCATTACAAGAACCATATACAGAGTTTCTCCCTAGCGATGATGGGCCCCCTCCCCTTGTGAGTTGGGATTTGGGTTAAGTGAAAAATATATAGATTAAAAAGATCCATTAAACTAATACATTAAGATTTTGGGTGGAATGTAATCTTAACTCCTAAGTGTGCTTCTTAACAAGGCAGCTCATACCCAGATAAAGTTTTTTTTTTTTATTATTATTATTTTTGTTGTTGATTGCATACTGATTAATTACACGTAAAAGTAAATAGTAATAAAAATATTGATAAGCCTACAAACACTTGTCACTCAATAAATAAATATATTATACTCAAAAAGTGTAATATGTACTATTAGCATTAATATACTTATAGAAAAACATGATTAGGTAAAAGAAACAAACTCCAATTGTCGTAAAAAGACAACTAATCTATTCTTTTGTATAATTAGTATGTAATGTACTATTAATAGGCTATTTTAGATATAAACCTCCAACCTAAATCAACTTACTCAAGGCATGAACTAAGATCACGAGGCCTTATCCAATCTCCTACCCCATGCTAAGTTCTTTGCAATCTAGATATCTTCTTTAGAATGAATGCCAATCTACAAAAGACTTCTATGGGCCTCACTTGAATCATGAGCATGGAAGTTGGCCTGACCAAAAGAAGACCTTCAAGCCTTTAATAACCTAGACTTTGAAGCCCAAGTTGGTTAGGCCTAGCCCATGGAGTTCAAACCATGTCGCATCTACAAAATGGGGAACACGTCATGGGATTGTGATGCACTTCTAAGAATAGCTCAACCTCATCATAGAGGATGAGGCGTCTGGATAACATATTTATACTCCTACACCTACTAATGTTACACTCTTTTCTCTTCTCTTTAATATATTATTAACTTAAGTATTGGAGTAGTTATGTCAGAACACTCTTTAGTGCCCTTTTTAGTTAAATATGCTTTTTTTTTTGTTGGTATTCAATCACTTTGCTCAAAATTCTCAAGCACTTCAACATTCAAAAACAATGTATAAAGTAATGGGTTTTCAATTATAATTTATGTATGATCGTTTTTTTTTTCGAGTCAATAAGATAATGAAGTCAAATTCCTAATCTCTAAAAAATTTGAATACAATATTGCTCTATTGTTTCAAATTATATATATATATATATATATATATATATATATGGATGTGTATGTGTTTCTTTCATTCTTTGCATTTCTAATTGAGTATGGTATTGAATAATGAATTTTGATTTTTCAATATTAAAAATACAAAAATAGGGTGCGTTATGGAAGATGTCTTATTCTTGACCAAGATTTCAAAAGATGATATTTAAAACGAACACGATTCAATCAAGTTGCTTAAGTCAGCCATCCTCATCGCTATAAAGTTTCGTGGAAAACTTTTATGTTATTTAGGATTTTGTTAAAAAGATATTACGTTTAATAACTACTCCAATTTAGTACAGCTTATAAAAACATAATTTAAAATAGACACGGTATAATACGAATAACACATCTATAAAACAAATCTGCCACGACAATGAGATAAATTAATTATATGGACTAACGACACATTTTCGTTTTTTTTTTTTTCTCTCTTAACATTTCCACATTTAGCAGGAAATGCAATTTGAGGATGGTCTAATGAACTCATCTCACTCTAATTTTCTCTGCCATTTTTCCTTATTACTTTCCCTTTCTTTTCTTGTTTTTTCTTTCCTTCTTCCATCTCTCCTTTCATTCTTTTGTCATATCCATCTCATCTTTCCATCTCCCCTCTCCTCTAGCTCTATCTCTCTGTATAACACGAGGCCACTGTAAATCTAAATTCTCCCATTACTATACAAGTAAGATAGATTTTTCTCTCGTCTTTCACATTTTGTTCCCTAACCCTCTGTTTTATGTGACTAAGTAATGAAATTTTATTAATAGTTTTGGAAACTAAAAACTTAGGATTCCTAACTAAGATAATGTGCACATTTATTTGGAAACATTTTCGTATTCCCATATCTCCACTTGTCGCATATTGCCACATGTAAGAGAGAGAGTTATATCATATGTTTTCTACACATTCAAGGACTGAAACTAGTTAAAAAAAAAAAAACAAACTTTATCCAAACTTTGCACATGTATGTATATATATATATATTATATGTATTCAATATTTATATGTATTTATGTGTGTATTTTGAGAATATTGGTAGCAAAAGGAGAGCAAAAAGAGGAGAAAATGCGCTAAGACTATTGTTGCCAAGTGGTATGAATACGAGTTTTTCCATGGGATAGATCTAGATTCCAATCCTTCCTCCTTCAAGTTGTCATGTTGTTTAAAAAAATAAAGAAAGAAAAAAAAAAAGAGAAAATGAGGATTTAATGTTGGTAGCGATAGGTATCAAATTTGACTCCATAGAAAAATTCATAGGATCATTTTGATAATACTAATAACCAATTTATTTCAATCTTCTATTGGTTTATATTGCACTTGAATGGTATGTGGATTTGTCAAATAATTCCATTTCAAATTTTCTTAAATTATTTTAGGAAATGGGATTTATAGACCTAAGATATGGGTGAAATCAGCTAGAACTCACCGATTCACAAGTCACAAAGTAGTAAATCATAAGCTAATTATGGGCTAGTTCACTTGAATTACTGGTTCATGGGCCATTTCAATGGCATGTGAACTTGTATTTCATTTTTTTTTTTTGAGAAATTATATATATTAACATACATTTACACATATATTTATTTAACAAACATATATATTTCTTTATACATATTCACATATATTCATATATATTTATATATATTAAAATATTTTCGTACATATATATAAATATTAACATGTCTAAGCATCTTAGGTAAATATATATACTACACACATATATCTTGCATTGCATATATATATATATACATATATTAAATATGCACCAACTTCTTTGACTTTGTGGTAAAAAATGAATAAATATATAAAAAAAATTATTAATATATATAACACACATATATATCTTGCATATATATATATATATATATATGTGTGTGTGTGTGTTTATTAGCTTTTTTTTTTTTTTTAAATAGGGTGTTCGGCCTGCTTGTTTGGTGGGTTCACAAGGTTGAATCATTTTAATCCACTAGGTTCGACGAGTTGTTAGGTGGTTCAAGCATGGATTGGATTTAATGAATGGGTAGGTTGATTTCGAGTCTAAGGGTTTGTGCCATCTGTCAATTAGGGTGACTTATTTTCTTCTTTCTTCCATTTTAATATTCGAATAACTCATCTATATTATTTAAGTCAGAGGGACCTTAAATAACCTCCTCTTGATTTTATTTTTGATTTTACCAAATTATACTAAAAGTATAGTATCATCACAAATAACTCCTATTTTTAAAAGTAGCTATCAATATTTTATATAAATACATTTGTTAAAACATATGAATTTCTCTTCTTCCCATTAATTTTTCCCTCTCTCTCTCTCTCTTACATCCACATGTATAAACATCAATATAATATGTAATTTATTATAACAATTATACTTTCTTTATCTTTATACATTTTTGAAACCCATTTACTGATAAAATCATTTGTTATATATATAATTTAATTTAATCATTATTTTATATTTTAATTTGTTACTATATTTAATGTTTGTACACGCATCGTGCAAGCATCCATTACTATAAATTATTCAGAAAATAATACATTACTTTTTCTTAGAAAAAAGTCAAAGCAGGGTTCACATTGGATTTATATTTGTACCGTGGAAGTTGGATCTTTATGAAAATCTTTAAAATTCTTTATATATTCTAAATGATTATATTGTCTTATTATCATGAAATATTTTTCATGTTGTTATTAAAAAAAAAAGGTTGTTCTTCCATGTGAAATCTTAGTTTTTTCATACATTCTACCCATCAGTAGCTGATCTCTTTTGTTCTTCCATGTAAAGACCTTTATAACCTAAATCTATCTACTATGTGTGCCTCTAATCTAATCATAGCTGGAAAACATCTCAATTTCCTTTTCTTTTTTAATTCACCTCCCGACTCTTCCTCATTTCGTTAGGATATCATTCCAATCCCCTGTACAAGGCCATGGTTGGACAATTACTCTGGACATGGAACTAAAAAATTAGGATCCCCGCTGACCCTAAGATCATACGTGTTCTAAGTTTCAGAATAGCTTCTTCCACCGAAGCGTCTATGCGGTTTCTTGAATAAAACTTCATGCTCATCGACCCGAAGCAGGATATTCAACATAAGCATTAGGCAACCGGAGTTGCCGTTCTATTGAAGAGATTTGGGTCCTCAATCATTTTAATTTCTTTTAAATATCCAGGACTCGAGATGTCATTCATATTGATTATATGTAATTTGTCACTTTCATTGATGGTTAAGAAAGCACTAAGAAATAAAAGCACTTTGACATTACGGAGCTAGCCAATAATTGTGTTTGTGTGTGAAATGATTGGTCACTTGAGTGATTATATATACTGGAATATGGGTACAAAAAGTTTTAAGGAATCCAATACGCCACGTCTCTAAAACCCGCTGATTTTGTGCATATAATTGTATAGTTAGGTATTAGTTGGTGGATTATTAAATGCTTTTGTTCTCTCACGGCCCTTCTTTTTCTTGGGGTTGGCCCTCCCATTAATAAGGGCTTGATGCTGAGTTCCTTGTGTATGAACTCTGAGATCACAATTAGATTTTGAAATACTTCAATTAGGTTAGCGATTTAAATTATAAATTCACTTAAGTTATCGTTAAAAATCGAAATTTAGGTTTCGATTGGATTATTTTAAAATTTTTATTTTTTTTATGTATATATTAAGTATATTAAATTTTATTTATTTATATCTTGTATAGGTTATAATAATTTTCATTACGATCTTTTTTATAAGAATTTATTATCCTTTATATATATGTTTTTATTATAATTAATTCTTTATTTTCTTTTACTATATAAAAATACTATCCTATATTCTAGAAAATTCTAAAACAACTTACCCTAAACCCTATCAATTTCTCATTCACAATTCCTCTCTCTCTCGCCTCTATTCCCTTCTCTCTTGACATTCTCTTTTCTTCTCATCTCCTTCCCCCTCCATTAATGGCTGGACCCCACCTTGCTCTTCTCTCTCTCGCCCCTGCATATCACCGACTTACCCTTAACATCTTCTCTCTCGTCTCTAACCCTATCTCTCTACCCTCTAATATGTTCGTGCATCAATCAAATAGTAACATATTTTCTACGTTGATAATTGATCAAAGCACAACAAATTAGAAGGAAAAGGAAAAAAAAAAGAAAAAGAAAAGAAAAGGAAATCTAAAGAGTAGAGCATGCACAAAATGTATTGAATGTAAAAAACAAAATCTATACCAAACTTCTTCGAAGCCTTTCTTACTTGGTGCTTCTAACAACTTCCTGGCGGAATCCATTTGGAGAGTGAAGAGCACAATCATTTATTTAGGCTTTTTCGAAAACTTATTCAAACCATCAATTTCTTCATGATATTTAACCCTTTTGCTTATAAAGGTTATTTAATTTTTCCAACCTCCTTATCATATGCACCTCAATGTGATACCCCTTATTGTGTTCCCAAATGTTCAAACAATACCTTCTACTCCTTTATCATGGTTTTTAAGAGAAAATATAAACTTTGAAATGGATTTCTCAAGAATGCATGAGCAATTGGAGAGATTTGTTCCAAATTTGGAGATGGCTGCATCTCCTTAAGCATATTATTTACCACTCCTCCTCTCTATTTTGCTCCTCAACAACATCCATGATGGTTTGTGCATTTTGATCATGGCATGATTTAGCATAGATCAATGTCATGTCCTTAAAATGGGAAAAGCTTTCCGTCTTAAATGAAGCTACACCCTCTTAACTCTTTTAAAAAAAAAAAAACACATATAATAAGATATAATTTCAAAAAATATTACCATACATAAATGACATATTTATTTACTAAATGATAAATACGTCTCCTAAATGTAATCATCACTGGCAACCATCATCATCACTTGATCTCATCTAATACTATTAGTGTAATTTTCATAAATCATATCTATCATGCTCTAAAACCTAAAAGAAAATGATATTCTGCTTGGTGTCTTTCCTAAATAAAATACATTAATACGATTAAAATCACTAAGCCATTTGTTAATCATTATTGGATTTTAATAATTTGAAATTGTTCATTAATTTTTGTTATACTAAAACATTTTATTAATAAGTCCATCAAGGTAAAATTATAAAAGTTCAAAGAACACAAAGTCTCTAAAGTCCATCAACAATTAAAAAGTAAAGTCGAATGTCTAAATAGTAGCAATGGGATAGAAGTAAGCATCGACCTCTCTCCAATTAGCATTATCTTAGGCCCAACATAGAGATCATAAGCCTATTATGTAGTTTATTAGCAAACACATCACCACCTAAAATATTAAATCTCAAAGGAGTGAATTGGAAAACCAACAACAAAACAGTCGCATAAACACACACTATGTCGCATCAAGTATGTACTAGTTCTATTGTAGCAATAAAGTTCATCATAGGTTAACTATTTAGTGATAGCAAATAGCATGATTTCAATATTATGAAATCTAGAGTAACTCATAAATTTATACACATAATCATAACTATGGAAAGGAGTTTGAATTTCATTGTAATAGATAACCGAAATTCAAAGGTTGACGAAGATTAAGGGTAGCAAAAAAACAGTTCAAAGAATGCAAACCAAATCAATTCTGATCTTTTTCTAAATGGTTATCCTTTGGATTTGCCCCTTTCAAATAGAGTATGGTTAGACACCCAATCCAAACCAAACTGTTCCGTTAAATATCTAAAAAAAATTCTACCACCTAACTAAACATCTAGTTGATTCCATATTTGACAAAACACCTAATTTTAACCCTCTCATTCTCATTATCTACATTCTACACCCCTCTTCTTCTCTCCTTCACTGTTTAGTGATCCTCTTCATTCTCCATGCAAGTCCCAAGTCCTAGCTCCATAGTCAACACTCGTGAAGGTCAATTGTTGAAGGAGCTAAGCAAGTAAGAAGCTCGCATTATTACTTTCTTTTTTTCCTTTAATTTTTTTTTTCCATTTCTAGTTTGTATCCTTTTCTTTGTGATAATGCTTTATTCAAACCCTATCAAATCTATAATTCTTACATAGATATTCCTCATCTTTCAATAGGGAGTTAAATTGCTCAATGCTTTTGAAGTCTTTTCTTTCAAATTGTTAGATGACACAAAATTTTCCAGTTCCAGACTTTGGCTTCATGTTGAAAGTTTACAATGGCTTTGAGTAAGTTGTGGTTATATTTATCTAAGTAGATTAAACTAAGGCCAGGAAGGTAAGGTGGGATGGCCAAATGGGTTAAAGTCCATAAGGTTTTCTTTGGTGCTCTAGAATAGTTTATTAGTTGTTTTAGAGTAAGAGTAGATAATCATATGAGACTAATTTTCCTAGATGTTTGATAATAGTGTTTGGGTAAAGATGCCTCCATAAGTTACTGGCTCATCCCCCATTTATTCTTGTTTGGATTAAAGAGGTTATAGATTGCCTATTCAACTACGTGTATCTAGCCCCTACGAACCTTAAATAGATAAGACCACAATTTGACGTATAAGTATAGTACGGTATTGCTTTACTTAGGTTAAAACAACCCCCTAACCCAACCTCCCCTTCCAAAATTTGTCCTTTGGGTTAGTTGTGTCACTGAAATCCCTTAAAACATACTGTAGATACCTAATTTTTGCCCCTTTATAGTTCTAATTTTTTATTTTTTTTACAAAAAGGGTCCTAATTCAAAAATAATAATAAAAAAAAATTAATAAAAGATAAAAAATAATAAAAATTAACAAATGATGAAAATACCAAAAAAAATAAGAAAAGGAAAAATTATAAAAATTTCGTAGATTTTTAGGAAGTAACTTATATTAGGAACAAATAATTTTAGTTTAACTTAGTACAAATAATTATTTTAAGGAATCGGATAGTTTAAGCATAATTTAATTGTACTGAATATCAAAGCGCAGGCCTATGGCCTAATGGATAAGCATTGGAGTATTGGATTGGATGTAATTTGAAATCTTATGTTCGAATCTTACTAAACACTTAGGTATCTTTTATTTCAATCTTTTTATTCTTATTTTTATTTTTACAAAAAAAAGGGTAAAAAATATAAAAAAAAACGAAATAAAAAAAGATAAAATGAGTTGAATGCGTAGAATTCATGTCTAATCAAAATTATTTGAATCTAGTTTGATTAGATTTAGATTGATATCAAGAATTCGAATCTAATTTAATTAGATACAATAGATATGATTTGATATGATCTTATTTAGCTTTTATAAATACAAAAACTCCTAAAAAGAATCAGGATTCTCTGATCCGTCCAATGAAATCAGTCCTTATTGCACAGCAGGCCATCTCCTTCGTCAAAACAGCAAACAGGCGACTCATAGAGACATACTACACAAAGGCCACCATCTCCATTCCAAGCTGACATTTAAACTAAATTCACATTGGTCGCCATTGTCCAACGCTACAGTCCTTATCGTACAGATCACTGTAACAGCGGCAGTAGCGCATATAGGACAGTTCTCACCGAGCATTGATCAGCCCACAACTACAGCACGACCAAGCAACTGTAGTAGCAACAACAAGCAAACAGCAGCAACACCAGGCGAAGAGCAGCACGATTAGGCAAACAGCAGCAACACTAAGCGAACAGCAGCACAGCGGACAGCAGTGAACAGGACAGCAACAAGGCAGATAGCAGCAAAGCGGACAGTAGTAAAGCAAACTCAAACAATAATTCGACACCAGTAGCCACACACAAAGCAACTCTGTTATATGCTAGCTATCGTCCTTTACCACATAATCAAGAAGTTCAGGTTCGTTTCTTTCTAGTTTCGAAATTGTTTGTTTAAGTATTTATTTATTATTATTATTTAGATCTTTAGTTATTGAATATAATATATACAATATGAACATATTAGTTTTAGGAGATTTTATTCTTAGTCTTTTATATATAGATAATTGTTTAATAATAATAATATATGTATACGTATATATTAATTTAGGTATTCTTCTTTAACATTAGTTTTCTTGATTAGATAAATTAAGTATTGATTTAAGTGAATGCATATTTTATGTTAGTTTAGGAGTTGTTAGGATTGGTTATTTTTGTTAAGATTTGATTTTATTTAAGGATTCGTTATATAGAAAGTTTTTTTTTTTAAATAAAAGTTAATAAAAAAATCCTTTTTAAATTTTAGGACTTTTAGCGAAATTTTTTTATAAAACAATAACATTTAAGAGTTATGATCCCTTTGGATTTTTTTTTAAATAAATCGAAAAAATTAAAAACGTAAACTTAGGCAATTTTTTAAAATTAAAATAAATCAATACGTTAAAGATTTTTTTGGGAGAACTATGATCATCTGATCCCAGTTAACTGGTACGCATGCACTTTCGAGGCGACGATAAAATATGTTAAACTTAGGTTCTTTTTCTTTTGTTTTTTTTTTTGTTTATTTATCTATTTATTTTAAATATTATAATTAGAAAAATAATCCTAATTTCGGTAAATAAATAGTGGTACCCATTAGGATTTAATAGGTTAGCCCCCGAATTCAAAACCCTTTGGTTCTTTATTCAAATTGAAATAAAAAACCGGTAGTTAAATCGTAATCAATCCACCTAATTAGTTATGGTTTCTTTTCTTTTCCCAACTCCGGTCGGGTGGCAACTCCAAAAATTATTTTCAATGAAAAACTGAAATTTCTCAATTTCTTTAGTCGAGGATTAATATTAAATGGGTTAAGGTTTAATATTAATCGGAAATGGGGAAATTAATTTTAAATAAAAGAAATCGAAAAATTAGGCTCAACAATTTGGCGACTCCACTGAGGACCCTAGAGGGCTAGCTACTAGAAGTTGCTAAAAATAGAATTATTTTTCAAAAAGAAATAATAAAAAGATGAAATAATAAAAATAATAAAAAAAAATTAGGTATGTTATTTTATGTATTTGTTTATTTTATTTATTTATTTTTTACTAACATTTTTTTTATTGTTGCAGTTTATTTAAGGGGGTAATTTTTGGGGGTTTACTTTTATTTTGTTTTTCTGCATCATAAATGCATGGTAGATATGGTCAGAACCAGGCCGTCTTAGGACTTTAGGAGGGGGGCCATTATGTAAGCTTCGGATGTTGTAGGGTAACCACCTTCCGGGCCCGATCAGGCTACCCCACTCAAGTTCAAATGCGACTATAGAATCGTTGCTTTGAAAAAACATAGTGGCTATAGAGTTTGAGAACTTTTAGAACCCACCCTTTTGCATTACACAAAACCTTTTTTTAAAAAAAAAAAAAAATTTTACAAGAACCTATGATGTGGCAAACCTAAATGGTCAAAGGCAGTTGTGAAGTTGTAGTTGTAATATTTCCTTGTAAATAATTTGTAATAATTCTATATAAAGTTTGGAATAGGTGATGATTGTAGTTTTGATTTTTTTTACATAACTATGGCTAGATCGAGTCAAGGGGCTTCTAAATAGATCCACATCTACCTACCTCATTGGCCTTAAAAGATATTCTAGATATAGATCTAACTTTTTAGCCTAAATAAGTAAAAATTCATTAGGAACAAGATTAGGCTCATCTTGCCCCTATAGAAGAGCCCTATAAATATTACTATAGTGAGGGCTTTAGTACATCTATTAGGGCTCGAATCTAACACTTTGGGCCCACATCAATTGAGCCCAATCTTCGCGAAGTAAGTAAATAAAAATAAATAGAAAACTAAAATAAAAGAAAAGGAAGCCAAACGAAAAGAATCAAACCTGTAAAATAATAGGTAGTTATCATTGTGTCTAGTATTCTACCAATCAGAAGCATTCATTCTTTTAGGTAAATTCAACATTTTGCAAATAGCCTTTTTCATTGGAATAAATAAGATTTAGATATTTTCTTTATTTAGTCTTTTATTCTTCAAAATTCCTCATTTGTAAATAGACCCTCAATAATGTTATTTTAAGTTTGTATATAGAATTCTAGTAAAGCAACCCTCTATTTACAATTCCATCACTCGGTCTTTGTAGCACAAAAGCCCTAACTTTTCCTCTCTCTCTTTCAAAAAAAAAAAAAAAAAAAGAGAGAAAAGAAAGAAAAAAGAAGGAAAGGAAAGAAAAGAAAAGAAAAGAAAGAAATTTGCTAACAGTTACAGATCTTTATGAGATTTAGGACAAACACAATCACTTGACTCATTAAGGCAGCTAACCTAAACAGACCCACTTGGCCTAAGAAAATAACTAACCAAACCCGAGCCTTAACCCATCAAGATAGTTGCACAAACTCAAGGCTTGAGCCATCAAGTCCAACTATAAATCGAGTCAAAACACAAAGCCATAAAACACTATCCTAAGTTTGATCCCCGGTACAAACAAAAAGGGCAATTCATTAGTCCCTTCCACTTCAAAAGTTGTCAGTTCCAGCTCACTCGAAC
Organism: Lumnitzera littorea; assembly: GCA_024138015.1. Classification (NCBI taxonomy): domain Eukaryota; kingdom Viridiplantae; phylum Streptophyta; class Magnoliopsida; order Myrtales; family Combretaceae; genus Lumnitzera; species Lumnitzera littorea. The sequence goes on from JAMXBB010000002.1 coordinate 60,950,353, forward strand.
TCTAAAGAACCTAATCCAAAATTAGATATGGAAGCTTAAGGGTGTTAAGACCTATAAGTCTGGGGCATGGGGCATTTAGTCTTTGAAATTTCAGAACTAGGGCATGTTCTAAGGAATTGGGGAGTAAGGTCAATACCCTAAGGTCAATCAATCCCTATGTAAGGAATTGGTAACTCACTTTTAAAAAGTTTTGAATGAAAAGTGGCGAGCTATATCTTATACACTAACCCTTAAACACTTTGAGAGTTAAGAGACATTATGGTAAGGATATTTTGGACTCATTTCTTAAAGGAGGTCCATTTTGAATTTGATACACAGATCGAAATGAAGTTAGGCATTCATTTTCAAATCCCAAACACAATTATCCTTTGATAACCCCGTTAGATTGATTTGAAGTGATTTCAAATGTAAACCTTGTCAAGAACCACCCTATAGTAGGGTAATTCAGAGGTTAGGGTCATTGATTAGGAGAGATGGATGAAATTGATTTGTGTTTACCCCAGTAATAACAATTTAAGGATAATTTTTGTTTTTGATAAATTGTTTCCTTTGAAGAAGAGCTAACATTTTTTCCAAATACCCTAAAGGTCACACATACCTTACCTAAGCTAATGCACTCTGAACCTATGGATTTAGGGCCTTGATTCATCTAAAGACAAAAACTTGACAAAAGAGATAGTTATTTTTAAGGAGAGAAAAGAAAAAAATGAAACGAAATAAAAAAAAGGAAAAAGAAAAAAACTAGGAAAAAGGAAAATGAAGAAATATCCAAATATTGGGCTTAAGAAAATCCCAAATCAAAGAAGGCTTAAGTTGCTCAAAAAACACAAGGCCTTGAATTACATTCCTAACCAAAAACACAAAACCTCATATTCATTCAGAATCACGTTCTCAACCACAAACCAAAAACTCCATATTCAGTTCAAAATTACACTCCAAATCATGAACATAAACCCTTTCTATCCACTCAATTCTCAAACATAAGACCTTCCCACTCACATTACCTCCCTACTCAAAGCTCTTCTAATTTTGAAGAATAATTTATCTAAGATAAAAATTATTTTTGAAATTGAGGTAAGCATACATCTAATTTAGTCCTAAGGATTCTTAACTTGTACCCCCCGGGTTGGATAAAAGCACTTCTTTCAAAATAGGCCTTCTCAATTAACTTATTTTGAAACAATTTGACCAAAAGCCTAATTTACAATACTGAACCCAAAAAGACCTAATAGATTGATTAGAGCGTATCACTTACAAACTAGATTATAATTTCTGGAATAGTAATCAAGAGTGAAATCTAGACTGAGAGTGTGTAAGGAAGTCCTCTTCGACTAAACTAATCGTGAGTTACCTTTTCCTTATGAAATAAATGTTTAAGGCCTATCTAAGAAGCTCATTGCCTTTTAAATAGGAATTTGTATTCGTTAGCAAACTTTCAAGGAAAAAGAAGGAAAAAAGAAAATGAAAAGACATAAAAAGGAGAGAGAGAAAGTGGAGGCTTGTTACAAGTTTTTCCATTCATTTTCTAATCCATTTCATCCATAGTAGCCAAATTTTCAATTTATGTTATAAACAGTTTTCACCAAATTCCTAAATTTCTTAAATCAAGATTTTTTTTTTTTCGAGTCGGCTATGTTCCTCAGTTTTACTTTCAATTGTTAATAGAGTTTAAGCAAGTTTGAAGGGTACTTACCCTTTATCAATTTTCTCAAGGATATAGCCAATGCATAGAGCACCGTTCCTATCCATATCTTCTTTAGCGCTTCAGTTAGCTTATGGAGCGCTATCTAGATTCATATTCTCATTTAAGGATCTAGCCAGCTCATAGAGCGCTGTCCCAATCTAAAGCTTCTTAAGCTTCTAGCTGACTCCTAAAATAGTCCCAATTTATAATCTTCTAGGGAGCTAGCCAGCTCGTGAGAGTAGTCCTAATCCGGAGTTTCACAGGCTCCTAGTCGCCCAACTCACAGAATGTTGCCTAACTTATAATCTTTTAGGGATTTAGCAAGCTCATGGAGCGTTATCCCAATTCAAAGTTTTCCTTCATTCTTCAAGTCTTAACTAGCTCAAAGAACGCTTTGACCGCCTTGGTTAGTTAGCTCATTAGGGTACAACCAAGTTTTCTTTCATTCTTTAGGTCTTAGCCAGCTCAAAGGGCACTTTGACCACCTTGGTTAGTCAGCTCATCAGGTTACGACTAAGTTTTCTTCATTCTTTAGGTCTTAGTTAACTCAAAAGGTGCTTTGACCGCCTTGGTTAGTTAGCTCATTAGGGCACGATCAAGTTTTCTTTATCTTTAGGTCTTAGCTAGCTTAAAGGGCGCTTTGACTGCCTTAGTCAATAAGCTCATTAGGGTACAACCAAGTTTTCCTCATTTTTAGGTCTTAGCTAACTCAAAGGGCGCTTTGACAGTCTTGGTTAGTTAGCTCATTAGGACACGACTAAGTTTCCTTCATTTTTAGGTCTGAATCAGCTCATAGGGTGCTTTGACCGCCTTAGTTAATCAGCTTATTAGGGCACGACCAAGTTTTCCTTCATTCTCTAGGTCTTAACCAGCTCAAAGGGCGTTTTGACCGCCTTAGTTAGTCAGCTCATTAGGGCACGACCAAGTTTTCCTTCATTCTCTAGGTTTTAGCCAGCTTAAAGGGCGCTTTGACCACCTTGGTTAATCAGCTCATTAGGGTACAACTAAGTTTTCCTTTATTCTTTAGGTCTTAGTAAGCTTAAAGGGCGCTTTGACCACCTTGGTTAGTCAGCTCATTAGGGCACGACTAAGTTTCTTCATCCTTAGGTCTTAGCCAGCTTAAAGGGCGCTTTAACCACCTTGGTTAGTTAGCTCATTAGGGCACTACCAAGTTTTCCTGTAATCTTTAGGTCTTAATCAGCTCAAAGAGTGCTTTATCCGCCTTGGTTAGTCAACTCATTAGGGCACGACCAAGTTTTCCTTCATGTTTTTAGGTCTTAGCCAGTTGAAAGGGCGCTTTGACCGCCTTGGTTAGCTAGCTCATTAAGGCACGACCAAGTTTCTTTATCTTCAGGTCTTAGCCAGCTAAAAGGGCGCTTTTACCGCCTTGGTTAGTCAGCTCATTAGGGTACGACCAAGTTTCTTTATCTTCAGGTCTTAACCAGCTGAAAGGGCGCTTTGTTAGTAAGCTCATTAGGGCACGACCAAGTTTTTCCTTCATTTTTAGGTCTTAGCCAACTCAAAGGGAGCTTTGATCGCCTTAGTTAGTTAGCTCATTAGGGTACGACCAAGTTTTCTTTCATGTTTTTAAGTCTTAACCAGCTCAAAGGGCGCTTTGATCGCCTTGATTAGTCATCTCATCAGGGTGCTACCAAGTTTTCTTCATTCTTTAGGTCTTAGCTAGCTCAAAGGGTGCTTTGACCGCCTTCGTTAGTCAGCTCATTAGGACACAACCAAGTTCTCATTACTCTTTTTAGGGATTTTTGCCAACCTATAAAGGCTACCCCTCGTTATTCTTTGTATCAAACTAACCTTCGTCAATTATCTTAACATTCTTTAAGATGGAGTCATCCCAAGGCAAAAATGGTGTCTGTTTTGTCTTTGTGGTAAAGTTTTGCTCAAACTTTACCATAAAGAGAGGTAGCTGTAGACACCTAACTTTTGTTCATTTGTAGTCTTAATTTTTTATTTTTTTTACAAAAAGGGTCCTAATTCAAAAAGAAAAATAATAAACAAAAAAAATTAATAAAAGATAAAAAATAATAAAAATTAACAAATGATGAAAATACCAAAAAATTAAGAAAAGGAAAAATTATAAAAATTTCATAGATTTTTAGGAAGTAACCTATATTAGGAACAAATAATTTTAGTTTAACTTAGGACAAATAATTATTTTAAGGAATCGGGTAGTTTAAGTATAATTTAATTGTATTGAATGTCAAAGCGCAGGCCAACGGTCTAATGGATAAGCATTGGAGTATTGGATTGGATTTAATTTGACGTCTTAGGTTCGAATCTCACTAGACACTTATATATCTTTTATTTCAATCTTTTTATTTTTATTTTTACAATAAAAAGGGTAAAAAAAAATAAAAAAAGAAATTAAAAAAACGAGTTGAATGCGTAGAATTCATGTCTAATCAAAATTATTTGAATTTAGTTTGATTAGATTTGAATTGATATCAAGAATTCGAATCTAATTTAATTAGATACAATAGATATGATTTGATATGATCTTATTTAGCTTTTATAAATACAAATACTCCCAAAAAGAATCGGGATTCTCTGATCTATCTAACGAAATCAGTCCTTATAACATAGTAGGCCATCTGCTTTGTCAAAACAGCAAACACGTGACTTACACAAACATGCTACACAAGGGTTGCCATCTCCATTCTAAGCCGACATCTAAACCAACCCTACGCTGGTCGCTATCTAAAGCCTCACCTTTGTTCATTTTAGAGGCTTTAGGGGGTATCAAGGCTAGTCTGACATAGTCACTTTGATGCTTAAGTTAGAAGAGTGTCTGAGCATTTTGAAAGGAAGTAGAGGAATCAATGACTAGGGTATGGACAGAGTTCTTATAGAGAGTGAGTTCTCGTATTTATAAACTCGGTGACTATAATGGAAGATAGTTGAACTACTGGTCACGCATGGTGTCTCCAAAATTTAGCTATGTGTAGATCGTAGGGAGAAATGGGTCATTGGATTGTTGCTGTTGGATAAATATTGAACTATTTGCCCCACATTTCAATATTTGAACCTTCTTGGACCGAGCCTTAGCAATTGGGCCTTAGGTGATATTGATCGAAAGAGTCACATCGAGCTACAAAAACTCTAGTAAGAGGTTGGTAATCAAATTTCTAATCTAATGGTATTGGCTAAATGGTTAGTTACAATAAGACTAAGCCAAAGGTATTATCCTTACCTAATCCTCAACTCATTTAGAATAGATTGACATAATGCCGAGCATCCAACTAACGGGATGAAAATTCACTATTAATGTATACGTATATTGTAGAGTGTATAATGTGCTATCATATAATAGATGTATTCTATTTAGTAAACTACAAATAGGATAAATGCTAAAGGAGCTTACGAAAATCTTATATGACAGATGTGTTATATCTAAAAGGGTGATTTCCACATTCGCTCCTCTATTTTACATGATATTAGATAAATGCTAAAAAACTTATAAAAATTGAGACATCTCTTTATATGGACATTCCCTTAGAAGAGATTCTTAATTTAACTAAATATAAGTTAAAACTATGCATTGATAATTGATTTCAACAGTCATAGAGAACATGGACCGAGTATTATCTAAATTAGATGATTTATGGAGTTGACAAAGAAACCAAAAAGAACAAAAATGAAAAAAAAAAAAACCAAACTAACAAAATCTTAAAAAAAGAATGAAAAAATCTTAATAAAAATTATAGGTTTGATAGAGTTTGAATATAGCATTACCATATAGAAATGGAGAACGTATGACAAATAAAAGGTTACAAACTAGAAATGCAAAACAAAAATTAAAGAAGAAAAGAAAGTAAACTACGAGCTTCTTACTTGCCTGGCACCTTCGACAATTGACCTTCATGAGTGTTAACTATGGAGCTAGGACTTAGAACTTGCATGGAGAATGAAGGGGATGACCAAATTGCAAAGGAGAGAGGAAGAGAGGTGTAGAATGCAAATAATGAGAATTAGAGGGTTAAGGTTTGGTGTTTTGTCAAATGTGGAATCAACTGGATGTTTAGTTAGGTTGCATAATTTTTTTTAGATATTTAATGGAATGGTTTGGTTTAGATTGGGAGTCTAAATCAAACCCTACACTTAGCAAATCAAAACACCTCTTAACAGGGTTTTGATTCAAGATTTAATCCTAAAAAATCTAGCTTTAGCTTAGGGTTCTTAGGGGATTTGAAGAACAGTATGATCACTTTGAAGACCAAAGAATAGAAACAAGTTGAAAATGTAATTTTTTCCTTTAGGAAATCACTGTAACATTTTTTTTTCCCCACTCATTTTATCCTTTTATAAGATCAAACTAGGAATATTCTCTAAGAACAACAAGTTGAATGCATCAAGAACACCAAGAACATGTTCAATTTTATTTAAACTCATTGAATTTTGGAAAAATAAGCTATAACATGATTTTTACCAAATTAACTCACTTTAGAAGATCAAACATGAACAATTTACAAGAACACTTGAGTACCACTTAAAGAACATCGTGTGCATCATGAATATATTCAACCGCAAATTTAGTTTCTAGAAAGCTTAATCTCATATCATGAACTTCACCAATTTAACTTATCTTACATGATTAAAAATGAACATACTCAATAAGGCTCCAAATACCAGCATGAATTGCATCATGAACATCAACAATACTTAAATCTCTATTCAATTCATCTTTAACCATAATCAAGCTTTTTTGGAAATTAATAATCCATAACATGTAATCTAATAATTGGACTTCTTTTATAAGATCATAATGAATATACTTAAGAATAAAGTTACGAAAGCAAGTGAAGTAGGTAAACACCCCTAGCGTTGACTCGTGAGTTGAAAGGGTTGGCTCACTTAACATGCAAGTAGGGTTAGTAATCCGTATCATCGTATTGTATCTCATTTCCATATCTAAACAAGATCATATTTGAAAAATCTCAACCTATAATATAACCTATTTATTAGTCGTGTATGAATGCCTCAACCCGTGACCTACCGTATCTCGTATTTGGGTTCGACTTGTTTATTACCTCCTCTAATTATATACTAAGTTATTTAAAATTACCTTTTAAGCTGACAATTCCATAGTAGTTGCTTATTGATAAAATTCTTTGATTTATTATTTTTTCATTATGCCCTATTTAATTTAGTGCTTTCCCTATTTAAGGGGTCACCTATACCATTAGTATTGGAATACACTGTACACAAATAATTAATGAAATGGATTATTGCTCATTTTTCATGAGTAACAATTAATTATTAATTATTTATCATCTCTCTAAGAATCTAAATAAGTTAGAAAGATAGGACTAATTTTTAACTAGTATGCTACTTATTGTTTCATTACAATTATAATACTCTTAAAGAACCTTGTTCGAAAATGTTTATGATGAAAAACTTTAGAATCTAGATCCTCTAAATACTAATTCTAGTTTAGGAACAAATTAAATCTATGCAAGCTTTATAATCTGGTCCTAATCCATTTAATTTAATTTACTTGGTATTTTAAGTGCTCTAAAATAGTTTGCAAGGGAAAAAATGAAGATTTCTAACATGTGTATGTAATTTTCTATTAGAGGTCTTAAAATAAAACCAACAACAATAGATTATAGGCGTGGTTGGAATTAGTTCAACAACTCCTTCTAAACTATAGAAGAGACGAAATTATTAGAAAGAGAAGACTTACCTGAGAATAAGAAGTGGTGTGGTGTGGTTGCAGTTATAGCTACTTGGATATGGAAGTGAGATAAAGAGGGAAGAAGGAATGAATCTTAGTTGTGACTTGATATCTTTTAGTTTTTGCTTTTGATATTTTATTTAGTTTTTTTTTTGTATGTTTGTTTTGTAATATTATATCGATGTGGAACATGGGAAAAAAAAAATTGAAGAATGAGAATACAAATTTGATGTTAAATGGGTCTATAAGTTGAACCTGAACTTATTTGTAGGAGCTGTTTATTATTTAAACGAGTTTGTAAATGGATCTAGGACCTAAACATGAACCTAGACATGAATTTAATAGTGTTTAAACGTGTATGACACGTTTGGGTCTCATGTAAATTTTTTCCATACACTAGCGCATTTAAATTGTGTTGTGTTGTGTCGTATTTGAGTCCTAAATTATTAGCCTTACATGCAGGTTGGAAATTTTGACCCAACTTGCCCCATCACAAGTTGATACTTTAAGTAAGCCATTCCATCAACCTATAGCACAAAGTAAAGTTTGAAAAGAAAAAGAAGAAAGACGAATCTAAAGACTTTTACCAATATCATTGTACATAAATACTAGCCTCCCCGTATGATAGATCAATTTTGAATCTTTTCTCTCATAAGTTATAATATAGTTGACCAAAAAAAAAAAAAAAAAAAAAAGAAAGGGACTTTTGAAATTATCTATACTAAAAGTTCTTGTTAGGGAATACATAGAATTATAGTTTCAATAATAATGTCTTAGTGAGAGGTGCGATAGACTGATATTAGATTTGAAAGTTTCCATTTATATTATGTTTTATTTGGTTGATAACATAGGTGAATATTGTTGAGTATGCGGTATTGAACAGAGTGTAATTTAGTGGATTACAATTACGGCATTGATATTCGAAAATCAACCTGTCACGACTTAAGGGGCCTAGTCGTAGCAGTCTTTGTATATTGTACAAAAGACTGTAGATTGATTTTCCCCTCAATCAACAACTATTTATGCGATATACAAGACTATTACTACAACTATTAACCTAAACTTGAGCAGATGTAAGCAATATCATTGCATTATAATAATCACAATCATTTAAATATAGATAATGAACATATATATAGAGATTCTTAGATGAGAAGATGATAAGAATTCATATTACAAACTGTTATCATATAATATTACATAATAAGGTTTTAAGTCTAAATACAGTATCATAAGTATACTTATATCACATCTTATTCTCATATCAATCTCCTGATGTACAACTAATCTCGGACATACAACGACCTGACTCCATGAACAGATCAGCTTGCGAAAGTAAACTGTAAGGGTATAAGCTAACTAGCTTAGTGAGCTAATTCCTTCAACCATACAACAATCAAGTTATACATAAATTAAATTCAATTAAATGAATACATGAACAATTAGTATGCCATATAAATACATGCAGGTGACTAAGTACTGTATGTAATTTAGATTTAATGCTCTCTAAAGTCAAGGTTGGAGATATATTAGCACAGTTAAATCCGAGTATCATATTAGAACTTATATCATAACGAAACTCCAAGTTTTATATTCAAAATATAATGGTATATTCATTTTCAGTTTTTGTCAAAATCAAGTTCTACGTTTAATTATAAGTAGGTTTAAGTAGCTTTCACTTACCCCTAAATGAAGGCCTCTAGACTCGACCCTTAGGTAAATAGTTGGTGCCTCCAACACTTAGTGATCCCGCGGGTCATGGTAAGGTTATATTACACGTGTGCACTGTACGAAATCTATAACAACAAATAATCAACCCACGTATAGCCTCTTACTATCTTCATATGATGTGATAGTCGGAATTAGTTATGCTGTGTATGATTATGCGTGATTCGATTTAGATCTTTCAAGTTAGATAATGTTAGGTCTTATTGTTCAGTGATCCACAAGGTCACAAACAATTAGTTCCTATTGAATTTACTATGCAACGACCAATACATTATTATGCTTTAAAGTAAATTCATGATCAATAAACAGTATCAAATATAAGTATAACTCAACCCTACACAACATTCAATTATTAATAACAATTTATATTCACTAACTACGTATACAAGCAAGTATAGAATCATTAGGAAAAACTCATTTAGGCATGATCAAATCAAGGGTCGTACTAGTCTGATGACAAATTAGGGTCAAAATTATGATCACTTGAAAATAAGAAATATAGACAGTAGTAAGTTTAGAAATTAAATAACTAAATTGATATGGTAATTCGTACTGTTTACTTAACTCAATTATTGATTTACGTGAAATCATCGATTGGAGTTTTTTTTCGAATCACGTATAACTTTTTCAATTTAGTTCCGATCTTTATGAACTTATAGTCTATTTTGATCATTTTCAAGCGTACTTTCTTATAGTAAAGTCTATTTTGGATGTTGTAACCCACAATTTTGACTGTGATATAAAAATATCACAAAGTTCATTATTTTGACTTAAAAAGTTATAAAATATCAAATTAGGCTTTTTTTAGTACAATTATAATTTAATAATTATTTATATTGTATATTTTTATAATTTTATTATTTTAATCCTATTTTACTATAATTACTTATTTTTAGGGTTTGATATTTATAAATACAATTTTTTCTACTTTATTAATTTTCTACTTAATTAATTAATTATTATTATTATTAATTTATGAAAATTACTTAATTTATAAGTAATGACATAGCAATACATGGAAGTGCCATGTGTCACACTTATGCAATTTTCATAATTTTTTTATTATTTTCTTATATTTTATGGTATAAATATATATATAAATACTTATTATTATATTTTATTAAATTTTCTAGTTTGCTTAATTATTATCTTTTTTCCTAATTTACGATATTCTCATATATATATATTTATTAACTTACTTTATTTATTAAATTAATATTATATTATTTTGTATATACTATTTACATATACTCATATTTTTATGTATAACTATTCATATACGTACATTTATACGTATACTATACTTAATGTATTAAATTATTCTAACTTTAATTATACACTATATACTATATATATGAGCATAATATACATGTATTTATACTTTATGTACATATACGGTTATGTTATATGTATATATATATAATACTAAATACCATTAATAGTAGTATATATATATTCTATGTCTAGCCATATATATATATATGCAAAATATACAAAATTTTTATAAATAAAAAATAATAAGTGTATATACATAAATACATATTCCTATTATAAACGTATACATATATATATATATCATATAATATGAAATACTATGGATATATATGTATATAATATACAATTACGCCTACTACATATATATATATATATATATAATACGAAATATAGACATATATGTAAATATGATAATACATGATACTTGTTCATATATATATATGAAAATACATAATATATGTATATACATATCATATACTAAAATAATTACTAAGTATATACACATATATATATTCATTTATACATACATATTATACTTAAGAAAAATACTATGTACATATACACACACATATATATTCACATGTACATACATATACCTAATAAAATACAGTCTATATATATTATATACACATACATGTACATACTTTATACTATATACAAGATATATATACATTTGTGTGTACATACATGTAATACATAAAATAAAAATAACAAATACTCAATATACATGTATATGCTATATGATATCTATATGTACAAATAAAATACATAAATTTATCTAATTATTTTAGTAAACTATTTGATTTAGTTCCCCCTAAATTCTTCTATTCTTCCTCCTCTTTTTCCTTCTTCTCTTTTGGTTTTGGTGTGAGTTTTTAGCTTTGGTTTTTCTCTTCTTTCACTTTTTTTTTTGGTTTGCTAAATTTCTAGGATCTAAACGTGAATAGTAGCAAGTTTAGGTGGTTTAAAGAGAAAAAAAGCAAAAGAAATCCAAGGCAATTTATGGTATTTATGATGATTGGACATGAGTAATTATATCCTTGGTTTTACTCTCTTAATTTAACACCTGTACATGGAGTTTAAGAGCACATGGGCTGTTGATTTTATAGGGAATGCAATGTGGAACAAGGGGAAAATAGAAGAAAGAAAAGGAAAAAGAAAAAGAAAGGAAAAAGAAAAGAAAAAAAATATTTAATTTTTCCAAAAATAAAAATTATAAAATTAGTATTTATAAATTAACTTTGAGATTTTACAAAAATTTATTAATTTAATTAGTACCCATTATAATTATAATTTTTACAAGTTAATTTTCCTTGTTCGTTAAAAGTTTTACGTAATCACGCAATTTAGTCAATAATTGTGATTGACTATGGTTATATTACTATTAAATGATATTTATTCATTTTATAAGCTTAAAGTTATAGTTTTAAGTTTTTAGTCAAGTTTGTGTTCGATTTTAAGTATTTATGCGTACATTGGATTTAAGATTTTTATATGCGATTTAGGTTTCAATCAATTTTTTAGGGTTTCTACAATCGATACTATATTTGGTTTCTAAATTTTATAAAAATTTTATTGTTTCTAGTCTTATCGACTCATAGTATCATTTAGGACACTCGGACTTAAATTAAGGTTCATACTATTGATTTATGTAGGGTTTACACAACCTTCATCTTAAGTATATACGATTCTCATGGTATGAAAGGAACATACTATTTAATCCAAATATACTCATCTTTATGAAAATGTATAATTGTTTTACTACATATTGATCACCCAGTTTGTTAATATATAATGTTTAGTTCACTTAATATGGTTAAAATATATTCCATTAATTAAGATATAGTGATTATGCAATTGAAAGAAACTTAGTATGTTTGTTGCATCTTCATCTTCTTTTTTATTTTTTTTCCCTTTTGTTTTATTTTCTAATTCTTGCATGTTAGTTGGCCAACTCGACTTAGAATGAGTTAACTCATTTTAACCTATGGGTTAAATGGGAAGGCTAAAAAACCTCGCATTTAAATAAATAAAAAATTTTAAACCTAACCCATATTTTTTAATGGGCTAAATTGGCAAGGTTATGTAACCGACCCCACTTGCATAGCCTTACTTAAGAACAACTTAAATCTCTAATAATTTCTAACATGGACATCATGAGCAATTAGTTCCATATTCAATCCACATTCATCTTTTTCAACATATTTTTAGGGGAAATTTCCTGAAAGTGCATAAACTAACCAAATCATCTTAAACCTCGAAACCAAAATCAATTCTAAGATCATCTAATCATCAAAATTCTTCATGAATAAACTCAATTCATCAAAATTAACTAAAATTCAACAACTAAGATACATAAATTTTTAAATCTCCTATTAGACAAATATCATCATCAACACTTTAATGCATATCAATTCATATTCAAAATTATTTAATCATGTTTGACCTTTGTGAAAAAAATATCTCAATTTCTTCGGTGAATATATAACCAAATCAATATAAATTCAATACTTGAAATCAACTCTAATATATCAAATTCACCATAAGTCATCATATTTACTTAAAATTGATCAAAATACGCATACTTAACATTCTAGGATCTTCATTTGACAATTAATTCCTTTTCATGCATCAAATCAACAATGACATCTTCTAGCTCCACAATTACAAAATTTCTCAATTCATCATCATAATACATCTATCTCTAAAGCAAATCATCAATTTCTTTAAGGTCATACTCATAACTTAATTACCCTAACCCCATTTCACTTCTAAAGCAACATATACATGGCATACTTCCTTTTCCAAAATGACATCAATCAATTGAATCAATTGCTTGACATCAAAGATCACAATATCACATATATAATGTGCATCAATGTTGTCAAACTTGGCCTGGGAGATTAATCTAAACATGTGAGAGGGTCAAGGGTCATGGAATAGAATTAGGGTAGACCAATGATTGAACCAAGGTCAATAAAATAATAAAAATATGTTAGTAATAAATCTAAATTCATTATGATACATTAATACAATTTGTGCACTTATGTATTATGGACATATCCATGATAGAATATATGAAGAGACTAGTATAAGTAATATTGCAATTTTCAAATGTTTGCTAATTTTTATTTAGATTTTCATACATATATTTTTGCTTCTATCATCTATGTGTTGAGAAGTAAATAAAAACCATAAAGAAGTATATTATAATCAATTACAAGGATGCCTTATATATTGTTAATTCATAAGATTGTTTATATATTCTTACTTTATATATATGTGTGTTCATTATAACATATGCTACATAATCATATTTGAAATGACATATAAATGCTATTTGGTTGAACCATATTATATTTATTTTAGAAATATTAAAATAAATGTACCGGTTAACTCATTAAAATAATTAATAGGCAATGCACTCATGATGCATATATAAAAATAAATATTATTAAGTTTAGAATATTTAGAAAATAAGAAAATCTTCGGCATATAGAGTGGGGATCAAATTTGAAAAATATATCGAATGGTTTTTATTATCTTCATAAAATGTAATTGTATAATTTATGTTGGTTGATGTGAGTGGTTGAAACAGTAATACTAATGAAATTAAAAGGAAGGGTAGGACTTAATGTAGAATGTACAAACTATATGCACTAGTTGTTTGCATTAAAAATTACAAATGAATACTTGTAAGATTTGAGTTCAATAATCATAAATTTGCTAATCCTATTTTAATGAAGTAAATTATTCATTTATTGCAACTTTTCACACCTTAAAATTATAAGAAGAATATTGTAATACTTAGATTTATATTTTGAGCATGCCAAAATGTGATTAAGATAAAAGAAATTACGAGAAATAATACATAGATATTGTGTCCAATAAGAGATTATTGGCTTAACATATATATATATATATATATAAGAAATTATAAGAAATAATGCATAGATGTAAAGTATAATAAAATGTTATTGGCCTAATATATATAGAAGATTAACAATTAATAATAATAAATAATTAAATTATAGTAAATTATATATGGAAGTTAATCAAAGTGGAGTGAGAAAAAGAACAAAAAAAAAAAAACACTTTAGATTATTAACGTAGAGTCCAATAAAAGGTTATTAGCATAATATATATAGATAAAATAAATGTACCCATTAACTTCAATTTCTTTTCTTTTTCATACCAAACATAACCTAGTAATAGTTGAAAATTAGTCAAAATTCAATCAAACTTCTATTTCTCTCTCTATCACTTCACATCTTCGCAGCATGGAAAAATGGGAATGAACCATAATATTTCCCCATTTCACATAATCAAATTCAAAACCCTCTCTTTCTCTCCTATTTGAACACCGAAAATGTGAAACCCCAAGCTTATAGACATCACTTCAATCCCAATTTTATACATAAACATAAAATTTAAGACAATTTAATATGTACACTCATATATGAATGACCATCTCATCATATTCTTAGGGTTTTTTTTCTCTCCCTTTTGTTTTTTTCAAAGGATTTCTTTAATGGCTTATAACTCAACATTAGTTTCTTTTCCAACTTTCTTATTCCCATCCCATTCTCTCTCCACAAAACCTTACCTTCTTCATCCTAATCATTATAGCTATTATTCTCTACTTCATCCTCACCACAAGCCTCTTTACATCAGAATCATGCCACAAATGACACTATAATCTCTTTTATTTGACGTGCAATAGTATTATAGTAATATTGCTTCGACCAGTTTGTTGTGAGAGGTAAAAAAGAGGACAATGAATAAGTTTTATTTATTTATTTTTTTAAATTATATATCAATGCTTTTAGACCCCTTTAACATAGATAGGATGATCAGTTTATGGTCAAATTGCCTAAGTCGTATAGGTTTGGATGGATCAATGTCAAAACGAGTTAAGACAGAGGATTGGTCCTTTTATAGTTGGTTCTAGTTAAATTGGGTTGAACCGATTGAATCAATCCTAGTTTGACTACACTGATGTCCATCATACCACCATTAATCCCTCATACATCAACATCAACATTACTTCCATCATCAATCATCATTAATTAAACTTCATTTAGATTTTCATTCAATCTCTACTGCACACATCATTATAGTTCTTCTATGTTGACACAATTTGAATCAAAATCATCTTCATGAAATCATCAATTGATGGCACTAACATTAAGAAATATAACCTTTAGTCAAATTTAATCTCATTCAATTATTTGCTTCAATTAACACTCTTCTAACACCTTAGGTCTAAAGTAGTAAATAATTAAGTTAGAAAACAGTAATGAACATTTTTTAACCACTTAGCTTAAGATTCTTAACTTGTATTGAAAAGATATTTATCACCATGGCCTTATAAATCAATACCAATACTCTCTTAAAATTCAAGTGAGATTTCACTTAACATAAGGAATCATAATCTCCTCATCTTAAAGGTACGATATTATTGTTGCAAGACCTTATAATTAGGCTTAGTTTTTTCCCTTTTTTCAGTGTATAAATTAGTTCATTCCTACTATCCTTAACCTATAAATGATCCAAAAAGCATGTTAGGACTCATACCCTAATGACACTTCCTACCCTTCTTAGATTTTCTTTTTCTCTAAATTAGGTCAAAAAAGTCTCAAATCATTCACCTACTAGTATGGGTCAACTCTAATACAACTTATAATGGCTCATGTCAAAAGGAGTGGATAATCAAGTTAATAAATATTAATGTTTTTTTTCCCTAAAAGGAGTGCCTAAAAATTTCTAATTATTGTTAGTAAGATATTAATTACCATGGCCTTATAAATCAATTCAAAACCATGTGAAACTTCACTTAACATGAGGTATCATAACTCATTAACTCTTAGATCTACCTAATTAAGCTTTGTACCAGGATAATTTATCTTAAGTCAAAGCATGATTAACCTCTCGTACATGAATAGATTTGCAAAATGCTAGACTTAAACTTAATCTCTATTGAAACTTTACCTTCAAAGTTCAAAAAACTTCTTGATTTCACCAAATCTTCTTAAGTATCAATAACAAAGAATCACTATAGTTAAAAGATATAAGCTTAATTAAACTTATAAGATTAAAATCATACGGAATTAGTTGACACCCTTAGACAAGATTCCTTAATTGAGCTTCTAGCTTCTTCAATTATGCTTAGTTAAGCTATTGAAGTTGGAAATGGATCTCTACATTCCCTAATTGTCATGTTACTAAAGGGTAAGAAAGGGAAGAAAGAACTTTGTTCTACAACTTTCTTAATGACTTAGTTAAAATTAAACTAGGATAAGTTACTTAGCTAAACTACCTTCACTAATAACAATCACTAAGGTTAATTTCATAAATTGATATGTCCCTCCTTAACACTTAATCTTGAATCATGTATTTTCTAAATACCTAAACTACCCTTTGACATTTAAGTACATAAATCCACTCTTATTATTATACTATTATTTTGTTGATAAGACCTAAAGGCATGGAATAACTTGTGTGCCATTTCAACATTCTAGAGTTCTAATACCATTAGTACAAAATCTAACCTCTTGGACTACGAAGAACATGGTGATCTATAATAACAATGGTTAAAGGTACATGATTGTTTAGGTAGAAAGTGATGCAGTAGAACTTGGGAATGATGAATTTATAGCCTAGTCAACCTCGTCTAGAAGTATTTACCAAAATGATAAGAAGCATTGTAGGCTAGAAGCCACATATGCCAAAAGTGGATCAAAAGGCTTGAAGTTTGGAAGCTTCATTTGATTTTCTTTAGTTTGTATTATTCAACTTCAAGAGGCCATAACTTTTGCATATGGAGAGATGGAGCTTATATGATGTTTCTAAGGATTGATTTGAGCCTACTTTTGCATAGATCAAACCACTTTATCATTTGGGTTATTTAAGAAGTCAAATTTTCTTGTTTTAAAAAAATATCACATGGTTTAAGGATTTCTCTATTAGTCTTGAAAGTTTATTTTGTCTTTTTTTTTTCCTAATTTTCTAGGACATGGTTTTTATTCACTTTCCTTCTTTATCCTAGGGTTTGTAGGACTATAAATACTCCAAGATCATTTACATTTCCATCTTTGACAACAATTCAATTTTCATTCTCCTAAAATAATTGTGTTTATCACATTATACGCTGCATTAATTCGCTCGGTAATCAAGTTGGCCACTAATGGTAGTGGTCACGATCCTTTTGACAGTGCTCATGAGGCTCGAATCCCGATTTAAGGGGATGAAACCTAAACAACATTTCAACATTTAGAGCAATGGATGGATTATAGATTTTAAGGTTTAGAGGAGTGCCTTAAAGAGACCATAGACCATCTCGATGGTATAGGTTTCGATACACATAAGAGGTAACATGACATTAGAAGGTTAACGGTATATATAACTCATGGTGACCATATTGATAGGACTAAACCTATTTGGAGGCAATATTTGCAATAAACTACCTCCAGATATTTGCATAACCTTATTTAATAACTTATAGTTATCAAATCTTAGCCTAAAAGATGAGTCATTACGCTAACCTTAAAGTAAGGGTAACCAAATTTTTTAACTTAAACTTGTTGCAACAATACTTAATAATAACTCTAATCACAAAATTTCATATGATCAATCATGCTTAAAGTGCTTGTGGAACACTTCACTAGTGACTAATGCTCATATATCATTCACCCTATCACCTATCATTTAAGATCTCCATAAAGCTTGATCTACATTAGTTATGATACTTGATTTTCAATATACTTCCATATCTAATTAAGTTTTATTCTAGAAGAGATGCCAAGTTCACCTGTATTAAGTTTACAGTACTTCACAAGGATATCTACATACATACCTTACATTTAAGCTGAAGTACATGTCGTAATACTCTAAACAACATATTTATAACATGAACTTATCATTATATTCTTTTAAAGCTTGCTAAGCCTTAGGTTATAGCATCAGTTTTTTAGCACTTATACCTTAGGTTAGCAAAACTGACCCCTCAGTTCCTTATAAAACAAAGTGAGTACAAAAGAGCATAAACAACAACATAAACCATCAAACATGTCACAACCACAGAGATTATATCTTGACGACAAGTAAAGCAATGCAAGTAAAACGTAACTACAATCAATGCATCAATGTTACTTACTTGGTCCTTTTAGTTGGAGAAATTTTACTAAACTTTCATAGGGCTTGAAATGTCTTAGCGTTATTCCACTATGATCCTAGCTTAAAGTACTTGACTAATTCTTTCAACTCACTAGACAACTTTATAAGCTATGCACTTAAGCTTTTACATATCAAGGGTCAATTCTCAACTCCTTTCTTTACCTTTCACCGGCCACAAACAAACAAACTTAGAGGACTATCCTAATAGGTCACTCATTACTAGGATGATTCAAGCATCATACTGCGAACTTACTAGGTTAAAAGACCACAACTTAATAGGTCGATTTATAAATCATACCACAATCTTATGAGGTTGATTTCCATGTCGTACCACATACTTATTGGTGGTGGACAAAACTTGATTCTTTAAGATAACTTTTAGTTAGTACTCAACACCTTGTATTGTACTTTGGGTCAATAGACTAAACCATAAGTTATATGTAAGTACTAGCCTTAGTATAAAGGAAAATGTTCAATATGCTAGCATCAATGTTCAATCATACATGTTGCAATCTTAGTATCAATTCAATATCAATAGCTTAAATAAATAGCCATGAGTCTAAACCAACTATCAACTTAGCACCAAAAGCAACTGTTCATAGTTCAATTGTTAAGATGTTAAAAACCATCCATGTCCATTCTCACTACATATACTAACAATACTAGTATGATTCACCAATTCAATACTCATAACCCATTTATCAACAAATATAGCAATCTCCATGGCATAGAAAGCGAGTAGACTACATTATTGGGCACTACAAAACACAATGAATTAAATAGAAAAGTGTATTTGCCTATGTTGAAGCTCTCCCTCTACTTAAAGTGTTCTTCCTCAACAAGCACGTATTGACATTTCACTATCAAAATTATTCATAGTATGGTTATATATATAATGCTACTATGCATCCTTATCGATTTACACTTCTAACTTCTAATGGCCATAATTTCTCCTTATCCTATTAAATTCAACATTTTTTATATCATTAAATTTGTCTTTTCAAGAACTACTAAAAGATACACAAATTTCAAGTTAATTAAATTATAAAAATTGCAAAATTTTACTTCTATAAGATGCTGTTTTTGGAATTCTATCCTCCTATTACCACATTTGATCATATTTTGACATGGATTGATTCTAGGATTGTTAAGGAGTTAGGTACATCTTATTAGCATAAATGTGACCCTCAAATGATAGCAAGTATAAGAATAAAATAGAGCATACCCTATTAGTTCTTATCAGATTAACATCCATAAATTGCTTGTCTCTATATGTATTTGCATGAAACTACACCATATTGATTCTAGCTTAATTCTAAGTTAACAAATATTAGAAAATTTCTTATTTGAGCACTAATATTAGTCATTTTAAACCCATATTAGATCTATAAGGTCTAGCTTAAATAGAAAAATATCAAAATTTTAAGTTGAAACTTCATACATTCCTCAATTAGCTTTAGTTTAAACACTTTCACATCATTTGCTTACAAGTGTCTATGATAAGTATGTGTTCTAATCCATAAGTATGTAAAATTAATCTTTGAACATATTGATTAAGTTTAGTAAATTGACAAAATAATAGAGTTTCATTAATTTGAACTAAGTTCCTCAATCAATTGCTTGTCATGCATTTAAATCTCAAGTGTATGATAACATTCAATAAGAGCTTATACTTCTCCACTTGTTTTGACTTCTTAACCCTAATGTTAACTTTTGTATTAGTTGGTTTCATGCTTTATCAAACTTGATAAGTTTCTATTTAATTAACAAAAGCAGTTCTCGAAACGTTAGCATCACAAATACACACACATATATGTATATATATATATTATACTTCTACACATGCATGAACAACTCAAACACATAATAATATAAAATTATGTTAGTAGCAAATTCTCTAATATCTTTGATTAGACTTATGAATTCCTCCAAAATCTCATGACCATATACCTAACTTTATCTTATTTATGAAAAACTACCATATACTAACCTTAATTTCACTTTAGCAACTAAAATCCATGCCTTAAAGATGTTATAATCTCCTTTTCTTTTTTGGATTAGGTATGCTACTCCAAGGAAGGTTGTCGGCTACTCCTTCGAACCATTAAGTTATGGAAGCGTAGATTACACCCAGACCCATGAACTACCTTGATCCGAAGGTCTTACTATTTTTCATAATTTTCTTAAATTCTTCTAACTCCCTCTAATTTCCTTCTTACTAACAACTTGTTTGATACAATCTAAATTTATTCTTTTGGAGTTTGGAAAGGAGATGGTAGATGGACTTTAGATGCAGAAGAGAGGTTGTCTTCTTCTTCTTCTTCTTCTTTTTTGCCTCTGAATATTCCTTATGCATCCTTCTTTTGTCTAATATTATGTATATGTATTATCTCTCTCCTAAATGCTACTTAATCAACTTATTGGTGATTCCTCCCCTTGTTCACTAAACCAACAAGGATAACATAGAATTAGGACTTGGTTATTTAATTAATTTTCTTAACTATAATTATACTTACCTAAATTTTCACTAAACAATGTAGTATTATGCATAAAAATTTTACCAATGGTATATATACTCATCTTTATACCATATTACGTGTTTTTAGAACAAACCCTCATTTATAGTTATTAATTTAAGAAGTCAATTGATCCATTTCTAATATTCCATTATATATTTGACCTCCATTTTCAAAATTTCAATAAATAATGATTTAAATTGTTATTTTATATTCATCATAGAATTAATTTATTTTTTTCCAAGTTTTATGGAACAAATCTTACAAGCCACTTTGACTTTTTTTTTTTTTTTTTGAGACCATGTTATAAAGTTTAGCCTAAAATGGAGATTGTCAATTTGAACCCTAAATCTATTAACTTAGAACCTAGGATGTTATAGTATGCTTATAACCAAGATGATGATACTAAGAATTCAAATAAATTTCAGATTGCCTAAATATGGTAGACGATAGCCTTATCAAGGTAATATAAGGAGAGATGCTTGTGGTGGAGAGGATATGGATTTTAGAGATTTCAGATTGAAGATAGATATTCCTTACTTCAATGGAAGTTCAGGAATAGAGGAGTTTTTAGATAGGATTGTAAAGATTGATAGGTCTTCTAATTATTTGGAGATTCATGATAACACTCATTTAGCATATGAATTTTAAGGTGATTGAGCATGATTTTTCATTTTCTGATCTAATTGTATTACATTTAAGTGTTCTTTAATTCAATTTTACTAGAGATTAGATTAATACGTAAGTGTGCTATGGAGTTTGCGACATCCTATAATATGACTGATTGACTCATATAATTAGAAGAAACTCACTTGATTGAAATGCTTAGCTTTTTAGTTTCTCCTAATGAGGGCAACTTAATAGTGGGATTGAAGGTCATAATGCAATCTCAATATACATTATTGCATAAAAGATTTGGATAAAGTATACTTTAGGTTAGGAATTAATTGGAAATATAGGGCTGATTAGTTCATATTAAGAATCTCTAGGGTCTTAAATTGCAATTGAGATTGAAAGGTCATATAGAATTAGGTAGTAAATAACATAAGATTTACTAAGGATTATGTGTCTATATACATTTAATTAATTTTGCTATTACTTTTGTTATTAATTTTGTTATTATTATTTTCATACCTCTATTTTATTACTAGTGTTCTTTGTTTTAGTTATTATTCAATTATATTTTTAGTTGTAAAAGTTAGACAATTGAAGAATTTTAGGGAAAAATTACTAGTAAACTAGGATTTGCTCATGTTCATGATTCCTTATGGGATTAACAACTTAAGACTCAAAATGTATGTTTATACTATAACTTGATTAGGTGCACTTGCCTAATACTACCTCGTACGTATATTGTCGGTTAAGTTTTTTGCATCATTGCTAGGGAACCAATAGAATGAAACTAATTAGGTTGTTAGCAAAGCCCTAGTTTTTCTAATTATTTTAACATGCTTCCAACATATCCTTTTTATGGTTTCTTTTGGTATTTTCTTTATAACCTACTTCTAACTTTTGGATTATTTCAATTTATTACCAGGAATAGTGGTAAAAGTATTATTGAGCTTTATCTGAAAATTGAAAGGAATTCTCGCTATCTATTTAGGAGAGTATGTGTAGTGGATATAATTAATTAAGGTTCATCACTTTAACTTAAGGAAGAGTTAGAAGAAAATTCAAAAGAAGAATAGAAATTGAAAACATGGTAATGAACAACAATGATGCCAACAAAACCATGATGGAATTTGCTAACCTTAAGGCGATTGGATTTAAATCCATCATCGTTAGATTGGTGGTGCAGGCAACAAATTTTCAAATCTAAATGAATAAGATCTAAGTGGTGCAGGTATTCATCTAAATTAGATGGGTTGGCTAATGAAGATCTAAATAATCATAACTTAAGCATTTTGAAAATCTACACCATATCCAAAATCAATGGGGTCATGGACTATGTAATGAGACTTAGGTTATTCCCATTTTCACTTAGAGGTAAGGTTAAGCAATGGCTTAATTCACTTCTTAAAGGATCAATCACCACCTGGGAAGACTTGGTTGAAAAAAAATTAGGGAAATATCTTCCACTTAACAGAATAGCAAAATTTAGGAATGATACATCATCTTATGCCAAATTGATGGTGAGATATTATATGATGCTTAAAAGAGATTTAGGAGTTACTTAGGCATTTCCTACATCATGGGTTGCCTTTATGGATGTAGATTTAGACCTTTTATAATGGTCTTAATTATCCTATTTGGTAGATGATCGATGCTATAGCTAGATGCGCTCTATGTGCTAAGACACTAGATTAAGCCCAAAAGTTGATAAACAATGCCATCATGAATAACTCGCAATGGGATAATGTTAGAGACAAGGTTAAGCTGACCAAAAAAATTGAAGTGGCTTTAGTCACTCCATTGGCAGCTCAAATTGAGAGTCTGAGTAAGAAAATTGAAGGATTGAAATCGATAAATCTAATATGGGAAGAAACATTGACTGTATGGAAGATGTTAACTTTATTGCTAATAGAACTCAAAATAACCCTTTTAGCAATACTTATAATCTAAGATAGAGAAACCATTAGAATTTCTCTTAGGGAAGCCAGCAACAACAACAAAACAGGAATCTTCAAACTTAGAGCAGGAGTTCTAATATGGAGGAAATGCTAAATAGGTTTATTCAAAACTCAGATGTTTGATTCTAGGCTAAAGAATTAGCATTTAGAAATATTGAAGCATCCCTCTGGAATTTGGAGAGTTAACTAGGACAATTAGCTAGAATATCCTAAAGAGGCAACAAGGAAGCTTGCTTAGAAACATTGAACATAATCCCATACTAATGGGATGGAAGCAAAACTAAAGGAAAGATTAAATTTTTAAGCTAAAAATATAAAATAATAAGAGTTAGATTTAGAAGTTAGAGGGGACCATGGCTAAAGTTCACGCTTGTGAACTTGATTGCAATCGCCTTAGAAATAAAATAAAAAAAAAGAAGTTCAAAATTTGAGGTTGAGAGGATCATGACTTAGATTACACCCGTGATCACACCTTAAACAAAAATACGAGGACAAAGGAAGGACTATAGCCAAAACCATGGTCATGATCCCTAACTGTAGTTGATCCATCAATTCAAAGTCCATAAGTATTCTCTCTTCCTCTCATTCTAAACCCCTATCCTCTCTCTAATACACCACTTCCTCTTACTACTAAGCACCTAAACCCCATGATTTTTGCAAATTTCTCTTGTACATTTGTGTGGTAAGGTTGCTATAGCTGGCTGGTCAAGTGCAATGGGTGTGTTAGTCAACTTAAGAGATGTCTTGAGCTGATGATTTGTAGAGGGATGTCATTAAGGTGTAGCATAGGGGGAAGAATATGAAACTTGGTATTTTAAATGCATACGTGTGATAGTAGATTGTATTTGATGTTCTTGGATCATTTATGATAAAATTGCTTCTTTAATCTTCTCTAAGTGATTTTAGCTAAGCTTTAGTGTTTGTCTCAAACTTGCTAATCTTTTGAAAGAATCAAATGAGAAGAAAAGCCTCTTATTTATAGAGCTTAGAGGTCAATCTTATTCATCAGATGATTTTAAGATGAATGGTTGAGATTTTAGCTTGTTATTGAAGTTTATCCTTTCCTCTAGTCTTAATAGGCTTAGATTCATCTAAGAGCTTATAATAATCAAAAGAAGCCCATTATTGTTATAAATAAGCTTAGAGCACATGTAAGCTCCCATAAAAATGAGCTCAAAATAGTTATCTTTGAGTCTACTATTCGAGCATGAGATAACTGAACAAGGCTAAAAGTAAAACATCCAGTTTATCAATCCCTATCTAAGTCTACTAAACCAAATCTCTCTAAAACATCCCTAATCAAGCTGATTTCTTAGACTCAACCACTAGCCTAAAATATCGATCGATGGCATTAAATTAGGTCGAAGCCCAATTAACAAAATAACTTTCTACAACATCAACAAATCAAAGGTACATATAACCTTACTCTCTACTTAGATTTGTAGATTTGTTGTTTATGTGAATAAAAATTGGATTTTTTTTTATTTTTTTATTTAAGGTTTAGTGAGATAATGTAATGGTGGCATGTGTAGAGATTGTTGATTTTAGGAGTGATTAGTGAAAGATGATGGGATAAAACATGTTATGTATAGACTATTTGTTCAAAATCACTCTTAAAAGTTCATGCTTTGTGGATATTGAAAAGAGAAAGAATATGAGGAATATGGTGGGGGTATTGAAGGAAGAGATATTATGAAGTAACTGGGAATTGCTTCTACATGCTATCCATAAATTTATATTATGCATATGAAACTTATTGAATGAAATGAGATTGTTATGATTTTTCCTTTATTCAAGTTTTTAATATACTTGCCTAGTAGATGCTATAACTTGCCATTAAAAAAAATTATGAACTAAGCTAGGATTTCATTGTGTTTTTCATCTTGTTGTTTCATTAATTTGTGTTGGTAACAAGCTAGTATTGCACTATAGAAACCTTAAATTACTTAAATTGATTGGTTAAACAAAAAAAAAAAAATTCTCATAGCATCATTTTACTTTAGAAACATCATATCAAATTGAATTCTCCTTTGTTTTATTAATTTCATATTGTACCTTAATACAAGTATGTTTTTAGGAAGAATAACTTTAGTTCAACCTCAACCTGCCTTATGCTGAGATTTACTGAATCATGGTAAAAGAAGAGATATGCTAAGCCATCCAAGAAGGAATTTAGACCTAATTCTAGATGGGAAGCTTTTGCTTAAGTAGGTTATGATGCTCAAGTAAGAGAGCATTTGGAACTTAGAGGATGGGATTAGCTTTTAACTGTTGATGAGCCAACTTATGAGGAGCTTACCTTAGAGTTCTTTAGTACCATCACTTTGGCATCTGACATAACAGAGATTGGCACACAAAATATGATGTATTTTTGATGTAATGGATCTATGATTAGCATGTGCTTTAGAAGGATACTGGTCGTATTAGGAATATATCTCGAGACTTTTGTATTCACTAAAGAATACATGAATTTGCCATATAAATTGCCAAGAGGGATGAATGATGCCTAAGCATGGTCGAGGTTGAAACTGATGATTCAATCTACGATCTTAGGTGATAAGAATCGAGCTATTGGGCCTTTAACTAGTAGTCGAACCAGAGGACTTAAAGGACTAATACTGTAAATCCTCTTGCTTCAATCATCCCTTGCTAAGGTCGAGCTACTCCTTGTTGTCGACCAACTCCATACGTTGAGCCGAGTGATTACACATCTTTTGGAAATCATCTACCAACTGGATGAAAGCTTTGTTGATAGCTCGACCTTTTCCATTCACTCTTGCTTAGCATGTCTAAACCAGCCCTTAGCTTTACAACATTTGTGCCTAGATGACGAGAGACCTCGTACATATTTGTAGCTACTCCTCTTTGACCAAGCTCACATCTACCCAAAGCTCCTACCCGGTACCCTTGTTTGGTACCTTGGCTCAGTAGAAATTAAGCTGATTATACAAAATTATCTTTTCTGCCAGAAAGTCATCTACCTACAATAAGTTGGATGTTTAAGTAACGATGTACTAGAATCTGCCATACAGAATATTCATTTTAGTTGTATTTTCCTATTATACCCTTTATTATTCTTTCTACATTACTTCTTTTAGGTACTACCCTTTTTGCCTTTTCCATTTTTGGGCAAGTTGCCCCAATTTCTCGGGTACAAATACCCACTATACATATAGTTGTATCATCGTATCATCTTCATTAATATATAAGATATTTTTCCTATTGTGGACATAGTTCTTATTAGCTTGTTTACTTACACTTCACTCTTATCCTAACCCTTAAGTAAGGCTAAGTGGTGAGTAACCTCATTGGACCAACTCATGCGTCATATCGAGCTCTGCCGTAAGTCTTCAAAAGTTCCATTAGTGCATCATATCCTTTGGAGTTGTTTATGAGTTTGCTTATTCTTTTCTTACTTTTTTACTCTCTCGCGCACTCCTCATTATTCATATAGGGCTTTCAACAAGCTCGAACCGATCCCTATAACTAGCCTTGTCTTCGCTTGGCTTCAGTCTGCATCATCTTGGCATTAAAGCAAAGGTTTCATTTGGGGAAGTTGTATTGGGGAATTTAGGAAGTAGTTCGTGTTATCTTCGTGTGTAATAATTGTGGAGAGGCTTGTTGAAGTATTTTGGGCATGTAATAGGTTATAGTAGTTTGTTTTAGAAGTCCTCTATTTATACCCTATTTTAGGTATGTGAAAATAGAGCAATTTTCTATGTTAATTTTGCTGTTGTGATAGTTGGTTATTAACCTTCTGGTTTGAAGAGAGTGTGCGTTGTGTAATTTACAGGAATAGTGTAAGTTGTATCATTGAATCAAAGAGCTTGAAATTTGAATCTATTGGCGAAAATGATAGACCCGAGTGTTAATGCTGGTGTTGGGGACGACAACAGTGGTGTTTTCTACCATGGCCAACAATCCCAAGGCACCTCAGAAGTACGAATGAGAAGCTTGATGAGGTGGCCAACTTCCTAGTAGATTTGACTCGAGTAGTTTATGCATTAGCCTGTCGACTTGCTGAAGTTGTGTATAACACCCCACAAGCTACTTGACCTGCTAGAGGTTAGAACTTAGCTTGTCAAGTTCAAGGTGGAGGAGTAAGCATACGGGTGAGAAGAAGGATTAACTTAGGAGATATGGATGATGTTGAAGAAGAGAGAGCTCTAGCACCTCAAGCTATTAGCCACATAAAACTTCAGATTCTAAGTTTCAGTGGCTTTGGAAGTACGGATGATTATTTAGATTAGGAGGAGAAGGTAGAATGAGTTTTTGAATATTACCAATATGACGACTATAAGAAAACAAGAATTGCTGCTGTCGAGTTCTCAAGATATGCCATCATGTGGTGGAAGAACTTTCAAGTCATGAGATGATGAGAGGGATACTGAGAAATTAATACTTGGCCTAAGATGAAGAGAGTACATAGAAATAAGTTTGTGTTAACTACCTATGTACATGATACTTTTGCTTAGCTTCAAGAGTTGAGATGAGGAGGCTGAACTATTGACAAGTATGTTCATGAATTCCATATGCTCATGATTTGTTATGAAGTAGAAGAGCCATCAGCCCATATGGTATCCTGATTCCTTATTAGTTTAAGGAGTGATATTTGAGACATTATAGAATTGTAGCAATTTACTACACTGGATGAGGTTATACAAATAGCTTAGCAAGTGGAAAGACAAAGAAAGAGCTAAATTCCAATCATACCCTCAATGAGCAGACCTGGATAGTCAAGCCAACCTTACTAGGGAAGTTACTGAGCTTAGTTAAGTATCGAGTCAACTAGGAAGGTAGATGTTCGAACCGAACAAAAGAATCGACTTATTAGTTTAAGGAGTGATATTTGAGACATTATAGAATTGTAGCAATTTACCACACTGGATGAGGTTATACAAATAGCTTAGCAAGTGGAAAGACAAAGAAAGAGCTAAATTCCAATCATACCCTCGATGAGCAGACCTGGATAGTCAAGCCAACCTTGTTAGGGAAGTTACTGAGCTTAGTTAAGTATCGAGTCAACTAGGAAGGTAGATGTTCGAACCGAACAAAAGAATCGACTTAACAGTGACATGCTGACTTGAACATATGAGAAATGATAGGGATTTAGTAGGAAGACAAGCCAGATCAAGTGCTTTAAGTGCCAAGGGTTCAGACATATGACTTCTTAGTATCAGAATCAAAGGACTCTGGTCATCAAGGGAGATGCCTCAAACTTGAAGTGGACAATACTGATGAGGAACTTGAGGAAGAGACTCTTGTTGAGAAAGGAACTTCTCAAGAAAATGAATTGGTGGAGGAAGATGTGTTTGCTGAGGATTTGGATCAATTGATAATAGTTGTTTGACATACAATGAGCTTGGAACCCTCACTTGAGGAGGAGTAGAGAGAGAATTTGTTCCATATCACATGCAAGGTGAACAATAAACTCTATGCCCTCATTGTAGATAGTGGTAGCTATACCAATGTATCATCAACAGGTTTGATTACAAAGTTGAAGTTGCGGACTATCATGTATCCAAATTGTACAAGTTGCATTGGTTAAATGAGAATGGAGTACTATATATCACTTAGCAAGTACTACTGCCGATCATGATTGGAAACTATTCCAATGAGATTCTTTGTGACATGTTGCCTATGTATGCATCATATGTTTTGCTGGGTTGACCTTGGCTTTATGATTAAAGAGTTATCTATGATGGATATTGGAATACATATGTGTTTGAGAAGGATGGAAGGAAAATTATGTTGAACCCCATGATGCTAAGTCCAGTTAGCAATTTGCATGTTAAACTTGCTCGTGGATAAAAGAAAACTTTAGTATTAAGTAGAGCTGAACTCTAAGAGGCTATTAGAGCCAATGTGCCAAGCTTCTTGTTATTCAAGCGATTATTAGAGTTGAAAGAATGAGGTGAACTACCCTAGAAAGTAAAGGAGCTGCTGAATGAATATACTAACCTATTTCTTAAATAGTTGTTTGAAGGATTAACCCCTATCCGAGGCATAGAACATTGTAATGACTTGATACCTAGCACTACCCTATCGAACAAACCAGCTAATTGGATGAATCTCAAGCAAGTTTCTAAACTTTATCAACAAGTCAATGGACTCCTAGAGAAGGGTTATCTAAGGAAGAGTTAGAGTCATGTGCTGTGTCAGCAATACTAGTACCCAAATAGGATGGCATTTGGTGAATGTATGTTGATAGTCGAGCTAAGAACAAGATTATGATCAAGTACTAGTACATAATCCTTAGGTTAGATGACATGCTCAATGAACTAAATGGAGTTAGGGTTTTTAGTAAGATTGATTTGAAGTCTAACTACTATTAGATTTGAAAGTAGCTGAGAGATTAGTAGAAAACTGATTTCAAAACTTAGCATTGACTTTATGAGTTGATAGTAATGCCATTTGGCTAGTCAAATGCCCCGAGCACTATCATGCAATTGATGAACCACATGTTGAAAGATTTGATTGGAAAGTGTATTGTGGTGTATTTTGATGACATTTTAGTATATAGTGCCGACATGCCAGGTCACCTTAAACATCTCCATGCTATATTAAATGTACTTCAAGCAGAGAGGTTATTCAGTAATCTGAAGAAGAGTTACTTTTGCCAGGAGGAAGTGGCATTTTAAGGTTACATAGTTGGTGGAGGAGGCTTGCGAGTGAATAATGAGAAGATTTGAGCAATTGTTGAGTGGCCAACTCTAAACACTTGTGCTAAAGTAAGAAGTGTCCATGGACTAACTTCCTTTTATAGAAGATTCATAAGGAATTTTAGCTGCATAACTGTACCTCTTACCGAGCTGACGAAGAAAAACATCAAATTCAGATGAGGAGACAGGGAGGAAAGAAGCTTTACCGAGGTAAAGGAAAGATTGACTTCTACACCTTTATTAGACTTTAAGAAGATATTTGAGTTAGACATCAGATATTGGTATAGGTATTGTCCTAATGCAGGAAGGCCGACCAATTGCCTACCATAGCGAGAAGCTTAAAGGACATTAGTTAAACTACTCTATATACGACAAAGAACTCTTAGTACTCATCTAAGTACTCTAAGTAAAGTAGTAGTATCTATTGTTAAGAGAGTTTGTCATCTATATCGATCATGAGTCACTAAGGTACTTTCGAAGTCAAACTAAGTTGTCAAAGCAGTAGGCAAGTTGGGTTGAATTCCATGAGGGTTTCAATTTTGTAATAAAATATAAGCAAGGGAAAAGCAACATGGTTGCATATGTTTTTTTTTAAGAAGACATGTGCTCTTGACCAAATTGTAGATTAGGTTAATTGGGTTTGTAAGTATCAAAGAGTAAAATTCTAAAGACCTATACTTTCGACCCATATTTAGGCAATGTGCTGATGGAAGAACAGTAGACGAATATCATGAAGAGGATGGATACTTATTCTAAGTGGAAAATTGTGTGTGCCGACCTATTCACTGAGGGAGTTACTAATCGGGGAAGCTTATAGTAAAGGACTCTCTAGACATTTTGAGGAGAGAAGAACATGTGAACTACTGAATAGGCGATTCTTTTGGCAAAAAATGAGACGAGACATGCATAAAATTGTTGAGGGTTGTGCCATGTATAAGAGGGCTAAGTATCGATTCGAATAAGGGAAAGTAATGCTTTTGCCTATCCTGACTAGACTTTAGCTTGAGTTAAGCATGGACTTTGTTCTTTGATTACCTAGAACTACCCGAGGCAAAGATTCCATATTGGTCATTATAGATAGATTTAGTAAGATGGCATACTTTGTGACCTGCTTTAAGACGAACGATGTTTTAGCTATTACTTCTCTCTTTTTATAGGAAGTTGTTTGATTGCGCGACTTGCCAAGAAGTGTAGTCTTAGATAGAGATCCAAAGTTCTTGGGCCATTTTTGGAGAGCCCTATAGTGTTAGATGGGGACTAAACTATTATACAACACTTCTTATCAGCCTCAAACTGATGGCTAAATAGAGGTGGTCAATCGTACTTTAGGATCATTGCTTCGAGTTGTAGTGGGTAAGAATTTAACTAATTGGGACGTCTGTCTGCCCATGGTAGAATTTGCTTACAACAAAACAGTACATGACATTACCAAACAAACTCCCTTCAAATTTGTCTATGGTTTTAATCTTAAGCTGCCTCTTGATTAGACCCTTGAACCCATACCCAGATAAGAAGACCCTAATGCAAGAGCCTAAGCACAATCCCTACAATACATCTACGACAAAGTTACTCGGTAGATCAACTAAGTTGCTAGGAAAATGCGAGAAAAGGCCAAAGGACAGATGTCGGAGCAGTTTTGGCTTGGAGATCTAATATGGTTACCTTAAGCAAGGAGAGATTCCCAAACAAGAGAAAGAATAAGCTATCCACCCGAGTTGAAGGTCCTTTTAGAATGCTTTAGAAGATTAATGACAATGCCTATAGATTGAAGTTGCCCAAAGATTATGGGGTCTGAAACACTTTCAATATTATTGATCTTAGCCCTTTTCATCATGAAGGTGGACTGAATGAAGAACATTTGAATTTGATCCAAGGGAATGATAGGAATTAAGTTTTTGGGCCTTTAACCTATAGCTAAGCCAAAAGACTAGAAGGACTAATGCGGTGAATCCTCCTACTCCAATTGACCCTTACTGAGGTCTAGCTGCTCCTTGTTGCTGACTAACTCCTTATGCTGAGTCAAGCGACTGCACATCTCTTAGAAATTATCTGCTAACCGAATGAAAGCTTTGCTGACAGCTCGACCTTTTCCATTTACTCCTACTTTGCATGTTTGAATTAATCCTTAGCTTGATAACATTTGTACCGAGATGACGAGAGACCCTATACATGTCCGTAGCTACTCCTCTTTGACTGAGCCTAGATCTATCTAGAGCTCTTGCTTGGCACCCTTGTTTGGCACCTTGGCTTGGTACAAATTAAGCTGATCATACAAAATTATCTTTTCTACTAGAAAGTCATTTGTCCATAGTAAGCTACGTGTTTGAGTAACCATGTGCTAGAATCCTCCATATAGAATATTCATTTTAGTTGTATTTTTCTATTATACCCTTTACTATTCCTTGTACATTGCTTCTTTTGGGTACTACCCTTTTTGTCCTTTCCATTATTTTTCTTCTTGTGGACATAGTTCTCATTAGTTTGTTTACTCACACTTTACTCTTATCCTAACCATTAAGTAATGTTAGGTGGTGAGTAATCTCATCGAAACAACTCATGCATCATATCAAGCTATGCTGTGAATCCTCAAAAATTCCTTTGGTGCATAATATCCTTTGAAGCTATTCGTGGATTTGCTTACTCTTTTCTTACTTTTTTGTTCTCTCGTACGCTCCTTATTATTCATTTCAAGTTTTCAACAAGCTCGTACTTATCCTTACGACTAGCCCTATTTGCGCTTGGCCTTAGTTTGAATCATTAAGAAATTAAGGGCCTCAAATTTGGGAGATATTGCTATTAGGATCATCTACTATGTTCTTACTAAAAGCATTACGAGGAGGAAATACAGTACAGGTGCGGTTAATGAAAGGGATATCTTATATTTGCATAATATATCGGAGAGGTACTATATAATTTTGGGTGTTCGCATTGCCTTCTTCTTTAGAAGCCAAGCTACAGAAGGAAGAGTTGGACTCATCTTCGCAAGCTCTTTTATTATACAGCTTATGAAGAGCATAGCCTAATTTCATGACCTCCAATTACTCTGATTTTTCAAAAAACTTTTAAAGAATAAATCTCCTTTGTTCTTTACTAATTAGTCCATGTACAATGATAAGGGTGTACTACATAGGAAAGTGAACCATCATGCAATCCCATATGGTAACTCACTTTCCTTTGTGGCATACCCTTAATGGAAGGTGTTGCCAAGATAGATAGACCAACAAGCGGTCCCACATGATGGCTACTTTCCTATGTGGCACACCTTTAATGGAGGTTGTTGTTGTGATAGGTGGACCATTTGTTCACCTATCTGTTACTCTAATATAAAGATCAAGTTATGATGTATCTTAGGAAAGAGAGGTTTCTAGTGGTGTACTTATAGTAAATTGTAGCAAAAAATGTATGGTCCTTACATGATACTTCATAAGATAAATGACAATGTTTACATCATTGATCTTCCTGAAAATATGGGTATGTCTAGAAGTTAAAATGTTGTTGATCTCTCTTTGTTCCATGATTTTGAAGTTCCTTTATATCCAAACTTGAGGTCAAATTTTCCACAAGTGGAGGACACTAATGAGGACAAAACAAAATTGCAAGTCATAGATCAATTACATCATCAAAAAAGGGGAAAGAAGAAGTTAGAAGCTAGTCAACCTTGTCTAAAAGTAAGTACTAGAATTCTCATGAGTGTTGTGGGTTAGAAGCCATATGTGGTAGAAGTGGATTAGAAGGCTTGAATTTAGAAGCTTCGTTCGATTTTTTTTTTTTTTTTTTTAGTTTATACCATTTAACTTTAAGAGACTATAACTTTTTGCATATGGAGAGATATGTAGCTTATAATATGTTTTCAAGGAATGATTTGAGTCTATTTTGCATCGACTAAACCACTTTGTCTTTTAGGTTATTTAAAAATTCAAATTTTCTTGTTTTAGCAAAATATTATGTGTACTAAGGATTTCTTTTCTAGTCTCATAAGTTTATCTTATCTTATTTTCTTTCCTAATTTGTAAGATATGAATTTTATTCACTTTCCTCATTTATCCTAAGGTTGTGGGACTATAAATATCCTAAGATCATTTCCATTTTCAATCTTTAATAATGATACAATTTTCATTCTCCCATGATAGTTATGTCTAGTACATTACATGTCACATTAGAAAGAATGGAAGAAAGTTTTGACGTGTTTAGGGCAAGATATGAAGGATTAAAAGTTGCATATGATCGCTTTTCTCACTCCTTAAGTGAATTGCACCTAAGAATAAAAAAACAACAAAATAAGTTTGAAATTGAAATACCTAAACTAATCTCCCTACCCCTAATTTCCTTTCTTAGCTACCTTGGTTTTAGTTTATGAAAGTTCTAAAAAGTAATGATAAATTATGAACTAGTTAGTTAATAAAAATTTGATCAATTGCGTTAATAAAAGAATAAACTAAAATGAATCTAGTAGATAGTTATTTGATTTATTGATTGGTTATAAGATAAATTAGCTATAAGGACCAAAAGATGGGTTCTATAAACATAAAGGTGAATGGCTTTTATATGATTGTTTGACAGTTGTGTGTGTTAAGATAGTTGTTCCATTTCATTGTATATGTGCTTAACTATTGTATAAGTATAGGTGACAACATTGTAGATATTAAATGAAAGCTTTGAGTGACTAATATATATGAATATAAAGTGGAATAGGCCTGTGCTTTCAAAACCCAACTCTGTGTACTTCCTCTCACTTTTTCAAAATCGACCTTTGGGACCTACCCCATGCCTTCAAAATTGAGTCTAGAATCTTGGCCCCTTACATTTAAAATTGACTCTAGAGGCTTACTCCACACTTTAAAGATTAAAAAAAAAAATCTATGCACCTACTTTATACTATAAATAAATTTTTTGGAACCTACTTCACACTTTTTAAACCAATTCAAAAGATTACACTTCACACTTCAAAAACTAACTCCAAGGATCTAAGGATCCATACTTTTAACATTAACTTCAGGGAGTACTATGTATCAACACCTTCAAAACTAACCTTAGGGCACAGTATTAATTCATATTGTCAAAATTGACTTTAGCAAACATTATTAGTCCATACTTTTAAAATTAACTCTAAAGAACATTATAGATCCACAATTTTAAAACCAACTCCAAGGAATACATAAAGGGACCAAACTTTCAAAACAATGATTCATGGGAGCATATAAGGATTTATACTTTCAAAAATAACTCTTGAGATCAAATTTCATGCGATCATTGGTTAGAATTGTATAGCTAGAATATATTAAATGAAATAAATGAAATCATATGTTTGCTTCTTGAATATGATTGTTGCAATTAGTTATTTCAAGTGGCATGATCTATTTAACATTTGCTTGAGTATGATGTTGTGGTAGGTAGTTGCTTACTACTTTGCTCATCTCAATTGGGGAATTTCTTTTATAAGGTAATCATAAGAAGGACATGAAAAATTAGAGAGCATAAGATTTAGCCTTAGTTGCATTGTGTAGTGAGATGGTTGTTACAACTATTAGATATTAGTTAATATAGTTCGAAGTTGATAGTTTGTTGGAAATTAGTTAGGAATATTAGTTACAAAATTAAAAGATAAAAACTATAAATAGCCTATTGTACATGCTTAAGGATTAAAGTAAGAAATAATGAAATGAAAGTTAGTCTTTTCTTTTATTACCACCATAAATTGCCACTATCACCCACCTTAATCCTTTCTCAAATTGTCATTAGCTAAAATGGTTGGAACCCCACCTAACAAAAGCTATCAAGAGTATCTTTGCTTCAATAAAACAAAGTCAGTGGAATATTGAATCAACTCTTACAACTAATAATCAATTGCAAAGACTTTCTTTCTAGATTGATAAGATGATGAGACATAATATACAAGATTAGAACTATTGATAGTGGATTTTCATCCCTACAGCTAAGTGCTTTGCACATTGCCTACTTGTCCTAAATTAGGAGTTACATCAAGTGTAATGATTACATCTAGATTGAGCTTTACTATGGCTCTCACTTGATCAACACCACTAAAGTAGCACATCTACTGTCAAATTTTGTTAGAGCTTCTATAGCTTGCTACAATTTTTTCAACCAACACTTTTTGGGTCCAAATCACCAAGGTTTGGCCCATTAAGTTCAAATATTCAAATATCAAAATAAGGGTTTGGATAGTTTGATAGTTATCCAAACAATATTTGCTTAATTGCTCACTTCTCCCTACAATTTGTACATGGCTAAATCTAGGAGATGCCACATATCATAAGCAATTCAACTACCTTCCAACATAGTTATCAAATAGAAGTTTATAAATGGGAGAACAATCTCTACAATAACTCTCTATGCACTCTATTCACTCATGTGCCTTCTTACTTACTCTTTTATACTTAAACACACATCTAACTTGAGTATTAGAGTAGCTACATTGAACTAGCCTCAGTACTCCGCAAACCTAACTTTTGTTCCTTTTGCAGAATACAAACTCTAACTCAAGTTTAGACAACAACATGAACCATCATACTTTAACTAACAACAACAATAGTCAAGGAAATCTAAATACATGCATGATTTAACCAAGTACTTATAAAACAATGATTTCCATTATGCACTTGAATGAAATTACATAATCATGTTTTTCTTTTGAATTTTCTTAAACAATTGAGGACAAGCTTCATTTCCTTAGAAGGGAGTAATTGTTACAGCTATTAGATGTTAGTTAATATTTAGTTTGAAGTTGGTAGCTCGTTAGAAGTTAGATAAGAATATTAACTATAAAATTGAAGGATAAAAATTATAAATAGCCTTATTGTACATGCATAAGAATTCAAGTAAAAAATAATAAAATAAGAGTTACTCTTTTATCATCTCTTTTACTTCCACTATAAACAATCACTTCCACACACCTCAACCTTCTCCTAGAGTGCCGTTGGCTAAAATGGGCAAGTTCCCACCTAATAATATTGGGCTATGATGCCCTTTAGGCTTGAAATGTGACAATCATGCATGTGGATAACACTAGAGGAATAACATTAGTACCTTTGTGGCTAGACTTAATATACTAAATTCCTTTGTTTAGCGGAATACGACTTGAATTTAACCTTTTTATGAACACCATTCCTAAGAAAAGATGGTTTTGCATTACAAGGGAAGTTGAATTCTCTTATAAACTATTAATTTTTTTTTCCTATACATTACATATGAATTTTGTGATAGAATTTGTAAATTTTTTTAAAAATTTTCGCTTCATTTTATTTACTATAAAATAAAAAAACCTTAGTTGAATAAGAATGAGATGGAATCGATCAAATAAGGTAGTCAATTAAGCATGGGTATGGTCGACGAG
Organism: Lumnitzera littorea; assembly: GCA_024138015.1. NCBI lineage: Eukaryota > Viridiplantae > Streptophyta > Magnoliopsida > Myrtales > Combretaceae > Lumnitzera > Lumnitzera littorea. Next base: position 60,988,006 of record JAMXBB010000002.1, read on the forward strand.
CCAACACCTGCAGCAGACTATCATAGAAGGATATGGTGAGTGTTGCCATGAGAGTTCAGGATTGATTCTTAGAGTCTATCGAAATAGATATATCATCTCTGTAGCTCTCTATAATGGTAGGTATCTTCTAATCTTTACAAGTAAGATTGCCATGTTTTATGATTGTGTTCAGTGAATTACTTATTTCTACTATGGTGGTTATAGTGGAATGTCATTCCTTCTTCATCGTGGGGTTTTACCTCCCATCGGGATTTCCACGAATAATATTTGTTTTCATCCGTTCCTCTTACATCTCTCTTTTTATTTAGTTGTTTTTCTCTTGTTCGATATTGATCATATTCCGTTTATACCAAGAACTAGGTATATCCTTAATTATGCTTATCCATCGGGTTCGCTTCAACTCCCCACGTCTCTTAATCCTCTCTTCCCCTTTTTTGGCATATGTAATGTGTCAACCGACAAAATTTCTCTACATGTTTACCTAAAGTGGGAGAGAAAGCCAGTCCATTATTTTTTTTCCCCTCTTTATTAGGTTTGTTAATAATTACGGTTGTCCAACGAAGTATCTTTAAAGAACTACTGTACGAGGAACTAAAGTTTAGTGAAAGCAATAGATGGAAAGCAGATATAAAAAATGGATCATGGTCCATTAATATATATATCTCATGGAGTTTGTTTAGAAAACAATGGATTTGTTGCATAGATGGGTATATGAAGGCATTTTCCAAGTCTCTGTATGAAGTAAAGCTTCATGCAGAATAATCTCGGACACGCCCCTTATTTATACCAGTACGTAAATCCTCCCGCGAAACAGTAGCTGTCTTGTTGCTCACCTCACTCTGCAAAAATAGCACAAGTATATGCAACATGTGAGTAAATTATATTAGCGTGTATTGAATTGTCTTAAGATAGTAATTAATAAGAAATGGAGAAACCTGGAGCAGTCAGTGGATGGGCTAATCTTGTAGGGAACGTTAACACCACACTTCCCAGGAATCCCAGCGACGAGACCATAATTGAGTCCTTTGATGCTTTTAGAAGCGGCCTTCAAGCAGTTGCATGACTGTTGTCGGTCAGCGGTCGTCCTTGCAGCAGAGTTGAGGGATCTAATCCCACCACAACAGGCTGGAGTTAGTGGTCCTTGCCCTCGTGCGTACGGAAGGCATCCGGCGATGCCGCTCCCAACCTGGCCACAAGTGATGGCGGTGACTGCAGGGGATGAAGCCACCACCACCATGCAAATCATGGCAAGGCACACCAACTTTGACACTCCAGAGCTAGCCATAAATATGTTTGTGTGTATATGTGTATATGTTACCTTAAGCAAATATTGGTTTACTTGAGTTAGTATAATGGGGTACAGGGGGTCGTGTTTATATAGGAAAACCACTTGAGCTTCATCTTGCATGGAAGACGTGCAGAGTTAGGTATTAGTTGGTGGGTTTATTAAATGATTTTTTTTTTATCTGGCCTCTTCTTTTTTTCTTGGGGAGGGGCCTCCCGATTAATTGGCTGCGATGCTGAGTTCCTTTCCTTGAATACTATGGAGACAATCCGACAACGAGAGTTTCTTGCTGTTATTCTTTGAATTTTCTTCAATTTTTCCTTCTATGAAAGGTTTCATCTTTTGGGTCCGAAAGCTTATTAAGTAAAATGTTTCCAAATTTAGTGGAAATTCCTAGACAAAAAGATGGTACAGCCCGTAGTTATTAGGTTTTAGATGGTGTAGTGGGCGCTTGCTTAGTTAGAAGGAGCACATAGTCTGGGTGCTGGTCTCAATTGTCTGGCTTTAATCGGAGACAGGGGTGCTCGATCGTGTGCTCAGGGACTGGTCGGTAGCAGTAGTGAAAATGCGTTCATAGGGCATGTTCAGAGGTGATCGGAATTCAAACGAAGGCGCTTGTTCAGTTGCTTCCGGAAGGCTTGTTGTGTTGTGGTTCTTGAGCGTGCTAGCGTTGATTGTGCAGTGTGTCTTGGGCACTCGGTGATTGTTAAGGTTGTGACAGTAAATCCGGAGTTGGATTTGGCATGATTGCTGCCGTTCAAATTGCAGAAGTGTAGGGTTTGTTTTTTCTTCGGTAGCAGATAAAATTTTATTTAATTATAAGTTCAAAATTACAGCAACATTCAAAAGAGTACAACACCATGGATATCATTTATTTTACACAAGTCCCTGCAATTTAATAAGGCATTTGAAAGAAAGTTAGTTTCTAAATCTGCAGAATTTAATAAATTTACCGCTACCCGGGATTCCATTTGTACTTCAATTTCATTTATCCCCATTTTAACGCATATTGATAGCCCCCCGTTATAATCCCCACAATTCTGCATTTAGAACATCAATACCTCCGAGCTTACACATAAAACCCACCACCCACCTTCCTTCATAGTCCCTTATAACCCTAAATGCTGTTGCTTCCCTCCCGTTGGATGAATATGAGGCATCCGTGGTCAATCATAGCTTATTTTCACTTGGTGTGGTTGCCATTTAATATATATCTCCGAGGTGGTTTTATCCTTCCCTCTTTTATATATATGATGACACCAATATTCAAATACCTGATGTCTTGCTTCTTACATTAAGTCTGTAGGATCTAGTAGGGTACTTTTCCTCGAAACAATAGATCATTTCTGCACTTCTAGCTTAACCAAAACATGTATGCTACAATTACTCTAGTTGGGGGATTTGGTTTCTTGCCTGAGCTTTTTGGATATTTAAATGTGTTGTCTAACCAAGCAATTAATGGTAGATCTTTTGATTTAGGTACTCCAAGTATTTGCAGAATTTGTTGGACAACTGGACAAGTCCTAAATGCATGATTTATATCTACATTTTAACTTGTACATTTCCGGTAGGATGTGCTGATTGGCATTCTTCGCCCTACAATGGTTCCAACTAGCAATTCATTTTGACACGATTTCCAGAAGAATATTTGAATTTTGAGGAGCACTTTCAATTTCCATATCCAAGAAAGATTGGGGTGTGACTGTGCACCTTTTTGTTGGTGTAGGAGTTTGTAGTATTTAGAAGTTTGAAAGTATGTTGATGGATGTAGGCATAGCAGCACGCCTACCTCGGTTTTCCTTAACACGCAAGGTCCATATCTATTTCTGATGATCGGGATCAATTCAAATCCCAACAAGTCTTCTTTCCATGATGTGTGACTTTTCCATCCTTATGCTATAATAAGATGCTCACTATTTCTTTTTAAAGGACGTTGAATAAGGGTGTGAATGGATTGTGCTCCTATCCATTTGTATTTCCAAAAATTTGTTGACTTTCCATTTCCAACTACCTTCGAGCTTAGTTGTAGTAGTCTCTTGCTACCACTCATCAAGCTTTTCCAAAAAGGGAAAGCCAAGGGTGGTTGAAATAAAGTATATCCTCTCATATAATTTCTATATTTCCATAGACATAGCTTGCTTCGGGATTTTTCTCCTTTGAATGAACTTCATGCACTCTTCATTTCAAATACTTGATTTTTTAGATGGATGTTATGGATAACTAGCCCTTCTGGTTATTAGGAGTGAAGATTTTATTCTAGGAAGTTCAATGCATTTTTGGCATAGGATTTCGTCCACTCCAAAAGAAATTCTTGATCATTCTTTCCATATTTCTAAGGTCTTATTTGGTAGTGTTCTCACTTGCATAGCATATACAGGGATGGCATTCAAGGTTGAGTTGATAAGGATTATTATTCTAACCATGCTCACGAGGTTGCTTTTTCATCTGGCTAGCTTAGAGTCAATTTTGCTAACCATGTCTTCTAGGTATCTTTACCTAATTTGTAGCCCCTTATTTATTGGAAATCCTAGATATTTTCCTAATGTTCCCCTTTTTTTTTTTTTCCTATGACTCTTTGTATTTGTCTTTGTGGTCCCTCGAGAGGGTTTTTTAAGAACGGAACAAAGGACATAGATTGGTTTATTCTTAAACCAAAACATCTCTCATATAGTTAGAGTGTAGTGTAGATTATTCTAGCTAAGGTTGATGAGACTTCTAAGAAAAATAACATGTCAAGAATAAATGTGCGATCATGGTTGAATTCCTTGGCTTGATGGGTTTCTAAGCTTTTTTGTTTTTTTGACTTTTTTTTTTCTATACTTTTGGTTAATATTTCAAGGGCTACTATGCATAAGTAAGGAGAAATGGGGTCTCCTTACCTTATTCCCCTTGTTAGAGTAAAAGGCAGAAGCATAGATCCATTAAGTAATACTTGTGTGGTTACAGTTGATAAGCAAGATTTTATCGATTTTATCTACTCTTTTGGGAAGTTGGGTGCCTATAAGGCATCTAAGATAAAATTCCACTTGATTCTGTGAAAGGCTTTCTTTAAGTTAATCTTGATTATCATGTATCCTTATGATATGAGGCAAGTGCGCCTATCAATTTTAATATAGCGGATGTGAGTCCGAGTCGATTCTTCAGAGATTTCGAGTACTAATATTAACCTTAGCTCTATTATCTAACCGGAAAATTGTGATGAGTTGAATGAATTAAAAATACTGAAATTAACCATTTAAACTAATTATGAAACTTGATTAAGCAAATTAGAAAGCAATAAAACTACGAATGACTTCAAGAAATTAATAACGTATTTAGGAATTATTTCCCCCGGTGTTTAACATGTGACCGCTTAAAATATATTCAATTCAGTTTCTATTATTCTTGACCGGAGGGATTCATAATTAAAGCTAATATCTTTCTCAAGCATATTAACCCTAATCCTAAATTATTTACCGGAATCTCTTCACTTAGTAATATAACTTAGAATATTGCATTAATGTATAATGAATTCTCATACAAATAATTAACTTTTCGGAAGAAATATGTATCTTATCTCTAAGTATACATGTAATTCTTTCTAATTATGCCAAGATCTAATTACACATACAATTTCTCATTCAACATGCATAATATCATATATTGATACTCTAAAATTATCAATCAACAATTAAACAACATAATTGAATCAAGAAAAGATAAAAACTTTATTGAAAATTATAAATCAATCCAAAAGTCACATGAAACCCTAGGTTCCATAATCCTAAATATACGAATTCTAAGCTATTATAATGAATCTAAAAACGAGTTCCATTAAAAACATAAAATAAAACATGGAAAACCCCTTTGGTTGATGAACAATCTCTTTAATCTTGAAGTTGATGTTGCTCTCCTTTTTCTTCTCTTTCTCCTCAAGTCTCTTCTCTTCTTTCGTGTCTCGTTCGTTTCTCTAATGTCTCTTTCTTGTCTAAACCCTCAGATATCCTTTTATATATGTATTATAAGGATTCTGTTTTCATCACCAGACATTGCCTGGGACATGGCTGTGTTCCCAGGTCGTGTAACTTTCTGCACCTAGGCAAATTTTTCTACATAACTTCAAAACTTCATAACTCCTTCGTTTGAACTTCGAATTGAGTGAAACTTGATTCCTTTTCTTCATTTTCGATCCTAGAATGCGTTCAAACCTTAAAATCAAAATTTTACTCAATTAAGTATCAATTTCTTTAAAGAAAACCAAAAATGTAAGGGAAATACTATAAAATCACCATATAAAATATGTTTAAAATCAGAGTTATCAAATTTCCCCACACTTGAGCATTTGCTTTTCCTTAAGCAAATAAATCAAAACAAAACTTTCGAGACAAGAAACGCTAATAAAAATTTATCACTATTTAGGAAACCGGTGAACGAATACACTTGACTCAAAGAAAGGTAAGAAAATCATTCTCAACTAACTTGCAATAATAAAGTCAACCAATTTCATCTGACCATATTCGAATACTTCAACAATACTTAATACTAGAATTCGCTAGTTAATTTATGAAAATCAAAGTTTATTCGAGCCATTTAACCAAAGATTCTTAAATTAAAAATTAGATTTAACATCTCACCAATCGAGAAAGAGTCATAAAAATTTTGTTCATTTGACTAAAGTGTATACAATTCTCTCTTCCATCTCACCAAGCACCATAATCTAAAACAAACACATTTTACATCCACTCATCCTCTAATCATCCCTCTAGTTCATGATTTTGTTGAGAGGTCTTTTGAATTTACCTTATTTAAGCACAATTGTGTTGGTAGAGGGAAAGAATCTCGCTCTTCTGATGGACCAAGACTGATCCATACCAACTTATTTCTTATATTGATAGCGGGAAAGAACCTTACTCTTCTGATGGACCAAAGCTGATCTATATCAATTTTTTCATTAGAATTAGCATTGGGACTCAATCTCGCTCTTCTAATGGACCAAGACGAATTCTTACCAATTTTTCTATTCATACACTTATTATTACTTTTGACCTCCAATCATTATGATTTTTCAGGGGTTTCTCAAAATAAGAATTTCATTTGTTTGTTTGCTAAAAATTATAAGACTCTTAAAAATTTCTAAGAGAAAGGTATACATAAAAGTAAATTTAAAAATAACCATAACTAATTCTCAACTAGTGATGTTGCTCCAATCTTAAGTCTTAAAATCCTAAGTTAAATAACTCGTAACATTGCCCTCCACAAATTTGACTAATCAATTCTAGTAAAATATAATAAGATCAATAATGATCAAGATGACATAGTTGATTTGACTTAATACCAATTAATCACCTATTGTAAGTTAACTTAAAAATTAATTGGGTCAAATATGAATAATTGGTCTCCTAAACAGTAACAAATTCATATATATCCCTTCCCCACACTTAATAATGTACATTGTCCTCAATGTACGACGAAAAATCATAGCAGTACGAAAAAGCAGCATAGGAAAAAAGGAAACATATGTATTGAAAAGAAACTAATACTTCCCTGCCAGTCGAAAAGAAGCGCAAAATGAAGAAGCATCATCATTATATATATCGGAGTTCACAAGCCTTGATCAACAAAAGACGACACAAAAAATTAGGAACTAAGAAGAGGGATCAGAATCCGTCTCTTCATCCTCCTCATCAGATGGTGCCTCAGCCATCGTAGCATCGTCATCATCATCACTGGCCTCGACATCTTCATCACTTTCTCCAGCTGCCTCGTCCGCACCACCCTCATCATCCTCTTCCTCTTCCTCTTCCTCACTCTCCTCTTCATGGGTAGTCGACTCTTTCATTTTAAGAAATTGTTCCATTTTGTCCTGGCAGATATGAAGTTTATCCACAATTTCTCTTATATAACGAACCTCAGACAGCAACAAATCAAATTTATCTTCAAAGCTGGCTGAAAACGTCTGGCCCCGAGATGTACCATTGCGAAAGTGTCGACCTTGATGTCTAGTTAGTAAGAGGTTCATGAGTCGGAATGAATTGAGGCGCATAGGAGTGACTTGGCTAATCAAAGTAAGTGAGGACCAAGCAACAACCTTAGTCTACATGACCTGCACTGGTAAGGTAATGTAAGGGCCACAACAAATATGCCCTTTCTTCCGAGTAGTGGTGGCTTAGTGGCTGAAGAGTTTGGTGATTTCGATGGCGAGATTGATGGGATGTTTATGAATGACACTATAAAGATAGAGGCAATCCTTGTTGGATACCATCCTTGTGCTAAAGCCTTTACCAGTCAATGTATGTGAAAAGAGCCAGTGAAGAACCCGATATTCAGGCCTGACTAATTGAGAGGCCTTACTTCTAGCTGGATCATAGGCATCGCCAACAGTAATCTCATTCCAAAACGACCCTGCTGTGACGCTACGAGGAAAACGACACGAGAGACGTTGAAATTCTTCCGTCCGTATATATCTCTATTCATATAGACCAAGATATCTGCCCAATTGAGCGATGGACATGTGGAATGGATGGCCACTCAAGGTGAAGTGTAATTTGTGTTTTGGGCCCATGCTAGTAGCACTTTCCTTATCAAGTTTATAAGTGCATAAAAACTCTAAAGTCAGCTCTTTATAAATTGGAGCTTCAAAGGATAATAAGCGCTCCCAAATGGTACCATCCAAGAGCTCCTTCATTTCTGTGGTGAGCTCTAATTGAGCGAGAACATCCCAATCCAGCCGAAGGGTCTCGCTAAAGGGCTTATTCTGAAGTACTTGATATCATTGCACTTGGTAGTCTTCCTTAAATTGGAGCATTGGGTGCTCCATCGAAGGAAGAGTAGCTAGTGGTTTAACTATTGCCCCTGATTGTGATGAAGAGGATGCTACAAATTTTGATTTCCGGTGAACGGTAAGCTTAGCTCGATTTGCCATTTGAATACCTGAAAAGAATCAACAATCCAAATCAACACACACATCCGTATCGCACATAGTTGAAGAAGGCAGAGGGAAATAAAAGCAATAGTAAAGAATGTGAACATAATTCTCATTGGGGCATTTAAACAAACATGTGGAGTGCAGCTAGAAAACTAGTTGGTGGAAACGAAATAAATGGCAAACGCATCTAACTAAGTCTACTATACTACAATTAACGTTGAAACATAGGCGTCCCAACATATAGAAGACGCTAAATGACCTAGAATTATTATCTCCCATTGCTAACCCTAACTAGCATGAATGAATAAGGATGAGCAAATTAGCTAATAACATTCGGAATTGAGAGAGCACAATGAAATCTAACTAGATGAGGCAGCATTATTGCATGTAAGATCAAGAAACTCAAAGCAATGATACATGGCGTTTATGAATAATCAAAAGAAATTTGCAGGCCAAATGGAAAAATCAATACATACAAGAGTAAAATTGCAAGTAACCAAACTGCCTAATCATGAGGAAGAGAGAGTAAAATCAATTAGGAAACTTACTTGGATCAAAATGCGGAATGCAAGAATTGTGAAGAGAAAAGGGAGAAGAAGAGAGAATATGAGAGAGATATGTTTGATTGTGAGTGTGTGAGAGGGTGTGTTTAGTTAAAATAAATCGGTTGTGTGCAAAATCGTGTAAGTTTGGGTTGACACGGGCTGGGACATGACCGTGTCCTTTGCCCGTATAACATTCTATGTGTGTCGTATGGAGTCTGGACGGACACGGGCTGAGACACGACCGTATCCCATGCCCGTATAACTTTCTGTATGAAGTCTGGACGCATACGGGTTGGGATACAACCGTGTCCCATGCCCGTGTAACTCACTATTTGCGGATGGGAATTCTGGGCGCACACGAGCTGGGATATGACTGTGTCCCACGCCCGTGTAACTTTCTGTGGGTGGACAGTTTTGAAGGTTTGGATGGACACGGGCTGGGACACGACCGTGTCCCTTGCCCGTGTAACCTTTTTTTTTTTATATTTAATTTAAAGATAAAGGAAACTTAAAGAAATAAAAATAATAAAACTAAAGAGAAAAAGAAAAAATAAAACGAAAAGGAAAAGACTATGGCGAAAAATTGAAAGAAAAAGAAAAGAAGCAAAGTAGAGTTAGATAAAAAGAAAATAAACTGAAATAAACTTAAATAACGAAGGTATAAGTAGAGTTAGACATAGGTTACCTCCCAAGAAGCACTTTAGTTAACGTCGATAGCTCGACGGGATACGTCTTCTCATGTTAGTTCTGTTGGATGGAGATAAAACTACTCTCGTCCAACATGCTCCAAGTTTCCACTCAAGTATAACTTCAACCGTTGCCCATTTACCTTAAATGTGCCCTTCTCCAGGTGTATAACTTCAACAGTCCCATACGGGAAAACTCGTGTAATTGTAAATGGTCCAGACTACCTGGATTTCAACTTACCTAGGAATAAACGAAGGCGAGAATTATACAAAAGAACATGATCACCTTCTTTAAATTGTCGACCTTGTTTGATTCGCTGATCGTGGTACTTTTTGGCCCTTTCTTTGTATAATTTGGAGTTCTCATATGCATTCGCTCGCCATTCCTCTAGCTCGTTCAGTTGAAGTTTCCTGTGAAAACCTGCATGCTCAAAATCAACATTAGCACTCTTAATTGCCCAATAAGCCTTATGCTCTATCTCTACCGGTAAATGACAAGCCTTGCCATATATAAGTCGGTAGGGTGTGGTCTCGAGCGGTGTTTTGTAGGCGGTTTTATATGCCCATAGAGCATCATCCAACTTTTTTGACCAATCCTTCCTATGATACTCTACGATTTTTTCAAGAATTCGCTTAAGGTCACGATTGGCAACTTCCACTTGGCCACTACTTTAGGGGTGGTACGGGGTGGCTATCCTATGTGTAACGCCATAACGTTTCAGTACTTAGTCAAGTTAAGCATTGCAAAAGTATGTTCCCCTGTCACTTATAATTGTCTTAAGGGTGCCAAATCGAGAAAATAGGCCTTTCAAGAATTTTTTTACTACCCTAGCATCATTAGTAGGTAAGGCTTTAGCTTCCACCCACTTAGAGATATAGTCAATAGCTACTAGGATATATTTGTTTCCATTAGAGTTCGAAAAAGGACCTATGAAATCGATCCCCCACACATCAAACACCTCAATCTCGATGATGGGGTTTTGTGGCATTTTATCCCTATGGGATATATTTCCCACTCGTTGGCAACGATAACAACTCTTAACATATCTCTGGGCATCTTTAAATAAGGTAAGCTAATAATATCCTGCCTCTAGGACCTTATGAGCTGTCCTATTGGCGCTATGATGCCGTCTCGCAGGCCCCGAATGACAGTGGCTCAAAACTCTCCAACCTTCGAGGTGTGGTATACACCTTCGAATAACATGATATGTGCATACTTTAAACAGGTAAGGATCATCCTAAAAATAATGTTTCACATCAAAAAGGAATTTCTTCTTTTGCTAGTGTGGAAGTCCCTTCGGTATAATCCTTGCAGCTAAAAAATTAGCAATATCTGCGAACCAAGGAATTTCCATATCACTTACCTGAGCGATGGCGTAGAGTCGCTCTACAGGGAATTCATCCTTGATCTCATTTTCATCGAGCATTTCCATGTTTGGATTCTCCAATCGAGATAGGTGATCTACTGCTAAATTCTCAGCGCCTTTTTTATCTTTAATCTCCACATTAAACTCTTGTAGCAATAAGATCCACCTAATCAATCTTGGTTTTGCATCCAGTTTTGCTAACAAGTACCTGAGGGCAGAATGATCAGTAAAAACAATCACCTTAGATAGAAGCAAATAGGAGCGAAACTTATCAAAGGCAAAAACAACTGCTAGCAACTCTTTTTCTGTAGTAATGTAGTTCTCCTGAGCATTCGTAAGAGTTTCGCTAGCATAGTGAATTGGTTGAAAGTGCTTGTCTTGCCTTTGTCCCAACACTGCCCCAACTGCGTGATACTTGCATCACACATAAGCTCAAAGAGGAGTACCCAATCAGGTACTACCATGATTGGAGCATTGGTGAGTTTCTCTTTAAGGATATTGAAAGCTTTTAAACACTCTTGAGAGAAAACATAAGGCACATCCTTCTCTAGTAGCTTAGTCAAAGGGCGGGCAATTTTCGAGAAATCCTTGATAAATCGCCTATAAAAACCTGCATGTCCTAAAAAACTTCTTATGGCCTTAACCGAAGTTGGAGATGGGAGTCTTGCAATCGCATCCACTTTGGCAGTATCCACCTCAATTCCTCGATAAGAGATCTTATGGCTCAGCTCAATACCTTCTTGTACCATGAATTGGCACTTCTCCCAATTGAGGACAAGATTGGTCTCTTCACACCTGGTAAGTATCCTGTCCAAATTATTCAAACAAAGGTCAAATGAGTTGCCAAAAATTGAAAAATCATCCATAAATACCTCCATTATGTCCTCAATCAAATCATCAAAAATAGCTAATATGCATCGCTGGAATGTAACCGGTGCATTGTAAAGACTAAAAGGCATTCTGCAATAAGCAAAGGTGCCATAAGGACAAGTGAAAGTGGTCTTCTCTTGATCGGTGCAATAGGTATTTGAAAATAACCAGATAAGCCATCCAGAAAATAATAAAACATATGTCCAGCTAGTCGTTCTATCATTTGATCAATAAAAGGTAAGGGGAAATGGCCCTTACGTGTAGCATCGTTTAACTTTCGATAATCGATACATACACGCCAACCTGTTACCGTTCTCTTTAGGATCAATTCATTCTTTTCATTAGGGACTACTGTCATCCCACTTTTTTTTAGAACTACTTGCACTGGACTCACCCATGAACTATCAGAGATAGGATATATCATACCTGTATCAAGGAGTTTAATAACTTCCTTTTTGACTACCTCTTTCATGTTTGGATTCAAGCGTCTTTAGGGCTGCACAATCGGCTTGTGGTTTTCTTCCATTAAAATCATATGAGTATAAAAGGAGGGATTGATACCTCGAATATCGAATATTTTCTAAGCAAGGGCCCTCTTATGCTCCTTGAGTACTTTTAGCAACCTTTCTCTCTGTTCTTTTTCCAAATTGGATGCTATAATTACCGGTAATTTGGAGTCCTTCTCTAAGAAGGCATATTCCAAGTAGTCAGGTAGTTGCTTTAGCTCCAATACTGGTGGCTCCTCAATCGAAGGTTTTAACTGTGCTTCCTTCCTCTTTTCAAATTCTTCAAACCGTTTCTCAATAGAGATAGGTTTATTTGCCTCCAGTTGTGCTACCACCTCGGATTTGACAGGATCTTCCGAAGCTTCCACCATGCCTAATTGCAGGCAACTCTCCAACGGATCATTAAGAAGAACTTCCTGCATATAACTTGAAACAAAAGTGTCGATAACATCCAAAAAGGTAGCAAGTATCATCCTGATCGACAGATTTTTTCATAGCCTCCGAAATTTTAAACATGATCTCTTCATCTCCTACTCGAAGAATGAGCTTGCCACCACTAACATCAATGATAACCCTAGCGGTAGCTAAGAATGGTTTACCTAGGATAAGGGGTAACTCAAAATCTTCATCCATATCCAATATCACAAAATCAACTGGAAAAATGAATTTACCCACTTGGACTAATACATCCTCAAATATACCTCTAGGATACGTTACAGATCTATCAGCTAATTGCAAGTTGATGCGTGTAGGCTTAGGTTCCCCTAATCCTAGTTTCTTGAAAAATTTATAAGGCATTAAATTGATGCTAGCACCCAAATCAGCTAAAGCTTTGTCAATTAACAGATTACCAATATGACAAGGAATTGTAAAACTTCTTAGGTCTTTTAGCTTCTTGGGCAACTTGTTCTGCACAATCGCTGAACATTTTTCATCCAAGATGACTGTAGAAAGCTCCTTGAGCTTCCTCTTGTTGGAGAACAAATCTTTCAAGAACTTAGCGTACTTCGGCATCTGTGATAAGGCATCAACAAGAGGTAAGTTAATATGCAGTTGTTTAAAGAGGTCAAGGAACTTACTGAATTGTTGGTCATTGCGATCTTTCTTGAGCCTTTAGGGATATGGGATAGGTGGTTGATATTCCTTTACCTTTGACGACTCTACATCTTCCGTTGCTTTCGTCCCCTGCTTGCTCTTGCTAGTCTCCTCACTAACCTTCCTCTCAGCATGCAACTCCTTCCCATTTTGAAGTGTCATTACCTTAACATGTTCCTTTGGATTGGGTTTTGTATTTCCCGGTAGCATTCCCTGCGGTCTTTCAGAGATTAGCTTCGCAAGTTGACCAATTTGGATCTCAAGGTTACGATTTGAAGCCTCTTGATTCCTCAGCGAGGATTCAATGTTGGATAAGCAATCTTCATTGCCTTGAATGTATTTTGTGAGAAGTTCTTCCACACTGGACTTCTTTTCTTAAGGGAGAGGAGGTGGGAATGGTCTCTGAAATCCAGGTGGGCTAAAATTAGTCTTCTACTGGCCTTGGTTTTGGTTTCCCCATGAGAAATTGGGGTGATTCCTCCATCCTGGATTGTAAGTGTTTCTGTAAGGGTTATTTTGTTGCTTAAGTGGATTTCCTAGATAATTTACCTATTCCAGTTGTTCTTGTGCTCCATACCCTTGCATACCAAAATCACTTACATCCAATTGCACTTGTTGAGGGCCAACTAAGAGTGCATCAATCTTCTTACTCAACAGGTCCACCTTAGCTGCCAGAGTAGTGGTTAAGTCCACATCATAAATTCCCATAGCCTTTTGCTTAGCTCTAGTGGTTTCCCACTAATAATTGTTCATTGTTATTCCTTCAATCAGGTATTGTTCTTGCTTAGGTGTCTTTATGTTCAAAGTACCTCCTGCAGATGCATCAATCATCTGTCTCATAGATAAATTGAGACCATTATAGAAGGTCTGAATCTCCATCCATAGTGGGAAGCCATGATGTAGGCACCTTCTGAGCAAGTCCTTAAACCGCTCCTAAGTATCATATAGCGTCTCCGCTTCCAATTGAGCAAAACAAGAAATATCATTACGAAGTTTAGCGGTCTTTGTAGGTGGGAAATACTTCTCCAAAAATTTCTCTACCAATTCATTCCAGGTTGTGATTGAATTTCTTGGTAGGGAGATCAACCACTATTTTGCTTTACCCCTCAAGGAGAAAGGAAATAGCTACAATCGAATGGCATCATCCGTGGCTCCGTTGATTTTAAATGTGTCACAAATCTCTAAAAAACTACAAATGTGGGCATTAGGATCTTCATCTTGGAGACCGTCAAACTGAACATATTATTGCACCATTTGTATGATGTTAGGTGCAATTCGGAAATTATTAGCTGCGACGGTTGGCCTTGCGATGTTAGAGTCAGCTCCAATAAGTGTAGGCCTTGAATAATCGAACATGGTCCGATTTGCTTCATTCTTGTTGTTAGCCATGTGTGGTGGATCTTCCTGCTTGATGAATTGAGTGTTGGCCTCTTGACCTTCTTCCTTGATTTCAACGATTGACTCGTCGTCTATGGTCGCTACAATTTGTCTAGGTCATGATCTCAAATTTTGAAGGGCAGTTCTCTTAATTTCAAGATCAAGTTCCACCAAATCTTCCGAGTTGCTTCGGGTCATGCACTACAAGGGCAAGAAATATAAAATCAATTGCAATTTTAGGTAATAAAAATAAACAATGAAAACAAAAGAAAATAAAGAAAAAATGGTCAAAGTAATAAAGCAACTAGTGTTCTTAATATCGAAAATCCCCGGCGACGGTGCCAAAAACTTGATATGAGGCAAGTGCACCTATCAATTTTAATATAGCGGATGTGAGTCCGAGTCGATCCCTCAGAGATTTCGAGTACTAATATTAACCTTAACTCTATTATCTAACCGGAAAATTGTGATGAGTTGAATGAATTAAAAATACTGAAATTAGAAAGCAATAAAACTACGAACGACTTCAAGAAATTAATAACGTATTTAGGAATTATTTCCCCTAGTGTTTAACATGTGACCACTTAAAATATATTCAATTCAGTTTCTATTATTCTTGACCGGAAGGATTCACAATTAAAGCTAATATCTTTCTCAAGCATATTAATCCTAATCCTAAATTATTTACTAGAATCTCTTCACTTAGTAATATAACTTAGAATTGCATTAATGTATAATGAATTCCCACACAAATAATTAACTTTCCGAAAGAAACATGTATCTTATCTCTAAGTATACATGTAATTCTTTCCAATTATGCCAAGATCTAATAACACATGCAATTTCTCAATCAACATGCATAATATCATATATTGATACTCTAGAATTATCAATCAACAATTAAACAACATAATTGAATCAAGAAAAGATAGAAACTTTATTGAAAATTATAAATTAACCCAAAAGTCATATGAAACCCTAGGTTCCATAATCCTAAATATACGAATTCTAAGCTATCATAATGAATCTAAAAACAAGTTCCATCAAAAACATAAAATAAAACATGGAAAACCCCTTTGGCTGATGAACAATCTCTCTAATATTGAAGTTGATGTTGCTCTCCTTTTTCTTCTTTTTCTCCTCAAGTCTCTTCTCTTTTCTCGTGTCTCGTTCGTTTCTCTAATGTCTCTCTCTTGTCTAAACCCTTAGATATCCTTTTATATATGTATTATAAGGATTCTGTTTTCGTCACCAGATACGGCCTGGGACATGGTCGTGTGCCCAGGTCGTGTAACTTTTTGCACCTAGGCAAATTTTTCTACATAATTTCAAAACTTCATAACTCCTTCGTTTGAACTCCAAATTGAGTGAAACTTGATTCCTTTTCTTCGTTTTCGATCCTAGAATGCGTTCAAACCTTGAAATCAAAATTTTACTCAATTAAGTATCAATTTCTTTAAAGAAAACAAAAAATGTAAGGGAAATACTATAAAATCACCATATGAAATATGTTTAAAATCAGAGTTATCACCTTGTCTTCCTTTTTTGCTTGTAATCGTGTACATGAGCCATCAAGGGAGTAAGATATTGTTTTGTGTACATGTTTGGGGCATGAAGCTTGATTGAGTTGGGTAGATTGGTGATTGTAAGCATGGTTTTATTCTTAGCACCACAATCTTTGTTATGATTTTGTATATAGTGTTGCATAGACTTATATGTTTGAATTGTTTTATTTCATTTTCTCTTAGTTGCTTCAAAATTAAAACAATTACGATTTCATTGAGTTTTGCAAAGAGCTAATTGTGGAAAATAGTTATAATTGGATTGAGAAGTGAGATTTGTATTAGTGATCACATGATTTTATAGAAGTTAGCATGTGTGCCATCTTTCCTAGGTGATTTGGTAGATCCTATAGAAAATATGGCCTACTTGATTTCTAATGGATCTATGGGCCTTGCTAGTAAATTGGAGGTAGTTGATCTTGCCCCCTATCCCCTACAAAACAGAGGATGTCAGTGATTTGGTTTTTTAAAGTTAATTTTATCTTTAATAATGGTGTACAAGTCTTGAAAGTAGGAACATATTTGGTTTCATATTTGCTCTAGGTTATCTATGGAGTTTCATACACTATCTCTCAACCCCTACATCTAATTTTTAGCTCATCTATGTAGGATAAGGACTTAGAAGTATTTCATGTTTTGCTCTTCATCTTGTATCCACTTGGTACATGATTTCTATTTCCATAGATACTCCTCATCTTTCAATAAGGAAAACTGCTCAAGAATGGACTACTCTAGGGCTAAGAGTTAGGCTATTAGTTGTCAAGCTATTTTACTTTCTATGTTAGTTTACTACCATTGAAGTCTTTTCTTTTAAATTGTTAGATGACAAAAAATTTTTCGATTCCATGCTTTGCTTCTAGTTGAAAGTCTAGAATGGCTTTGAGTAAGTCATTGTTATATTTGTCTAAGTGGATTAGACTAAGGCCGAGAAGGTAAGGCGAGATAGCCAAATGGGTTGAAGTCTACAAGGTTTGCTTTGGTGGTCTAAAATAGGTTATTGGTTGGTTTAGAGTAAGAGTAGACAATGATATGAGACTAATTTTCCTAGATTTTTTATAATAGCATTTGGGTATAGATGCTTCCACAAGTCATTAGCCCATCCTTCATTTATTCTTGTTTGGATTAAAGAGGTTATAGAATACCTATGTAACAACATATATCTAGGCCCTACAAACCTTAGATTGATAAGACTATAATTTGATGTACAAGTATAATACGGTATTGCTTTACTTAGGTTAAAATAACCCCCCAACCTAATCCCCCTTCTAAAATTTGTCCTTTGGGACAATTGTGCAATTGAAATCCCTTAAAACACAGTAAGGGTTATCTAGCACTTTAGAGTAATACCCTTTAATTCTATGCCATAAAAATTTTCTAGTTTTAGGCTTGTTACTTCCATATATAGTAATGAAGAACCAAGATAGAGTTGAAGGTCTAACCTGTACAACTATAGTAAGATGAGGCCTCATAGCACATGGATTTGTCAAAAGGCAATTCAGCTAGTAAGTCTATAGTTGTTGCTTCATTCATTTCAGTTTCAACCAATAATAACATATTTTAGCTAAATATCATGTATTTGGTCTTTGATTGTATTTAGTTTCCTCACTAAGTTGGCTCTGTTTTAGGCAATTATCTTTACTGGGTAGGCAAAGATGGGAATCACTTCTAAATCCATTAGAGTAGATACAATTTGATATTACATAGTTTGTTGACCTACTTAAAGGACTCTCTTAGCCTCCAAATGAATCTTGCGTGGGCAAGTCTCATAAGTTAGGAAGGCAACTACTTCGTCTCTAATAGAAATTATCAATAATATTTTTGTTCGCCTCATCATTAGGAAGGTTGGTGGCATAATTGTTGGTGTTGGAGCTAGATTGAACCTCCGGAAAAGTGTTTGGACTGTTGTCCAACAAGTAGGGGGCCATTGTTTCAATATCATGCTTAGATGAACAAGGAAATCTAGGATTGTTGTTGGTATCATCAGCAAGAACTCTTTGATTGTCATCACAATTGCTCTATTCCTTGTCTTATATTGTTTGCGCTTTGATGTTACATACAACTGGTTGGCCGAAACAAGACCTATCAGGACAAAGTTGTTTTTATTGTAGGTCTATCAATTCATCTAAATGATTTGACTTGTTTGCAAATTCCAAAGAGCTAAGTTATTAGTTTAATTTGTAAAGGGTTGGAGTAGGCACTGTGTTATGTTTTATTATGCTAGTAAGCGGCTGCTCATGGTAGGTTTGGTTCATTGAGAAATGTTATGCTTAGAGGATGGGAGTGCTAAGCTTTTTGATTTAGTTTTCTTTGCAAGTCGAGATATTCTTCCTTTATTGTTTTTCGTTTTCTTTCTTGGTTTAACTAGGTTTTACTCACTAAAGTTAGATTTGGTTATTGTTGAGGAGGTCACATGGTGTATTTCATTTGCTTTTACTTCTTTTTGCACCACATTGGCTTGTGCATTAAATGTTGAAATCAACTATTTTGGACCTTTCTCTTGGTGTATTGTAGATTGTAATGATGAGCTATTATTATTTTGCTTAGCTATGGGCCTTTGGGAGTAGAGGTAGATTCCTTTGTTTTCGTGTTCATTTAGCTTGATCTCTTGGTTACTGTTCATGGTGCAATGGTTTGAATAGTGGCCAATTCTTCTACAATTGAAGCAGAGATTTTGGATTCCTTCATAGTATATATGATACGTATGTCCCTCTACAATTGATGAGTAGATTAAAGGCTCAACAAGGTTAACTTGAATATATAGACACATAAAACAACCTCTTTCTACATTTATGTGAATGTATCAAATCATAGTATAGGGCTAATGACTCTTTCAATCTTTTTTAAAGCCGTTGTGGAGTAATATTCTAATGGAAGTTCTAGAATATAGATCCAAACCACTACTTGATTAAGTATGGCTCTAGATGCTTAGAAGTTTGGCTCCCATTTTCGAATTGTTAAAAATTGTCCCAACACAAACTAAAGTACTTTTTTATTTTTATTATTTTTTTTATGCAAATCACTTAGATCTTTAAAGTTGATTGTGTAGTATACTTATCCTAAGTTGATCATGCTAAAATCACTACTAGTTTTCAATTTTGATTTTAATTTTGGATAGAGGATTCAGTGTTTCATTGTTTGTTTAAAAACTTTTATAATAATTGAGTTGTGCTATGGTTTGATTAGCTCATGTTTTTCAGCTTGTGTTAGGTTAACTTGTTTAACCCCTAAGGGTAATTAGCTAAGCTTTTCATCAAGGGTTATAGAGGTAAGGTTTTGTGATCATTCTTGGTTTAGGGCATCATCTTCTTCCATTTTATCTATTAGATTTTCTAGTGCAAAGTTCAATACATGGGCATGAGGTAAAACAGTGGTAATAATGTCCTTATATGACCTTTACTGTAGTTGCTGCTCTCTCATGTTGTTAGTTTGTTGGCTATACATGGATGGTTGCATGGTATTTTTGTTGTGTTGACTGTTATTATGCTACTCTATCTTATCTTTTGACAGATTTAATGATGGTTTGTTCATTGGGAGGCTTTCAAAGGTGCCTACTTTGATTTGTTTACCTTTAGTGGTTAGATTAAAGTGTTATCTATTAGGTCATGGAATTCATATGGTTTTAGTCGTTATTTCTTCTTATTCAAGAGTTATAAGAAGGAAGATGTGATTAAGGGAGAGTGTATGGGAGAGTACACTTCCTTAAAGTAGTACAATGAGTTATATTATGAACTTCTTATGTTACAACTACAAAAGTGTAGTTACGTTTATTAAAATTGTAGCAATTCAAAAAAAGGAGCATACAGTAGTTGCTAACTCCCTTCTTCTTCTTCTTCTTCTTCTTCTTTTTGGCTTTAGAGCTATAACCTTGTTAAAGTTGGAGATATATTGTATTCTAACTAGAGTAGTTAGATTTACCTATGATAATCATGGTTCCAAGCTCTTAAATTTAGGGTGAATATCAATGTTGATTGGCTAAGGTCAAACTTTATGATAAAGTTACAAAAGTTAGAGAAGTAACACTATAAAGTCTATTTCTCAAAATAGAATATATAAAACATTTAATTTAATAAAAGGTCACGTAATTACTATCCCTTGTTATTTATTAATAACTCAAAATTCGAGCTCCTAGATATAAGAAAGCCTTAAAGTTAAACTACTTACATATAAAAATAAGAATGTGATATAAAATGACCTTTAAAGGACATGTATGCTCATCTAATGTGCATGGTTTGTCATATATATGTAAACATATTAGTATAAAAATTAAATATAGGTAAAATTATCATCTTCAATTACAAAAGTCATCAACAAAAGTTGTCTAAACTGTTATACTAGTACTTAAATTTGTTGTTGTAGATTTAGACGGTCCAAGAAGTGTAAGAACATATTAAGGGTAATGTACCTAGGCCAATGAATCAACTTACACATGTAGGGCATGGATACTTTATGTTCCTTTTCCTCTACCTAGATCCTTATATATCCATTTTAGGAGCTTGGCAATATGAGAATTCAAGAATTGAAACTAGAGAGAAGAGGGACCAAAGGGAATTAAAAGTAATCTAGGAAAAAATAAAAGAATATTTAAGAAAAATATGGTTTTGTTCGAGTAAGTTTCCCTAGCAAATGAATACTTACTGCTATGATTGCTTTGAGGTTAAAGGGAAGGTAATTAGGGGAGTTTAGCCCACAGGTGTTTGCTAATGATAGGGGTTTAGCGGTTGGAGAAATGTGAAGTTCAAGAACATCTCTTTTCTCTAAATACTAATTAATGAAAATTGATTTAATTTTTTAAAATAGCAAATAATGTTGTTTTAATCTAATTCTTTGTTTATAAACATCTAATAACTTATATTTAATATATGTGAAGAGCTTTTGATAAAGTATATGCTTGAGGTTTATTTTGATCATTTTAGCAAGTATGCCTTGTTTTGTGAGGAAATAGTGAGTTTTTCTTAAAATTATTTGATCAATCCAAGTTTAATGATTTCTGCAAGTTAACAATGACATTAAAAATGTTTAACTTTGATCTTTTAATTCAAATTTGAATACTTTTATAATTTAAGCTAATTATTAGTAAAATTAAGCCTAATATTGATAATTTAGAAAGTACGTGTAATGAACAAATTTAGTTTTGTAATTATTAGATCTTAACCTTTACATTTTTATGAGTTTATGGAAATTTTCCATAGGATTAATCTAATTAGTATACTATTTATTTTGTAATTTCCTATTATTTAATTATATATTAGCATAAATTGTTAGTTAGTAATTTGTATTATTAACACTATAGTTAGATTTATGCTAAAAAAAGTTTTGATAGAATCCTAATGCTAATTAGTTCAAAATACTGACATTGTTTGGGTTAGTAGCTTAGTTAAAATGATTCTACAATTAAGAGACCAATATTGTAGCTTTGATCATGTCAATTTGAGCTAAGAATAGGTATTTAGGGTTGTATACCAAGCTAGTTTGGTGGAAAAACAATGAAATGCATGCCAAAATGTAGAAGGTTTGGTAAGATTATAAAGTAAATAATTGAGTCAAAAGGTAAATTAGAGGCTTAGTTGGATAATAACTCTAAGTTAGAATCAATTCAAAAGATAAGTTAGAAAGGTTCATTAAGAACTATATCTGTACCCTAACATAGAGCATAAGTTAGAGGAAACATCTCTATAGAATGATCTTAAACCTACAAATAATTTACCAAATTAGGAATAACAAACTTAATCATAGCAATAATAATTAAATTAATTGATCATTAAAATCTAATTAGATAAATTACATAGTTACGATAATGCATGGTTGAATTGAAATGGGAAAAATGGCACTTTTGGTAATTTGATTATGTTGGTGATATATAAGAAAAACAACATATGATAAGGACCAAACAAATAGCTAAAGTACCACAACACTTTATAGATTATGTCAAGTATTAATATTGTAATACAATAGTTACAAATTGTTAGTAGAGACAATTACAATCAAAAGTAGTTAAGCCTAATCTGTTTATGTATAAGTGAATATAAAAAGAGAAGGAGAAACAAGAAAAGGAATATTAATCATTCCCTAAAAAGTTAGCATCCTTTGCTAATAGGAGTCATCCAGGACTTGAATCAAGAACCCACACTTTCATTTTGAACCCTTGCATGAAAACACAAACAATACAACCACTAGTTAGTAACACATATAGATCTAAAGATCTTAGACTAAGATCAAAACTTAGAATAGTGTCGAATAAATCAGGGTTAGTGAAACCCTAAGGTATAGTAACAAAAGGATCAAGAGAGGAAGCAAGTGTACCTTTTGGAGTTTGTTTTCTCTTTTTGACGAGCGCAGAAGTTTTTAAAGTAGCATTAGGTTGGGCCTTCCAATAAGTAGGTCTAACATTTCATTAGTTATGTTTATTAAGACATAGTGCTTAGAACAACTATTGTAATGGTACATAGTTTGTTAACAACAAAAAAGAAATGAAAAGTCATGATAAATAGAAGTTTATAATAGATTGGCAACATACAATAATAGTTGCTTTTATTATATTTAAAACAAAGAAATATATTGATGCGTTATGAATGAATAAGTGATGATTGACCCTTACTTAGTTGTTATGTGTTTAGACAGTGGCCTAAAGAACATAGAACACTTGCTTGCTTGTTGTATGTAGCTTTGGGATTCACTTAAGTGTATCTCATGGCTTTAGATATTTATTATTGTTCATGATGAATTGTTCTTGTGATATTCATGAATGTAATTTCGTGGTTTTGATGTCAAATTGAAATTTACTTGAATTTTGACTTAATTGAACTTGGTGATACAATTGTGCTTGGCTAATGAGAATGCATGCTCATATGTGATGATTACTTGTATTCTATTTGAAACTTAGTGAACCTTGGTTATTGTTGATTGGATGACAATTTGATTGGGCTTGTATTCGAGTTGTGATTTCAAATTGGTGGCTATTGTATTATGTTTTAAATTGGATGTTTGACTATGATGATATTACTTAAGTTATATGACTTAAAGAGTATAATTGGTTAGGTTAGTGAGGAATATGTACTTAGTTTGATTAACTTGAAAAGTAAACTTGGATTAGCTAATGTGAAAATTGAACTTGACTTGCAATCATTGTAAGGCATGAAAAAGGACCAACATATTAGAGATTTACATAGAAAGTTAGGTTTTTATTAAGGAATTAACTTGGTTTATGAAACTTAGATTTTCAAGGATATAGAATTGCACTTACATAAGTAATTTGACTATTCCTTTTGGTTTAATTAACTAAACTAGGGTTAGAGGTCTTACTCTTAAGCAACTCTTAGTTACCATCTAGGTTCTTAGGCTTAGTATCTAAATGTCTAGGGATGTCAACTAACTAGATGTGAGAACTAAGGTGGACTAAGGTGCTGGTATTGGTGCATGTCATGTACATTAGCGAGACACTCATCTATTACATATTGGATTTCCATAAGTGCTTGTGTATGGCTTAGTATAATGAATGTTAGCTTGGTGATTATGTGATTTTATAAATCAGGTTATTGATTTTATGATTGCATGTTCTTGGTTGCTATTTTTCATACTTTTATGTTTTCAATTTGTGCTCACTTGGCTCAAAACTTAGCTAAGGGGTTAGCTTATCTAATCTTAGATACTAGAGACAAGGTATGCTTAGAATTGGAAGTTGGACTGAGTGATTAAGAAGGAATAGCTATAGGATCTTGTATGAAGTTCTTGGAAACAACTTTGCAAGAAGATTGACGTATTACTTTATAAAGACTTCTATGTCAAGACTTTGAGTGTAAAGTCTATAGAGGTAATATTCACGATTTGTACCTAAAATTTACCATTCCTTTTTATTATAACTTAAACTTTCAAGTTATCTTCTTATACACCTAATTAAAGTTTCACATATCATAATATACACCTTTGTTATCTCAAGTTAACTCTGTCAACAAAGCTAGAATGATCATCTAGCCATTACATGCCATGTGTTTTTTCTTTAATTTTTAATTTCCTAATCTCATTTACTTTTCTAAGTTAGCCATCCATATAAGAAAATGGAATATATTAAAGACCCACATTAGCAAAATTGGAAAAAAAGAGAGAAACTAATGAAGCCATGATAAGTGTAAATTACTTTACACTTTCAAAGTATATTTAGGCATAGAATTGATCATAAATGTGATTTAATTCTGTAGATTGGGTATTTAATAGAACAAAATAATGATTTAATGTAAATCACGACCAAAGGGAGGAAATATACACTAGAATAACAACTTTCAAGTTAGTCACAGCCGTGAAGGAGAAGAAATAAATGTAGAAGCATCAATCATGGGCGTGATAGTGAAGCAATAAAAAATCTATCTTGATTACGCCCTTAATCATGGCCATGATCAAGGGAAGTTTTGTTAATCCCCCTATCCATCTGAGCCTAAAGTGATAAATTTGTCTCATTCTCTTGCTTGTGTTTTGTAGAACTGCATTGCTAGTTGCTATTTTGTACTTACGTGTAGTAACATTAATTGTGTTTAGTTAAGGGAAGATATTCATCCTTAGTTGATGTTATGACTCTGAGTTGAGTCATGTTGAATTTGTTTATAGTGAGTGCGTAGTAGTTGAATGAGGTTGATTAGGATTAGTCTATAAACGAGTTATGTTTATAAGTAACAAGAAGTCGAATTGGGTTTACTTAAATTGAAATGTTCTTGGAGTTTGAACTAACAATTGATATTTGTAGATGGCACCAAAACGTTCAACTACTTCTCAACATAAATGACCAAGAGTTGATAGTCCTCTTTCTCTTCCTCCCTGATATTTAGACGCTATAAGTTCTAGTCGGTCAGTTGCTCCACCAGCCAGTATGACTGATGAGTAAGTAGACAGATTCAAGTAGTTCGTCGCAAAGAAGATAATTAAAAGGCATTGTGTAGTGGATTGGGACGTACTGGGGGAGTATGGCTTAAAGATAGTCATACAACGGTTATTAGGGAATAGACCATGGCTGAAGTTGTTTTTAGTGCAAGAAAAGACATATCGACAAACAACCTTAGCTTTCCTCTCATCCTTCAAGATTAAGTATGAATATATTAGCTTAAAGATGGACAATGAGGTAGAGTTCTTTACATTTGGAAGGACTCACACCTTTGACATGTTGACATTCATATGAGCAATGGGGTTATACACCCGAGTTGAGCTTCATGATGAGGAGTTTGTTAATTTACTTATGAGCCTACCCCATAGAACTTTAATAACAGAATTTTGGAGAGAAATCTCCAATGAAAACAACTTCAGGGCGAGTAAATCAAAAGCTTTTACCTTAAAGAAGACCAATGCTCAAGTCTTCCATTATATTTTGGTTAGGACGATCTATGGGAAGTACGAGAGCCCTAGAGCAGCAAGGGAGCATGATTTATTACCCTTATATAGTGTGTTGAAGGGGTTTCTAGTGAATGTAGGCATCTTAACCACATATGGACTTCGCTAGTAGACTTTCAATAAGAGTAAAGGTATATTCGTAGGGGGGCTAATCACTAGGATTTTAAGGAATCTAAGGTTGTAGCCTACAAGTAATAGGTTGAGCGACTCTTGCGCTAGTCCTAAACCACTTCTAAGAACCCCTTTTAATTAATGGGGTATTGTAAGAGTCTTGGAGCCTGATTTAGATATCAAGGACCCTAAAGCTCCTAAGTTTGCACCTTCAACTTCTAGCTTCTCAATCGGCAATCTAAAGAGATTAGAAACTAAGGTAGCTGAGACTAAGGAAACTTAGAAGGGGATCGTTGAGATCTTGAAGAATATAGCTGCTAAAGTGGGAGTGGCTATACCTTCCTGTTTCTCTTGTCCCCAAACTCAAGAGGATGCTGGTCCCAATCAAACTCCAATTCTCCTACCAAGACTAGCTCCCCAAAAAGAAGAAGAAGGAGGAGATGAAGAGTTTGAAGAGGAGGACTCTAGTGATGAGGAGGATGACTCCAACAAAGCTGATAGTGATGATGAAGAAGGTGCTGAAGAAGCTCAGCAAGCACCAATTGGACAAGATGCTGAGGATGGGAGTGAGGAGGAGTCTTTTGAAGAGGATGAAGATAGGTCGAATGAGGAGACAGCAGCCGATGAAGACTAACTTGTTTCTTGTTTTTTTTTTTTTTTTGGTTATTTTCTTTTGTTTTCTTTTGATGTTCATTGTTGATTAGGATTACTAGTTTGTTGGGAGCTTACTTTTACTAATGTATATTGTTCTGGAGACTCTCGTATCATAAGCTTGTCATCTTTGTGTTTTTTTTTTTGTTTTTTCTTGATGGTTAGGTGTATGTTGTTGATCAAGTTGTCATGGTGTGGAAGCTGTGCTCTCTGATCATTTAGGAATCAATGAATTACTCGAACTTTATGTTTTAGGGAAGGCTAGTTCTTGTTGTTTTTCGTTTTTGTCTTTCTAGTTATTTCAATTATATGCCTATTTTATGTTTACTTCCTTCCGACATTGAGGACAATGTCTCTCATTAAGTGTGGGGAAGGGTAAATAAATTATGTTTATCAAAAAGCTTCTACTTAGTTTGTTTGGCTATAAGTATGATTTGATTTAATGGATTGTAGATTTGGCAAAATAGCAAACAATTTGGTGGGTTAATTTTGTACCTCACTCAATTCTTGTGAACTTAGTTTACGTGATCAAGATTATGGGATAGAATCTCAGTGAATCATACCTGCTATTTAATGAATGAGTTTAGGGGTTGGAAGTGAATCGCAGTCCTTATTTCAAGGATAATTGGTTATACTTCTAAATTCTCTAAGTAGTATATTTACTTTTCGAGTACTTTTTCAAGATCATTTAATCTTAAATGAAAAGGGCAAATGAGGTAGTTCACTTGTTGATACTTCTTGAGAATCTCTTCGAATTAGAATAAATTGAAGTGTAAGGATTGAATTAGTAAGGTTGGCTTTGGTCCTTCAAAAGAGTGAAGTTTGACCCCGCTACTAAGTTTTGCCTTTATAACTTTGTAATAAGAATTTATAAGGATCAAATTAGTAAGGGCGGGCTTCGGTCCCTCAGAAGACTGAAGTTTGACTTTACTATTGATCTTTGGTATTCAAAAAAAAAAAACCGAATGCAATGTGTAAATCATATTGGAGAGATTCAATAAAAGAAGTAGAAATATAAGGATATTAGTGTCCTTAAGAAGTAATTGAAGGTTTCTTATACACTTAAGGAAGTCAATGAAGTATAACCAATTATCATTGATCTATTTGACTTTGTGATTGACTTTGGACCTTTGAAAGCCTTTGTTAAATAGTAAGGGTTAAGTATGTTTTTACTTTGATTAGTCTTAGAATATATATATATTTTTTTTTGTATTCTAAGAACACAATAAGGTATGTACAAAGTTAAGCCACTATAGTTGTTTTGTCAAATGTACAATAAATTGTTTTGAGTGTTTGCTTGAGGATAAGCAAAGCTTAAGTGTAGGGAAGCTGATAAGTGCAAGTTACTTTACACTTTCAAAGTATGTTTAGGCATAGAATGAATCATCAATGTGATTTAATTCTGTAGATTGGGTACTTAATTGAATAAAATAATGATTTTAAGTAAATCACGAGCAAAGGGAGGAAATATACACTAGAATAACAACTTTCAAGTTAGTCTCGGTTGTGAAGGAAAAGAAATAATTGTAGAAGCATCAATCACGGGTGTGATAGTGATGCAATCAAGAATCCACCTTAGTTACAGACTCAATCATGGCTATGATCAAAGGAAGTTTTGTCAATCCCCCTATTCATCATGGCTATGGTCATGGGTGTAATGAGATTTCATAATGTGATGAGGAGTTTACAGTCTCAATAACGGCCATGATTGGTGAAGAATAATTCTTTTTGAGACTATCATGCCCCGAGTTGCAGGCATGATAGGAAGGGGTATAACTGTTCATTTTAACCTTTTTACGCGAACCAGTACATGGGAAGCATCAAGTGGTGTTGTAAAGGGGTAAATTCGAGTGTTTTGATGAGGAGATTCTTTGTACAAATATCAAAATTTTAAGGGGTAGATATAAATTAAGAAAAAAAAAAAACGAACACACCAGGGGCAGACAAAATAAACATTTTTTAACCATCCTTGTATCGGTTTTGTATCCTGTATCATTTTTCCTAAGTGTTGTACCTTATACCTTTCCTGGAATCACTCAAGAAAGATGAAGGGAATTTGTTGATCATGTGTTTATCACATTTCTACAGTAGAATTCAAATAGGGCTACACTCTTCTACTTATTCTTTGTTAATTTCTTTGTTATTGCTACATTTGATTTATATATATTGTTTCATCATGTGTGAGTAATTTGTTAGGACTTACTACGTCATTAGCATGATAAAGTGTTAAAAAAAGTAATTTCTTGATGTTTGTTAATTTCGATGAATTGCACTTAATGAATTGAAGTATAGTGTAGTGCACGACATCGACTTAGGATAGATTTCAATAGAATATGTTGAGAGACAATTCTATTGAATAGATCTAGTTCATTGGAACAACTTACTCTTGATAATAGAGATATTATTAGAAAAGTTGTTACATCTGTAGAGGAATTGATACATGAACACGATGATAATGCAATCCCAGTTAGCTGTTTATTGGGAAGAGATTCCAACAGATACAATTAGGATTAGATGTAAGTAGTTATGAGAAGAATATTTATATACTGTAATTTTTCATAATTAACAAGTATTAGGGTAAAACGTATTTTGGTAAGATGATGCTAATTAATGAAGTAAGTCTGCATGTTACGTGTACTTTCGTAGTTGTTCTCATAATCATTGTTTCAATCATTTTAATTTGTGGATTATTGTAGTTTAGTTAACAATTAAAGTCTTAATAATCAATTACTTAGTAAATTCGACTACTAGACAATAAGAAAATTATTAAGTACTAGTGTTTGAGCCATTTTCCCTAGAAGAGACAACCATATACTTATCCATGCTATAAAATGATAGGTACACTTACCTGTCGAAGCAAGTTAAGAATAGGATATAGGTTTATAAATTGTAAAACTCGGAAGCTTTGTTTAGAGGCAATCAAGCTAAAACTAAAATCAGAGAACAAAAAATCCACTTAACACCTCTTTCCACATATTGAACACTACTTTCCCTAATGTAAACAATGTTGAACATATTGCCCTAACCTAATACATTAACTATACTAAATACCCAAAATTTTTAATCTTACCAATCTGAACCCTAACTCCCTTTACCTTGAACTAATTATACCCTAGAGATTGAAAGCCTCAATGAACCTTAAAAATTTGTTTTGTATGAGTAATTTTTTGGTGAAGGAGATGGTAGAATCAAGAAATGATGATGGCAGGTATTGATACTATTTCTATCATGGTTTATTTGACTTGTTTCATTTAAGTTAAGGTGTAATATCATTTAAAAAAAATGTTGTCTTTGTGTGTTGGGGCTTTGTCATTCACTATTGTTATTGGATGGTGTATTGTTTCATATGATAATTTTCGATTGTACGAGAGAAATGACTATTTAAAATAAGTCCTTAAGGCAACATGAAAATATGATAAATTGCATAAAGGGCAATGCACAAATACTAGATCCTAATACATACTCAAAAGGTTAAGGAAGACAAACACATAAAAAGGAAATTTAGTACAATATTCCCAAAAGATCAATGCCCGTCAAGGTGTTGTTGGCACCATACTCTGGTAAGGAAATTCCTTGGGGTTGAGTTGTTCTGGAGTAAGAATAGGTTAGAAGTGGGAAGCTTGAATCTTTGTAGGTGGGTTATCAACAAATGACTTAGTTGGTGTATGGGAACCTCAAGTTAGGAGATTAGTATTAAGAAGCTCAGCCAAAGTGGACAAAGGTTAAAGTTTGATAGTGAGATCTTCATCAGCTTAAATTAAAGTAGGGCCAGATTGACTATATAATAAATTGCAAGATGGGTTGACTTGATACCAAGACTTGTCTTCAATTGGCTATAAATCCAATACATGCCTTGCTAAGCCTTCAAGACCTTATGATGTGGTTAAGAGCTCGGTAATCACTAAGGCTTACCGTAGGTAATAGTAACTGAATGGGTCCTTTAGGATATTGAAGAAAAGGGAATGGATGAATGATCAAATACAGTAGCTTCCATGAGCTACTTGGAGTATATGATGCACCAATAAGCACAACATGACTTAGTATTTTACTTGATATGATGTACAAGCTAATGTTAAGGTCCATTCACCACTAATCTTGAGCTATTCAATAGGATTAGATAAGAATATAAGGGAAAATAAACTCGAAGAGGGAATATCTCATAGGTTCAAGAATATTCAATAGATGTAAGGTATATGACATTTTCGACTACAAAGAAAAGGAACTATTTATAGTAAGTCTCTAAGGCAATATAGAAACCTAAGTAACTACAATAAAATGTAACATAAAAATACTATCATAGTAATTACCAAAAGGGTAAAAGAGACAAATAGAATAAAGGAATATAGTACAACGTCAAATAAAGGCATGATAGGTGGCATGTTGCAATTAGGTATACGTTTTAGAGTCTTAGGACGCTAGGGTTAAGTTGTACTGACATTGGGAATACTGTTGACGAAGGGTATTCGGAATTGTTAAGACGAATAGAGGAGTCTTCTGTTCGGTAGGATGAGTAAGTGGGACTTGGCATACAGGGGACTCGGCCTCGGCACTTTTTAAGTTAGCCTATATAATCAGTAGTTTAGTACATTGGAAAAGAAGAGTTCAATGCGCAGGTGCCTCGGCCTTCGCATTCAATAGATTGGCTTTAGCTGTTGATAGGTTGTAATTGGGTAAGGGTCAAAGTAGAGTAGGTTGTGTTTAAGCTAGGACTTCAGAGAGTTCTCCTACTATTCTTTCGTATATTGGTACTCATCCTTAGCAGGTTGGCAAGAAAAATTCTTCGAGCAAGAGATTGTAAGCCTCGAAGACATGTGTGAGTGAGGGGTTTAAAGGCTAGTAATTTATCACCTTAGAGTTGGGCTCAATAAGGGGTTTAGAGGTCCACAGTCCATCAACTCCTTAGTGGTGTTGAAGATTTGCCTTTAAATCCTATAAAGTTTCTTCTTCAAGCACATAAGGTCTTAGGTTAGCAATGTTGAAGGTCAACAACACCCCATACCCCTCGAGTAAAACCAATTCATATGCATTGTCATTGATCTACTAAAGGATCTTGAAAGGATTGTCAGACCTCAGTGAAAGTTTTTTCACTATCTTACCTAGGAATCATTCCTTACTGACATAAAGCTAGACTAAGTCTTTGAGGTTATAGACAATGTTCTTTTGACCTTGGCTACCTTGTTCTTAGTAATGGCTACAATCTTTGCTAATTGCTTAATGACTTTCTCATATAGTTTCTAGAACTTCTTAGTGCACAACAATCCTTACTAACTTTCTCATCTCATCATTAGGCTAATGATCATATGTTACACCCCAAGAATGGTAAGGTCATAATAGTCCTATTGTATACACTAACCTATGATAGAAGCTAACCACTTAACTGCTATCATGGACTTGGTATACATAAGACACATACGACTAAACAACTCTAAAGCATTTTTAGTTCAATAACTAAAGTAAAATAGAGACATTTGGCTCATATATTACTTTGAAGCACAGAAGTTTGATTAATATGATTCCTTTGAGAAATAGTTGGAATTTTTTGTACAAGAAAATTTATAAAAGAATCTAAAATCGTTTTTACAATAAATATAATATTATAGGTTAGTTTGGGTCATTCAAATGGCCTAGTTGACTTCAAAATAAAGATTAAGGAAAGATTCCAATATATTGCTCCTCAATCTAAACCCTCTATCCATCTTTTGTACACCCAAGGATTAAGTGATCTTGGTGTCTATCTTTTAGAACCTGCAAAAGAACTATAGGGATATGAGCAACCATTACTTAATAAGGGGATGGAGATGGAAGCATACATAACATAACAATTGAGTAGGATTGTCATTTTGTTAGTTAGATGCGATGCAAAGCAAAGCAAGAAGCATATTACAACCACATGATGTTGTCCGGTTGGTCGTGAAGTTAGAGAAATTGCACCCGCTCTAACCTAGGTTAAGGAGATTCACTCATAGGTGCGATGCCATAGCTCTGACCAAACCCAAGCTCATGTAATGGAGACCTAACTCCTTTCATAACTACCTTCGAACCCCATGCCCCTAGCCTTGTTGCGACCTCCTCTCTCGCCACTTAGTTTGACCAGGATTGGAGGCTAATTACAATTGCCTCATCGAATGGTCAATATTTAGTCGAGCACCCTAACCATTTTCCTAATAAGTTGCAATGCATGTCTAGTTAAGAGTTTATGCCCATGTTTTAACTTAGTCCATTTAGAGGTGGCTAACCAATTACAAACTATCAAATCAAGGAGCGATATATACACAACAATGCGATCATAACATATAGCATAACAATTAAACAATATAGTAGACAGTTTCTAAGCACATACGTCTCATATATACAATCAACTACTTTATAAGCACAAATAAGTGTACACATTAGCCTCCCAATACTTTTATATAATATTCCAAAATGCCATTAAGCACTGATCTTACTTACCTGGATTCCCATTCACTCTTGTAACTGAAATGCCTCAATCTTTTTGTCATCGATAGTTCCTAATGTGCTTAGAAGGTTAATAATCACTAGAGCTTACCATGGGTGATAATAACGGAATGAGTCCTTCGGGGTATTGAGGAAAAGGGAATGGATGAATGGTCAAATACAGTAGCTTCCATGAGCTACTCGAAGGATATGACATACCAATAAACACAACACAACTTAATATTTCACTTGATATGATGTACAAGCTAATACTAAGGTCCACCTACTATTGAGCTTGGTTTTTTACCCTTCTGATTCTTTTTATAAAATTAGGTCTTCTCTAAACCGATTAGTATTAAACCTTACCCATTTAATACCAATCTTTGACTAAGGTTTAAAGAAAACTGTTTCTTTTTTAAAACAATTTTGGAGTCACCACCTGATTAGAGTCGGAAAAAATTATTAAGTTATAATCAATTAGTTGGATTGGTTATAGTTTAACTACTAGTCTAATGATTA
This sequence comes from Lumnitzera littorea, assembly GCA_024138015.1. Taxonomy (NCBI): domain Eukaryota; kingdom Viridiplantae; phylum Streptophyta; class Magnoliopsida; order Myrtales; family Combretaceae; genus Lumnitzera; species Lumnitzera littorea. The sequence goes on from JAMXBB010000002.1 coordinate 61,021,288, forward strand.
AAACCAATTTTACAAGACAATTTTTGGAAACTAGAGATTCAAGTCTGGGGGTTAGAAATTTTACACCCATGTGAGTACCATTAACTTTCCAAAATTAGAAATAAACTTAAAAATCACCCTTTGATTTTGAAAGATAAGACTTAATTTAATTGGATAAACAAAATAATCTAAACTAAAGGAAAAGGGAAATTAGGTTTTTTTGTTTTTTACCGTCACCTCGTAAGTGCCTACGTATCCATTATTCGGAATCAGACGTGCGTAGTTCTTTTATAAAAACTTTAGTGTGTTAGATTTGTTTTAATTTGAAAATAATCGAGTTTACATTTTAATCAATTCCGATTTATTTAAGAAAATTCCTAAAACATCCTTATTGTTTTTTTAATTTTTGGAAACTCTCAAATAGTCCTAATTTGGAAAGAAGTCTATTTATTTTCATTTACTTTTTAGAAAATTAATTTTTCTAAGTGATTAATCTTATTTTATTTATTTTTATCACTTAATTTATTTATTATATTTTATCTATTTTTATTAAAATAATAAAATAAAACACACTTACTTTTTTTTCTTTCTTTTTCCCTTTTTCTTCTTTCTTTTTTTTTTCTTTCCTTTTCTTCTTTTTCTTTTTTTGTCTCTTTTACATTTACATTTGGAAGTAAATAAAAAAATAAATAAATAAAGAAAAAAAGAAAAAAATAACAAAATCAGCAATATATAAATAAACTAAACAAAATAAAAAAAAAGCAACTAAAATAAAACAAAACAAGGGTTCGGACTAGGGTAAAGAGCGCAGGTCAGGTCTTTGGATGTTAGGTTGGGTCGAATGTGTGGATCAGGTCGGGTCGAATTCTACTATCTTCAATACAGTAGTGGATTAGGGTCGATTTTGACTATTATGGTTGCCAAATCGAGGGGGTGAGCAGTTTTTTGTGGGTTTTGAATTGGGAATAAGGAGGGGGGGGAGGGGGGTAGAAAGAGTGCTATGG
>JAMXBB010000002.1:61022322-61312325 GCA_024138015.1 Lumnitzera littorea
TAGAAAGAGTGCTATGGGGTTTGGGGGTGGTTTGGTTAGTGTTCGGATGCGGTGGCTAGTGGTGGTGTTTGGGTGGTGTCGTTGGGAGTTGTTGGAGTTGAAGAGGAAATGTGGTGTAGGGTTCTATGTCCTGGGGAATTCAGTCGTGGGTTTGGTTTGGGTTGAAGAGGGCTGGAAGTGGTGGTTCGAGGAGAAGGGGTAGGGCGGTTAGGGTTTCGGTGGTGGTTGCTTGGTGGTGTGGCTGGTAGTTACAGTAGAGGTTGAAAGCAGTTGGGTTGGGGAGCCTAAGCTATGGGTAACCTCTCTAGAGTGGTAGTTTAGCTCGAGTTGGAGTGAAGAGAGAGAATCAAAGAGAGAGAGAGAGTGGGTTAGAGAGAGAAAGTTCATAAGATTAAGAGAGAGGTTGTTTTGAGTGGTTGTGCGAGGTTGTGTACGATTGTCTGTGTTTGTGTGAGCTCCTTTAACACCATTTTATACTCGAATTGTTCTTAGACAACATGGAAAGCTCAAATCGGATTAATAAAGAATGCTTAGAAAAATAGCTTGTTTCTGATTTTTGGAGCTTAAATTGAATGCTCCTTTGACTGTATTTAGATATGTTTTTTGTATTGATTCACAATAGGTTATGTCTATTATGCAATTTTTCCATTGATTTGGTGAAATTGCAACAAGAAAGGGTCCAAAAATTGTGCTAAAGTGAGCAGTCCCAAGAGGAAGGTGCTGGAAATATGAGGAAAATGAAGGAAGGAGGGGGAAAGAGAAGGGAAAGAGAGGAAAACAAAGGGAAAAGGAAAGAAGGGGAGGGAAAAGTAGGCTGGCATGGCGCCACGTCAGCCATGCCAGCCAACCTTGGCGTGCTACATGTCATTCGTGACACGTGACACACCATGTAGCGCTACGTTAATAGGGCCATCAAATTTGAAGATGCCATGTGTCAGGATACGTAGCGCAATTAGATCCTAACATGTAGTAATCCTTGATGTGATTGAAAACAAAAAAATAAGAAAAAGGCCTCCTTGCCTTTGCTAAGTTTCAAACCTAAGACCTCATGCACAATGCTAATGTTATGTCTATGTGCTTAACCATCAGATCGTTCACCTGTGCCTTATGCATATGTGCAATCAAATTGCATATATAGACTCGGTCAACCTGAGTTAGATTTAAATCAAAACTTAAGTTTAACGGCTTAACTTTTAAACCAAAATTAAAATCTATCCTAATAACAAGTTATTTTCTAAAATTTTTAATTGAATTTAATTTTTCTAATTTTCTTTTTTGTAATTTTTTTAAATTTCTAAATTTTTAAACTTCATTTTCTAACTTTTTATCTTTTCAAGGTTTCTTTTTTAAATTTCTTATTTTTTTGTGCTTTTTCTTATTATTGACAATTTTTTTGTATTTTTCTATGATCCTTGTTTTTTCTAAATTTCTTAATTTTTTTGGGTTTTCTTTAAATTCCCTATTTTTTGAATTTTTTTTTCTAATTTAGGGCCTATTAAGAAAAGAAAGAAAAATAAAAAAGAAATAAGTAAAAAACAAATAAAGAGGGCAAAAATTAGGTGTCTACACCTACCACTAATCTTAAGCTACTTAGTAGGATTAGATAATAGTGTAAAGGAAAATGAACTTAGAGAAGGAATATCTAACAAGAGTAAGAATGCTCAATAGATGTAAGGTATATGATATTTTCGGAAACAAAGAAAAGAGACTATTTATAGTAAGTCCCTAGGGCAATAAGGAAACCTAAGTAATTACAATAAAAGGTAATACAAAAATACTATCATGATACATTACCAAAAGGGTAAAAGGTACAAATCAAATAAAGGAATATAGTACAATGTTAGAAAAAGGAATGATAGTTGGCATACTGCTATTGGATATACGTTCCAGAGTCTTGGGATGCTAGGGTTGTGTTGTACAAACGTTCGAGATGCTATTGACGAAGGGTACTCGAAGTTGCTGAGACAAATAGAGGATTTTGTTGTTTGGTAGGTCGAGTGAGTGGGACTTGGCAAGTAGGGTACTTAGCCTCGGCACTTGTCAAGTTGGCCTCAGTAATTGGTAATTCAATACAATGGAAGAGAAGAGTTCAATGTATAGGTACCTTAGACTTTCGACAAATTAACTTTAGTAGTTGACAAGTTGTTGATTGGGCAGGGGTCAAAGTAGAGTAGGGTGTGTTCGAGTTAGAACTTCAAAGAGTTTGCCTACTATTGTTCCATGTAGTGGTACTTGTCCTCAATTGGTTAGTAAGACATAATTCTTTAGGTGAGAGACTATAGGCCTTAAAGACGGGTATGATTGAGGGGTCTAGAGGTTGATAGTCTATCGGTTCCTTAAGGTTGTTGAATATTTGTCCTTAAATCTTAGTCTTTGTCTTCTTAAAGAACATAGGGCATCAATTCGGCGACATTAAAAGTAGAAGATACTTCGTATTCTTCGGGTAGCTCAATCTCATAGATAATGTCATTGACATGCCGAAGGATCTTCAAAGGTCCATTCGGCATAAGGGATAACTTGTTTGACCTCTTCCTTGGAAAACTCTTCTTATTGAGGTAGATCTAAATAAGGTATCTTGGGTTATAAATGACTTGCTTCCTTCTTCGGCTTCCCTATTCTTTCTATTAGGCTACAGTCTTAGCAAGTTGCTTGGTAACCTTCTGATGCAATTTCTAAAACTCCTTGGCGCATTGTAGGTTAGATTGACTTTCTCCTTAGGAGTGTAAGTTCGGGTTAAGATTGTAGATGACCTCAAAAGGTAACCTTCCTATTGAGCTATGAGTGGTGCAGTTGTAAGAAAACTCAATGATGGGTAGGCATAGATCCTAATCATGTAGATTCTTCCCAATAATAGCTTGAAGGAGGTTGCCGATTGTTATGTTCACAACTTTTGTCTGGTCGTCTATCTATGGGTGGTAAGAAGTACTGAACATAAGTTTAGTGCCAAGCTTCTTCTATAGGGTTCTTCAGAAGAAGCTTGTGAACTTTGAATCATGATTAAATACAATACTCCTTAGCACTCCATACAGTCATATGATCTCCTGTAAAAAGAGGTTAGCAACATATAAAACATCATTAGTTTTGTAGTAGGAAATGAAGTGGCTTATCTTACTGAATCAATAGACCACCATCATAATAGAATCATGTCTTCTCGGTGTCTTAGGTAGGCCAAGCATGAAATCTATGGTCAGATTGGTCCATGGCCATTTAAGTATAGGTAAAGGTATATACTCTCCATATAACTCCTTCCTTCCCTTAGCAAGTTTGCACACCTCGCATCATTTAAGTACTAAGCACACCTCCTTCATCATCCTAGGTTAATAGAAATGTTCTCTTATCAACTTGACCATTTTCTTCTCACTAAAGTGGCTGACTAAGCCTTTAACATGGGTTTCTTGAATAAGTAATTCCTTAGTAGAATCACTTGACACACAAATTTGTTTACCTTTCATCAAAACCCCTTAGCTCAAATAGAACCCTTCTACTACTCCTCCTATGTTGCATTTGACCACCTAGAGCCCAAAACACAAATCTTGCTCACACTAATCAGGCAGGGTGCCAAACCCAAGTACTTTAACTTGTAAAGTAATGATAAGTACCTATGGGCGAGAAAGAGCATCAACCTTAATATTGGTATTTCCCTTCTTGTATTAGGTGATATAGAAAAATGTTTTTAGGAACTTAACCCACTTTGCATGACGTTGAGAAAGTCTATGCTGCCCTTTGAGATGCTTGAGAGATTTATAGTTAATATATATGATGAATTCTCTCTGCAGTAAGTAGTGTTGCTGGTTCTGAAGTGCTTAAATAAGGGCATAGAAATCCTTGTCATATGCCGAGTAATTTATTGTGGCCCATTTGAGGTTCTCATTAAAATAAGTAATTGGCTGGTCTTCCTACATAAAGATAGCTCTAATGTTGACTCCAAATACATCGCATTCTAGTTTAGAAGCTTTCTCAAAGTTAGGAAGGATGAGTATTGGGGTAGAAGTCAACCTAGTCTTAATCTCATCAAAACTCCTTTGAATCTTCTCAAACCAATTGAATTCAAAGTTATTCTTAGTCAACTCGGTTAGTAGGGTAGCTATGGAACTAAAGTTCCAAATGAATCTTTGATAGAATGAAGCTAGACTATGGAAATTCCTTACTTCAGCAGCATTGGTCAGCATTGGCTACTCAAGAATAGCTCAGACCTTCTCATCATCAACTTTGATATCTCCCCTAAAAACAATATAACCAAGGAATACTACCTCACTCTAGCAGAACACATACTTCTTGAAATTGCTGAATAACATCTTGGTATGCTAAATATCAAACACTATCTCAAGTGTATGACATGGGATATGAGGTCAAAACTATATACTAAAATATCATCGAAGTACGGAACAACATAATTGCTAATCAATGGTCTCAAGACATGATTCATGAGTCACATAAAAGTGTTCGGCGTGTTTGTAAGACCAAGTGGCATTACCATCCATTCAAATAAGCTATCCTTTGTTTTGAAAGCAGTCTTCCACTTGTCTCTAAGTCTCATCCGTATTTGATCGTAGCCACTCTTCCTATTAATTTTCAAAAAGACTTGGGCATTGTGTAACTCATCGAGCATATCATCTAGTCGTAGGATTAGATATTGGTACTTAATAATGATTTTGTTAATTGCTCGGCTATCAATGCACATTCTCCATGAGCCATCCTTCTTAGGCATTAGAATAGCTGGCACAACACAAAGGCTCATACTCTCTCAAATATATCCACAATCAATCAACTCATCAACTTGTTTCTTCAACTTAGCAGCTTGCTTGAGGTTGAAACCATAGGCAAGTCGATTAGGCAGAGCAGCTCCAAGGTCAATATAATGCTCTATGCCTCTAATTGGTGGTAAAACTCTCGGCATCTTTATAGGAAATAGGTCAACATACTCTTGTAGTAAAGTCTGCACCTCGGCAAGTAAAGCTTCAGCTTCTCTCAACTCTAGAAGTTTCTTGACTAACAAGGGCACACATTCTTCCGTCTTAGCATCTATGAAAAATTAGGCTTGGGAAATCACTAAGGACTTCCACTGTAGTAAAAAAAATAATCTTCTCTTGCGACTCCTATAGTTCCTTAGGCTCATTAGGGTTAGTATAACCTTTTTCTCATCCTTTTGGACCATATAAGTGTTCCTACATCCATTATGCAACACTCTCAAATTAAATAGCCAGGCTTAGCCAAGTAAGATATGTGAGGCACACATGGGTAGGATGTCGTATACCACCTCATCCTTATATTTGTCACCAATAATAATAGGCACTTTAACTTGCTCGGCAATAGGTAGACCTCCCTTCTCATTTAGCTAATGAATCTTATACAGCATAAGGTGTGGGTAAGTCAGTAATTTCAGGGTTTTAACTACTCCTTGTGTTATCACATTGGTACGACTCCCTCTATCAATGCTTAATACACAAAGCTTGCCATTCATTTGGTAATTTGTATGGAAGAGGTTCTCTCTCTGCTCATTCTTGTTAGATACAAAGGTATTGAGAGATCGTCGTACGACAAAACAATGTTAGGTCCTATTTCAAGTGGGGTCACGGCATCAGAATCTTCTTGGAATTCTTCCAACAACTAATTAACTCCTACTTCATCTTCTCCTTCATTAGCACTCTCCACTTCAAATTGAGGTTTGTCTCCCTTGATGGTCATGATACATTTATTTAGGTACTGACTAGCCATGTGTTCAAAACAAAGACACTTGAAGCACCTAATCTCTTAGGTCTTCCTTCTTGAGCTATGACCTTAATCCTTCTTAACCTTGGGCTCCTCGACCTTGCTCTTACCTTCTTAACCTTGGGCTCCTCGACCTTGTTCTTACCTTAGCTATCATTAGGTCTGCTCAACACCTATCTTCAGTAGCCCACTTTGAAACTGTATGGAGCTCAGTCATATCCTAATCGGCTCGACATACCACTCCTGCTAAGTAAGCTAGGTGAGCTACTCAACATTCGGCTGATCTGGTTTTGCCTCTACCTTTCAACCTTCTATGTTACTCAAATGGTCTTGTCTAGAGCCCCAAGCCTCTGTAATTCCACTATATTACAAATTTCAATTCTAAGCTTAGAAACAAACCATGCTATAGTTTGGGTCTTGGGTTCATCAACATCACACTGATCATCAGTAACTAAAATTCTCTAACATACTCGTCCACTGATTTATTACCATATCTTAAGTCTTATAAACGTCAGAAAGTGTCTTGCTTGTAGTGTTCGGGAATGAATATAGGTCTCAAGACTCTTTCCATCTCGTTCCATGTTCAAACTTCACGTTAGGCTTTCTGGCATATATTCTATAACTTCTTCCACCACATTGCTGCATACATAAAAAATTCTAATGTAGCTTCTTGAATACAAATAGCATCTTCGTAATCATAAAAGTTGAGTATCTTTTCAATCTTCTCCTCTAAGTCTGAGTAGTCATCGGCACTCCCAGACCCATTAAAACTTAGAATTTGCTCCTTAAGGTGCTCGACTCACCTAAGAGCCTTAAGTTCATGCTCCTCAACTCCATCATACTATTCCTCCTCCTCCTCATACTCAGCTTTGTCTAACTTAAGTCTCCTTCTCATAGCTCTACTAGCATGTCAAGGAGGAGCTAGGTTTATGTTGAAAGCTTTAAGTGCTTGATTCTCACCCATTAGTCTTCTTAGCCTATCTCTCACTTCTTAGCCCTGCTCAATAATAGCTCTCTCTTGCGGTTTAGTCTTGACGACCTTTGTATAGTAATAGCCAAGTTAGCTATAATGGCAGTAAGGTCTTGTATCTGTTCTTTAATAGTTCATGGGGTCTGTTATGGGATAAGGCCATGACTACAGCCATCACTTTCAGTGTCATTAATCTCCCCTTGTACATTAGGATTTGACATTTTCAACACAAGACTATAGAAAATCAACTACTCTAATAGAAAATCGTCATACAACTTGACAATACAACTTCTTACAGTGATTTGGAACTTGCTCTATTTTTCTATAAGAGAATAAAGTAAAACAAAACACACTAACACACACTATAACAAGATTAACTACTTTAAAACTTAGCTCTTAGTCAGAACCTCAAGCTCTGATACTAAGATTATATATTGTACTTAGGAACTCAGTAATCACTAAGGCTTATTGTGGGTGACAGAAATCAAATGGGTCCTTCGGGATATCGAAGAAAAGAGAATGGATGAATGGTCAAACATAGTAGCTTTCATGAGCTACTTGGAGGATATGACGTACCAATAAACACAATATGACTTAGTATTTCATTTAATCTGATATATAAGTTAATACAAAGGTCCACCACCATTAATCTTAAGCTACTCTACTGTACATATAGCCATAGGAGCTATCATCATTAACATACTAAACAGCTTGATATGATGCACGAGATGGTTTGGTAAGGTTACTTGCCACTCAGCCTTACTTAAGGATCAGGATAACAGTGCAGTGAGAGTAAACAAGCTAACAAGAGCAATGTTTAGGAAAGGAAATGTTTAGTATGTTAATGATGATAGCTCCTATGGCTACATGTACAGTAGGTATTTATACTTGAGAAATTAGGGTAACTTGCCCAAAAATGAAAAAGATAAAAAGGTTATGGTCTCGAAGAAGTAATGTACAAAGAATACAAAAGGGTAAAATCGAATATTCATGGAAAAGTAATGATTAAGTGTAACAAATTCTCTAAGTGAGCTTAGATACATGGCGGTAGTGTATTGGCAATGCCTCGTAAGATGTGGACAAATCAATACGATTAGGATGGGTAATTGAGTAGGTTTACCGAATAAGGGTATCGGGTAGTAGTGGACTCGTCTAAGAAGGAGTAGCTAAGGACACGCGCAAGATCTCTTGGCCTCTCGACATCATTGTTACCAAATTGTAGGTTAGCTCAGATATGCTGGGCAAGAGTAATTAAGAAGGCCGTTCTATTAGTAAGGCAAATGCTCATTCGGCAAATAACCTCTAAGAGACATGAAATCACTTAGCTTGACATCAGGAATTGATCAACGGCCATGATTAGTTCAGCCTCAGTAAGAGTTGATTAGAGTAAGAGAACTCATCATGTTAGACCTTCGAGGCCTCAGGCTTAGCTATGAGTTAGGGGTCTAATAGTTCGATTCTTATCATTTCTCATTCAACTAATGTATCCAGTAAGGTTGGGGATGAAGAAAAGTTGGTAGCTTTAGGGCATTCACCACTCCCTAAATGGCAACATTAGTACAGCTACCCCTGTCAATGATTAAGGCATAGAAGTTACCATTTACTTAGTAGTTTGTATGAAAGAGGTTCTCCCTTTGCTCTTGATCCTCAATAACAATAATATTGAGAACCCTCCTAACTGCCATATTCAAATATCTCCCTTATTCAAGTTAGACCACAGCATCGAAGTCTTCCTTAAACTCATTTAACAAGTGTTTAACTTCTACAGCCTCTTCATTATCATTGGCACTCTCAACTTCAAACTATGGCTCTTGCCCTTTAATAGTCATCACTTATCAATTCGTATATTGGTTGGCCATGTATCTGAAGCTAAGGTAATTTAAAGCACTTGATCTCTCGAATCTTCCTTTTGGAATATTGACCCATCTTTTTCCTTATTTCGATCTCTTCTAACTTGGCCTTTCCTCTATCATTATCAAATTGGCTAAAGGTTAGACTATGTTGATCTACATCAGGATCGTAAGAGGGTTAACTATTACTAGGTTGGCTTTAGGCAATAAGTTAGCTAATAGGAGCTTAGCTCAATTGTTGGCATTGTTGCCTTTCTACTCTTTAAGCAACTTAGATAGCTTCATCCAAGTCTTAATCCTCTATACTTCTACTACATTCCCTATCTCATATCGTAGGTTAGATATGAATCTAGCAATGGTCCTAGCCTTATGCTCCTCTATGTTACATTGGATCATGAGGAGTTGGAATTCTTGGACATAGTTGTCTACACTCCTACTACCTTACTTGAACTCTTAGAGGTGTTGTAACGATCTAACTAGAACTCCTTTCATTAAAATATTATCTATTTTAGCATGGAATGCCACATGATTTTGTCTTTTGGTACAGTAACTTCTTAAATGATCACTCATCCTAGGATTGATCAAGCTTAAGCATGCTTAACTTTGGATTTCATAGGTATTCTAAGCCACTATACCAAAAAGCACCTTGATGATTAAAATTGTATCACCTGGCATTTAAGAGATATTACATTCTATGTCCCTTATAGAATTGACATCCTTGTCAGCTTTGCTATATAGGCTAAGGACCACCAACATGTATAGATTATACCTTTTCAACTGGTGGATTGCTCTAATATTACCTATAAGGACTCAACTAGAACACCTCTCACTAAGGTATTGTCTACTATAGTTGCTTCCCAGTAGGTCATCCATTCTAAGATTGACTTAGCCCATGTATACTTAACTTTGGAGTTCCGATGTATTCCAAGCCGCTATATTAAAAGGTACTTCGATAATTATAGTTCGGTCACCTAGCATTTAAGGGGTATTATAGGTACTGTAGGGAGGCAAGTGGACCTATTAGTTTTAGAACAATAAAAGGATAAGAAAATATAGGAAATGATAAAGATTATGAAGAACCCATAGACTTTAGTATTTAAATATTGAATTTCCCCATAAAATCTAGGCCAAATTGAATCTCATCATTGCTATTAGATTGTAAGAGTTCCTGATTTGAGTTAATAGGACTTGCATCATCAAGTTAACTCGTAACCTTAATTATATTCTACTTAAATTACTTTTGCAATAAATATTTTAACATTGCATTAAGTCCTTGAATAATATTATTAGGTTGCCTTAATCGAGAGAAATCAAGTGGTCGAACCTTAGCCTATTCAATTACTTCTAATTACACCAATCTATACTATAGGATCTTGTAAGTTCTATAGCAAACCTAAACATTAAATCAATAATCTAGACTTTTCAATTCAATACATCAAATGCAATGTAATTAGACCTTAATAATAAGAAATTATAGATTAAACAAAAACAAAAGAAATAATTTTACATAGATTGTAAGATTCGATATTCAAATACTAAAAGGAATTAAATTAACACATTGAAAAGAAATTAAAAAGAAACATGAAAATAAAATAAAGAGAGGGTTCAGAAACTACCCTCTTCGAATTAATTGTTTATCTAATTTACAAGGGTTATTATCTTATATGTAATACAAGGATTCCTAAAATTATATCTTCCATTGTATCTTCAGCATATCTCTTTACTATTTCTCGAAATATCTCATCACAGGTCTTTTTATTTCACTATCCAAATTTGGCTCAAAGAATAAAAGATACATGGAAGCATGGCATGATATGTTGTTAATATTGAAAACATCTCACTAATATTAGAAGATCAACAAGTAACTTCATGGTTGACGATTCCTGGGTATGAACCTCTCATTAGCTAATTTCTTTTTAGTTCAACCTATGATCTCAATCTATAATTTATATTCTTAGGTGTGATTCTCTTCTAAGCTTTAAAACTTGTGAAAATAATCTTTAAATCATCTAAGATTGGATCAAATCCTTCAAATCAATCAAATAAAGCCTGAAATTAAAATATAAATAAATTAAGCAACAAAATCATTCAAAATACCCAAGAAATATTTAAAAATGCTATAAAAAATAACTCATAAAGATATGTGTAATTTAGCATTTACCAAGCATTTAAATGTATCTTGCTCCTAATGTTCGGGATTGAGGCAATTGTAAAGGACGTTCTTCATGTCGCTCTAAACCTAAATTTCTCTTTAACCTTACAATCGTATGGCTTGCACTTTCTTCAACCACATTACTACATTTCCAAAGAACTCGAAGTTAGTTATGCAGATTCCCTTTGCATCTTCATAATCAGAGCAAATGAGAATCATTTCGATCTCTCCAACTTAGTTTAAATATTTGCTGACATTGTCTAACCTACCGAAGCTCAAAATCTACACCTTAATGTTTACCAATCATCTCAAAGCTTGGGCCTCTCTTTCCTCAAAGTAGAGAAAATTCTTATCCTCCTTTTCATCCTCAACAACTTCATCTAACTCAATTCTTCTCTAAGCTCCGTATCTTTCTACTCATGCTCCTCTACATTAGTGTTAGGTTGGGTAATATTTTCACCCACAACCTACCTCTTGTTCACTCCTACTTGTCTACCTATAATAGCTCGATCATCCATTCCAATAAGTTGACAATTGTCTTGGCTAGCCCTAATAGGTCGACTGCTATCTTATGGCACCTCGGTGCATCGGTCATTAGCAATCTAGTGCATGAATGTAGTCATTTCGGCCATCAAAATAACTAAGATCTATTTTTCTCATTTGTAATTTAGAATGTTTGGTTCCCTTGTTGGCTACCTCTTGGAACATCACCTATCCTACCTTGGACATTAGGGTTCGACATCACTACTAGCACAAATCTAGAAAGTAATATATGATAAGGATCAATGACCAATCACGCGCTCCTAAAATCGAGAGCTCCCTTAGATGGTTAGCCAAGCCGTTGAAGGTAAGTTAAATGCCAAGGAGTAGTGCTTACCCCAATTAAACCTACCAAGCTACTTTACTTCCTACATCATTCAAGAAGCTATTGAAGTGACCAAACGACATGTTGAGCCAACTTCTCCATCACGTAACATTCCTAGATTGAATTAGAATACTTCAACTTGACTATTGTTGAAGTTAGGCCGACAACTGCTAGGAGCTAACCACCTAAAGTCAACCCAAATGTCAACCATCCCTAAGCTAACCCTTATCTAGTCTTACTAATCAAAGCTACTAAACTACCGACGTCAACCAGACCTAATCAAGACCCATCCTTACTCAGCTCACAATGTTATTAGGACCACAGAATGAGCAAAATTACGCACATACTATCCTTTTCTAACATTTGTACTATCCTTATTGTCAACAGATATTCTTTTTATATGATTACATTGATACCCTTATAAATTATTCTCTTTTTCCTTTACTAGTAAGAATCTTTTTTGTAATTTACTCTCACCTAAGATTTACCCTAATTAGTCGTATAAATACTTGTACATTGTAATAGCTGCAACAATTATTAGATCAATCTTTTTGGACATACTCTCTTGAGTTAACTATTATGTTGCTTACTCTTAAGTTGCTTTTATCTAGCCCTTCAAGCGTAGACTAGTGGCGAGTAACCTCCACCATACTTGTGTGTCATATCAAGTGCATCCTAAGCTCATGTGAGGCGTTAATTCATCATATCCAACGTCGATGAATAAGAACCCTTGCTCAACCTTCGACTATCATTTACTTTTCGAGCCATCTCATGACCCGAACCTATCCCTTAGTTACATGTGATATTAGGTTCATATATTTATCTATGAATCCATATCATTTTTGTATCAGAGCTTAGCTATGTTCGAAGCTAGATTTGTTATTATATTATTTGAATGGTTTGTTACTGTCCTCGTATAGTAGAGGTTCTGTTGTTAACCTAAGATTTTGAAAGTTGAGAAGAGTTATGTGCTCTATTTTCCCCTATTTCCCATATGTAAAAATAGAATGTGGTTGTTTGTTTATTCGTTGCGTATAGTTGTCATAGTAATGGGACTAGTAGTTATTGTTTTGCTGTTGTCGTTTTCAAAAAGAACTTTGAGTGGTGCTTTAAATATCCATTTTTCTAAGTTAATCAAGAATGTTAGATTTAAGTGTTCAGGGAACTCTAGGAAACCAAGAAAGTAGTACTCAACATGGCTAAGGCCAAGAAGGAGGCTTCATACCTCAATCAGTAGGTGACCACTTGGATAAGCTTACCGACCTAGTAGCCAGTTTGGTAATAATTATCCAAGAAGATAGACAATGAGCTAAAAATAACCCTACTAGAGGATATAAGTAGCAAGAGCAAGGCAATGGTCGGTTTGGTTGAGTTAATGCCCTAGTTCAACCACCCCAAGCTGAAGGAATGGGTAAGGATGCTAAGCAAAGGCTAGCCTTTGAAGAAAATGAGGAAGAGGAGGAAGGAGATGATGAAGTAGAGGAATATTATGAGCCTAAAGAAACAAATGTACGAGCCCCTAGATTTGAATGGTTGAGGATGCATATTCTAAGTTTTTCTAGGAGTGATGTTGTTGAGAACTACCTAGATTAGGTAAATGGGATTGAAAAGTAGTTTGAATGCCATGATGTACCCGACAATACAAAGGTTAGACTTTTTGTGTTGGAGTTCACTGGTTATGCTGCCTTGTGGTGGAAGAACTTGCAAGCCACCTGAAGAGGGGAAGGAGAATGAAAGATTAGGAGTTAGGATGAAATAAAGAAGGTTAAGCAGAGAAGGTTTGTGTCAAGCTATTATTTACAGGATGTCTTCAAAAGACTGCAAGAGTTTAGGTAAGGAGGGTCGAGTGGAGACGCTTATGCAAAGGAATTCTAAATGTTAATAATCTGATGTGAAGTCATGGAGCCAGAGGATCGAATTGTATCTTAGTTCATCGATAAACTGAAGTATGAGATTGGGGAAGTCCTGGAAACCCTAGATATTGGAACGCTTGATGATACAATTTAAGCCACCTGGAGGATAGAAAGGTGTCGAACAAGAAGGTTCTAACCACCTGTTAACCAACCTAGCAATGGCCAATTTGTTCCAACTAGACCTATTTGAACAAAACCAAGTAAGGTTATTGGTCTGACCTGCTCAAACTAATTAAGTAGAGGAAAAGGAACCCCCAAGGAAGTTTGAGAAGAGCTAAAGTTTAGGGAGGAAGATGAGTGAGATCAAGTGTTACAGTTGCCAAGGCTTTGGACACATGGTCATATAGTGTTCGAACATAAGAACTAGGGTGATTTGAGGTGAGATGCCTACTATTCAAGTCAATAGTATCAATGAGAAAGTAGAGGAGATGAAAGAGGATGGAGGATCAAACTGTCTAAGGAAGAAGTTATCTACAATGAGGAAGGTAACTTTATGCCAGCCACTTTAGTGTTGAGAAGGACAATGAGTGTCAGTTCTGTACCCTAATACAAATAGAGGGAAAATCTCTTCCATATCAGATGTAAGGTGAATAAGTCTTTGTGTATACTGATCATTGATAGTAAAAGCTACACCAATGTAGCCTTTGCATTTATGGTCCAGCAATTAAAATTGCCGACGAAGCCCCACCTAAAGCCTTATAAGCTTCATTAGTCCTATGATAAAGGAGCCCTATAGATGAACAAATAGGTGTCCGTGCTAATCTGCATTAGCAATTACTGAGATAAAGTACTTTGTGATGTGTTGCCCATGAGTGCGTCCTACATTCTTCTTGGGAAACCATGGATGTTTATCGAATGGTTATATATGATGGAGAAAGGAATACATGTTCTATAAAGCATGAAGGCAAGAGGATGAAATTAAGTCCTAAGACCACTGAGTAAGTAAAGGTCATGCAATCCCAACTGAGCTGAACCCTGAAGAAAGAGGCTCTGGTATTAACCTAAGACGAGTTGAAAAGAGAGATGAAGCTCGAAGGATTGATTTATCTATTGGTTTAAGAATTTTGGGGATGAGACCTAAGGAGAAGGAGCTACTTGCTAAGGTAAAAACCTTGTTAGAAGAGTTTACCAACCTATTTCCAAAGGAGCTACTAAAACATTTGCCTCCAATCTGAGGCATTGAGAGTGCAATTAACTTGTCACCATGAGTCAGATTGCCGAACAAGCTTGCCTACAGACTAAATCCTGAACAAGCCATTGAATTGTAGAGGCAAATCAATGAGATGATGGAAAAGGGGTATGTACACAAATCCCTTAGCCCTTGTATCGTATTGGCCTTATTAGTACCAAAGAAAGATGGATCTTAGAGAATGTGTATAGATAGTTGAGTAATCAATTGCAATACCATCAAGTATAAGTATCCCATACAAAGGCTTGATGATATGTTAGATGAGCTAAATGGAGTGAATGTGTTCTCTATTATCGACTTTAAATCTAGATACCATTAGATTCGAATGCACGAAGGTGATGAATGGAAGACCACATTCGAGACACGACATGGTTTATATGAATGGCTTCTAATGCCATTTAGACTATCCAATGCACTTAGCACTTTTATGCAATTGATGAATCATATGCTTTGAAAATTAATAGAGAAGTTTGTTTTGGTTTATTTTGATGACATTTTGGCATACAACCTCAACCTAAAGACTCAATAGGAGCATCTTCAAAAGGTCTTTACAAAACTTCAAGTTGAACAGCTCTATGCCAATCTGAAGAAATGCAACTTTTTCTGACCCAAGGTGATCTTCTTGGGGTTTGTTGTGAGTGGAGGTAGCATCTTAGTTGATGATGAGAAAATAAGAGTGATCATAGAATGGTCTGTATCGACTTATTCTATAGATGTGAGAAGTTTCCACGACCTAGCATCATTCTATCGCATATTTATAAAGAATTTCAGTATGATTGTAGCCCTACTTACCAAACTGTCAAAGAAGAGCATTGAATTTAGATGGGAGAGAAAGAGAATAGGAGTTTCAAGAAGGTTAAAGAGAGGCTGACTATAGCCCCCATCTTAGCTCTACCAAGCTTTGACAAAGTTTTTGAAGTAGAGTGTGATGCATTCGGACTAAGCATAAGTGCCATGCTGATGCAAGAAAGACAACCTATTGCTTACTTTAGCGAGAAACTTTGAGGAGCTACACTCAATTATTTTGTATATGACGAAGAGTTTTACTCCTTAATCCAAGCCCTAATGGTATGGCAACATTATTTGCTACCTAAGGAGTTTGTGATCTACATCAATCATGAATCCTTGAGATATCTAAAGAGCCAACCCAAGTTGTCTTGGAGGCAAGCCAAATGGGTCAAATTCATGAAGTGTTTTCCTTATGTCATAAAATACAATAATGGAATGAACAATGTAATGGCTAATGTCCTATCGAGGTGATATTCTCTCCTGACCAAGTTATAGACCAGGCTACTTAGCTTTTCAACTATAAAGAATTTATATGCTAAGGATTTACACTTTGGTCCTATCTATGCCTAATGTAAGGAAAGATGGATATGGGACGACTATCATAAGAAACACAGATACTTATTCAGGAAGCGGAGGCTATATATCCCGACCTGTTCCATAAGAGAATTGCTAGTGCACGAGGCACATGGAGGATGATTGATAGAACACTTTAGCCAGTGTTGAACCTAATGAAGTACTATCTACTAAATTCTTTTAGCCAAAAATGATGAGAGATGTGTAGTCCATATTGGAAAGATGTGCCACTTACCGAAAGGCGAAGAGTTGAGTTGAGTAAGGCTATTATCTACCCTTGCCCATCTAGACCAAACCCTAGTTTGAGTTGCGTAAGGACTTCATATTAAGATTACTAAGGACAACTTGAGGGAAGGATTCTATCATGGTGGTTGTAGATTGATTAAGTAAGATGGCACATTTCGTACCTTATTCCAAAACTAACGACGCTTCAGCTTTTTCTTTTCTTTTCTTGTAGGAAGTAATCAAGCTTCACGGTGTGCCTAAAACCATTGTTTCAGATTGAGACCTTAAGTTTATGAGCCACTTTTGGAAGATACTATGGAAACGAATGGAAACTAAGCTATTGTACAGCATGTCCTATCATCCATAAACCAATAGGTAGATTGAGGTTGCCAATAGAACTGTAGGAACTTTACTATGGGTTGCTATAGGACGAAACATAGCCAATTGGGATCTACATCTACCAATCATCAAGTTTACCTACAAATAGGACCGCTTATAGCATGACAAACATGTCTTTGCTTGAGGTCGCCTATAGGTTCAACTCCAAGCTCTCAATGGACTAGGTACCCCAACTGAGACTTGATGATGACCAATCAACCACAGAAAGAGTCGAGGCCATTAGAGCCATGCACCAAAAGATGGTAAAGTAATTAAGCCAAGCTACTACTAAGCTTAAGAAGCAAGGCTGAGGGTAGAAGAAGAGAGAGTTTCAACTTACTGATTTGGTTTGGATCCACCTCAACAAGGAGCAATTCCTAAGTTTAAGGAGAAGCAAGTTATCCCCTAGAGCCGATGGACCTTCTCAGAGTGCTTGAAAAGATCAATCCTAATACTTACAAGATTGAACTGCTTAAAGGATATGGAGTCTCAGACTCCTTCAACATTGCCGATCTCTTACCTTATACTCCCAAGGATGAGCAACCTAGAGTTAAGTCGGATTTGATCCTAAATCTTGAATAACTTGGAGGGGATGATAGGGATTAAGGACTAATCACATGCTCTTGAACCCGAGGGCTTGTTGAGATGGTTTGCGAAGTTGTTTGAGGTGAGTTAAGTGCCAAGGAGCAGTGCTTACCCTAGTCACACTTGCTAAGCTACTTCGCTTCCTACATCATCCAAGAAGTTATCGAGGTGACCAACCAACGTATCGAGCCAACCTCTCCATCACTCAACATTCCCAACATTGAATTAGAATATTGTTAACTTGACTATTGCTGAAGTTGGGCTGACAGTTACTAAGAGCCAACCACCCAAAGTTGACTCAAATGTGAGTTAGTCTTAAGCCAACCCTTGTCCAATCCTAGTAATCAAAGCTGCTAAATGCCAACACCAATTGGACCTAATCAAGGCACATCCCTACTCGACTTGTAGTGTTATTAGGACTACGAAATGAGCAAAATTATGCTTGCACTATCCTTTTATGACATTGATACTATCCTTACTATCAACGAATATTCTTTTTGTACAATTATATTAATACCCTTGTAAATTATTCTCTTTTTCCTTTACTAGTAAGAATCCTTTTTGTAATTTACTCTTACATAGGTGATACGAGGCAAGCGCACCTATCAATTTTAATATAGCGGATGTGAGTCCGAGTCGATCCCTCAGAGATTTTGAGTACTAATATTAACTTTAGCTTTATTATCTAACCGGAAAATTGTGATAAATTGAATGAATTAAAAATACTGAAATTAACAACTAAACTACTTATGAGACTTAATTACGCAAATTAGAAAGCAATAAAATACAAATGACTTCAAGTATGCAATGATGTATTTAAGAATTATTTCCCCTAGTGTTTAACATGTAATTTTTTAAAATATATTCAATTTAGTTTCTATAATTCTTGACCGGAGGGATTCACAATTAAAGCTAATATCTTTCTCAAGCATATTAACCCTAATCCTAAATTATTTACTGGAATCTCTTCACTTAGTAATATAACTTAGAATTGCATTAATGTATAATGAATTCCTACACAAACAATCAACTTTCCGAAAGAAACATGTATCTTATCTCTACGTATACATGTAATTCTCTCCAATTATGCTAAGATCTAATTACACATGCAATTTCTCAATCAACATGCGTAATATCATATATTGATACTCTAGAATTATCAATCAACAATTAAACAACATAATTGAATCAAGAAAAGATAGAAACTTTATTGAAATTATAATTCAATCCAAGGGTTACATGAAACCCTAGGTTCCATAATCCTAAATACTTGAATTCTAAGCTATCATAACGAATCTAAAAACGAGTTTCATCAAAAACGTAAAATAAAGCATGAAAACCCCTCTTGATTTGATGAACAATCTCTCTAATCTTGAAATCGATGTTGTTCTTGCTTCTTGATTGATGTTCTCCTCAAGTCTCTTCTCGTCTTTTATGTCTCTCCGTTTCTGTAATGTCTCTCTCTCTTTTGAACCCTAAGATCTCCTTATATATGTGTATTACACGGATTTTATTTTCGTCACCAGACACGGCCTGGGACATGGCCGTGTCCCCAGGTCGTGTAACTTTCTGCACTAAGGTAAAATTTCTGCATAATTTCAAAAATTCATAACTTTTTCATTTGAACTCGGAATTGAGTGAAACTTGATTCGTTTTCTTCGTTTTCAAGCCTAGAACGCGTTTAAACCCTGAAATCAATATTTTACTCAATTAAGTATCAATTTCTTTAAAGAAAACCAAAAATGTGAGGGAAATGCTATAAAATCACCATATGAAATATGTTTAAAATTAGAGTTATCAATAGGATTTACCCTAATTGAGTCATATAAATACTTGTACATTGTAATAGTGTAACAATGTAACAACATAATAACTATCAAATTGAACTATTCGGATATAATTTCTTAAGCTAAGTGTTCTGCTACTTACTTTCAAGCTACTCTTATCTAGCCCTTCAAGCGTAAACTAGTGGCGAGTAACCTCTGTCTATACTTATGTGTCATATCAAGTGCATCTTAATCTTGTGTAAGGTGTCAATGTGTCGTATCCAATGTCAGTGCATGGGAACCCCTACTCAACCTTTAACTATCATTTATGTTTTGAGCCATCTTATAGCTCAGACCCATCCTTTAGTTACACATGTTATTAGGTTCATGTGTTCATCCATGAATCCATATTAATATAGATGTATACCTATTCCAAATATTACACTGTAGCTTTCTACAATAGTGCCCCAAGAAAACATGATCAACTTAGATTTTTCCATAACTCAACACTACTCAGAACCCATTAACACAGGTTGCTATGTTTTCAAATATGAAAGATATAGTAAAATGGAGTATCATAACACTCACCAAATAAGACACACAATACTGCACCCATAAATGCAGTTCCAATGCTTCACACTACTACAAACACTTCAAACTTAGGAATGTAACATGCATAGAAACACTCTCTGATACCAGGATTTATGGTATGCCTAGGAGTTGAGTTATTACTAAGGTTCATCGTAACGAGAATAGCTCCTTCAAGTTATCAATGAAATAAGGGATGAAATTGAAATAGGTAGTAGCCTCTTGAAGCAACTCCTCGAATATGACTTACCAATGAACTCAATATGACTTAGTTGCCCACTTGATATGACATACAAAAAGAAGACCAAGGTCCAATAGGCATTAATTCCCAGCTACTAATGAAATTATATGAGTATGGAAAGCAACTTAGAGAAAAAAATGTTTCATAAGAAGAAAAATATTCAGATATGATGTAATAGCTAATTTTTAGCTATACAAGGAAAAAGACTATCTTTAGTAAGTCCTTAGGGCAACATAGGAATGAAGTAAATTACAAAACGGGAAATGCAAAAATGTTAAATCTTAGTACATATTCAAAAGGGTAAAGAAGACAAACAAACAAAAAGGAAATTTATTAGCACAACATTTAGAAAAGACCAACACGTGTCAAGGTACTGCTGGCACCATACTCTAGCAAGGAAACTCCCTAGGGCCAAGTTGTTCTGGAGTAGAAAGAAGTTGGAGCTGAGAAGCTTAAACCTTAATAAATGGGCTATCAGCAGATGACTTGGTTAGTGCACAAGAATTGTAGGTAAGGAGCTTAATATTGGGATGGTTGGTCAAAGTGGACGAAGCTCGATCGAAGCTTAACAATAAGATCTTCATTAAATCAAATTGAAGTATGACCAAATTGACTACAAAATGAATTGAGCTATAGACCATCCTACTTGTCCTTAGTTGGTTATAAAGCTAATACACACCTATTTAAGCCCTAGAGACATAGGAGTTGAGCTTAGGTAAGGCGTTCAAAGGTTGATAGCCCATCACTCTAGGATGTTTATTAGTGCTTAGAAGAGTTATAGTCGTGACTATCGATGTTGAGGGTCTTTTTCTATTTTTCTCTAGCACAGGAGTTTAGTGTTGCTATCAGATATTGAAGTTATGTTGAAGCCATAAGTTAGTGTAGATTATATACTGGTAAATCTTGATTTGTTGGTAGATTTTCATTGTGTAGTAGTGTGAAAACATTCCATGGAATAATGTGTATGAGTTGGTAGTACATGGAGAATATCCACAACTTTATAAGTATTTTAGAAAGTCAAAGTTTTATGGACTCATACGGGTATATACTACTACTACTTATGAGAGTGTTAACTTCATTCATTAAAGGTGGGGGTTTATCATTAATTATTATTTCATTACAAGAAAACAATGTCAAATATGTTGATAAGGAGTTGATTAGGCACACGATGAATGGAAGGAAGTTGAGTTATGTTTGTAGAGTTTATGGTTAAGGTAAAGTAGTGTGTTGTTTGGCATTGGTGCAATGATTATTAAAATGAGTTGTTGACTTAGAAGTTCATGTGAAATTTCATAAGATTTACTATTTCCAAGAGGATTTGTGGAGTTCAATATAAACAATTAGCAAATGGTGGTCATTTCTAGGTCTAGCTTAGTTAGACATGCTTACATAACATTCTTTAGGTTTTGTAAATTTATTTTTTATTCAAGAGAGTCGTATATCTAAGATTGAGGATGAATCTTCCATAAGAGAGAGAGAATGATGAGATTTGGGGCCCTAAGGATTGAGTGATAGGTCCCAACAAATGAACTCTTAATCTATACAATGGTAGTTGGGAAGAAATTAGGGCTAAGAGGAAGCCATTTGCTAAATAGAACTACTATAGAAATGTGCAAAAATAAGAGGTCTGGAACATCTCAAAATGTTCATAGCATTTGTTATAAAAACAAAAATAATTAGACTAAGAAATCACCAAAAGCTCCAAAGCATCTACAAAAGTGTAATTTCTTAAAGCTAAAAGGTTTAAACCATTCATATGTGACTTGAAGCAATTATTATTTTATGTGACTAGAGATGGAGTTTTACAATATTTGTTTTATTTATTTATTCTTATTTCTATGTCACTTTATTTATGAATTTTCCATTAGCTAGGGTTTTTCCTTATTTTGGTATTTAAAGATTCTTATGATTATACTTTGAAGGCCCTTAATGAATCAAAAGCCCTATTGAGATTTTTCTCAATTACTTGTTCTTATCAATCTACTTTCCAATAGATTATAATGAAAACCTAGATTAATTTGTAGTATTGTATGTCATATTAATATTAGAAATTAATCAAACCTAGTTTGTATCTTAGATTAGTACATCATATCCAATCCTAAGAATTCTCCATATTCATTTTATCTTCTTTGTTACTTAAAATCATTAAAAACCTAAATGAAATATTTATTTTCATGTTCATTAAGAATATAATGGTTGAGTCCTTCCTTGAATTCAATATCCTAAGGCTCTTGAAGTTGCAACTACCTAGAGATTATCCTTCCAAGTGCCACATTTGTGGTTAAGAGCTAATAAATTCTAGGTTTCACAAGATAGTTATTGCATTTATTTATGTATATGTTTAATTATTGTGTATGTTTGGGTGAAAACATAATGATGTTGCAAGAAAAGCTTGTAAATGACTTATATGTATGAGCATAGAGTGGAATAAGTTTATGCTTTCGAAACCCAACTCTATGGACCTACCCTTACACTTTCAAAACTAACTTCTATGGATCCATATCTTCAAAACTAACTTTCAAAAGCATTATCGATTCACAATATTAAAACTAACTTTAATAAACATTATTGGTCCATACTTTTAAAATTGACTCTAGGGAGCATTAGAAGTCCACACTTTTAAAATGACTCTAAAGGGTATATAAAGGGGACCATGTTGTTGTTGATTTTAGGATAGGTTGGTAGATTTGCAAAAAGAAAACATAAGACTATAGGAAGTATTGAGATTATCTTATGTTTTCACTCTTATGCCAAAGTTAGTATTTTGAATAAAGTGCTTGAGTGTGAGAGAAAGATCAGTATAAGTTTCTAGAGAATATTTAGTGGTCATATTTACATATTTATAAAGTTTTGTTTGATAACTAAAAGCAAGAGGTAGATGAATTGCCTTGAACATGTGGTTCCTTTTGAATTTAAGCATGTGCTAATCGTAAGGATAGAACGGCAATTGAATAGTTAATCATAGGTTGGGCCTTGATGATTCGGCCCTTAGACTCTTGTTTAGTGATATTGTTGTGAGAAAGTGAAGATTTGGGAATAAGTCAATAATTTATTTGCTAACCAATTACTATTAGCTAATCTAAGGTTGCTAGGATGACTATCTAGAAGTGGGAGTACCTAACTTGAGGTCATATTTGATCTCAAACAGGTCAACAGTTTGCCAAGTTTCTATGCAAAATTCCACCATCAATAGAGCACATTATTGAAACAATGATTTAAGGGGGCATATAAGGATTTATACTTTTAAATCTAGCTCTAAGGATGGGATCTCACACAATCATTGGTTAATCCTCTATAGCTAAAATGTGCTAAGTAAAATAAATGAAATCATACGTTTGCTTCTTCTATATAGTTGTTGCATTTAGTTATTTAAGTTGCATGATCAGTTTGGCATATGCAAAGCGTATGTTTGTTGGGTAGATAGCCATTTACTAGGCTTTGTTCACCTTATTTGAGGAATTTCTTTCTTATGGTAATCATAAGAAGGACATAAAAAATTGGAGAGCATAGGATCAAGTCTTGCTTGCATTATCCAAAGACATGGTAGATTGTGATTTCCCTTTAGTTTCGAGGTATGAGAATCAAGCATGTAGATGGTGCTACAGGAATAACATTTAGGTAACATTTGGTTGTAAAGACATGATAGAATAAAGAGAACTGAGTAGGATAATTATAAAAAGAACTAGATAGTATAAGCTTATTGTATTATGTTTGACTTGTACAATACTGGATGTAAAATTTATATTAAAAAATTAATTATTTATATTATAAAATAAATCATTTTTTGTAATATTTAATAAAAATAATATTCATTAACTTAATATTATAACATTAAGGGGTATTTTTGAGAATGCAAAATATTTTTTGTTTTTATCTAGTGAATTTTTTTTTTTATATTATGGTGTAGATGGAACAAAATTTAAGCATTTTGTCTAATTTATCAATCTAATTTTTATTCAGTCACTAAGTAAATTTATAAACCAAATATAAGAAAAAAATTTTTGTTCAGTTTAGTACTATGAAAATTGTGCAATTAAACACTACCTTAGTATCTTTATGGCTTGCCTTTATATACCAAATTAATAGGAATGATTCACGTTCATCCCTATCCTTCGCTGAAGAGAGTAATAACCTTGTATGCACCTTATAACATTGAAAAAACTCACCACACATTTTTTTTTAATTTTAAAATAAATAAATTGTAAGATAATAATTTACATTTTTCACTTATTTAATCTTTCTATATTTATTTGATTTATTTTTTAATGAAATTAAAAAATGAATATAAACAAAATTCAATACCATAAAATGAAATAATATATTGTAAAATAATAAAAAGATAATAAAAATACATATTCTAAAATACACTGCAAGCTTCGTTTAGGTGAAGCAAAAAGTAGGCCACTACAAAAAATCTATCTTTATTCCAACATGACATGGGAGATTTCCTCTTAGCATGGTAAATGAGTAGCTCATGTGCCTCCTCATCCTTAAATATTTTGTACCTAGGATCATAGTGTGAGAACATACATGCTCCGAATTATTGCAATTTAGGACTTCCAAAAAATATTCTTAGAATTAAATAACATTTTAATATGAGGTTATAAAAGTTAAAAAAAAAAGAGTCCTAATAAAGCTTACTTAGTAAAATAAAGTGAATAAAATATTTATTTTAGTAAAAAAATATAATTTTATAAGTAATATTTATTTTTATCATAAATTCAAATTATAAGCTTTAAAACATAACAAGACACTAGAGATAAATCACATGACATCTAATAATAATAATAATTTAGAGCAAATGGGGCATTGAATAATTATATAACTAGTAGTTGTATATACATGCACAAGGAATTGTGAAACAATAATAAACAATGTATACAAATATGTACATATATGTAAGATATAATAACTAAATTATGTAAATACTTAATAAAATAAAAAGATACTTGTTAGAAAGATTATTAAACATTTTGTGCATGACATTAAGTTAAGATAAGTTAGATTAGCTGTCATCTAGACAAGTTAAGAAGAAAACATGCAAACTTATGGATTATAGATGTGTTTTCCGCTATAAGAAATTCACTAAGTCTATAAAAACTCTTTCCTATGTAATGACCCTAAAGGAGGTTTAGTAGAACTATCCTAAGGTCATCATATTATGTACACACCTGCAATATGAAGATCGTCTTATAAGTCAAAAATTGCAAAACTCTAATTAAATAATCTCTCATTACTTTTAGTCATACATTTAATTAATTATGAAAATAACTAAGAAGCTGATATTCTACAATCTATTACACCTATAAAGAATTGGAATCTTTTACCAAACAATTGGATCAAGTGATCAAAACTTCTTAAAAAATATTGGTTCAAAATAGACTAAAAGGATAGAGATTTTGTAAACAAAAAAACACGTGTTTTAATATTCTCCCTCACATAATCTAAATTCAATCCAAATAATATTCTATTCTATACCTATCCTTCCTAACCTGAATCTTGTATACTTGTCACTTGGCTCCTAGTACATTCCTAGCTTTGATATAACCTGTAAGAAAGACTATTAGTGGGTGAGTAAAACTATAGCTCAATGAGATCATCCCTTATACCATACAACAACTAATTAGCAAATAAGTCATCAACTATTAGCATGCAATGCATGTACAACCATATAAATACAATAGTATTCATAGTCCTTAGAAATTGTGCTCAGCCCAAATTTATGCCCTTTACTCACTAGGGTTTAGGGAATGAGCACACGTTAGCTCCAGGTGCCACCACTCTAAGCTAAATCACCCTTAGCCTTATGTCTTATTAATTAATGTATCAAAATATCAAGAGTTCAACTCAAGCAAGGTTTACTTTAATAAAAAAATGTTGATTTGATAATACATATATACTCAAGAGTGTAAGTAACCTTAAGCACTTGCATCTGCGGATGGAGCCCTAATCAAAGGATGACATTCCACGGAGTGCAATAGTTTCCAAAGGTTAAGATGAGGTTACATTATACAAAGCATTACCTTCGTACAACCTCTTTATGTACCTACATGATGCTAACGACCTTCTTTATGCAATCATGCAATGTAAGTCTAATTTAAATTTTAACCCAAATAATTGTTATATTCATTATGAGGTGATCAAACAAATAAGGCAAACACTCAGCAATATTAATGTAATTAATGGACATGGCATCCAATTTCTTGTTATATATGATATAGAATGTTTTTGCACAACATAATAAGTAATATCAAGCACATGCATTTCCCATATCTCTCAAGCAATTTAATTTTGTAACATTAATTAAAGTATAGCTATACTACAATACAAGCATAAGCAAATACGATAATCATCGAGTCACTCCCTGTTCAAGATAACTAGTCACTATAGTTCTCAAGTAGATATTTGATAGAGAATTCCCCTAGAGTTAGTATTGCTTAAGGCAACAATGAACAAGTATATAAGGTACTTGAAATTAATTAAGTTTAAACTACATTTAACATTGCTCGTTTTCTAATTTAAACGTAAACTTTTAATTGAATGTAATTATCTAGTTTAGTTTTGTTTACATGTAAATAAATAATAATATTGAGGGTTCTAACTTCTATTGGGAATATTGGTGATGTTGAGTTAGTTTCTTACTCAATTAAAGTGGTTCATTGAATTTATTTATTTTATAAATTACACATAGCTT
This sequence comes from Lumnitzera littorea, assembly GCA_024138015.1. Lineage (NCBI taxonomy): Eukaryota > Viridiplantae > Streptophyta > Magnoliopsida > Myrtales > Combretaceae > Lumnitzera > Lumnitzera littorea. Next base: position 61,048,810 of record JAMXBB010000002.1, read on the forward strand.
GTTATATTAGGGATTATTTACTTAAATTAGTTTAGGATCAAATAGTTAATTTTGGCCTCAGTAATATTCTTAGGTTCCAAATTTTACAATATTCTTTTTGTTTTGATTACATGTTTAGAACTAAGCTAAAGTAGGCTAACTCATACAATCGTTAGATTTAGTTAATGAATTGGGTGATCTAGAAGAGTACATCTTGATTTTATATTATATCATAGGCTTGTTAAGATATTAATATTATCCACTATTAAAACCAAAAAAATTAAAGTGGAAATTCTATAGATCTTTCTAATAACTTCACATATTAAGAAGAATCCATAGATATATATATATATATATATTTATATTTGGAGTTAATAGAGTTATAATTAAGACTTGTACAAAAAAATGCACTAATAGGTATAAGTTAGAACTGTTTCCATTTTAAGTTTGGCATTTATATATCAATTAATACCCTTACATTTAAACTTGAATATCTTCATTATTCCTCGATTTATTAGAAATAAACAGGGAATAATGAAAGGCTAAATTTATGTGTAATTAATTTCCAATACTACCATTTACTAGTAATTGGCATATTATAATCTACTAGAACCATGAAATCCCACATATATACACATATACACACATATACATGCCCTTATATACATAATTCCTTTTATGGGTCTAGAAAATAAAAGTTGTATTTTATTAACTATTTCTAAATGGAAATTTGTTACTTATCTCCAAATTTTTAGACTTATATGTGCAATGTACAATTAAAATTTGATCACTTGCTCTAATTAGCCGTTTTCCTTAATTTTTTAATTAATATTTCATAGCATTATATTTTACTAATAACAAGAACAAGATAAACAATTTCATAAGTTTTCTATTCTTGATTTCCTCAAAATACATATTCATTTACACTGCTATTTTATAAAATCATAATTATTTTAGTTGCAATATATAATGGCTAGTTACAATAAACACTATTGACTCTAGACAGGTTTATTTCAAAAATGAATAAAGTTTCCTATTACTTAGTTAACTTTAGGGTAAATAAAAAATATACTCTTCAACCTGTGGAGTCAATACAATATTATTGAATATTTTGCCCGTATATTATTAATATTAGATTACAATATTTTCTTTTCCTTCTTATTTTTTTTTTTGTATTTTAAAATAAACACTATATAAAATTTAATTTCTCATCGAAGAAAACTCTTAGTATAGAAATTAGATATCCGCAACCATTATTGTAAAATCACTTTGTGAAACTTTAAAGATTATATCTATGATCAATAAAACCGTAGCTTGATGCATTCGCTAATATTTTACTATAAGCATGTATATTACAGTAAAGTTATCACATGAAATAGATTGAGTAAAATTAGTAACAACACAAACATATATATATATATATACACACACACACATATATCTTATACTTATACTAACATATATTGTTGTTGTCTTTTGTCTTTTTTTTCCCTATATTATTAATACTATAGTATTTTGCATTGTTCTAGGACCAAGGAAGTCAAACTTTACCACATGTCTACCTTAGAGGTAAATACACTAAAGCAAACAAGGATCTTGAAGCCTATCTATTTACCTCATAAATAATAAAATGTACTAACTCACAATCAAAGTACTTCAAACTAGAATAAGAGTGGAATATCAACCACTCAGTCTCTAAATACAACAACATAGATAACTGATTAACATGAGCGAAAGAGCTTGATCTTAGTTTAAACTCTAAGATAAACAATTAAGAGTCTCATGACTCTAACATATAACAACCTATATAGCACCAGCTATATAAGTCATAGGTGACTCTAAACAACCACACGTAAGTCACAAATATATGCAATAAGAAATAATTACAAAAGGTCTCAAAAGTTCAATTCTAGCATCTACTCTATGCTAACCCTGCTCCATCATCAAAGTAATAATAATCACCATCCTCATCATAATACAAGTAGTCATGACTTGCATCATCCACATAGTAATCACCAATGTTCTCATACCCTGAACCTACAGTTGAAAAACAAGAACCCCTGAAGGGTAAACTAATGCTCAGTATAGGATACTACATAAATACGCGTGAACACACAAGCATGAACACAAGCATACATAGTAACAATACTAAGTGCAACAATTAACCAGTTTAGTCTTTATTCATTAACTCCCACAAGCAACATAGTTTTAATGTCGTGAGATTAGGGGTCGCTCATCACCCCCATAAGTAAGCAATATAGATACTACATAAGTATTGTTATTGGGTCTTTCCCAATACCCAAGTAACTGATTAACAACCTAAATCTACTAAGGTTCTCTTAGTGCAAGATTTCAATCGAGATAGAGATGTGCAAAGATCACTAAGTGCCTCACTAACACCACTAGTCCCTACTAGTAGGTGGTTGAAGCTAAGCACAAGCAACAAATTTTATTAAAATTCAAGTTTAGTTATGTCTAGTTTAAGATACTATCATAGCATACACAATTAACAACCCGACTCCAATGAAGTGCTCAATGCATCTCCCAATGTTCTACTACTTGGTACACCATATAAACAACTAAGTCAACCCCTAATCTCAATCATTAATGCTGTTACTCGCTCCTTACACCTAGCCCCTTAACTAAGACTCAAGTTTCTACAAGAATCCAGAAATCAATCTTTTGAAAGAATGAGGTTTCACTAACGTTTTGATGAAGAAAACTTGTTTAAAAACACGTTAGGAATGTTTTAGGATGAAAAGGAAGGTTGGAAAAGCCATAAGGAATGAGTTTCAAACCTTTAGTACACTACAGTAGACATGGCATTTGAATTCTAGAGGGTTGAGCATTCGGACATTAGTTAAGAACTTACATTCTGTAAGTTTTTAGGACCCCTATCGTCTAAACCCCAATTCATTTTATATTTTCTATAGAATGTAACTCGTTATTCATTCTTTGCACATAGGTAACTCCAAACCTTAATGCCATCCTTCACTTCCCTACTCCTTTTTCACTCCTAAAATCACTTCCCAACACTTCAAAACACCCCCTTAGACAACAAAACAAAATCGAACACCCAAATCCCACAATCAACTCTTTAATCACCACAAACCTTACAAAACAAAATTTAGTAAAATTCAAAGGTTTCAAGGCGACTTACTTGGCGTTCTTGATGTGAGGACACTTGAACCCATGACTCTAACTCCTTAACTTTTGCAAAAATGAATTCTTTTTAGTTTTTCTCACATACCTTAGAGAAAAATGAATTCTCAAGTGGGAAACATAGAAAACTTACCCAAATGTGTTGTTCTCTTGCAAAAATTGGCTTTTGCTTCTCTTTTGATGCATAAAACCCCTAAATTTGAACCTAGGTTATCCTTGAGAGATCTCTTTTGAGTTTTCTATTTTTCCAAGGAAAGAAATGTGAAGATAGATTAAGGGATAGTGGGAAACAAAATAACTTAAGCAGTGTATACACCTCATTTTTGTCTTCCTATAGTTTTAGATTTTTTTTTTTTTTTTAGAATATGAAAAGGGTCCTAATTTAGAGAACTACAAAAAAAAAATAGAAAATTTAGAAAAAAGTACAAAATTTAGGAAATACTTTAGAAAATTTAAAATAAGATAAGAAAATTTGAAATAACTTTGGTATTTTCAAATACTATTTTGGTTAGGTCTTAAATAAAAAAGGAATGTTAGGCTTGGGTTTAGATTTAAATCTAGCTCAAGCCAACCTAGTGTATATATACAATTTGATTATATATATAGTTAAAGTACAGGTCAACAGCCTGATGATAATAAACATGTACAAGTACAAAGGAGACCTAGGTTCCAATCAAATGGAAAGCATTGGGGTGCTTTTCTTAAGTGTCATCTTGATGGACAAGTATTGGCGGACACTTTTCTTTTTCTTTCTTTTTCTCATTCTTTCTCTCCTTTTCTCATGACAATCTAACTTGGGGTGCTCACTTTGGCACCGATTTTGATCCCTTTTTTCTTCATGATTCACCCATTTAATGGTAAAATTGTGAAGTACACTTAGAGTACAACTCATTGAATCTAAAAACGTAGCTTCATATATTCATTAATTGGGTTAAACTTTGAATTGACATTTCAGAAAAAGATGAAAGTGCTTGTTTTTCTCTAGGTTTTTTTTGTGTGATTTAAGCTTTTGAAATGCAATTCGAAGCTTCTATTAGCTATCTTTAGTAAGATCAAACACCTCTAAATTATCATTTACGCTCAAATTGCAATGATTTTCATTTAATCCAAGAATCAATTTGTTTAAAACCCATTTAATTTGATTCTTCCAATTAATTAGTTTTTCATCCATTCTATGTTTTCTTGAACATAGATTAGTATAAGATAGGGCTCGACATTGAACTTGGTCATCAACTATCAAAACAAATCATCGACATAAGCTCAAATTCGAGCTTTCTCTTTATACTCTCAAACACCTGCCATCTCTCTCTCTCCCTCTCTCTCTAGAACCCAATTGAGCTTGAAACACTTTGAGTTAAACTACGGCCACAACCATACTTCCTAAGACCCCAGCTCTCTAACCCAACAACTCATACTTACTACCGTATACTATAGTCATCTCAACAATCATAGTTAGGCCTTAAACCCTAACCAACCATGTCAGCCACTTGTTGAACCACCACCATTGGTGGTTGTCTCCTCAAACTAACCACACTACTAGCACCACAACATCCCTAAACCCAAGGCCTAAACATCCTTTCACCTTTAGACACCATTCCACACATACAAAGCACTACCATCACCGTCATGAATTCTAAACCACCACCAACGATGAAGGCGCTTTGCCCATCCCTATTAAACCAAATAAAATTTACATGAAACACCCCTTCACCATTTAGTTTTGTCAGGACCCTAAAGGGGGCATAGTAGAATTACCTAAAATTTCCATAACATGTGTGCACCCATGATATGAAAACTGTCTTGTAAGTCAGAGATCGCAAGACTCTAAATAATAAATCACTAAGATTAATGATTTTCAAGTAATTAATTTATTGTAACATGACATAATATATAATTATAAATAACTATGGATGTCTAATATCCCACAGTTCCTCTGAACCGCAAAGAATCGGTATCTCCTACCAAATAATAAGACAGAATTACCAACATTATAAAACTGCAAGAAGAATTAAATTATATTAAATTCTAACATGTGAATATTTTCTATAAAGAGTGCTTATGTATCACCTATAAAAATCTCAACTAATCCTAACACTAATGTACATATCTTCATCTCGCCCTCAGCACTTGAGACTTATCCTAATCCCATTGTATGTAAACCTGCAAAAGAAAGACTATTAGGGAATAAGCTACAAGAGCTTAGTGAGCTATCTCCCATACCATACTAGTAAATAAGTTATCAAACAAATTATTACAACCATATGAATGCATGCATACGCAGTATGCCAAACAATATATGCAGTTGACCGGTACTGCATATAATATCGGATTTTAACACCCTCCGAGATAAGGGTTGGAGATTCATCGGCACCAATCACGACCAGGCTCTAGCACCTGGGTTTTTACCCATAACTTTGAATTTCGTATTTCACAAAAATACATTTCCATTTCTAAAAATCCAATAGTTCACAAAGTCCTAAGCCTAGAAGTGAGGTAGTCCCCACAGTCTACACCCACACCCTACAATGGTAGTCTCTAGACGCGACCCCCAGCCACCCACGGTTAGCGTCTCCAGCGCCAATAGAACCCATGAGCCAATGGTAGGGTCTTGTTGTATCCATGCTCCTATACGGTACTCATCAAATCATGTGGGAATCCATCCCTCCAAGGCCCTTCATTACCAATCGCGTGAAGTGACGGCCGAAATAAGTAATGCGATGCATGGATAATGCATGACCCTTTTGATTCAAGATAAGCCAAATATAATTAGGTCAGATTATGAGGCAATCAATCAATATCAGCAAACCATCCAAATCATATAAAAATCAGTCATACCATCAAATCATCAATTATCATATTTAACAATATTTCTTACAATAATCAAGCAATATTAAGCATATGCATATCCCGAAACCCTATGCATCAAGTTATTGATATTCAATTTAAGTGCACTAACTACAAGCACAAACAAGTATAGAGTCATCGAGAGTACTCACTTGACTATGACGACTTGCTCTAGTTGTAATAATTGATCGAGAGATCCTCGCTCTCGTCGGGATTACCTGATCATTACGAGATAACAGAGATAATATGTAGTTGACTTAACTAAGGGTTCTAGATATCTATCTACTTAATTCTACTTAGTTTACTATCAGCCTTTATTCATTTAAACCTAATTGCTGATCATACATAACTTTTTCATTCTATTTTCAACATTTACGAATTTACAGTCGTTTTTCATCATTTTTGGACACACGTTCACACGGTGATGTCCATTTTGGACGTTAAGACTCGTGTTTTATAATATAGACCAAATGTATAGATATTTCTACTATGAAAATATAAGTACTCTTATTACTTATATTTATATCTTTTATTCCTTAAATTCTTATAATGAAAGGATTTTACTTTGCTATTACTAATTCATGTACTTAATTAAGTATAATCCAATTTAGAAGGTGTCTTAAGATTTATTAATTTAGGTACCTAGTTATTATATACTCTTCTTATTTTCTCATTTTCTAAACCTATGCTTATATCATCGCTTACATCATCATTCGTTAGGTCATTGCTTATGTCATTATGTGCTTACCTCATCATATGATTACATAAGCCTTTCCTCATGCTTATATCATATGTACATGTATTATGTACATGTTACCTCTCCTCTTATACTTATATACATATACCTTATACATATATATACTTACACATCTACTTAAATTTATACAGTATTTATACGTGTATACCTACTCATATACCTATACGGTTAGATATGTATTTCTATACAAAAATTCATATGCCTAATCTTCTCTTAAGAAAATCTTCCCAATTTCATTCTTTTGTGTTTTTATGTATATATTTAGTGTAGTATAGGTATGTATAGTTAAATATGGTCTTAATTTAGGTTATGTACATAATAAATACTCATGTACAAAGGTTTACATACTTGTGTTCTTTTAATATTCCCTTATGTGCATATACTTATGAGCATATACTCATGTCTTCCTTTCTTCTTCTTCATAATTCCTAATTCCTACACTTAAAGATGGGAACTTTGTTTCCTCTTCTTCAAGACAACACTAAACACATAACTATTTATCTAATCTACTTAATTAACCAACTAATGAATAATATAAAGCAACATAAAACAACTTAAAGACATACCTTTAATTGTGTTGGAGTTATGGAGACAAAAAGTGAAATTGTGAAAGTGAAAGAGGAAGAAGAAGCTCACGGCAAGAGGGAGTTGTTTTTGTTTTGTTTCTTTTGTCTTGTGTTGATTATGGAAGAAGGCAAATGGTGGGGTCTAGAGGGAATAGGTGGACGGCAACAATTGAGGGGAAAAGAAAAACAAAAACCAAAAAGAAAAGGAAAAGAAAAGCCAATATTTTCTTTATCTTTTAGTCTTTTGTTGACTTGGTCAACCCTTTGACCTTGGTTAACATGTGTTGACTTGGTTAACTCTTCTTAAGCATATGTAAATTTGTGCACATAATGTAGTAATTAAGGGAAATTAAGGGAAAAATGAAGGAAATGAGGTATTTGGTGAATTGATTAGTAAACATGGTTGATGAGGTCTTACTTTAGGTCTTTATAGCTTATATATCTCATTTGATAAACTACTTTGGATAACAAGTGCAAAAAAAGTACTAATTTGAGTATTAAAGTTCACTACATGTAACCTAATCTTCAACTATAACCCTAACTCTAAGTGAGACTATCTTAATCACATACTTAAGGGATAAATATAATCTATGACTCATTATCTTAGTTTCTAATGGATTACTTGAGGATTTGAATCATATAAGCATGAATGAGGGTTATCTCTAACCTTTTACTAATGATTTGGCAAAATATGAGCATTATATTATCAATTAGGGTTTTAGGGTATATCATGGTGAATTAGTACTTTTATATCCTAAAGTTATAGTTTTAGGGATTTTATATTACTTTAGGGTATAATCTCTAATGTTTTTACATATTTAAGGTTTCATATATTCTTATGTGATTAAATCTTCGATTGTCATCTTAGGGTTTTCATGAGGTTCAAGGTTTTAGGGTCTTCGTATGCGGTTAGGGATTCAATTGATGATTTAAGGTTTTTTGTATCCACTTTAGGTTTTGGATTGAGATTTTAATCGATTTTAAATCTTACTGGCTCTTTTGAGTTCGGAAAATCATCTACAGTTTGAACGTTTGTTTCTATATTTAGAAAGCTAAATTCGTGCGGTTTACAAGTTTGGCTAATAAAACTATGCTAAAGCAACCCTCATCAGCTATTACTCCTTCCTTATATGCAACTCGGATTCAACCTAATTAGATCTCCAAAATCCAACCTAAGTTGACCCCAACTAACTTATGTGCTACAACTGAATCGACTTACGCTCCTGCCATTTGCAAGTCTAATCCCTTTTGATTGTTGTGTATTGTCCATTTTGATTTGTTTGTTGTTTTTTTTAATTATTATTTATATTTATTTACTATTCTACTATAAAAGAAACCTGTACATAAAAAAAGGAAGAAAAGAACCAAGAAAAAAAAAGGAGGACAATCTTTATTTTTCTTATTTTTTATTTTTAAGCATGTTTAGTCAAAATAAAAATATATATAATAAGCCAAAAAAAATTAAAGAGAAAAAAGTTTTCATCACTTAGAAAAAGCAATTCCCAAATAAATAAATGAACCCTTTTTCGAAAATTAAAGTTCCTTTAAAGTTTTTGAAAGTAAAACATTAGGACCCTTCCTTTAGAGTTTTCTTTAAATAAAATCAAATGGTTGAAGAATTTAAACTCGACTGTTTTCAAAATCTAAAAGACATCAACAAATGAAGGTTTTACAAGAGAATGAACTACAAAAAGTCTAATCCTTAATAGATAATACATAGGTACATATAGGGTAACTTAAAATAGAGAAATCTTTTTATTTTTCCTTTATATAAAAATTTTTTATTTGTTATTTTTTGTGCAAATAGAATTAGTTTGTTGTGAATATATAAATAGCTAAATGAGTATTTTAAATATAGAATTAAATTCAAAAAGTTGAAAGTGATACCCATTAAGGGTTTAATAGGGTAGCCATCGGATTCAAAATCTTTAGTTTCAAAATCTTTTCAAAAAATTGGTTTAATTGAGAGATTAGTAGCTAAATTATAACCAATTTACCCAATTTGTTATAACTTAAGTCTTTTTCTCGATTCTAGTCGAGTAACAACTCCAAACATTTTCAAAATAGAAACTAAGTTTTTCTTAACTCTTAGTCAAAAGTTAGTATTAAATGGGTTAGTGTTTAATACTAATCGAGTTAACAAATAATAAAAACCAAGAAAAATTCATACTCGACAAGTAGGAAGAGAGGGGGGAGGGTTTGAAACCTTTCCATAGACCACTTTATCCTTATTGCCTCAACCTACATGCCATACCATCCCCTTTATTTTATAAACTGTTTTATATTTTCTAAAATCTTTTATTTATCATTTACTGAATTCGAGTTTTACATATTTATATACAATAAATAAATAAAAGTGTTCAACAAAATTCTATACTTACTCATTTATTAAACATCTTTGTTAAATGCATAGAAGATATGTGCATCAATGTTATATATGTCAATATTATTATTATTATTATTGTTGTTGTTGTTGTTGTTGTTGTTGTTGTTGTTATTGTTGTTGTTGTTGTTGTTGTTGTTATTGTTGTTGTTGTTGTTGTAAACCCCTAAAATTATCAACCTATCTTTTGTAATAGACTCGACTATGTTAGACAATTTAGGAGTCGATAAGGCTAATGAAAGTGAAAACCTTAAAAGAATTACTCAATCGCGTAAAGAATTTTTCTACCCTAAATGTTTCTAAATGCAAAAGATTTTATTCAAAAGTGATAGAAACCCTAAAAAAATGATTATCTTAAAGACATATGTGCACTAATCCAACATGATATACCCTAAAACCCTAATTGATAAAATAATGCCCATCTTTTGTACAATTCACTAGTAAAGGGTTAGAGATGACCCTTATTCATACTTATATGCTTTGAATCCTTAGGTAATCCATTAGAAATTAAGATAATGAGTCATAGATTATATCCACTTCTTAAGTAAGTGATTAAGATAGTTTTACTTAGAGTTAGGGTAATAGTTGAAGATTAGGTTATATGTAGTGAACCTTAACACTCAAATTGGTACTTTTTGTATTTGTTATTCAAAGTAGTTTATCAAATGAGATATATAGGCTATAAAGACCTAAAGTAAGATCTCATCAACAATGTTTACTAATCAATTCATCAAATATCTCATTTCCCCTCATTTTCTTCATTTTTCCCTTAATTTCTCTTAATTACTACATTATGTGCACAAAATTACACATACTTAAGGAATGTTGACTAAGGTAATGCATGTTGACCAAAGTCAAAGGGTTGACCAAGTCAACACATGTTGACTAAAGTCAACATTTTGAAAAGTCAAAAGTTTTAAGAGATAAGGAAAATATCTTAGTTCTTAATGATGATTTTCTTTTCTTTTCCTTTTGATTTTTCTTTTCTCTTCTTTGCAATTGTTGCCGTCCACAATTCTCCCATCTTAGCCCCACCATTTGTTGTCTTCCATAATTGAAAACAAAACAAAAGAAACAAAAACAAAACCTCCCTTTCATGCCATGAACTCCCCCTCCTCTTTCACTTTCATTCCTTTTCCTTTTGTCTCCATAAACTTCAACAAAATTAAAGGTATGTTCTTAAGTTGTTTTATGTTACTTTATGTTATTCATTAGTTAGTTAATTAGGTAGATTAGATAAGTAGTTAGATGTTTAATGATGTCTTGAAGAAGAGGAAACAAAGTTTCCATCTTTAAGTGTAGAAAGCGAAGAATCATGAAGGAAATGGAAGAAATACATGTGTATGTACTCTTAGATATGTGTACATAAAGAAATACCAAAGAAATACAAGTATGTGAACCTTTATACATAAGTATGTATCATGTACATAACCTAATTTAAGACCATATCTAACTATATATGTATATACTATACTAAATACATACATAGAACTACAAAAGGATGAAATTGAGAGGATTTTCTTAAGGAAAAATTTGGCATACGAATTTTTAGTATAAAAATACGTATCCAACCGTATAGGTATATGAGTAGAAATACATGTATAAATACGGTATAAGTATATGTATGTATAAGGCATATGTACATAAGTATAAAGTAAGAAATAAATGTACATAAGACATGTACATGTGACATAAGCATGTGTAATGCTTATGTAATCAAATGATGAGGTGGATGATGACATAAGCATATGATGACATAAAGAAAAGATGATGTAAGCAATGACATAAGCATAGGTTTAGAAAATGAGAAAAGTAAGAAAAGTGTAGGTAATTAGATATTTAAATTAGAAAATTCTAATACACCTTCTAAATTAGATTATACCTAATTTAGTATATGAATTGATAATAACAAAGTAAATTCCTTAATTATAAGAATTTAAGGAATAAAGGATACAAATATAAGTAATAAGAATACTTAAATATTATAACTAAAAATTTCTATAAATTTAGTTCATAATGTAAAATAGGGGTCTTAACATCCAAAACAAACATTACTATATGAATATACGTCCGAAAACGATAAAAAACGACTATAAATTCATAAATATCAGAAATAAAACGAAAAAGTTATATATGATTAATAATAAAGTCTAACCGGGTAAAAGTTGATAGTAGTCTAAGTAGAATTAGGTAATTAAATGTTTAGAATTATTAGTTAATTTAGGTACTTACTAGTCTTATTAAATTGTAATGATCAGGTGACTCTGAGGAGCGTGAAGACCTCCCGATTGACTACTACGATTAGGACGAATTACCATAACCCAGTGAGTATTTACCCAATGATTCCATGCTTGTTTTGTGATTGTAGATAGTGGACTTAAATATTATTGTTAATTGATGATTGTGTGGGGTTTGGGAAAATGCCTGTGTATGTTGGTATGTCTTGAATTGTGAACTTATTTTAAGTATTGATAATGCTATGTTTGTTGCATGGTAGTATAGAAAATGATTGTGTGCACAATTGGATGGTCATAGCATAATTTGAACCTAATTATACTAGGCTTATAAAAAGAAATTGAGACATGCATTAACATGCATAGTATGGATATTATTTCGGCCGTCACATCACACGGAGGTAAAGAGAGGCCATTCAGGGGTTGATATTATTCATTTATTTGGTTCTATACGGTGCACTCGTACAAAATGACCTTACCCTGGCCCGCGGGAATACTAGGCATTGGAGGCGCCAACCGCCTGGCTAAAGGTCGAGTCTAGAGGCCTCCGTTTAGGGGTGAGTGTGGACTGCGGGGGCCCACTCACAATTATACTAGAACTTAGGTTTTCTGAAAATGAAAGAATTACTTGACATAAGTACGGGATGTAGAATTCCGTAGTAAAGTAAGTTCTAGTATAATACCCGGATCTGATTGGTGCCGTGTAAACTCCAACCCTGACTTTGGAGGGCGTTAAATTTGAGTTACGTATATGAACTAGTTAATTATATGTATTGTTTGATATACTGATTGATCATACATTCATATGCTTGAATATAATGTATTTATAACTTGCTTGTGGTATGGCTGAGGGTTTTGCTCACTAAGCTTAGGCTTACAACCCTTTAGACTTTTGTTGCAGGATAGCTTGTTCGTAGAGACAGGACGAAGAATGCCGCAGGTTAGCTTGGGGACTTGGGCAAGAGCGAGCTGTTATGTGTACTGAGAGAGAACAGTTTATATAGACTCTTCCCATGTACTTTTGTTTATCTTATTATTATAGACTCAGACATACTTAAACGCTGTGTAATGTAAGCTTTGTAACTTAAATTTTATATAAATATGTTTGTGTAATGATATCATGTGAGTTTGGATGTTCTTTGGAAACTAGTGGTTGTAAAGCCTTGTATATTGTGTAAAGAGTTATTGATTGGAAGGGTAATCAATCAGGGGTTCTTTGTACAGTATACGGCGTCAGCGATGACTAGGCCGTCCTCAGTTCGTGACAGTTATTTTCTAGAAAACAAAAAATCCCATATTTGTTTTGAAAGTTGATGAAACATACTTTCATGTAAGATGGTTAAATTGATCATATTTTTATCAATTTTAAGTTAGATTTGGCATAAGATCAAGCATTTATTCTTTTATATTCTACCCGATCTATACTTGATCATCCCCTTAAAATAAGACACAAGCAATCAGGAAATATTCATTTTTCCTACTTAAAACCCACAATTATATGTAATTTAGGCACTTACCTTCTTAATTTCTACTAACACTTATTATTTGATCTAGATGCATTTATTAAATAGTGAGCACGTATAGGTAAGGTGGGGTATGACACATTGCTTGTACTGTATCCTATAGGTATAGGGTCCAAAATTTCTGTCCTTAAAACCTATCCTTTTGCATTTGAAAACCATCTTGTATCCTGTAAATTTTAAAAGGTATAGGATACTCTGTGGAACTTGTATTTTTTTTTTCTTTTTACTTTATCTTTTTTTGAAATATTGTTTGACACATAATTAACATTAAATATGCAACTATACGAATGGATCAAATGGTAATATTTGAAAGGTGTTATTATATTTGTAACATATTTAACTGTAATAATATGAAATTTTAGTAGGTAAAATAAAGAATAATCTCAACAATTGGAAATGTTCAACCTTTGGTTAGGTCATATCAAATTATTTTTCTTTTTGTTTCAAATCATCAAAATAAATTTTTATCAAATCATAAAATATTTATACACAAAATAAAAAAAAAAAAAAGATTTTACCTAAGAAAAGAAAAAGAGAGGAAAACAAGACAGTAAACACAAGAGTATGTAATTTTAGGGTTTTATTATAAGTTGATATAAAATACTATAAAATATGCACTCTATATACTTTAGAGTACAGCTTTCAAGATAACTATAGGGTGCCTTGATGTCATACTCATACTCTACCCTATGAAAGCAGGTTTTAAGAAATTAATACTTAGAACCTACCTTATGATCCTCTTTACCCACTTAGAACTTACCCAATGGAGAAGGGTTCAGATGGATACCCTATACAACAGGGTTATTTGCTTATCCTTAACATTTATTATTTTATATTCTCCTTAATCTTTTCATAATGAAATTTGAGATTTCCTTTTCTTTTCCCCATTTCTTGTTCACAACATACACATGACACTTTCCATTAATATCGTACTATTACTATAATTTATCTTCTTAAGGGATAAGTTATATACTTTGTGAAAAATATAAAGGCAACACAACATCTTTTTCTTTCGCTATAACAAGATAGATTAATCACTACCCCTTACATCCATTTCTACTTGCACATTCAAGATTCATAACACATTGAAGGTTGAAAAGGACAAACCTATCTAACTAAATGCTGCATTTGCAGTTTAGTTTCAAAGAGCGTTAAAATGCTTGTTGAGGAGTTGGTAGGTTGTGGTTATGGAGTTTATCCTCTTTGATTTAGGATGAGACAAATAGTTAGAGCTATTAAAGTAGTGATCTTGAGAAGTGGAAAGGTAGTTGATTTTAGAAATGATGAGGAGCATGAATAGGGGAGTTTGAGAAGTATGTAGTATATCCTTGGTTTGGCTATGCAAAGTGTCTAAATTTAGTCAATTGATTTTATTATCAAGTTCTCTTGCTTGAATCACCTCTTTTATCTCTATTTGGGTTCATTGTTGGTCTCATTCAACTGTTTTGATACGTAGTACATGTTTGACGGTTGTATGTGTTAGGATAGCACAAAACCAAACTAGATAATCTGAATTTGATGTGAAATCTTGTTTGTTGGTTATTTTTCTCGTAGCCCATCCTTTATAATAGGGTGCACATATTGATCACATGTAGGGATTCCTTAATAGATTTGTATGTAAGATGATGCAATTAGAATTACGTATCATGGTCTACAGGTGTTGCGGTGTTAGCTTGACCAACATCGTAAAATGTATGTAGTAAAGTAAAAGATTTATATTATATTCTTTCTATCTATACATATAAAAGATCATGGTACGGTAGAATTATAAGTATCCTTTTAATGCTTGGTGGCTAATACACAAAACAATAATTCGTTGCCTTTTCAGTTTTGCTTTTTAGTGCACATGATATATTTGGCTTAGCATCCATTTGTATTTGTGGATTATAAAGGGCTTCGGTCATCCTTCTCTTTTTATTTATTTATTTATTGTTGCTTGGATTAACTCTTCCGCATGCAAATGTAGTTGTTCTTA
The DNA here is from genome assembly GCA_024138015.1 of Lumnitzera littorea. Taxonomy (NCBI): domain Eukaryota; kingdom Viridiplantae; phylum Streptophyta; class Magnoliopsida; order Myrtales; family Combretaceae; genus Lumnitzera; species Lumnitzera littorea. The sequence goes on from JAMXBB010000002.1 coordinate 61,064,233, forward strand.
TGTACTAAAACTAAAGATAATAAAAATAAGAAATAAAAACTAAAACCTACTCTAATGTCGGCGGCAGGGAACGTGTTTCTTTCTCAGTACGTCGGCGTTCCTTTTGTGCGTGTTCGTCTCGGAGTTATCTCAGGCACGTGTTCGTTCAAGTTGTGCTTTCCCGTATTTATTTTCTTGGACGTGGAGCTAATATCTGGCAAATTCAATTACCGTTTATGCATGGAAAATTGAATTATCTCAGACGCGGGCTGCTGCTGGATCTTCACTTTGCATGGGCTGGTGATCTTCTGGGCTTCATAATGTTGTTGACTTGGCAATGGCGAATGGAAGAATTTAAATCGCAACTGTGGACTTCTTCTTTTGTTTGCTTTCTCCCTCTTGAATTATTTCTCTAGAACGGACAGTGGTTCTAATTATTTCTTTTCAATCTAATTTTGCAGTTGAAATAGCTGTTGCTATATTTTTTTAAATCGTTGCAATTTTCCTGTCATAGATATATAAATAAATACATAAATGTAATATGGAATCGGGATAAAATCATATTATTATTGCATTTATCATCCAACCTCATACAAATATCAAGTTAATTAATTTTTTAGTCGCAAACCTCTTATGTATATCATACCACCTGCATTAACATTTTCTCTTTCGGACGGGGGAAGGAAAAAATAATTGAAAAATAAAAATATTAAAAAACTAATAAAAACCATACGTCAACCCTAAAAAAATGAAAAAAAAAAAAAAAACTCTTAGGCATCATTAGTTTCAAGAGCAATATTCTTCCTAAGACGTGTTCTTTATTTTCCCCACTTTGTTCTACTAAACAAAGATTCTTTAAGAAGAAACTGTTTTTCCAAGTAAGAAAAAACAATATTCCACTATAAGGATGGTCGTATCATTTTTAGTTAACCTAGTTAACCTTTTAGTTGTAAACCCGTAACATATATCATAGCACATGCAGTTATATTGCCTTTATGGGGCGAAGAATGAAAAATTGAAAAGCAAAAAATAATAAAGTAATTCCCTTTAATCATATTATAATATATAATTTTGAAATCTTTTTCCTTTTTTATATTCCTTCCTTTTTTTTTATCATTAATGTATTTCGTTTTCTATTTGTCAAATCATATTGTATAATATAATTTCAGAAGCTCTTTCTTTTTTTTGTTTATTCCTTTTATTTCATCATTTATGTATTTCCTTTTTTATTTATCAAATTTTATATAATTTTGGAATTACTTACCTTTTATAACAAGAGAATAAGTTGATATAATGTATTTTCCATAATATTTTTATTATATCATTATATTATGAATTATTATTATTAAACTATTAGCAGGCACTATGCTCGCATTGCATGTCATTATAAAATTATCCCATTCTCTTTAATATTTAACTATATAAAGAAACATATATATATATATATATATTTGAGATTTTATTCGACTATTCCGTACACTTCAATGGAAAGTAACTTTCCTTCCCCTCCTTGTTCCTTTCTTCAATCCGAGCATAGTGTAAAAGAAAAATTTGGCACTTAGATTACCCATCTCGTAAAGTAGCATCGCCCTTAGGCTTGCACCCTTGTAATAATGATCATCACCTTTAGAGTAAACTGTCATTATAATACTAGGTTTCTACCCTTTGTAGTAAACATGTACCTCCAATTAATTTCACCTTGGGAATAAGTATTTCTCCCCCTTTAACAGTCATGACAGGTGTTTTCTGCTCACCTTTGTAGATAACTAGTCAGTTATTGTCATATTGTCTCCTTTGTCTATATATCAAATAATTCTTGTTCATTATTACATTTCTTAAAAATATTTTCCAAATATAAAAATAAAAATACTAATTCAAGAAGATTTTTTGAGGTAAAGTTAGAATTTTCAAAAAGAAAAATAAAAAGGAAAGTTTTAAAAGATATCCATTTTTAAAAATAAAATAAAATAATGGGAAAATAGGGAAACTAATGGGTGGGAAATTTTACACAGATTTTAAAAGGTTTCTCTTATGTAGACTGTACCAACCCTAATCCCAAGATATCATAAGCCAGTAACACCGAAAGTTCCCTCCATGGAACAAACTCTGCAACAGATTCAGACCCTGGCTTGCTTTGTCAGCCAAATTCATACTGATAAAACACCCTAAGGAGGCCAACTTGACATAAACGAACAAATCAACCTAGTGAGCTGCAAGTGGATAACTCGAGAACCCATGGTAAAAGCTTAATAAAAGAACTGGAAAGAAAGATCCCTTAGAAGCTTGTTGAAAAGATGAAAAACCTAGAGGCCTATGATGAGCTTGAGAAGATGTAGGCCTAGACAACTTTTCTACTTATGAAAATGAATTTCCTAGAAAGTTCGAGACAATAGGATTGAAAAGTACAATGAGAAAGGATGCCCCTGCTATACTCTAGGCTTCATGATCAGAAAATGGTCTGCCTTGCTAATAACTTGGTTCATGATCCAGATCTTCCAAAATAGCCTAATAGGCCTAGCTCGATTGTGGTATGCCTAATTGGACTTAAGATAGATCAATTCCTAAGACCAGCAAGCCAAAGGCTTTTCAAGTAAAACAACTTCCACGAAGATGTGCCCCCTTTCCTCACGGATTAGAGTCAAATGATCATAAAGCTAACGTAGTCTTTCAACGAACATGCCTAAGTGTAGAGATCTACAACAACCTGAGTCACAAGACACTTGCCTGAAAAAGAGTTGGCCACCATTTTCATCAATATCGTGGATGAACCATTTTTTAACCACAAGCTGAGGCATACTATGAAACATTTTGTAGGCGCAATGGTAATAGGTAGCCATACTAAATATGTCATGCAAACGGGAACACTAGTAGGCCTAAACCAAATTGAGAAGATTACAACCCCATCCAACGAGGGAAAGGAAGCTGTGTTAAGCCCCGCCTGAGAGCCATGCCAATAGTACCCCATTTGATCATACACAAGCCCAATAACCTAAAGACTAACCAGAAGCAAAAGCACGAGGGACAAGTTCCAAAATTGCAAATAAGGCAGTTTACCTAAACCATGATTTCCATGTCTTGAGCCTTCAACCAACTGAGGTAAGCGAATGTATTAATATACAAAGTCCTGAAGTCAAGATACAAGCTATGGCATTATTATCCTAAAGCACAGCTATGGACACTTGCTAGAGTTTCAGACAAAATCCAAGATTCAATTGATATTAGGTTGATTTAATTGAATTTCACAAACTAATGGGCCAACGTCGACAACAAAATATGCTGCACACACAAGAATTTACTCAGTCTAAAATAAAGAAGAATTACAACTACGCATTGAATACTTAACCTACCACCTAAGGCAACCAAATCATTTATAAGGTGTAAACTTAAACAATCAATCCTAGGTTAAAGCAAAAGTGGAAAAACTAAGGGCTAAGGATAATTAGAAAAGAAAGGCAACAAGGAGAAAGCTCAACAGTCAACAAATAAAGGCAGTTGGCCAAAAAAAGAGAAAAACAGTAATGGTTGGTTATAGCAAGTGCCTATAAGAAAGAATTGTAGCCCTGGAAATAGTGAAAACAGACCAAAAAGAAGGAGCCAAGTGATTTGCTTTTACTTACACTTGAAAATTAACAATAGCTATACAATATTATAAAATCAAATTAAAATGAGTAAAAACCGGCAAGTGTACCAAATCGTGCAAGTTATATAGTTAGTGAGTTAAGGTTGTAATCTACAAGAAATGGAATGCTAGCTCCTAGCCATGATAGGACCATGTAAAGCTAGATGACTCCATGAAAAGATGACTTTTATTTTTCTAGAAACCAAAATAAAATATTTTAATTAAATGGGATTTCCAATGCTTAAATTGAATTCTATCAAGAAGCAATTGATTGAAATATTAATGTGCCAAGTACACCATTTGCCTATATCATGTTTGCATATACTAAGCAATTTGTTCCTTACCCCCTAATCAAATTAAAAAGCTTTACCCTTAATGCAAATTAACCATTCATAGAACACGACTAGAAATGATCTTTCTAAACACAACCTAACATGTAATCCAAAACATTTCAAAATATATGCTTGGTCAAACACGAATCAATAACTCAACTATAAATACATAGACTAATAGAACAAAACACCAACTAAATACTCCAATACAAATCAATTCATAATATTGATAAAGCTCAACAAGAACAAGTTTCAACAACGTCCATACCATGGGATGAAGAAAGAAATGGAAATACCTTGTCTTGGAGATTCCATATCCGAATCCATGTCTTGCTCCCAGGTTAGAATCCCGAAGAAAAGCCAAGAAATAAAACTATTGTACTTGGAAAATAAAAGAGTAAACCATTCCCTGAACCCCCCCTGTATTCTGCTCTCTCGATGATACTCTGTTTTCGTTGCAGCTACCGAGAAAAATTAGGGTCCCCTCTAATGAATAAAAAGGATGTACGCATATTCATTTCTCCCAAGCATTTGCATCAGTTGCACTAAGAATGGAATGGAAGCATCTACGTATCACATTCACCGATAGAAATTCTTCATTTGTCCCAAGCGAAAGGTAAATGGAAAGGAAGGAGTGATTCTATGCATCTTGGTCCATTATATGCTTTCTTTTGTTGACTTCACAGCATGTTTGCAATCTTGAAATGGAGGGAGTGATCCGGTGAGATAACTCTACAATGGGCTTCATAGTTTCCCTTCCTAAGCATCATTTGCATAAGTGAAATTAGGGGATGAGATTCCATGGAACAAGGTCCATGGTGAGCTCCACCTTGTCTCTTCCAATTTTAATCACAAAAGGAGAAAGATATCCAGTAAAAGATGGGTTTATGGTAAGCTTAATTCTTCCCTTTTCCAAATTGTGATGGTCTGCATTGCAAATTAGCAAATGAAAGATATGCTGTTGTCGCTTTTCTCGACGCGTTGGTGTCTTTAGAGAGTTGAGGAAGGGCCCACGTGATATGCTCCAAGCTTGATTCGGGTATCCACTTCCTGTGTGATTTTACACTTGGTAATAGGATATATGTATGTTTTCTGTCTCCGAATATTTTTCCCAGTACAAGTATAAGAATTCAACTAATCATGAGAAAAATGATACTCACTAGAATGAAAGACATATGAGCATGGTATAAGTCATTTAAATCCCCATTTTGACCATTTTTCAACATTTCATTGCATTGACCCATCATGTATGTAATTTATAAATTTTATAATAATATATCAATAAAAATGCTATAAACTACCAAAAAAAAAATCATAAGATTTTAATATAAAAAAGGTGTGTAATATACACTTGTCACCAAGAAAAATAGATAAGCCTGCCAATGGTGCCTAGAAAAGGCAATTCACCCGGTTTAAGGTCACCATGGCCTAGGTCTTTAACCAGTTTAGAGACGTAGAGATTCTTGCCTTTGAAGTCTAAAGGCCCTAAGAAGGATATAGATCATAATACTATGATCCTTATGCCTAATGCAAATATCAAATATACCAAGCAATCCATTCTATTGAAAATTTTTAGAGGTTGAAACATTGGTTGATAGCAAGCTTATCCAACTAACATCCAAGAAGCTAATAAACCCATTAGCAACAACCTTAGAGGTGGGTCTAGGGGGGCAATAGGGGTCATGGTCCTCTCAAGTTTCGAAAAATATTAATTTTTAAAATATATAAAATATAAAAAATATATATTTAAAAAAGCAAAATATGATATGAAATTTAGTATAATTTAATGATTAGGTGTTTGTTTTATAAACATGAGGTCTTGTTCAAATTACAAATTTATCATGTAACTTATTTTTTAAGATGTATTTATTACTTGAATGATAGTTGTCTTCATGTTTTTATTAAACATTTTTTTTTTCCACAATGACCAATAGTACCAATTATCTGACCTAGTTTATTTATTTATTTATTTTTATAATTAATGTTATGAAAATGAATATATATTATTGAATAATTGATTACCTAATAACTTCTATTCAAAATGATATTCTTTTTTTTTAACTATTGCTAATGAAAAAATCTTACAAAATTATAATAAAAAAAATAGTATAATATTTTTGTCCCATCCCGACATAATATAGGATGTACCATTATACAAGAAAACCTATTATAAGTAGACACAAATCTATTAAAAGATCATACTTTGTACATTTAGCATTGATAAGAGTTTAGTTGCAGCCTTTTATGTTACAAATATATACAATATTTACATATCTCAAAAAACCCTAAAAATTGAAAGCTTCATTTATCAAGACTAAGCATCCATGTCCCTATTATACTTAATCCTCAAACTTCAACCTTCAAAATTAGTTGACTTTACTAGCACTCTCAAAAGTCTATTCTCCCGTTAGTGATGGTGCCCTAAATATGCTCCTTAACCTAAAGATAAAATATTTTTTCTCCTCAACTTATTATAAGTTGAGTGAGAGTAGATAGACAAACAACAATATAATGAAATATATAGTATAGACATACAGTTATCATATCAAGTTTATCATTCAGCCATTAGATAAGGAAATGCAATTAATGTATGCCATATTAATGTAAATAACATGTATCGATACCAATATCCTAGCCAACTTAACAACTCACCTGGTTTAGTTGACTTCAAATCTAAGCATTAATTAATGTACAAAAACCTAACTTTAAAAACTTATCCCAACAAAATGATAAGTTAAACCTAGGAACCTAGCAATAATTCAACCTAGCAAAACTATGGAAACGTAGTTATAGTCATTGGTTAATGCAAGTTTATATGTATAACAACCTAGCTTTAAAAACTTATCCCAACAGAATCTAGAGCTTCGAAAATCTAACTTGTAGGTTCTTTTCATACCATGCCATAAATGCATCAATCATATCTCGTATAATAACTAAGCAAAACAACTAAACTTATTTAGTTATTCTTTTAGCCAACCATTAGCTTTATTTTATTTTCTCTTTCATTACTAACTTGGTGTCAGGTCGGTTAAGTAACTACCTTAGAAGATAGGGTTAATATCTAGCATTTGCTCCATGTTAGCTTAGCACATCAATAAATCATGGTCAACCAACACAAGATATGCAACACAGAAAAACACAGCACATTTTATGTAGCAAATTCAATCAATGCACATGCAATCACTACAACCACATATAAGAGTACTCACTCCCTAATGAGTAGATATAAATCTACTCTCTATACACATATCCACTTACTTAACTTGCTGGTGGTTTCTAAACTTACTTGTTAGCCCAATGCTCCTCTTCGACTACTTTACCTAATAAAGACGTATAATATCAAAGTTAACTATAGAACATGCATACATATACTCCAACTTGATATTAATTTGTTAACACTCTAAATGTGATACCATAGTTGCTTGGGAGTGGTGTGATCTACGATATTTGAAAATGGTACTTCGAATTAAATGATATTTTAACATAAGGCCAAAAAGTTAAAAGAAACACCTTAGTAAGACTGGTGCGATCTACGATATCTAAAAAGGTTTTTCGAATTAAATGGTATTTTAACATAAGGCTAGAAAGTTAAAAGAAACACCTTAGTAAAGTTTATTTTGTAAAATTAAGTCAACAAAATATTTAAATTAATAAAAACATATTGTTATGGTAGTGAATATTTTTATCGTAGACCCATAATGTGAGACTGGAATATAGCAAGACCCCAAACTAAAATTATTTAACCTATAAAAGTAATAATTTCAAGCAAACTAAGAATAAAATAATTAATAAAAGTATCAAGTATATAAGTGTATACTCGAAATTGGAAAAAATAGTAATATATTATATAATATGCTTAAAATTTGTGTTATAATTAAGTAAAATAAACCAAAAATATGAAGGGATAGCTGGTGGATCATTTTGGCTAAGTAGGGGGCGTAACAAACATTTGCAATAGATTAGGAACTTATCAATATGTTAATAAGACATCAAATAATATAAGAAAAATGTGGAAAAGTGACAATTGGCACTTTGGAAAATTCACCACCAACTAAGAGGGAGCTATAAAACCAAAAGCTTACTTTTGAAATACATTTAAGGAGTTGGGAAAAATATTAGGAAGCTTTAGAAGTGTTAAGAGGGAATTTTACAAAAATTAGCAAGAAAATAGGGTAAAATAAGAAGATTTCAAGTTCCTTAAGCCAACAACCACCTACAAGTAGAACAAGACCACCTAGTAATAGGAGAGGCAATACCTAAGTTAGCCAACATACTCCCATTCCTAGATAGTAGCCGAAGTTTAAGGCAATGGTGAGTTTCGATTTTGCTTGATTTTTCTTCTAAATTTTCAGAAATAGCAAACTAAGTCTAAAAATTATGATTTTCGGTTTCCTTAAGTAATTTTTCATATATAATTCAAAAATGAAACCACATTTTCAAATTTAAAGTGAAATTATGCATTCCATATGAAATCGGGCCTAAAATGAATTTTCAGTCCATTTTTCAAAAGCCTAAATGATGTTGTCTTGGTTTCAAAACTTTTGGACAATCACTATTAAGTGTTTACTTTGATTCTATGAAAAGGGTTTTATAAAATTCATAAGTTGAATTTTTGGATATTTTCCAACTTAACTTGCATTTGTGCTGAAATTACATAAAGTGAGAGTTTCATTGGGTAACTTGACTTCCAAGTGCTGCAATATAACTGTTTTTGAGTTTGAAGTATTAAGTTAGAGTAATGAAGTGCAGAAACAAGCGAATGGAAGATAAAGTTAGGTGATTCGATGATTTAAGGAGTGTTTTATGTAGGTCAAAATGTTAGGTAAAAGAAAATGTGAAATAGCTTCATGTACATAATGTAGCTTAGAAATTGATGTAGGGGGTTGGTTGATTTCTAGATACATATATTTGCTTTCATAATTATCCTTTATGCTCCTTATACACATTTATATATATAGTTAATTTAAATGATATGTTAATAATACTATAACAATTGGACATTTAATAGGTATTTAATTAAAATCTACTATATAAGAATCAGAAGGGTATGGTAAAGAATTGAGATATAATAATAATTATATAATGTTGAGGAGATCTAAAACTTTGTCAAGAAGTACATAGGAGGGACCTTATATATAGAGGGTAAGTTAGAAATTGGGTCAAAAAGTATCTAAGTTCATGGTTGTCTTAAAAAGAACAATACCAAGACTTGAACCCTAAGTGTAAGTAAGTTAGAAATCTTACTTATACTTGACAAATATTAACTTGAGTATTGTACGTGTTTTGTTAAGTGAAACAAGAGAAGAAGAGCCTCGAATGCAAGGGTAAGCTTTAGAGGAAAATCACTAAGTGGCCTTAGAGTGGATTGCTTGTATTTATAGTAGATTTTATCTACTCTTACTTTTATAACTATAATCATTGTGTTTGATCTTGTATGTGAATGTGCTATGTTGTTTGACGAGCTATTGAAATGATTCCTCATCTTTTAAATTAATGTGCTATTAGTTGACTCACGTTTTGTAAACACAATTTGTGTTGCAGCTAAGCTATTGTTTGTTTTGATGATACTTGGTTTTATACTAACTCCGCTAAAGAATTAGGTGCTAATTTTGCTTCCTAAGATATATACTTCAGAGAACTCAATATCAAAGCTTTAGAATTTAAAAGAAATATAAGTGAGAATAAAAGTTAGATTAGGAATAGAACTTGCTTTGTATTAGTGTGTTAAGGTTGATGCATTCATGGCATGGCACAAAAGTGACCTATGAGCCATGTTTTCTAAGCGTAAAATTGCTAGGCTAAATTTACCTGAAGAGCTGTGTTTTACTCAACAAGCAAATCATTTAGTAAAATTTGGGCTTTTGTGTATATAGATTTGCATTAACTAATAGTCTTAACCACAATGATGGTTACTATTAGGCCAAGTTTGCTAAGTTCCTAGAAATTAGTCTAGATGCTTAGATTGAATTTGACTAGCCAAATTAGTGCTAAGCTGGGTTAGGATATCGGTATTGATGCATGCCACGTGTATGAGTGTGACATTCCATTATTACATATTCATGTTTATGAGTGAACTTGTTTTTGTGTCGTAATATGGACTTACTATTATGTTTGTCATATGTAAATGTTGTACTTTTGTTTTTTCAATCTATTCTCACTCAACTTACAATAACTTATGGGGATAAATTATTTTATCCTCAAGTTGTGAAGCAAAAATTGGGCCAAGTAACTAGTGGGGGTTACTTATAGGGGGCATTAAAAGAGCTAATGACCTTTTGAGAAGAGTATTTCAAGATAAAGTGCAATATTACTAGAAATATGTACTAGAAGGGAAAATAAATGTACTAGTCTGTATTATGATCTTTTGAATATGTAATAGTCGTACATATTTGTAGTTTAAAACTCTAAGGTTGAACTTTGATGGAGGTACATGTAATAAACATTGGAAAGTTCAAGTTATATGTAAAATTAACCAGGTGTACATGAGTGATGTAGCATGCTTTGTTAATTCAGGATATGACATCCTTTAAGTGGTATTAGAGCATAGGTTAGGGAATATAAGCTTCTAGACGGGCGTAAGGTATGTAGGGTAGCTAAGTGATAAGGTGTTATGATTATTTGAGATGGTTATAATACTTATTGTTTTGTTTTGTATGATGTTTGTGTGGAAAATGATATAAAGAGGATGTAGATAACCACTAGCAAATCGTGTACCCTAGGAGCAAAGGGTGGAACCATAGCTATATCTATAACTTGACTTGATCTTGCCTTAAATAGCAATGGACTTAATGTAATAGTTTATCATAGCTTTGGTTGGAGTTAAAGGAGGATATAAGTTAGCTCATGTGTTATAAATAATTAAGCCATCTGACTATAAGGTTACCAATCCTTTAGTTGCTGAAGAATGTAGTGCGAATCATGACCAAGAACAGACAGTACCGGTCTCTAGATGGGTCTAAGCTTGCATAATGCTTGAAAAGGGTTAATGGCGAAAGGTATGAAAGGGTGCAAAAATGACGAATGAAATAGTAAGCAAAAACCCATGAACAGCTCCAGAGGATATGACATACCAATGGAACTTTCAAGGACTTATGGCATAATTTGATATGATGCACAAATTGGTCTAATGAGGTTACTCACCACTTAACCTTGCTTAAGGGAAATGATAAGAGTAATGCCGAGAGTAAACAAACAATGTTTATATAAAAAAGAAAGTACTCAAGTATATTTAAGGTAATTTGATAAATTACAACTATAAGTACAAGGGTATTTATACCCGCAAGTTAAGGCAACTTACCTAAAAGGAAAAAGACAAAAAGGACATTTCCTAAAGAAGTAATGTACATAATACAAAAGAGCAAAAATTAATATATAAGAAAAACAATCATTGGTGCTATAGATTTTACATATGATACTGTACACATGGTGATGTTGCATTAGCAAGGTTGTTAGGAGATGTAGACAAAAAGTACAAAGAGATGGGCTTGTCCGGATAGGAATGGCTTAATCAATTCAAACTCTATGTCTCGACTTCTCGGTAAGCAAGATCCCGAGTAATTGGTTGGCTTGACTCTAGAGAGTAATCATCAACTCGGCATACTATAGAAAAATGGGTGGTCATACGGTAAGGCATTAAAGGTAACTCGGCAAGGAAATACTTGACCTTCGTTAGGAAATACTCGACTTTGGTTGGGGTTGGTTGGAATAGAAGGATTCATCGTGCTAACCCCTCTAATCCTTGGGCTTGGTTACGAGTTAAAGGTCTAGTAACTTGATTCCCATAATTCCCTTCAGGTTGTTTTGGATTTGGGATCGAATCCAAATGTTGTTCGCTCAATTCTCCATCAGGGTGATGTGGACTGAGTTTGGCAATGTTAAAGGCATCAAAAACCCCATAGTCCTCAGGCAATTCTAACTTATAGGCATTGTCACTGATTTTTCTAGAGGATTCTGAAAGGTCCTTCTACTCTTGTACATAATTTGTTCTTCCTCTTGTTCGGAAACCATTTCTTACTGAGGTACAGCTATGCCAAGTCTCTCAGCTAAAATTGTTTAGCCGACCTACCCTTAGTCATTTTTCACATTCTTTTAGTAGCTTAGTCATTATGCTGAGTGACCTTATCAGAAATGTGCTGAAGAGTTTGTGCTTAGCCTAAGGCATCAGGGTCCTCTTACGCAAATGCTAGTATAGGAATGTAGTCGAGGGGCAACTCGAGATTGAATCCATAGACCACCTCGAAGGGAGTCTACTTAGTGGTGTTATGTACGGTTCGGTTATAGGCGAACTTAACCACTGGCAAGTAGATGTCCCAATTAGCTAAGTTCTTGCCTATTACTGCTCCGAGCAATGACCCTAAAGTACAATTAACCACCTCTATTTAGCTGTCAGTTTAGGGGTGACATGAGGTACTGAATAGTAATTGGTTCCTAATCGACACTACAGGGTTATCTAGAAATGACTTTGTAGACACTTAATTTTTGCACCCTCCCCTCCCCCCCTTTTATTTTTCAAATTAGGTTATAGGGTCCTAAATTAGAAAAAGTTAAAAAAATAGAAAATTAAATAAAGCCCCAAAAAATGAAGAAATTTAGAAAAAAATAGGAATTCTAGAAAAATATAAAAAGATAGGAAAATAGGAAAAAAGTAAAAAAATAATAATAATAATAAATTTAGAATAAATACAAAAAAAAAAAGAAAAAAAAGAAAGAAAATTGAAAAGTCACAAAATAAAATAGGGTATTTAGAAAATAATAAATTTTTAGGTTGTTTAAATAGAATATAATTTTAATTTTAATTTCAATTTCAATTTCAATAGTTTTGAATAAAAGGCTGTTGGGTGTAGACTTAGATTTGAATATAACTCAAGCTAACTTGGTCCATATGTGCAATTAATTACATATATGAATAAGGAAAAACCAATAGCTTAGTTGAATAAGCATTTGGACTTGATTTGCATATAACTTGGAGATCCTGGGTTTAATCCATGGAAGGTGCAAAATGCATCTTTTTTTTTCTTTTCTCACTTTATCACTTTGTCATCGCCACATCACGAGTCACGTCGTCGCTACGTCATTTGCCAACTCACTTCTAAGTATGGTAGACATGCTCTAATACACTCCGACACACTCCGGCACATTCATATACGCGCAACTATAAATTTAGCACCATATATTGTCCAGGTTCGTCAAATCCAAAAATGAAAGAAAATCATATTGCATTTAATTTTTTCCATTCTTAACATGACCATGACACTTATAAATAGGGGTCTACTTTTCATTTTCAAAACACAACAAAAATTTTGAAACACTTTAGAAAAGCAAAAATCGAAGTTTCCTCTCTCTAGCACGGTTTTTCTCTCTCTAGGATAGCATTCCCTACGGCATTTGTTGACGAAAACCACCACCATCGAAGTAAGCCAATCTAAGCCGATCCAAGCTAAAGTGAGCCAACTCAAGCCAAAGTGAGTTGACTGAGCTAATCCAAGCCGAAGTGAGCCAACTCCAAGCTGACCTTTTTTTTTTTGTTCTTTCATTTGTTTATTTGTAAATATTATAAATGAGAAAAAAAAAGAAAAAAAAGAATGAAAAAAAGAAAGAGAAGAAAAAACAAAAAGAAAAAAAGAAGAAGAAAGAAAGTAGTCTATTTATTTATTTTAATAGATATAGATAGAATAAGTATAAAATAAATAAGATAATATAATAAAAATAAAAATAAATAAATAGGTTAGTTAACAAAAATCGTTTTCATACTTAGAAAAATTGAGTTTTCTAAAAATAAATGAAAATAAATCAATCATTTTTCAAATTAGAATCGTTTAGAATTTCCAAAAATAAAATCCAACTTAGGACCTCTTATAATCTTTTCTCAAATTAACTCAAAATGGGTAAAAACATAAAACTGACAATTTTTTCGAAGATTAAAATCAAACCACCCACTAAATTTTTTTATAAATGAACTACGGAAGTCTAATCCCGAATAGCGGATATGTAGGCACCAGTACGCAAGTACAGGGCGACTTAAAATATAGAAAGTTTTATTTTTCCCATTTTTAGGTCTTTATGTAAATTAATCAATTTAGTCGCATGCATCATAATTAGATGTTTTTTAGAAATTAAAAAGGGTATATTTGAAAAGCGAAGTTAAATTCGGAAAGTTAAAAGTGATACTCGTTTAGGGTTTAATAAATTAGCTCTTGAATCCAGATCTCTAGTTTTTAAAAAGTCGTATTTATAATTTGGTTTTTTAATCGATAGACCGGTAGCTAAGTTATAACTAATCCACCCAATTGGTTATAACTTACCCCCTTTTCTCGACTTTAGTCGGGTGGCGACTCCAAATCTTTTTAAGTTGGAAAAAATGATCTTCTTTAAACCCTAGTCGAGGGTCAATATTAAACGAGTAAGGTTTAGTATTGATCGGTTTAGAGAAGACCTAATTTTATAAAAAGAACTGGAAGGGTGAAAAACCACAAACTCAAGAACTTCAGGTCTCTATTGAAAACTACACTTCTTAGCACGCCGTATATCCGCATAATCTCCTGTAAGAAAAGATAAGTAATAGTCGAAGCATTGTTAGTTTTAGTGCAGTGCATGAAGTGTGTTATCTTACTGAACCATTCCACGACGATCATTACAAAATCTTTGCCTCGAGCAGTTCACGGCAGTTCGAAAACAAAGCCCATGCTCAATTCAATCCACAACTTCATTGAAATAGGTAGGGGCATTGTTTTCCCTTTCTCGGCTTAGCTTATGGCCTTTTCGCATATGGTACAGCTTTCGAAAACTTGGTGCACATATCACTGCATTTTTAGCCAAAAGAATCGGCCATTCAATAGTTTACAAGTCCTCCTCTCCCTAAAGTGTCCGAAGAGTCCTCTACTATAAGCTTCCCTAATAAATAATTCTTATAGAGAACAATTCGGTACACACAGTTTCTCCCCTCGAAACAAGTAGCCATCCTCTACATAATACTTGTCCATTATCCTCTCAACTACCCATTGCAAAATTATTGATCCAAACCCAAACAGTCTGGTCTGCAGTTCTGATAAAAGCGCATGTCTCCTCGAAAGAGCATTAACAACTACGTTGCTCTTTCCCTAGTTGTATTTAGTTACAAAATTGAATCCCTTAAGAAGGAATTCAACTAATCTCGCCTGTTGCTTCGACAACTTGGTCTAGCTTTGGAGGTACCTCAGCAATTCATGATTAGCATATATGACAAATTCTTTCGGTAGTAAATAATGTTGCCATACTTACATCGCTTGGATCAGTGCCAAAAGTTCCTTATCATACACAAAGTAGTTCAGCTGCAGTCCTTGGAGTTTCTCACTATGGAAGGTAATTGGTCGAGTTCCTACATCAAGATAGTACCTATTCCAATGGTTGATATGTCGTATTCTAGCTCAAAAATTTTGTCTAAGTCAGGCAATACTAATATTAAGGTAGAGGTCAACCTTTCTTTTATGTTAGCAAAAGTCCTCTCCTCCCTTTCTTCCCATCGGAATCAATGTTTTTCTTCATTAGTTTAGTAAGCGATGTAACGAAGGTGCTAAAATTCCTAATGAATCTTTTATAAAACAAAACTAGTCCATGGAAACTTCTTATGTTGGCATAAGTAGTAGGAGTCGGCTAATCAACAATTCC
This sequence comes from Lumnitzera littorea, assembly GCA_024138015.1. Taxonomy (NCBI): domain Eukaryota; kingdom Viridiplantae; phylum Streptophyta; class Magnoliopsida; order Myrtales; family Combretaceae; genus Lumnitzera; species Lumnitzera littorea. Next base: position 61,079,806 of record JAMXBB010000002.1, read on the forward strand.
TTGAATCTTCTCATCATTGACTTGTAAGCCTCCTCTACTAACTATATAGCCCAAGAATACCACTTCCTCTTAGCAAAAGCAATATTTCTTTAGATTGCCGAATAGTTTCTCGGCACGGAGGATATCCATGACTACTTTGAGATGTTCACAGCAGCTCAGCATGTCGATACTGTAGATTAGGATGTCATCAAAGTACACCATGAGACACTTCCCGATGAGATGTCTCAGTGCATGGTTCATTAATCTTATGAAAGTACTCGGGGCATTCGACAAGTCGAAGGGCATGACCATCCACTTGTAAAGTCTATGTCAAGTCTTGAACGTAGTCTTTCATTTATCACCTAGCCTCCTGCGGATTTGATGGTAGTCAGATTTAAGATCAATCTTGTTGAAAATCTTGGCTCCACTTAGTATATCCAACATGTCTTCTAGCCTTAGGATTGGATACCTATATTTAATAGTGATTTTGTTCACAATTCAGCTATCTACACACATTTGCTAGGTTCCATCCTTCTTTAGCACTAGAAGTATAGGTACAGCACAAGGGCTAAGACTCTCTCTTCCATAGCCTCTCTCCAGCAATTCATTGACTTGTTATTAAAGTGCAGAAGCCTACTCGAGATTTATCTGATAAACTAACTTATTCGGTAATGCAGTATCGGGTACTAAGTCAGTTAAGTGCTCTATTCCTCGAGTTAGGGGCAACCCCTCAAGTAACTATTCTGGGAACAGGTTAGCATATTCATCTAACAACTCCTTGATTTCCTGGGGAAGCTCACCTCAGTCCTTCATTTCTAATAGTTGCCTAACTAACAATAGGATCAACTCATCAGCATTGATGGCCTCTCGAAGCTCGACTCTACTCATCACTAGAGCCTTCTTCAATTTGCGAGTAAGTTTCATTTGCAACTTGTTAACTTCTCTCAGCGGCATCGAATTTGACGTGATCTTTCGATCATCCTTCTCGAACATATACGTGTTCTTGTAGCCGTCATGTATAACTCTCCTATCAAACAATTGCAACCTACTCATCAATACGTGGGAAGCGTACATAGGTAGTATGTCATAAAGGATCTGATCAAAGTAATTCCCTATAGTGATCAGTAGTAGTATTTGTTGAGTGACATGTAATGCTACTTTCTCACTCAACCAATGCAACCTGTATGGCCTGGGATGTGCAACAGTCGGTAACTTCAATTTGGAAACAAGATTGGCTAATTCCACATTGGTGTAACTTCCACTATCCACAATGAGAGCACACAACTGATCATTCACCTTGTAGGTGGTATGAAACAAATTCTCTTTTTGCTCCTCCTCTCGTAAGGGTTTTACACTCATCGTGTGTTGGACAACCATGAGTAACTGGTCTAAGTCCTCGGGAAACACATCCTCCTCGATCGGTTCTTTCTCGGCATTTTCTTTCTTGGTTAGAACCTCTTCCTCCTTGTGCTCCTCATTTATACTCTCTACTTCTAACTTCGGGATGTCTCTTTTAATGACCATCGTTCGTCAGTTTAGGCACTAATTAGCCATATGTCCGAACCCTTAGCACTTAAGCCACTTGATTTGGCTCGTCTTCCTACTAGACCCTTACCCCTTCTCATAAGTTCGAGTTAGCACTTCACCATCAGATCAACCTTTCTACTTAGCTCTAACATCAACCCTTCTGCTTGGCTTAGTACTTGATTGAGCTTGGTGACTTGCTTGACCCAGTTAACTAGTCAAGATTTTTGTCTTTACTCGGCTCCTTCTTTGCCTCTTTACTCGTTGGGCAATCCTAACAGCTTCATCCATTGTGTCTAGTTGTTGGAGCTCCATAATGTCTTAGATGTCTCCTCTCAATCTAGTAATAAATCTTGAAACTATTTAGGCTAGTGGTTCCTCCACTTCAAATCATATCATAAGCATTTGGAATTCTTGAATATACTCATCAGTAATTCAACCTCCTTGTCCTCAACTCCTGAAGTCGAGTGAAAGTATCTTAGAGGTATGTTTCCAGCATGAATCTATTTCTAAGCATTCTCTTCATCTCAAGCTAAGTATTAATCTCTTAGTACCCCTCTCGTCTTCTTATATCTTGAAAATTCTTCCACCACATGACGGCATATTCGGAGAATTCAATAGCAGCAGTCCTTACTTTCTCATAATCCTCATATTGATAATCAAACACATCTTCTCTTCCCAATCCAGATACTCATCAGCATTCCTAGATCCATTAAAACTCAGAATCCGAAGCTTCACATGGTAGGATGCTCTATGGACTCATATACACTCCTCTTCAAAATACTCTTCTTCCTCCCCATTAAGCTCTTTTAGGTCTATCCTCCGCCAACTCCTCCACCTTGAAGTGGTTGAATTGGGTTCTAACCTCTAACAGGTTGAGCAGCTTATAGAGTATTATGTACAGCCTCGATGGGTTGGGAAGACAACATATGAACAACTTGAGTTAGATTTACTAAGAGGTTAGCTACCTCATCAAGTCTCTCGTTAGTACTTTTGGGAGTTCGCTGAGATTATTGTCCATGGTAGACAACTCTACTATCATCACTAGTACTAACATTCATACTTAGGTCTCTCATTTTTCCTCACAGATTCAAAACTCAAACAACACTTTAGGAAGGTAATAGTTAACGACACAACAGACAATTTAATACAGTAACGTGCTATGTTTCATACACACAAAACAAAGTATAACAGAACATTAAAAAGAACCACTACAATTCACACAGAACCTCCGCTCTGATACCAAGATGGTGCAAACAGTGACTAAGAATAGATAAGGCTGATCGTTGAATGAGTCCAAGCTTACAGAAAGCTTAGAAAGGGTTAATGGAGAAAGGTACAAAAGAGGGCAAAAATGACAAATGAAATAGTAAGCAAAAACCAATGAACAGCCCTAGAGAATATGACGCACCAATAGAACTTCCGGGGGCTTATGACATAATTCCATATAATGTACGACTTGGTCTAATGAGGTTACTCACTACCTAACCTTACTTAAGAGAAAAGATAAGAGTGATGCCAAAAGTAAACAAATAATGCTTACGCAAGGAAGAAAGTACCCAAGTGTATTGAAAGTAATTTGATGAATTACAACTACAAGTACAAGGGTATTTATACCCGTAAGTGAGGACAACTTGCTCAAAAGGAAAAAGACAAAAAGGACATTTCCTAAAGAAGCAATGTACACGATACGAAAGGGTAAAAATTAATATGCAAAGAAAACAATCATTGGTGCTACAGATTCTACATATGATACTGTACATATGGTGATGCTGCATTGGCAAGGTTGTTAAGAGATGCAAACAAAAAGTACGGACAAATGGGCTTGTTTGAGTAGGGATATCTTAGCCATTCCGGACTCTCTCTCTTGGCTTCTCGACAAGAAAGATGCCGAGTAATTGGTCAGCTTAGCACTAGAGAGTAATCATTAACTTGACATACCACAAAAAAATGGGCAATCATATGGTATGGCATTAAAGGTACTCGACAAAGATGTACTCAGCCTTGGTAGCGGTTAGTTAGAATAGAAAGATTCATCATGCCAGGCTTTCTAGTCCTCGGGTTCGGCTGCTAGTTAGAGGTCTAGTTGCTTAATTCCCATCACAATGAGTTTGGAAATGCTTTTCTAGAACATTATTTTCTTAAATATATATGGGAACATATGTGTAAGGAATATTACAAGTTGAAACAGGATGGTAAGTTTGTTGGAGAACATGAAAGAGAGTTCAATAGATTACTAAAGTTTGCCCTAGAAGCTATTTAAAACAATAAGTTAGCTAAGGTTTAGAGATTTAAGACTAGGCTTGATTTATCTTTTCAAGCAAAGTTGAAGAGAGCTAAAATTATAAGATATGAAGTTTTGGTGAATGAAGCTCAGTTGATTAAGTAAACCCCTACTCTATGAGAGGAAGTTGAGGGGATAGAGAGTAAGAGGAGGAAGTTTGTAGGAAGTTCCAATGGTAGTAATAGAGTAGCAAAAGGGAAACAAGGAAAGCAACCTTTGAATAAGAATTAAAGAAGAGGTGAAACTATGCTGCCATGTCAGAAGTGTAATGTTAGACATCGAGTTGTGGATTGTTCAGAGCTATAAGGGAAGTGTTTTAGGTATAGAGAAGTAGGACATTTGGCTAAGAATTTTCAAAATCTTAACCCTAAAGGTGTGTATTATACCAAATGTCATAAGACAGATCATAACCCAAACCAATGTATTAAGCAATAGGTTAAAGAAAATTAAGCTCAGTTAATAGGCAAGAACCTACTAATCGAAACAACAATCGACTAGGAAGGATAGTTGCAAGGCTTAAGGTTAAAGGAAGAGTATATGCACTTCAATAGGAAGCGGATGGAGATGGACATGTTGCAGCAGGTGAGTATTATTTAGAATTCTCTAATTAAGATATGTTATAAAGTTAACTAATATTTACTTCTTTATATTATATATGTAAATGAAGTAATATAGTCATAAATAATTGTTTTAGGACTAGTACATATATGGAATAGTGATGCCTATACTTTAATTGATACTGGAGCTACTTATTCTTGTGCATCAAAAGTAATGTTGAAAGAAATGACCTTCCAATAGAAACCTTAGAGTATGAGCTGGTAGTCACAACTCCTTCAGGAGGAGAGCAAGTTGTGCTATGGAAGCTAAAAGATGGAAATCTGTATATCAAGGATTGTGAGATGCCTATTGATTTAACTATATTAGACATGAAAGGTTCTAATGTGATCTTAGAAATGGATTGGTTAACTAAGTATTGAGTAAATGTGGACTACTAAAGAAAAACTATAATTATAGTTGTCAAAATTGCAATTCTATTCATGCGATTTTACGAGTTTAAGATTTTATAAGGCTCTTTTGAGTTAATTTATGTATAAACTCATTTTTTTCTAGAAATTTATGTTTTTAACCAAGTTTGCAAATGAACTTGATAGAAACTTATGATTTTGATTAAGTTTATTGATTCTACATGTTTGAGTTGAATGGGCTAAAAAAAAAAAAAGAAAAATTAGCTAAGCTTTCATAAGCCAACAACTATTAGGGCATTACCTCATCTTTCTTATTTTATTTTAATTTTTTTCCTCTTTCTCTCTCTCTTACTCTATCACAACCTGAAGGGGGGTCGAGTCGTGGCAGTACTACCATGTAATACATAAAGATCTAATATCAAGTACCATCTTTGATCAAGGGCCTTCAATGTATTATACAAGGCATTTCACAACTACAACCTTCTCTTACTAACTATCATTAAGTAATAGTAAAGCACATAAATTAAAGTTATATCATCCAATTAATACTAACATATCATGGATAAGAGGGGATATAAGGTTCCCCCAAAATCAATCATACAATATCAAGATAAATTATCATAAGTAGTTTAGGCTACTCAATAAGCTAAAAATACTTAATAATGGAGAATAAAGAGAGTTCAATTATAAACAAAAGGTTTGCTCGCACTCTCAACTTCTTCAGATCCCATAACCTAAAGCTGGTACAACTGACGTTAGGCATCTCACGGCCTAACTCCAGCCATAGATCCTACTGTAATAATAATCTATAGGGGGTAAGCTCAACTACTTAATGAGTAACCTTCCTACTTTACTAGAAAACAATATCAAATAAGTCATTAAACAAGCGTATGAATGCATGGTCAAGCATATGTAATGCAACAATATATACAATGTGTTGGTAATTGTACACAACACAATTTTAATGCCTACCGTTACTCGGGTTAGGAAGTATTTTATCACATTAGGATCTAAGTATCCACATCCAATTCAAAGTCTCTTGTCATTAATATCACCTTCAGCAAATAGACATGGTATGGTCTCAAGTAGAAGGCGGCACTCCCCAGAACTTAGTAGTTCTCAATGGTCGAGGTAGGAACTTGTTGCACGAAATACATTGTACGATAACAATTTCAGTATACAAAATGCAATATGGATCCAACTAGGCATGATCCCTCATTCTTCTATGTGATGTCGATGCCCTTGATATCAAATTATAAGATGTGATGCATTTTCAGTTTAATTAAGGGTTGAGTATTTATTATTTTCGATTCATGGGTAACCAATCAATTATATATAGATACTCCAAGATCTTAAGTTCTAATATAGCAAGCATATAAATTTATATCAACTTAAGATATTTTGCAAGCAAGATCAATCATATCATGCACATACAATTTCCCATTTGCCCCAATATGCAACAATTTTAGCTATTGGATATAATTAAGTATTTCGTTAACTATAAGCACAAAGCAAAGTAGGGGGCAGTATACTTACATAGCTACAGTACTCAACAGTCTTAATAGTCCTCCACTATGTCCAAGTCAATATCATTGTCACCTGAAGAAGATAATTAAGTTCTATGAGTATTCTATTTACATTAGTTAACTAGGCTTACTGTTCACTAACCCTAAGTTAGTTGTTTTCATAATTCGAACATATCTTCCTCATTTTAACTCCGTTTTCGATGATCATATTAGTCGTTTTCATTGTTTTCAATTGTTCTTTCATTTAGCAAAGTTTTTTTTATCGAGTTTTTAGGTCAAAAAATTTTTAGTTTGGGTCCTATAAGGTCATAGGCCCAAGTGGGAAGTTGGGTTACTTTAGGATTTGGGCTTAGTTTTGGGCCTTAGGCTTCGTTTTTGACTTTGAGCTTATACTTAATAATTTAGGCCTTCTTTTAAGTATTTTAAATGGGCTTTTCCTACCTAACACTTTAAAATTTTAAAGTAGGCCCTAGTGATACTCTTATGGGTCTAAATGGATCTTTTTAGTAAGTTTAGGGCTTTAAATCACTAAGGGGCCTATGGTGGGTATCTTGGATGGGCCTTTAGGTCTTGTAGGCCTTTTAATTAAATCATTCTAAGCCTTCTAACCTAAGGTTCAAACCTGGTCACTTAGCTATATAGGCTCTAAAGTTGGTTCTTTCGTGCTTTATGTGTCTAAATCACTATTTAAGACCCTAGGCTCAAGCCCACTTGCTTTTTTGGGCTAAAGCCTAACATTAGACTTAAGTTTGGCCCACTTTTAATATATTTATAGACGTAGACATTAAGGTCTTAGGGGTTATTAACAGCATTCTTAAGCCTATAATCACTAACTAAGCTAGTTTAAGGCTTTAACTGTACTTTAGCCTACTTAACTTGATTAATTAAGTCCTAAACCATACTTAATACTAAATAAACATGTCATAAAGCCAATAAACAATAATTCCTAGATCTGATGGGTTCATGAATGTTGTAGCCATGAAGTGCTCTTAGGGTCAAATCTTCCATTTTCATGGAACACTTCATATTTATGGTGTTTCTACTAATCTAAAATTATAATCACTACATAAAACTGTGTGGAAATGCTATGAAGGAACATATAAGGGGTGGTATGCATGGGAAATGGGGATTCTATCAACCTACTTGATGATTTGTTACTAAAACTAACACTACACTATACTACTTAATCTATTTGTGTTATATCTTCTACCAAAAGTTGTTTTTCTTTTACTAACCTTTGTTTACCCTTCTTGAAACACCTTAGAACTCTTAGGGATTTGTTGTAAAGTAAGATTCAACAAAGAAAAACATTAGTTTCTAATATTATTCTACAAGAAAACTAAGGAAAACCCAGCTTAAGTACTTACCGGAGCAAAGAATGGAAGGTCCTCTTTGACATGAGCGTGCCATGAGCTTGTATGGGGGTATGGGTATGTATATGTGTCGAAGGACTAGGGGAGGGTGTATGTGAGGTGTGGTGGTGAGTGATTTGGAGCGGTGGTGGTGGTGGTGTAGGGTCCGACGGTATAGTGTGTATGTGTAGCTAAGAGGATGGATTAGAGAGGGATTTAGGGAAATTAAAGATAAGGCTTGAAATGGGGACCATATACTATTATGTTTTTTGCCAAATTGAGTAAGATCTTGTCCCTTTAGGGTACAAGATATTTTAAAGTGATTAAAGGTTTGTCTTTTGGTCCTTAATCATGTTTAACTTGTTGCTAATTAATATTTAATAGGGTTGGTTATGGATTAGGGTAATTGATGAGAATTAAGTATGATAAGGATAATTAAGTGCACTTAGGATTCGTTTAGGGTTTCGTTGAACTTTGATACAATAATTTAGCTAATCTAAATGCCTTATGCGTGTATGTAGAGTTTCCTTAGGGTTTGGTGTTTATTTATAGCAATTTGATCTGTGTATAAGCTTGAAAGTTAAGGTTTCAGTCATTTAGTGCAATTGATTACTTGTATTGATCGATTCAACCTTACTATTTGTGTTTATTTGTGGTATTAAGGTATTTGATTACTTAATTAGGGTTAGATGATCATTTAAGGGTTTTGCTGTTGTTCTAGATTTTTTCAAGTATTAAGGTTCTTGCTCGTTTAGTTAGGTTTTTAGAGTTTACTTCAATTAGGGTTTTTGGGTTGAACACTTAAGGTTTTCTTCCTATACCTAGGCCTTATTATTATGTTTAGGTGGTTCTAAGGACTATCCAAGGACTCCTTCAATCGATTCCACTTTTAGGTTATCGAAATTTCGTAGGGCTTACATACTCCCTTATTTTATATCTATAGCCTTCATCCATATTTTAGCAAATATTTGCTATTTTAGCTCCAATAGCAAATATTACAAGGAAAACTATATATTTCACTTTATATTATCAATAATTTAAAATGAATTGAAATATTTGACTCTCTTTAATTCATTGCTTTTTAAAAAAAAAAAAAGAAAAAATTTAGTTTCAACTTTAGTTATCCTCCTTTCGTATATGTTAAATTATATATTATTAGGATTTTTTTCTCGAAAAAGAACTTAATTCCTATATTTCGTTATTTTCATCATATATTTCAATTTTTGAATAATTATTATAAACATATTCACACTTTTTTAAAGTTATTTTATATAAGTTGTAGAAATTTACGTTTTTGAGTTTCAATTTTACGTTCTGATTCTACTAATTTTCTACTGATTCTAAGTAGAATCACGAGTTTGACAACCCTAACAGTAATGTACCAATGACCTAATGGAGAAGAATTTTATTTTAAGAGAAGAATTTTATTTTAAAGGAAGTTCAAGTAAGATAGTTCCCTGTATAATTTCAACAAGCAAGGCATAGAAGTTGTTATATAACGATAGTGAAGGGGTTTTAGCCTCAATAGTAGATTCCTAAGCTAAGGAAATTAAATTAGAAGATATCCCTATAGTACGTGAGTACCCTAAAGTTTTTCTTAAAAATTTGCTTAGTTTGCCACCTAATAGGGAAATAAAGTTTACCATAGATCTTGTACTATATACCACACCTATTTTAAAAACCCCATATCATATGGTACTAGCTAAGTTGATAGAATTCAAGTAAATACAGGGAGCGCTTATACTTTCTGTTAAGAAGAAGGATGGAAGTTTGAGATTGTGCATAGATTATCAAGAATTGAATAAAGTGATAATTAAAAACAAGTATCTACTTCCTCGAATTGATGATCCATTTGATTAGTTGAAGGGAGCCATGATGTTTTCAAAGATTAATTTACAATCTAGATATCATCAATTGAAAGTTAAGAAGGAAGATATACCTAAAACAGCTTTTAGAATAAGATATGGCCACTACGAATTTTTAATGATGCCTTTTGGTTTGATGAATGCTCTAGCTACTTTTATAGATATGATGAACTGGATGTTAAGAAGATACTTAGATGAATCTGTAGTTATATTTATAGATGATATCTTGGTGTATTTAGGTGATAAGAGAAGCATGCTGAACATATTAGAATCATGTTCTAGACCCTCAAGGACAATCAATTGTATGCAAAACTAAAGAAGTGTAAGTTTTGGTTAGAGTAAGTAGGATTTCTAGGTCACATAGTATTAAGGGTTGGAATATCCATTAACCTTACAAAGGTAAAAGCCATGATGGAATGGTTAAGACCAACTATAGTAACTAAAGTTAGAGGTTTCTTGGGAATGATTGGTTATAATTGAAGATTCATAAAAGATTTTTGTAAGATTGCAATGCCATTAACCTAGCTAACATAGAAAGGTATTAAGTTTAAGTGGAGTAACCAATGTGAAAAATGTTTCTAAGAGCTTCAGAGAAGATTAGTTATTACACTAGTGTTAAGTCTACCTAATAGTGTAGAAGAATATGAAATTTACTATGATGCCTTCAGGAATGAGTTAAGATGCATGTTGATGCAAAAATGACAAAGTAATTGCCTATGCTTTAAGACAGCTCAAGTTAGAAGAGTAGAAATACCCAACTCATTATTTGGAATTAGTAGCTGTAATATTTGCTTTAAATTTCTAGAGACACCATTTATATGGTGAGAGGTGTGAAGTATATATGAATCACAAGAGCCTTAAATATATTTTCACGTAAAAAGAGTTAAACTTAAGGCAAAGATATAGGTTAGAATTGTTGAAGGAATATGATTTGTCAATTCATTATCACTTGGGGAAATCGAATGTAGTTACAAATGCTTTAAGTATGAAAAAGTTTGGTAGTGTTGCTACTTTAATTACTAATAAGCAAGAGTTGGTTAATGAAATGGAGAAGTTGAGTTTAGAAATTATAACCAAAGGAAATGAGTATATGTTAGCCAAATAGGAAATATAACCTACGCTTCTAAAGCGCATAAAGGAAGCTTAGAAGAATGATAGGGAGTTGTAGAAGATTCAAGGAAATCTTGAGAAACATCTAGATTTTGAAGAAGACGTCTAGGAAATAATGAGATTTAAAGAAAGAATATTCATTCCAAGAGAGTAAAAAATTTAGAAGATGATTTTAGAAGAAGCTCATAAGGCAACGTATTCTCTTCATCTTAGGAATAATAAGATGTATAAGGACTTAAAACAAAAGTTCTAATGGATGGGAATGAAAGGAGATGCGGTGAGATATATATCAAAATGTGTGACTTGTCAGAAAGTGAAAGCTGAACACCTAGAACCTAGTGGGCTCTCGAACTAGGAAGCAGCATGATATAATATTCGTTCTTGTAGATTGGCTCACTAAATCGTGCACTTTCTTGTAATAAGGCAAATAACAACAATACCACAATTAGCAAAAGTATATGTTAAGGAAATAACTCAATTACACGGATTCGAGTATTTGTAGTCTCCGATTATAACTTTCATTTTGTTGTCTCAATTCTGGTAATCATTACAAATGGAGATGGGGACTAAGTTGGACTTTAGCACAGCATATCATCTATAAAGTGATGTACAATAAAAATGTACTATACAAACCTTGGAAGATATGTTGAGAGCTTGTGTACTAAGATTTGGAGGAAGTTAGGATGATCATTTATTGTTAATAGAATTTGCCTATAATAATAGCTATCACAGTGTTACACCCCGAATAGGAGAAGTTGTAATAGTCTCGTCATGTAAACTAATTTAAGATAGAAGTTGACCTCACAGTTGCTACCGTAAATATAGTTCATATAAGGCATACATGACTTGACCAGTTTGAAACATTTATTTTGATACCTATGAATGATCAAACTTGTAGTATAACTTTATACTTATTTTATATAACCCGTTGTCTCATAACTCAACAGTACTTACATAAACATTTCACATCTAAAGTTATAATTTACTATCAAAAGCCATAAGTCTTAAAATCTATTTATAATAAGAAAAGAAACTAGTAAGCATCCTAAGGAATTCCAATTTAGTTTCCTCAAAACTTAAAAGAAAAATCAAAAGCCCAAATTCAGTGGATTGTTCCTTTCCTCACTTTCCCAACCAATAGTGTACTAACTTGGAGGTGATGGTATTTGAACATCCCAACCTTCACTTGTCACTAGCTCAAGAAATGAGATGGAGTTAGAAGAGTACTGTACAATCACAAATAAGGTTTTTAATTATAATGAAATGCAATGCAATCAATCACTTAAAACATTGCACAATGCCATACGGTCCATTATGAGGTTAAAGAAATTACATCAGCTTCAACTTGGATTGAGGAGTTTTATCGCAACTCAAATTAAACCAAACCTAAGCTTGTGCAATGAAAAACACCCTCTTCCCGGGACCACCTTCAAACCATAGCCCCTACCTTTATCATGACCTCCTTACCTGTCACTTAATTTGACTAAGGATGGAGAAATGACCATTTTAGGTATCCTCATCAAAAAGAGTCAGTATTTAGCCTAATACTCTTAATTGTTCACTTAACGATTGCTATATATGTTCGGTTTCGTTAGTAGGAAAATCACTATTAATTTCATTTAGGGGTAACCAAACAAATTCATACAATACAAAAATGATTCAATCGTGCTAAACAGCACGCCAAGTAGTTCAACTCCTATCACAATAGAATATCAATCGCACACATGGCATGTACACAAACAACTAATTATAATCACAAACATAAGTACCTTTAAGTTTGTAGATACTTTAATACAATGTCTCAACCAATAGTAAAACTATGATCCCAACTTACTTGTTTAAACGCTCAATATAAAAAACTCTTGTCTCCAATGCTTTGATCACAAGGAGACCATATATATATATATATATATATAATCCAAATTTAGTTTTCATAAGAGTTACGAAAATATTAAGGTTCCATCTAAAAGTATTCCGTTAAATTGTTATATATATAAATATATATATCTAAAGTATATTATTGTTTTCCTTATATAATAAAATATAGTTTTATAATATAAGTTAAGTTAAGTTATTAAATATTAATAATATACGTAGTTAAACTATTACATATAATATACGTTTCGATCGTATCGAAACGTACTTTTAATTAATTAAATCACGTTTTAATTACAGTAAGGTTATCGTAATACATATATTCTCATAAATATAGGTTATATTATTTAGGGTTGTCAGATTTTTGTAAAAGTAATGTCATTGGGTTTGTACATATCTACCGATACGTATTATAGGTCTATTTTGAGAGCTGACTTTTAGACGGTATTTCGAGTTTCTAATATACCTATACGTGCTTATAATGAATATTATCATATTATACTTATTTTGTGTACTTAAACTATTTTTTTTTTATATAATTTGCCAATATAGTTCAATAATATGAGTATTCTCTAATCCTAATATATATATAACATACCCCCAATCATAAAACTATAATTAAATATATTAAAATTTCATCTTTTATCAAATCTGATTAGCATATATGTATGTAGTTTTTATTTCATTATTTATCACATTTTAGCCTATTATTACTAAAAAGTTCGTAATTTAAGTTATTTTACTATATAAATTCTTAATAAATAGCTCGGGTCACCAAATAATTCCTCAAAAATTTCTATAAATTCCTAAAAATATGGGGAATTTAGGCATCACTTGGTTTCATGCTATTGGTTTATCGCTTATATACTTGAAATTACTAGTTTACCCCTAAATTGTATTTAATTACCCAAATGTTATTCTTTTTATAGAAACTTATTTTCAATATATCCTAATATCATTATAAATTACCAGAATTCAATATATATAATTTCTATCAATTAATTTCAAAAAAACCCATTTATTTAATATTTTTACCCTAATTCTAGCTATTTTTAAGGCTAAAAATTACATTAAATACTAAAAACACTTAAATTAAAAATATGGCTACAGAGTAATCAAACATATATCATATGTATTCTATACAAAAATTTCAATCTAAAAACTACATCATTTGATATATTTATTTTGAAAGTTAAAATTCGGATGAATAGTGACTTTCTTAAACAGGTATATAAAATATTCTAAATTTTAAAAAAATAAAAGTATCAAATGAAAGCATACCTAAAATAACCTAAATATAATTTTTTCCATAATTTTTTGGGTGGATTTAATATATTTTTTAAATTAAATGGAAAATAAGGTAAAAATTTGACTCGCTTATTCGTCAAAGCTCTCATGGCCGTAAGGTGGTTGAGCATTTTCAAAGCAACTAGGTGTGGGGTGGACTACTAGGTGGTGAAGTGGTGTAATAGCAGATTCAAGTTTGGCTTAGGAACTAACCTAACTCAGTTCCTACTTTATTTTTATGTAATTTTTCTAAATTTTTTTTCTATTTTCCAAAATTTTTTTCTCTCTCTATTCTATGCTCCAACTTACTAAACTATTGCTGTTTTGAGGTGGATTGCTATTTAAAGGAATTGTAATGGCCGTATGAAATTTTCTTTATTTTTTTTCTCCTTTTGTATTCAAGCAAGAGGTGTCTTAATTTTACTAAATTACCTTTTGAGTCATGTTGTCTTAATTTTACTAAATCACCTTTTTCCCTTATGATTTTTGGTTTCACTTAGTAATTTTTCATGTGGAATCCAAAAATGAAACCATATTTTTCAAATTCAAAGTGGAAATCTACATTCCTTAAGAAATCAAACCTACTAATTCTCTATTTTCATTCTATGAAAAGGATTTTGTAAAGTTCAAAAGTTGGATTTTTGGGTATTTTCCAACTTAGCTTGCATGTGTGCTAAATTGCCTAAAATGATAGTTTAATAAGGTATCTTGACTTCCAAGTGCTACAATATAACTGTATTTGAGTTTTGAAGTATTGGGTCAAAGTAATGAAGTGCAGAAACATGGGAGTAAAAGCTAAAGTTCTATGATTTAATGATTTAAGAAATGTTTTGTGCAGGTCAGAATGTGATTTAGAATATTGGGTGAAAGAAAATGTGAAATAGCTTAATGTACAGAATGTAGGTTAAAAATGGATGTAGGGAGTAGGTTGATTTCTAGATATGTATATGTGTTTTAACAATAATCCTTTATGTCCCTTATATACGTTTAGCTATATAGTTAATTTAGATGATATGTTAATAGTACTATGACTATTAGACATATAACAAATATTTTATTAAAATCTTTTATTTGAGAATCAAAAGGGTATGGTACAGAATTGGGATATAATAATAACTATATAATGTTGAGGAGATCAGATACTATGTCAAAAAGTACAGTAGAAGGACCTTATATATTGAGAGTAAGTCAAAAACTAAGTTAGAAAGTATCTTAGATCAAAGTTGTCTTAAAAAGAGCAATATCAAGACCTGGACTCTATGTGTAAATAAGATAGAAATCTTGCTTATACTCAACATATATTGACTAGAGTGTTGTACACATTTTGTTAAGTGAAATGGGGTAAGGAAGAGCCTTGGGTGCAGGGGTAAGGTTATGGGGAAAATCGGTAAGTGGCCTTAGTAAGTTGATTGGTTGTATTCTAGAGTAGATTTTATCTACTCTTAACTTTTCTAACTGTAATGAATGTATTTGATCTTTTATATGAATGTGATATGTTGTTTGATGAGCTGTTAAAATAATTCCTGATCTTCTAAATGTATGTGCTGTTAGTTGACTCATGTTTTATGAACACAATTTGTGTTGCAATTAGGTTATTGTTTGATTTTATGATGCTTGGTTTTATGCTAACTCAGCTAAAGGATTACGTACTAATTTTACTTCTTAAGGTATTCACTTAAGTGAATCGATACCGGAGAATTAGAGCTTAAAAGAAATATAAGTAAAAGTAAAAGCTAGATTAGGAATGGACCTTGCTTGGTATCGATGTATCAAATGGTTAATGCATTCATGGTATCGCACGGCACAAAAGTGACCTATGGGTCGTATTTTCTAAGCTTAAGAGTTGCTAGGCCGAATTTACCTAAAAAGTTGTGTTTTACTCAATAAGAAAATTGTTTAGTAAAATCTAAGTTTTTATGTATATAGATTTGTATTAACCAATAATCTTAACCACAATTGGATTACTACTAGGTTGAGTTTGCTAGGTTCTTGGAAATTGGTTTAAATGCCTAAATTGAAGTCGACCAACCAGATCAATGTTAGGGTGAGTTAAGATATTAGTACCAATACACGCTACATAGATGAGCATGGCATTCCATTACTACATATTCATGTTTGTGAGTATCATGACTTAGACAATACTTTCATAATGGTAAATTACCGTACACTGTACAAAGGTCAATGATTAACCCGCTTGTTAATTATCACCCTTTCATATGATCTACTAGGCTATTTTTACTCCTAGCTATCATCGGTTACATAGACAAATAGTATTGCAACAAAATAGTTACTTTTACTAAAGAATCAGACAAGTTATCAAATTTAAAGTACAGAACATGATGTTCCCAAAATAATAGTAACAGTAACCAAGTAGTTAGAATAGCTACGAAACATCTAAAAACATCATTTAAAGAAATTCATAAAGTCCTAGCCAATACTAAGCAGTTTTCCCTCCCTTGCTCTAAGTATCTCATGATCCCATCCCAACTTGAGATTGACCTCGAGCATCTCGTAACTCGACTTAGCAAAAAGGTAGACTCACAATAAAAGGAATCTAAGGGGATATAAGCTTACACTTAGTGAGTTAATCTCTCCAACATACTTTACAAGCAATACATTAATAATCATAGTAATACATGTAGCAAGTAGTATCCTAAATAATTCATGTAGTGACTTAGAAACTGTATACAACTCAAAATTTCACCCCCTATAGTTAAGGTTAGAGATTATTAACCTATACAAACCAACAACTAGGTTCTAGCACCTAGGTTTTTATCCAAGGTTGTACCTATCTACTTATACACATATACTCATAAATTTATAAATATACTTACTTTATAAAGAACATGACCTTTTCAAAATTCAAAAATTTCCTAGGTCTAGCGATGTGGCAACTCCTATAGTCTATATCACATGCCTCAAGTCTAAGTCACAAGACACGACCCTTAGCCAAACGGTTGGTGTCTCCTAGCACCTAGTAAGCTTATAGGCTAAGACAAGAACTCAATAAAATGGTATAAATGTGTCTAAATTAATCCCTTTAAGAGCCCTTGCTCTTGTAAGCCCCTTCTCACCTTTCGTGTGAGGTGGAAGTCAATATAGTTATAATGCAATGTCGTACCATACATGACTCATCTTAAATTCATAGTCAAATAAATGCTTAAGTCCAGTTGCTTGGGTGATCAAGCATCTTCGTACCATAATGATAATATATAATTTAATCACATAAGTACTCCTTATTCATATATCACCATTAAGTCATGCAATTAACCATGAATCCACACACATGCATTCCCCATACCCCTCATGCAACCAATTAACATGATATTACTTTAGTGCAACTAGCTATAAGAAAAATCAAGCATGAAGTCATTGGGAATCACTTACTTTGCCATAGTTACTAATCGTAATAATTTGGAGGTAGGTTAACCCCGCGATTAGTATCCCCTGAATGAAGTAAATGTAGTGACATAAGAATTTGTTATATTGTAATGTCACCCTAAGATTCTACTAAAGTTATGCTCTTTGATTTAGTCTCAAATTTTTCTTAAGTAAGTTAAATTTTTAATCGCATATAACTTTCTTGTTTTAAATCTAATTTTCATAAAATTATAGTCAATTTCTATTGATTTCATGTGTACTTTCATGTGGTACAGGCAGATTTAAAAGGTAAGGCCTGCAATTTTAGTTAGAGGCCAGAACAATAATGTTCCTATTAAGTAAGTTTTCTTTTAGGCTTGATTTTGTTATCGAGCTTTTCCTACTTAATGAAATCATTAGGGCTTGGGTTTGGGCTTAGAAATTTTATTTGGGCTTAATTACTTTCTTATGATAAGTTTTTCATTTAATGTTTTTGACCTTACTATTATCTTGTGCTTCTTAAATGTTTAAGTGGGTTTTATGGTAAAAAACGAGCCCGGTCTTTGGTGGGCTTAGAAAACTTAAAGTGGGCTTTCTTTGGGCTTTATACTAACTTTGTTTTAGCTTCAACTTGCTAACCAAAAGAGTTTTACACAATTCGAATACAATTTTTGGGTTTGTCTTTTAAGTTTTGAATTTTAAGCACTTAACACTCGTCTTACTAATCTTTGTTGGTTTTTTTACTTTGTTTACTATATCTTTATGGGTGTTTAAGTGGATTAAACATTAATTATAGATTTGGTTTGTTGGATTCATGGGCCCCTAAATCCATTTTTCAAACTTAACTCCTTGTTTCCTTAACTTAAGCGCTAACCTAAGGTGTTATACTACTTATGCCTTAACTTTTACTTATTTTACTCTTTGTAAGTGGATTATTCAAGCATAATGTTGAATGGAAAAACATGGAACATATATGGCTTTAGGCACAAATGCTCATGTTAGGCCTTTATGTGAAGATCTCTTCACTAAAGCTTCTTATATTGATTTTTCTATCACCTAAGGGTATTTTGATACATGAACAACTCAATATGAGTGAAGAAAACATTTTGGATACCCTTATACCCTTCACATCTAGCTCTTAAAGAAGAACTACACTAGCTTTTATTTGTGGTTTCTTTAAGTTACAAGGCTCCACTACAATGTAAAATACATTTATGCTAAATGGAAAACAAGCCTATGCTACTTATTGTCTATCATTTCCAAGGAAACTTCATGAAAGATTATCACTTATCCTAGCCAAAAGTGTTTCTAAAATACAAGATAAATTTACAAAGAAATGAGAAATGAAAACTCTACTCATGGTATTCTAAAGTTACTTAAAGATGGAGTATACTTTACTAAGTTGAAGGATGATGGTTGGTACCCTACTTTAGTCCTCTCTTGCTCCTATTTTTTCCCCCTTCTCTTGGTGATCCTTAAGCTTTGTTGAATCCTAAGAACTTGGTGCCTTGTTGATGCTCTAATACCCCTTCCAAATGGCTAAGCTTAAGGTGTTTGAGGATGTTCCTTTTATGGCTACACAAGGTACTATAATGGGGTGGTTTGGGTATACGGCTGGTGTGTGTTCGTAGGTGGTGAAGGTGGTGTTTGGGGGGATTTTCTCCTTAGTTTTTTGAGTGTTGGATGTCTTGAAAAAAAATGGAAGAACAAATGGGGTTTGGAATGCTTAATGGCCAATTGAGTAAGCTAGGCTTTCTTCCTAATATCTTGTCAAATTGATGTATTGAGGTGAAGCAAAATCTATAGGATGTGACTTGTTTTGTGGAAGCTTTTTTAGGTAGCTATTAAATGTGAGGTTACAAGTGATAAAATGGTGAGATGATGGCTATCATGCTTCCATTCAAAATTGGCGATTTAGGGGGTAAGGTTAGAGTATGGCTTGTTGTCTTTTTAACTCTACTTTTGGCTTGATCTAACAATGGTTAAATTACTTTTTCTATAAATGGTGTAACTTGTTTAAGGAATAAGGGATTGTCTTATCTAGTCACCTGGAAACTTGCTAAGATTACATGCTAACTAGGTTTATATCCTTTGGTTTGGCTTGTTTGAACTTGAATTGGGAGAGGAAAATGGATGGGGATGGTTGGTTCACCCTTTACATGTAGCCCTCTAATTTCTACTCTTGAAATGTCCTAACTTGATTGTTTTAACCAAGTGGTTAAGTTGGGGTTTAGTTCTTGAATTTTTCTATTTATCAAAATGGTTTTTAAGATAGGTTATAAGTATCTTAAGATTGGTTCAAGCTCTGTTAGGTTTAGACTTTCAACATAGGGTTTTTGAGTGTTCAACCTAGTAGTCAAGTCTTCGATCTTTCATTTAGGGTTTCGATAAGCTTAGGAGTTCTCATTACAATTTTAGGTTTTAGGGTTTTAGTATGTTGGGGATCATTTTTAAGTTTTAGGGTTTATAAACATTCGAGTTACTCCTAGGGTTCTTGGTTCTTTCGTGTTAAGGTTTTCACAAGCTTAAGAGTACTTTATTGTTCTTTAAGGTTTAGGATTTTGGATAAATTCCATGATTGACACTAAGTTTCATCATTTTCATGTTTAATTATAATCGTAGAGTCAACTTGTATGAGTACAACTTTTATATTTAGCTCAATTCTTAGTTTGGTTATTCCTTAGGAATATTTGTAGAGTGCTTCTAACTACTTAGATCATTACCCTGAATTTGCATGGTTTACAATGAGTGAACTCGTTTTCATATCGGGATCTGAACTTACTCTTATGTTGTATTTCTATTTTGTCAATCTACTCTTACTTAGCTTACAATAAGTTGAGTGGATAAAGTGCTTTATCCTAAAGTAATGAAGCAAGAGTTGGGCTAAGTAATTAATGGGGGTTACTTATGGAGTACATTAGAAGAGTTAGCAACCATTTGAGACAAATATTCTAAGATGAAGTGTAGTACTATTAGAAATATCAACATGAAGGGAAAAAAATGTAATGGTATGTACTATGATTTTTTAAATATGTAACAGTTGTACATATTCATAGTTTAAAAGTCTAAATCCAAACTTTGATGGAGGTACCAATTATGTAATGAACATTGAAAGTTCAAGTTATATGTAAAATTAAGCAAGTGTACTTATGTGATGTAGCATCCTTTGTTAACTTGGGATGTGACAATGAGGTTATTCTGTTAAGGGAGTATTCATTCCTATCTACCTAAAACTTATTATCTCATCTAGTCTCTAAATTATCCTTTGATTTACTCTCTGATTTACGCTAACTTCAAGATTCCTAAATGAATGCTAGCTAACTTATATCCATGATAAGTATAAATCACTCTACACTTATTAGGCACATTTAGGCATAAATTGACCATAATAGTACTTATTTCCCAAGTTTTTGGTACTTAATTATGTAATATATTAATTTTAGATAATTCAAGAGTAAAGAAATGATATTTATTCAAGATGAAGCAAAGAGGAGATGAAATTACACAAGAGTAAAGATATTTGGAGCAATCACAGGTGTAATAAAAGAAGATTTGAGTACCCAGCACTCATCACTCCCTCCATCATGGCCGGGACTAAGGGAGTGACTAAGGCTGAAGTTATTTTTCCACCTGTTCATCATGACTGTAACTCCACCTCAGAAGGATTATCACACCCTCTATTGTGGCTGTGATGAGGTGGAATGTTTGTGACAAGAAGATCACTCATCGAGTTATAGGTGTGATGAGAGTGGAAACAATGATTCTTTTTAAATTGTTTAGCATGAATTGGTGCATGGAATAGGTCTTAACACTAGGGGGTGTCTTAAAGTGGTGTATTTCGAGCCCTTTGATGAGAAAAATATAAATATACCACAATTTTTAGATGAAAGAAGGATGATCATAATCAACATCATCAAGAACATCACACCATAACATATCACATCACACCACTAACCCACAACACATCTATTCATCCATCTTTATACCTATTGTGTTTTTATTTTCAGTATAGTTTTTAAGTGTTATACCGTACTTTTCCTAAAATTACTCAAGAGAGGCAATGGGAATTCATCATTTGTGTGTTGTAAAGATTTCTAAAGTGGAATTCAAAATGAGGTTGTATTCTTCTATTTGTCTTATGTCAATTTCTTTGTTAATTGTGCATTTTGTTGATATGTTTTATTTCATTATCATGTGTGAGTCGTAATTTAGGACTTGCTACATCCACTTAGTATGATCAAGTGCATAGAATAGTAGTTTCTTGATATTGTTATTCTTGATGAATTGAACTAAATTAATCTATGTATGGTGTAGTGTATGAAATTGACTTAAGCCAAATTTCAATAAAATATGTCTAGAGACAATTTTATTTAATAGATCTAATTCATCGAGACACCTTACTCCTGATAGTAGAGATATTATTAGGAAAGTTGCTGCCTTCTTAAGGAATTGGACAAATTAACATATCATTAATGTGATCCTAGTTAGTTGTTAATTCAAAAGAGATTCTAATAGCCACAGCTAGGATTAGACTTAAGTAGTTTTGAGAAGAATGCTTACATACTAATAATTCCCAACAAATAAAATTGTTAGGATTAAATTAAGGGTGATATCATGCTATGTGGTGAAACAAGTCTACATGTTAAGTGTTGTGTTAGCAAGCGTTATTGTAGCCATTGTTTTAGTTGAAAATAGTTTGTGGATTAGTGTAGTTTAGCTGGTAAATTAGATATTTTAATCTCTTCATCACTTGATAAATTTGGCTGTTAGATCATAGGAAGATTAATTAATACTAGTGCTTGTATCCGTTCCTAGTGGAGATGACCCTTTACTCATCCGTACTATGAAATAATAGGTACACTCACTTGTTGAATCGAGTTAAGGATAGAATATAAGCTTATAAATTTTATAACTTGGAAGCTCTATTTAGAGGCAAACAAGTTTTTGGTGCTATTGTCAGGGAACAACATCATTAGGAAAATTAAAATTCCCATGCATCTAGCTTGTATTTGTTACTATTTTGTTATTTAAAAAACTTTTATGCTCGAGTTGATTTAATTTTTTGTCCTCAAGTTATCATGGAATTCTTGAAGAATATTGCCATAACTGTAGGACTAACCATCCTTTCTTGTTTTTCTCACCCTCTAACTTAGGTGGATATGTGTCCTAATTAATTACTAGTTCTTCCATTGGTAAGTGCCTAATAAGAAGAAGGTGATGGGTTAGAAGATGATGATAGCAACGATACAAAAGAGACCTAAGGAACCCAACCAAAAGTTAGAGGACCAAAGGTCGGGAATGATAGTGAAGAAGGGTCATTAGGGGTTAAAGAGGATGGCTTACATGAGGAAACTGAAGCTGATGATGACTGACTTGTTTTCTTTCTTTTCTTTTCTTTTATTTCATTTCTTTTCTTTTTCAGACTTACTAATTATTTAAGAGCTTAACCTCAATGATTTATTTTTATTGGAGACTTTCATATCATTTGTTTGTTATGTTTTGTTTTTGTTTTGTCTTAATGGCCAGGTCATATTCATATTGGAGACTTTCATATCATTTGTTTTGTGTTTGAAGGATGTATTGTTTAATGATTTATGGCCCAAACGCATTGATTAAGCTTCAAACAGGGGAGTCCTATTCTTATTTTTGTTTGTTTTTTCATTTTCCCTTTTATATGCTTGTTGTGTACTTGTTTTCCTTAGACATTGAGCACAAATGTCTCTCTAAGTGTCGGGAAGGGTTAACCCTACTTATCAGACCCCACTTAAGTTTGTTTGTTTCAAGTTATGAATTGACTTAATAAATTATGGATTTCACAAAATGGTAGTCAATTTTGTGTGTTAATTTTATGCCTTACTTACCTCTTATGGACTTAGTATACTTGATCAAAATTATGACATAAAATCTAAGTGAACAAACTTACTTACTATTTAGTGAATAAATTTAAAGGTTAGAAGTGAATTCGAGTCTTTAGTGCAAGGTTAATTGGTTGTATTTCTAAATTGACAAAGTGGTATATCTACTTGTCAATTACTTTTGGGAGTTCATTTAATCTTGAATGAAAAGGGAAAATGAAGTGATTCACTTGTTGATGCTTTTTGAGAATCTCTTCAAAATAGAGTAAATTGCAGTGTTTAAGGACTAAATTAGTAAAGGCAGGCTTTGGTCTCTCAAAAGAGCGAAGTTTGACCCCGTTGCTATTTTTTGTCTTTATAACTTTGTAATAAGGATATATAAGGATTAAGTTAGTAAGGGTGGGCTTTGGTCCCTTAGGAAGCAAGGTCTAACTCTACTATTAATTTTTATCCTTATAACTAAGTTAATAAGGGCAAGCTTTGGTTCGTTAGAAGAGCAAAGTCTAACCTCGCTGCTATTCTTTAGTGTTTATTCTTTTACTCTTCTAAAAAACAAAAAAGAAGAAGAGAAAACAAAAATTGAAAATGCAATGTGTAAGTTGTCCTTAGGGAGATTCAATAAAAGAAGTAGAAATACAAAAGAAAGATGGATACAAAATATTTTTCTTCTGGATTATTGTACTTAAGAAATAATTGAAGGGTTTTTATACATTAAGGAAGTGGATGAAGTATAACTAATTTTCTTTTGTTTTACTTGACTTTGTGTTGACTTTATATTTTTGGAAGCTATCATTAAATAGTAAGGGTGAAGTTTGTTTTACTTGGATTAGTCTTAGAATATTGATTTGTATATTCTAAGAACATAATGTAGTAGGTACAAAGTTAATCAGCTAGGAATTCCTTGTCGAATATGTAATTGAAAAGTTGCTGAGTTTCATTTATTGTTTCTAAGTGTTTGGTTGAGGACAAGCGAATCTTAAATGTGGGGAAGTTTGATAAATATAAATCACTCTACACTTTTTAGGCACATTTAGGCATAAATTGACCATAATTGTGTTTATTTCTCAAGTTCTTGGTACTTAACTATGTAATATATCAATTTTAGATTATTTAAGAGTAAGGAGATAATATTTATTCAAGACAAAGTGAAGAGGAGATGAAATTACACAAGAACAAAGATATTTGGAGCAATCACAAGCATTATAAAAGAAGATTTTAGTACCTAACACTCATCACTCCTTCCATCACAGCCGTAATCTAAGTAGTGACTAAGGTTGAAGCAATTTTTCCACCTATTCATCACAATTGTGACTCTACCTTGTAAGGATAATCATACCCTCCATCACGGCCGTGATGAGGTGGAATGTTTCCGACAAGAAGATCACTCCCAAGTCACGGGCATGATGAGAGTAGAAACGATGATTCTTTTTAAAATGTTTCACATGAACTAGCATGTGGAACAGGTCTTAACACTAAGGGGTGTCTTAAAGTGGTGTATTTCAAGCCCTTTAACGAGAAAAATATAAATATACCATAATTTTCAAACGAAAGAAGGATGATCATAATCAACATCATTAAGAACATCACACCACATCACATCACATAACATCACATCATACCATAACAAATCACATCACATCACATCACTAACCCACAACACATTTATTCATCCATTTTTGTACCTATTATGTTTCCATTTTCAGTATAATTTCTAAGTGTTGTACCATACTTTTCCCAGAATTACTCGAGAGGGGCAATAAGAATTCATCATTCATATGTTGTAATGATTTCTAAAGTAGAATTCAAAATAAGGTTGTATTCTTTTACTTGTCTTATTTTAATTTCATTGTTAATTTTGTATTTTGTTGATATATTTTGTTTCTTCATCATGTGTGAGTAGTAATTTAGGACTTACTACTTCCACTTAGTATGATCAAGTGTATGGAAGAGTATCCTGATGTAGTTATCCCTGATGAATTGAACTTAATTAATCTAAGTATAGTGTAGTGCACAATATTGACTTAGGCCATATTTCAATAGAATATGTCAAGAGAAAATTCTATTGAATAGATCTAATTCATTAAGACACCTTACTCCTGATAATAGAGATATTATTAAGACAATTACTACATTCTTAGGGAATTGGACAAATTAACATATCATTAATGCGATTCGAGTTAAAAGTTAATTTAAAAGAGATTCTAATAGCCATAATTAGGATTAGACATAAATAATTCTAAGAAGAATGCTTACTTACTAGTGATTCCCTGTAGATAAAATCATTTGGATTAAATTAAGGGTGATATCATGCTATGTGATAAAGCAAGTCTACATGTTAAGTGTTGTGTCAACAAGCGTTATTGTAGCCATTGTTTTAGTTGGAATTAGTTTGTGGATTAGTGTAGTTTAGCTAGTAAATTAGATATTCTAATCTTTTCATCACTTGGTAAATTTGGCTGTTAGATCATAAGAAGATTAATTCTTGCTAATGCTTATATCCATTCCCAATGAGGATGACCCTATAGCATCTTTACTTTGAAATGATAAGAATACTTACCTATTAAATCGAGTTAAGGATAGAATATAGATTTATAAATTTTAAAACTCGAAAGCTCTATTTAGAGGCAAACAATGCTCGACTTGGCTAATAAAGAAACCTAGGTATTTTTCTTAGGTTAATCTCTAAAGCTAACTTACATAAGAACCTTTGGAAAGTATAGTCTCTAATTCTATCTTTATTTTAGCCTTTGATTTGACACAAACACATAGTTTACTTATAATATTCCCACTTTTCAATCAAGCCAAGTTAAAACTACTGAAGAATAGATCATATATAACATTAAATAGGCCTCCCCCTAACTATGTTGCTAATTATGCAATTTACCTTATTTATCATATTTAGCAAAATATACACATATAGTAGGAAATTGCTTAATAATTAGTATCTATACTCTTTTAAACCCACAAAAAAATACATTTTTACTCAAAGAACCATCATTGTTGAATTCAAGTCATGAAAAGTACGAAAATAGTATAATATACAATGAACAACAAAATACTTTATTTAGCTTGATTTATATCGATAATTAGCTAAAAATAAGTAAATAATTATTCTTAACTTTAAAATTAGAATATAACCTATATTTTATCATTATTGGCCACCATAAATTGTATCATGTTAGATTTTATTCACAAATTACTTCAAAATCCAATTATTCTCAACAAACACTAAATAAATAGTAAATGTAGAATTTTTGAAAAATTATTATTTCAAAAATTTAGTAAATATTATAAATGTGTTATACAAAATTTTTCAATTAAAAATAATAGCATTTAATATTTTGAAAAATTTCTACAATATTCATTGAAATAGAGTACTTTATTAAGCAAAATCATTATTATGTCAACAAAATAAAATTATTCCATGAAATTATATCTAAAATGACCTAGGTAAACAAATTTTCATGATTTTCTTATTTATTTTACTATTTATAGAAATTAAATGAAAATCGTGTGAAAAATTTTGCCTTACCGGCGTATGGCCATCTGGTTATCATTGTGTGTTGACAACTCCTCTCTCACCAGCAGGAGATTAAGTTTCAAGCCCCATATTGCTAAGTTTTTGTTTGTTGGAACTCTCAATACCTTATTTTTTATCCAAATTTTTCCTATTTTTGTTTAATTTGCTAACTAGATTTCTAAGGAGTGTTTTCTTATTTTTGCTCTTCTAAAAATGACTAAAAACTCTCCTTACACTCCCTAATATGCTACCTAAGTTAGTGAAGTAGAAAAGTAGCCTAACATGCATCATTTGGTATATTACTTAATTATAATATTAGTAATTTGTCCTTATTTTCAATTGCTAGCTCACAAGATATATCCCCTTTTGAATTTAGAGTATATTTTTTTATAGATTTAATACAATTTTTAGGTATTTATCAGTGAATTTTACTAATACATACTTGCATCGGGTATATAACGTGTATATAGGATGACTATATCATAACATTACATACTATTTGACTTCTAAATATTACTTTTTATAAGTCAAATAATTTATTTTTAAGGACTCATTATGTTTCGAGGCCCAAATTTTGAGTTCTCACTAATTATCGAATAATCTAGATAAAAATAAGTTTTATTAAAATTAAATTTTATATATACTTTATTTCTGGCATTTGACCTTACTATGACTATTCATCTAGCTTTTGTGATCTCATGTTAAAATTTAACTTAATTCAAATAAAATTTTCTAAAAGCCCTAAATCGTACCAAATGCCTTATCTCATATTGGTAATCGAGTAGTTAAGGTCTCACGTTCTATCCCTTTTACAAAAAGTTTCATCCTCTAAATTTACCTATATAATAAACAATATATATATATGTATATATATACATATATATATGTATATATATATCTATCTATTAAGAACTTTACCCTATTACAACTAACCTTTCATGAGCAAAATACTAACCTTGAGTAAATAAGGTATTGAGTTTTCTTATGATTTGTATGCTTCCAAGTCACCTCATCTATAGTATGTTGATTCCACAATACTTTGATGTATTTAATATCCTGATTTCTCAATCGTTGTATCTTAGTGTCTGGAATCTTTACTAGATGCTCTATGTAAGTTAGATTCTCTTATAGCTCCACAAGAGGTATGTTTAGTATGGTTATTGGATCCCCTACAAACTTCCTTAAGTCAAAACATGGAAAACATTATGAACACCTACCATTTCTTCTGGTGATTCTAATTCATAAGCTACCTTCTTGATCCTTCTCTTAATTTGGTAAGGTCCTACATACTGTAGACTTAACTTTCCTTTAATGCTAAAATACCCACCT
This sequence comes from Lumnitzera littorea, assembly GCA_024138015.1. Taxonomy (NCBI): domain Eukaryota; kingdom Viridiplantae; phylum Streptophyta; class Magnoliopsida; order Myrtales; family Combretaceae; genus Lumnitzera; species Lumnitzera littorea. Next base: position 61,107,637 of record JAMXBB010000002.1, read on the forward strand.
TTCATTGGAGATATTTTCAAAAATACCTTATAGCCTACCTGAAATTCCAACAACTTTCTTTTAATATTTGGTTAACTTTTCTTTTTAGGTTGTCTTTATTTCTTTCCATATCACCTATATTTTCCCCTTATGATCTTGTAACATTATTGGTCCAATCGTCTATTTATTCCTACTTCATCCTAATACATCATAGATCTACATACAGTGCTTCATATGAGGCCATTTAAATAGTATTGTGCTACTTATTATTATGGGAAAATTCCACTAATCATAAATGATCATCCCAATATCCACTACATTCTAACATACAATGCCCTTAGCATGTCCTCTAGTGCTTGTATAGTACGTTTTAATTGTCTATCACTTTATGGATGCTATGTTGTATTGAAGATCAACTTAATCTTAATTCTGCTTGTAAGGACTGCCAAAATTAGGACATGAAATAAGAATCACAATAAGAGATTAATTATATTAGCACCCCATACAAACAAACTATTTCCTTGATATCACTTTTGCCAATTGAGATATGGTTGTAGTGTACTTTATTGCTATAAAATGTACAAACTTAGTAAGCCTATCCACTATAACTTATATCATATCATGTTGCTTCCTTGTTCTGGGTAAGCTACTTATGAACTCCATTGTCACATGCTCCCATTTCCATTTAGGTATCAATAAGAGTTGTAATAACCCACTTGGCTTTTAGTGTTTCACTTTTACCTTTCGGAAAGTCACATGCTTTGAGATATACTGTACTACATCTCCTTTCATTCCCATCCACCAAAACTTCTACTTCAAATCGTTATACTTCTTATTATTTCTAGGATATAAAGAATGCCTTGTCTTATGAGCTTCTTCTAAAATCATCTTCTTGACTTTTGCATTCTTTGGAACATACACTCTTCCCTTTAATCTCAAAACATCCTTATCATCAATCCAGAAGTTAAGGTGTTTGTCTAGATTGTCCCAAATCTTTTGTAGTTCTACATCTTCCCTTTGAGCTTCCTTTATTTGTTTAAGGAGTGTAGGTTGCACTTCCAAACTTGCTAACATAGATTTGCTTCCTTTGATTAGAATCTCTAAACTCATCTTTTCCATCTCCTCAATCAATTCTCATTTATTTGTAATTAACATGGTAGCACTGCTGAACTTCTTTGTACTTAAGGCATGTGTAACCATATTTGCTTTTCTTGGATGGCAGTGAATTGAAAGATCATAATCTTTAAGCAACTCTAACCATCTCCTCTACCTTAAATTCAATTCTTTATGTGTAAAGATGCACTTAAGACTTTTGTGATCTATATATGTCGAGCCTAGTTTTTTCCTCTTAGTTTCTAAATTGGTCTTTTTCAAATTAATTAATATTAAACCCTACCCATTTAATATTGATCCTTGAGTAGGGTTTAAAGAAAATTAGTTCTTTTAACTTTAAAAACATTTTGGAGTCATCACCCAACTAGAGTCAGCAAAAAGAGTTAAGTTATAACCAATTAAATGGATTGATTATAAATTAGCTTTTGATTTTTTGATAAAATCAATTTTTATTAAAACAATTTTTTGGAAACCAAAGATCTAGATCAAGGGGCTAAACTTTTAAACCATAAACGAGTACTACTTTTAATCTTTTTGAATTTAAATTTACTTTTCAATATACCCTTATAATGACATTTATTTACAAGTTATAATTTAAATTATGCCTATATACAAAAAATAAGGATTTAAAAAATTAACTACTAAAGGGGAAAATAATTTTTTTCATTTTTTAAGTCACCCTGTATGTACGGGTGCTTGTGTGCCCATTATTCAGCATCAGATTTCTGTAGTTCATTTTAAAAATATTAGCAAGTTAGTTGATTTTAACTTTCGGAAAAAAAAAGTCGAGTTTCCATTTTTACCTGATTCAATTTATTTAAGGAAATTATTCTAAAGAGCCCTAATCAATGTTTATTTTTTGAAATTTTAAGTAGGATCCTAATTTTGAAAAGGGTTCATTTATTTTATTTATTAAAAAAAAACTAATTTTTTTTTCTAATTGATTTATTTATTCATCTATTACTTAGTTATTTTATTTCTAAAAAAAAATGGACTTTCCTTTTTTCTTCTCTTTCTTTATTTCTTCCTTTCTTTTTTCTTTCTTTTTCTCCTTTTTTTCTTTTTTCTCATTTATTATTACATTTACAATTAAATAAGTAAAAAAATAAATAAAATTTAATTAAAAAAAAAGGTAGTAGACCGAGTCAACTTAAGGTCTGCTTTGAGTTGGCTTGAATCAACATGGATTAGCTCAAGATTGGCTCGGCTCAGCTTGACTTAATTGGCTCAAGTTGTCTTAAGTCAATTCGGGTTGACTTAAGTTGGCTTAGGTCAGCTCAGTTTAGCTCAATCAGCTTAGTCAGCTTCGATCGGCTTCAATTTGCTCTAGTCGACTCAGATTGACACAAAAAATCAAACTTGTAGTGTTAAATCTAAGGTTCTTGGACATGAGAAATCTAATGGTAGTAGTGGTTTTCATCGAAAAAACACCATAGGAGATACTGTCTCAGAGAGAGAGAGGAACCGTACTAGAGAGAGGAAGCTTCAATTTTCATTTTTCTAAAGTGTTTCGAAGCTTTGTTGTATGTTGAAAATAAAAGATGTTGCATCTTCCATAGATTGAACTTAGGATATCTAAGTTATATGCAAATCAAGTCCAAGTATTTATCTAACTAAGTTGTTGGTTTTTTCTTATTCATATATGCAATAAATTGTATATATTGACTAGATCAACCTAGGTTATATTCAAATCTAAGCCTAGGCCCAATGGCCTTCTCTTTATTTTATTATATTCTATTAAACTATCTAAAAGATTTATTTTTTTCTTAAATCTTCTATTTTTGTATTTTTCTAAATTTTATATTTTTGTGATTTTTTTTTAATTTCTTTATTATTTTTTTCTTTTCTTAAATCTTCTATTTTTTTTTTATTTTTCTAAATTTATTTTTTTGGCTTTCTTTCTTAAATTTTCTACTTTTGTTTTGTATTTTTCTAAATTTCTTATTTTTTTCTTTATTGTTATTTTTTTTTCTTTTCTTAAATATTTCTTTTTATTTTTCTAAATTTCCTTTTTGGCTTTTTTTCTTAAATTTTCTACTTTTCTTTGTATTTTTCTTTTTTTTTTTTTGCATTTTTCCTAATTTAAGACCTTTTACCTTATTGAACAAACAAAAGGGATTAAAAATTAGGTATCTATAGTTGTTCCTCTTTGTGGTGAAGTTTGAATAAAACTTTACTATAAAGACAAATGAGATACTATTTTTGCCTTAGGGGTAACTTTAACCTAAGAAGCGTAACAAATAACTAGTTACTTGATCCACTTAGGATTTGGTGAAAAGGTCAAAGAGAGAGGAGGTGCTCTAAGGGATGAAAAGAAGAACTGAAGCCTAATCATGTCCTTTTAAGCTCACTAACCTAGGCGTATTTATAAAGAGTAACAAGAAATCAGGATAGCATCGGAAGAGCATGCAATTTGAGAGTTTGGCTTAGGATAGTACTCAACTTAAGTCAAGATAGTGCTCCGAGAGCATATGATCTGATGAATCCAAGGTTAAGATAACGCTCTGAGAGCATGCAATCTAAGGATTTAAAGCTTGGGATAATGCTGTAAAAGCATGCGATCCAAAGGTTTCAAGCTTGGGATAACGCTTCGAGAGCATGTGATCTAAGAGATTCAACTTAGGTTAAGATAACGTTCTGAAGGCATGCAATCTGAGGATTTCAAGCTTAGGATAGTGCTCCAAGAGCATGTGATCCAAGGATTAATAGCGCTCCAAGAGTTTCGACTTGGGTCAAGATAGCGCTTCGAAAGCATGCAATCAGAGAGTTTTAAGGTTCGGATAGCACTCCAAGAGTATGTGATCTAAGGGTTTTAAGGTTAGGATAGCGCTCCGAGAGAATGCGATCCAAGAGTTTTAAGGTTAGGATAGCACTTTAGGAGCATGCGATCTAATGATTTCAAAGGCAAGATAGCACTCTAAGAGTATGTGATCTAAGATAGGATAGCGCTCCATGAGCATGCGATCCAAGGGTTTCAAATTGGGATAGTACTCTAAGAGCATATGATCCAACGGTTTTAAGCTTAGGATAGCGCTCCGAGAGTATGCAATCCAATGGTTTCAAAGTTAGGATAGCACTCTAAGAGCATGCGATCTAAAGGTTTCAAGCTTAGGATAGTGCTTTGAAAACATGCGATCTAAGGGTTTCAAAGTCAGGACAGCACTCCAAGAGCATGCGATCTAAGGGTATAAACACCTTATTTTTGCTATTTCATTTTAATAGTTTTGTTGAGCTAAAAAAATAAAAAAATATATATAAAAAGAACAAATACATAATAAAAGGAAAATTGAAAAAAATAATAAAAAGTGTCATATCAAGTCAAGTCAAATCGAATCAAGTTGTATTGAATCGAGTCGAGCTAAGTTGTATTGAATTGAGTCGAGTTGAGTTAAGTCGAGTCATTTGGGGTCGAATTAGATAATGGTGACTGTTCAATTTAATAAATTCTAGAGTCATTAAAGGATCGGGCCTTGTTAAGATATTTTAGTCTAGTCCGATATAAAGTGAATATTTTGTCTAATTTATATTGGACTAAAATAGACTTAAGATTTATGAAGTAGGTTATTAGGCTAAATCAAGTTAGATTGAGTCGGACTCGAAAAATAGAAAGCTCAAATTAAGATAAGGTATCTAGAAGCTAGGTTAAATCTTCAGAGAATCTAAATCATATCTTCCATATCTAAGTTTATTATTGTATCTTTCGATACGGAATATTCAATTGTAGATATTATAAATAGCAATTCGATGGTGGACTTGAGGACATTTTTTCTTACACAACCCAACACCCAATCTCCACTATACTTCCCTAAACACTCCACTTGACAATCACAAGTTCACACTAATCTCCATGCTTAAACATCAACATCTATCAATCAGCCACACACCACGCTACTCACTCACTTATCACTTGCTTACAATCTACCCTAACACCGCATGCCCTCACACAAGTTGTATTGACCATCAACACTATCACACATCTACATAGTAACTACAATACCTAACACTCCCATACAGCAACAGCCCCTCACAGCACTCATGATCACACTTAACATAGCAACTATAACACTCTTATCAACACTTGTCCCTTGCCAAGCTGCATATACACTCGTATACCCTCATTGATGCCAACCCCTAACACACACACAGCCACATTGCACTCATGAACACATACTCTCACATCCTTTCCCTCACCTGATCATGAATGCACGTTGTCTATAGCATACACGAGCACTTGGCTTGCATACATGACCCACATATACGATACTACACCAGATCACCCCAATACATACAATCACTCACTAATGTACATAGTTCACACATTTACGCACCAAACAGTATCTCTCGCTACGCATTAGTACACCGAACACCACTATACGTCGTCTACACATGCTACACTACTATCTAACTTACATGCTATACATACCAAGTAGTACACTATCCAAGCACAACATACGCTACATGTTGTACATAGTTACAACACAATCAATATGGACGTGTCGATCACATGCGACTTGATCCGTTTAAGTAATAAAAATTATTTTCTTTATTTAATTGTTCAATTTTTTCACTATTTCATTAATTATTTGACTAATTTACTCATCTTTAGTGTAGGTTTTTATTATTATTATTTTTAAATCGTCATATCATTCACTATATTTTTTTGTTAACAAATTAGTTAATTGCATTTTTAGTAAAATTACATTTTTTAGGAAAAGCTACGTATCTTTTCATCGAGATCTGTATCTTCGGAGAAGATACATATCTAGATCGTATCTTAGTGTATTTTACATATAGGATTTAGAAAAGATCGATTTTGATACGTAGTGAGTTTTTTTTATAAGAAAAAAAAATAATAAAAGATTTTAACCGAAGTTTTCAAAGAGATTTAATCAGTTAGGTTTATTAAAAATAGATTTGTGAAATCAGATTTTTTAGGGTTTTTTTTATAAAAATAAATTAGTTAAAAAATGTAAACTTGACTCGATTTTCAAAAATTAAAAAATCTACCCACTAAATATCTTATAAAAGAAAACTTCATTGGTTTGATCCCGATTAGTGAGTACGTAGATACCTTTGAGACAACAATATAAAAAATTCCTTTTTCTTAGAAATTCGTAATTTAAAAAATAATAAAAATTCATTTTAGTTATATTTTACACATCTTTACATACCTTAGTATTTTTAGAAAAATTATATAAATAAAGCCCATTAATTTTTTTTAATTTTTATATAATGACTTAATCTTAATAGGTTAGCTCCTAAACTTAGTTTTCTCTAGTTATTTTTCTAAAAATTATTTTTTTTTTAGAAAATACGTAGATTTGTAACCAAATTAGAGTTTTCCTATCAAAAAACCTTAATTTCATTTTTTACTAATTTAATTGGTTGGCGACTCTAATTTTCAAAAATTTAAATAGAAAAAATTATTTTAAGAAAAATGTTTCCTTAATTTAATATCAAGTAATTTATATTAAGCGAGCTAGGCTTAATATAAGTTAAATTAAGGAAAAAGAAATGGGGTTCAATAGAATTAACACTTCACTAAAGACGCCTAGTGGGCTAACTGTGTAAAAATTAAAAAATTAATTGATGGGCTTTTATATTATTTTTTCTTTATTTGTGTTATAGTTGTATTAACTAGTTTTTAGTGATTCATGCCTTAACAAAAACTTAACCCAATGAGCTTGTATTTAGGAATTTAGGTGTTTTATTTCAATAACCATTTGAATGCTTAGATATGGTCGGACTTGGATTACCTTAGGAACTTAGGACAAGCCACCATTATATAACTCTCAGGTCATTGGGGTCATTACCCATGCCTAGTGGTGATAAGCGATCCCACTTAAGTTTTGATGTAGGCCACCAGGTTTTTCTCCAAAAAGCTTAAAGCTTTGGACCTATAAAGCTTGAGTTCCATAGACCCTACCTTCTTACATAATTCTTTTTGTAAAAAAGGGATAGTCCTTTTTTAAATTATAGGAAAATCCTAATCAATCTATGATCGGTTCGTCGTTCTTTTTCAAAAGAGGGGAAATTTAAGAAATTAGTAACCCTTATATATAAGGGCACTCTCTGATTATAGGTTCATAATAATCCCTATAATTTATTAATTACTCGCTTTTATTGCATTATATGCATGTGTAGCATACTACATTTTTTTATTTGCTTTTATTTTTGCTAATGGTTATTTCCATTTAATCATTGTTATTTTTTGTATTATATGCGTTTTGTTTCTATATTGTCCCTTAGTGAGTAAAAGGTTGCATAATTAAAAAAAAAATTTAAAGAAACTACAAAATTATTAATATCATATCCAGCTTTATTGTAAACTTAGTGGTCTCATTGTAAATAATTGAATCATTTCATGTTTTATATAATATAGAAATGGAAAGTCAGGGTAGTGTCAATCTCAAGCCCATCCATGAGGTCAAGCTGGATAAGTACTCCTTCCCCAAAGCTATATTGAAAGATTGGTTGAGTCATCTTCCACTCACCAAGCAAGATCACATTCACAAGAAGATTGGGCTGGTCATATTCCTCATGTGAGTCTAGCTCCATTAGCCTCTAATTTAAGCTCTTATCCATTATTGGGATCCAGAATTTGCAGCTTTCAAGTTTAGCCCACATGCCTACTTTAGAATAATACTTACAATTACTTAGTGCTCTACCTCTCGAAGTAGGCATAACCGTCCCAAATCTCAAAGTTTAGCTTGAGAAAGCCTTTATGACCTTACTGGGAGTCAAAAAGGCAACCCTAGCATCGTTCTTATCTTCAGAGGGCAAGAAGTGTCTTAGCATCTTAAGATTAGTAGAATGGTTTTCGAGCCCAAACGCTTATCAGAAATATCATTAGATATTTTGTAGAGGATGCAAATCACAGGTCGAAAAGAGGGTAAACACCTTTATCATAGTAGTATTCAGGATAGTGTTGTTTCTCATCAGATACGATCAGGTCCATTATAAGGTAGATGAGCTACTAACCCAATTCTTAGCTAGTAAATCTTATGTATCGGCATTATTGGCAGAGCAATTCATGACACTTACCCCTTTAAGGAAGCAAAGGCATGGGTACTTAGTAGCTAACCCTACAATCCTTACTGTATGGTTTCTTAGTCACACATAGGGGTATAGAGGGAATCTTCTCAAGGCCTCCCTGACTGAAAACGTAAATCTAATAGATAGGTGGAGCAACTGCACTCAAGTCATCTTAGGGTGCATCAATTATGTAGGGATTCCTCTCGTCGGCATTACGGTTTGTAAAGGGAATTTACTAGCTTGTGTCACTAAATAGTTAGGTTCCCTTCAAGAGATAGCATATAGAGATTCCTTAGCAGAAGTCACAATGAATTATCAAGATCCTTATTTACCAGTTGCTACTTTGATTCAACGACTAGTAAAACTCGTGAAGCTATAGAAACAAAGGGAAGTTAAGAAGGTAGTCAATGTAGGAACTTTAAGGGGCAAAGTTAGAGAATACCGGGCTACTAAGCAATTCATCTATGATCAACTAAAGAAGACTAGAAAGATACAATATGAAGCTCCAAATGTATTCAGACATGAGCCAAAGCCAAAATACCTTTCACTTATTAAGTAGGCCTATCGAGACACCATACGGGCTAGAGTTAAAGCCTAGTTCTAAGAATGCAAGAGAATCATTGAAGAATTAAAAATGGAGAATGGGAGATTGCTGGAAGAGATGTTATAGTCTGAAAGCTGATGAAAGAAGTTGATGAAGCCAATCCTAGCCAAATCCATCGACTTTTATAGATATAGGATTTGATTTTTTTTTCTTTTTCTTAGAAAGATTGGTTAGGAGTTTGTTTCTTTTTCTCTTAGTCCATTGTATCGGTTGGATTTTGCGATTATTAATAAATTTGAGACTTCATTAAATGAAAACCTTTATTGATTTTGTAATCCTTTACTTGTTTTCTTTTTTCTTGATAGTTTCCTTTTAAATAAAAATGAAAAGAAATTAAATTTAAAAAAAAAAGAAAAACAAAAAGAAAAGAAGCAAACAACAAAGAAAAAATGAAAGAAAAGAAAGAAAACAACAAAAATTTCAGTTCACAAAGATGTCTAAAACTTGAGTTTTCATTTAAGATTTTGAAGATAGCGCCTAAGCAAGCAAACTTAATTAGAAGCCCAATATTCACTCGTTCCAAAGCAAGAATGTTAACTTAAGGTATTGGAAACGTTAGTCAAACCAAGCCCGACTAAAGAGTTGCAGCCTTAGAAGAAAACATGAACAAGAAGACCAAAATCCAGGCTCTCACTCGGGCTATTGGAATTCTCAATGATAGATAAGGATCTCAAGTCAACCCTAATTAGAATGCAAAAGCAACACCTCCCCTTGAATTGGAAGATGCAGAATCAACCCCCAATGCTGAAATATGGAGGAAGGAGATTGAGGAAAAACATTGAAAGATAGAAAAGAAGTTTATGTAGAAATTAACCAAAAAGATGAAAACCCTAGAAATGGTTAACAAGCTTAAGTAGATGGGAACGATTAACTTGCCAACATATGAAGCTAACGATTTTTTGAAAAAGTTCAAAATTTTGAAATTCGAGAAATACGATGGGACTAGTTGCCCAAAGCTCCATACTAGGCTATATATTAGGAAGATGGGAAAATACATGATCTATGACAAGGCGATGGTCCAAACCTTTTAAGATAGGTTGACTGGGCCTACCTTAACTTGGTATGCCCAACTGGACTTAAATGAGATTGATACATGAGATAAGTTAGCTTGAGCTTTTTACAACTGGTATAAGTTCAATATTGAGGTAGCCCTATCTATGTAGGATTTGAATAATTTGCGAAAAAAGGCCAACAAAAGCTTTAAAGGGTATGCTTAAAGATAAAAGGGTATGGTAGCTAGGGTGACTCTATTCTTAATAGAGAAGGATCTGACTTTTACCTTCATCAATACTCTGGGAAGCCCATACTACCAACATTTGGTAAGATACCCTACTTCTAATTTTGCAAAGATTATGGCCTTGGATGTCGAATTAAGGAAGTTATTGCTAATGGAAGGCTTTATAATCTTAAAGCAATTGAGAAGAACATGCCTCTCGTGAGATTTTCCAATAATGCCAAAGAAGCTACTGTAAGCGTTGTCAATACCAGTAACCTTATCAAACTTGCAGCTCTGGTATCCATGGTAGGAGGATCTAATCCCCCACCGAATCTGAATCAAAATAATTGCCTAGAAAGGAGACAGTTTACTCATATCCCCATTCCTCTAAGCTACGTTCTTGCCTAACTAAGGAAGGAGAATCTCTTAACATTTGAAATTTTGAAGAAGGGACAAAGACCGAGAGACTATAACCCAGAGCTCCATTGCAATTATCATTTAGGGCATGTGGGGCATTCTACAAACTAGTGCTAGAGACTTAGACATAAGATCTAGGATCTTATTGATGCTAAGTTGGTTCAATTGGACTTCATTCAGACTCTTACTCCCAACATGATGGACACTCAATCAACATGATCATTGCTAAAGTGATTGAACTAGAAATTGACCTAGATGGTATCCCCATCACGATTGAAGAGGTAGCTTAGAATCTAAGGAAAGCTGAACACTTGCAAAATATGAATCTTAGAGATAGAACCTAAACTAAACCAACAATATATCAATTGCTGAAAGATGGGAAGATAAAGAAAATTGACATTATGGCTATGATGGTTCCAAAACCATGAAAGAGATGTACTCAAAAGGAGCTCAGAGAAAGGTATGAAGCTGGAGATCTAACGATCAACACGTTGGGAGAGCCATCAGGAAAGTTTGAGTATTTGGTTGATTACGCTAGTTTATTAGCATTATATGCTGATGAATCACCCACTAGATGAGGTTTCGAATTTGAGGAAGAAGATAAACTTATTGTAGAAGCCAAAAAGATAGTTAAGATGGTTGGAATGATTAAAGGTAGGCCTAAACCTTAGGTTTTTTAGTATTATGGGAAGAATGAGAGGGTTAAAGAATTAGGTAAGCCTAAGAAAATTGCTTTTAATATTTCAATAGCTCTGGAGAATTACATAGCTGCCCCTTCAGAATACCAAATGGTGAATCAGGCAACCAAGTCCTTATCATCTATGGTTGGTAGGCTTACTCGCTTGGGACGAGTCTATGACCAAAACAAAGAGGGTAAGAGGAAGATTACTACAGAGGAGGCTTCTCAAAAAATCTTTGAAGATGTGGATGAGAAAGATCAAAATATTACCAAGAAGTTAGTAAAAGTTAGTGAGTACAAGATTACAGATCAATTAGCTAAGGTACCAGCTTAGATTTCCCTAATAGGCTTACTATTGTCATTAGATACTCATCGAGAAGCTTTAATCAAAATTCTGAAAGATGTCAAAGTACCTGAAGGAATTTCTACTGAAATGCTAAGATTAGTGGTTAATTTGATATTTGCGATGGATTAGATTTCATTCTCACCAAATGAGCTAGGTGAAGAAAGAGACTGGCACATAAAGCCCCTTTTCATAGTGGTCAAGTATGTAAGGAGAGTGGTTGTTCGGGTACTAGTTGATAATGGGTCCTCACCAAATGTATGTCTACTGGTGATACTGAATTTGCTTAGAATAGATTCAATTGAGATAAAGCCTATCTCAATTTCAGTAAAGGCTTTTGATGGATAAAAGATGGAGATACTTGGAGAAATTGGGCTATAGGTTGAGATCAGCCCATAGATGTTCACTATTCCATTTCAAGTCTTATATATACCTTGAACTTTCAATCTTCTATTAGGAAGGCCATGGATTCACTTAATAGGGACAATTCCATCTAGTCTACATCAAAAGGTGAAATTGATAGCCGAGGGGCAGTTAGTTACTATTCTTAGGGAGCAAGACTATGAGATTTATAAAGAGATGGCTATTTCATATGTCGAGGTGAAGAATTGGAAGAACTAGGGTTGTAGATTTTTTATGAGGTTAGCATGATTGAAGTGTCAAGGCAAAGGGCCTAGGGTCACTTGGAATAGCCTAAGTGGTAGATTAGAACATTCGGGTTCGAATATGAGCCTACTAAAGAGGAGATTTAGGAAATGAAGGCCAAAACTAGAGGGAAGAGAGGAGATTAGTTGTACCATGTTCATATGGATTTTCTAGACATCTGTCATACATTCCCAATACTAGAATGTTTTCAAAAACTTGAAGTAGCCAGTTTATTAAAGGCTTTGGCTTAGCAATGTAGCATCAATCCAGACAAGAAGAAAGATACTAGCGTCCCAGTTTCCTTATGCAACTGGTTTTTCATTCTTGTTAGTAGGTCTCTTTGGAAAAGCAATATTAGATCAATTAGGAGCATTCGATTTCAATAATTAGTCCAATTAGTTAGGCCTTTTCTTTTAGACAATTTGAATTCATTCAATAAAATTAGTTCCTTTCTTTCTATCAATTCTTCTTTGTTATTTATTCGTTATCCTTTTGCTTTTTTCCTTTACTCTTTAGATCCAACAAAAATAATGAACATAATAGATATCTCGTCCATGTAAACAATGAAAGTACCATTATCACCTTTGGCCTTACAAGGTTAGATGTTAGATATGATATTGAAACTTCAAGTGAAATATAGCAGAGTTGGCATCGATTTGAATAAGGGAGAGTGATTATTGATGAGTTGATAGTTGAGATTAATTTGGAGACAAAAGAGAATTTGCAAAGCTTAAAAATTGGGAGTAATCTAGTGGATGATTAGAAACAGGAGTTGTCATGATTGTTATCAGAATACTTAGATATATTCGCTTAATCCTATGAAGACATGTCCGATTTGGATTCATCCATCATAGTTCACAATTTGTTGACAAGAGAAGATATTAAACCGAAAAGGCAAAAGCTTAGGTAGTTTAGGCTAGATATACTCCTTAAAATAGAAGAGGAAGTGAAGAAATTAGTAGATGTTAGGTTCATAGAAGTGTTTGATTACCTTAAATGGGTAGCAATGTGGTGCTAGTGTTGAAGAAAAATGGGAAAATTAGGGTACATGTAGACTTTCATGATTTATACCAATCAACACCTAAGGATAACTTCCCTCTACCACACATTGATGTATTGGTGGACAATACAGTCGGAAATTATCTTTTCTTATTTATGGATAATTTCTTGGGATATAACTGATTAAGATGGCAGAAGAAGATAAAATCAAAACAACCTTCATTACGACTTAGGGAATGTTTTGTTATTACGTGATGCCTTTCAGGTTGAAGAATGCTGGGGCAACTTATCAACTGCTATGGTAGCTTTGTTTCATGACATGATGCATCAAGAAATTGAAGTTTATATAGATGATATGATTGCCAATCCAAGAAGGGTAAGAATCATGTTGATGTTTTGCGAAAATTGTTTAAGTGATTAAGGAAGTTCCAACTAAAATTGAGTCTAGAGAAGTGCACCTTTAGAGTAACCTCGAGCAAATTATTGGGTTTTGTAGTTAGTAGAAAAGGAATTGAAGTAGACCTAAATAAAGTCAAGGCAATTGTAAATATGCTTACATCGAAGACTGCAAGGGAAGTTAGGGGATTGTTAGGGAGGTTAAATTATATTGCTTGGTTTATATCACAATTAACCAATAAATGCAAGCTATTATTCAAACTTTTGAGGAAGAATGTAGCGTTAGAATGGGTTGAAGAGTGTCAGTAAGCATTTGCTAAAATTAAGAAGTATCTCATGAATCCACCAATACTGGTCACTCCTACATTAGGAAGGCCATTGATTATTTACTTGACGATCCTTCCTGAATCAATAGAATGTATGTTGGGGCAGAAAGATGAAACCTGTAGAAAAGAGCATCTTATATACTACTTGAGCAAGAAGTGTACAAAAGGCGAACAAAAATACTCAAAGGTGGAAAGAACGTGTTATGCCTTAGTATGGGTAATGCATAGGCTTTGGTAGTATACTCCTTATTATTCAGTGAAATTGTTGACAAAACATGACCCGTTGAGGCATTTAGCAGAAAAGTCGGCATTAATTAGGAGAATCTCAAAGTGATAAATGTTGCTCTCTGAGTTTAATATCAAGTATATAAGCTAGAGTTCAATCAAAAGGCAAGCAATGGCCAATCAATTGATAAAATACCTACTAAAAGATGAAGATGATGGTTCGAAAGCTCAATTTCTTGATGAAAATGTGACAAATGAATTAAGTGGTGAGAAATCGAAATGGAGAATGTATTTTGATGAAGTAGACAATGTATTCAAATGTGGGATAGGAGCACTACTAGTATCACCTGAAGGTAATCATTTCCCTATGGCAGTAAGGTTAGCATTTCCATATACAAACAACATTGTAGAATATGAGGCCTGCATTTTGGCGCTAAACATGGGAATGTAAAGGCTTGAAGTATATGGAGATTCTTCTCTTATAATTCTCCAAATCCTAGGGGAATATAAGATGAAAGACAAGAAATTGATACCTTATCATGAACATTTAGGGAAGTTGATTAAAAGATTCTAAGAAATTTCATTTACTTACATTTCCAGAACCTAGAATCAATTTGCTAATGCATTCGCTATGTTAGTGTCAATGGTGAAAGTTATAAATGGGATAGAAATTCAACCCCTAAAGATTGAGGTAAAGGAACGAATGGCTTTTTATTTGATTGATGAAAAGAAGGAATCAAGGAAGCCCTGGCATTATGATATTAAAAAGTTACTTGAAACGGGGGAGTTCCCTGATAACATTGATAGAAAAGATAAAAAAGCTTTAAGGAGACTGACTGCTTATTTCTTGTTAAGTAAAGCATCATTGTACAAAAGATCACCAGATACAACATTACGAAGATGTGTAGATGTAGAAGAAGCCAAGAGATTAATGAAAGAAGTGCATGAGGGAGCTTGTAGTACTCACATGAATGTGTACATATTAGCTAGGAAGATCATGAGAATAGGATATTTTTGGATCATAATGGAATGAAATTGTACTGGGCACGTGAGGCATTGTCACTTATGTCGGGTATATGCTAATAAAATCAATGCTTCTCCTCAAGAATTACATATGTTATCGGCTCCTTAGCCTTTCTCAATATGGGGGATAGATATGATTACACCAATTTTGCCAATGGCTTCAAATGAGCATAGATTCATTCTAGTCGCAATCGATTGTTTTACTAAGTGGGTAAAAGTAATGTTATATGCTACGGTGACCAAAGGAGTAGTAGTCAGATTTCTGAAAAGAAATATTATTGCAAGATGTGGTATGCCTAAGTCCATTATTACGAACAACATATCAAATTTAAACAACAAGTTGATGGCTAAAGTATGCAACCAATTTAAGATCAATCATAGAAACTCAGCTCTGTATTGACCTCAAATGAATAGGGTAATTGAAGCCACTAAATAGAATATCAAGAGAATTGTTGAGAGAATGGCGATCACTTATAAGGACTGGCATGAGATGCTCTTCTTTGCTTTAATGGCTTACAGAACCTCAGTCAAAACCTATACAAGTGCAACACCTTATTCATTGGTATATGGAATTGAAGCAATACTACAGATGGAAGTAGAAATACCTTTGTTTTGAGTGTTGGCAGAAATTCACTTGAAGAAGGAAACTGGGTGAAGAAGTGAATGGAGCATCTAAATCTCCTAGATGAAAGGAGACTTGTAGCAATATGTCATGGTCAGTGTTACCAACAATAGATGATCCGAGCCTTTAATAAGAAAGTGCACCTGAGGTACTTCAAGGAAGGAGATTTGGTGTTAAAGAAAGTATTGCCAAATGCAAAAGACCCTAGGAGCAAATTTGCTTCGAATTATGAAGGCCCTTATGTGGTAAAAAGAGTACTATTAGGGGTACATTAGTGTTAATAGGATTGGATGGCCTAAAATTAAGGGGACCTGTAAATTCAGATGCAATCAAGTTGTATTATCCATGAAAACTAAGTTCAATAAAGATTCCAATTTTTTCTTGAGAATTGTTTGTAGTTAATCTTTCATTATTGACAAGTAAAGTGGATATCCATAAATGTTATCTAATTCGAATCATCATCGACTAACAAACGCTTCACCAATAAACACTTGTATACCATCTTTCTTAACCTCATATACTTAGATACCATACATTTACCAATGGATTTGAGTTACTAAATAAATTGAAATCGAATGCTCTTAATGATTTAATCTTGTCTCTTTCGAAAAGAGATTTATTTTTTATCAATCATAAAGAGGTGGAAATTGAGACCCTATGATGATAAAAACAAAATCAAGGCATGAGCATGGTACGGCTACAAGAATCATCAACAAAAGGTTTCAATCATGAAGAAGTTCTTATTCCAAAAAAAAAAAAAAAGAAAAGAAAAAAGAAAAAAAGAAAGAAGAAGAAGAAGAAAAGAGAGAGAGAAAAAAAGAAAAAAAAAAAAAAAGGCAAGCACAATTTTAAGGAAATGCCTTAGTGATGTTTTGCGATCTGAATGAGTGAATATCAAGAGTCAACATGAGGTATGCTGATTGGTTGCTATCTACGAAATTCTCCATTCCTAGGAAAAATGATCATAAAAGTCCTTAAAAGATATATTTAGGAGAGTTAAAAAGTTTTTATTTTTTGAAATCTCGAAGAGATCTATCCTCTTTGGATTATCCACCGAACCAAACCTAGTTAATTTGACCCCCAACAGTTTTTGGCCTATCCTTCCAAAATAAGCACCTTAAATCTTTTGCCTTATCCTTTCAAGATAGGTACCCTTAATCCTTTTGCCCTATCTTTTCAAAATAGGCACCGCAAATCTTTAGCCCTATCCTTTCACGATAGGCACCCAATTCCTTTACCTTATCCTTTTAAGATAGGCCCCCTAACCTTTGCCATATCATTTCAAGATAAGCCCCCTATCTTTTACCTTGTTCTTTTAAGAAAGGCTTCTTTTTGCTCCATCTTTTCAAGGTGGACCTACTATTCCTTTGCCCTATCCTTTCAAGATGGGCTATTATTCTTTACATCAACCTTTTAAGTCAATATCCTTCATCAAGATGAAACACAACTTAGCTGACCATTTAAGTCAATAA
Organism: Lumnitzera littorea; assembly: GCA_024138015.1. Taxonomy (NCBI): domain Eukaryota; kingdom Viridiplantae; phylum Streptophyta; class Magnoliopsida; order Myrtales; family Combretaceae; genus Lumnitzera; species Lumnitzera littorea. The sequence continues at coordinate 61,124,731 of JAMXBB010000002.1, forward strand.
TCCTCATTTTATCAATTCAAAGTGAAGATTGGCAAAAATGGGTATCTCTTTTGTCTTTGTGATGAAGTTCTAATCGAACTTCCTTACAAAGAAGGGCAGTTATAAACACCTTATTTTTGTCATTTCATTTTAGTAGTTTTGTTGAGAAAATATGTATATATATATATATATATATATAGATAAAGAACAAATAAAAAAATAATAATAAAGAAAAAATGAAAATTGAAAAAAATACTAAAAAGTGTTAAGTCAAGTCAACTCAAGTCATATTGAGTCGAGTCGTTTGGGGTCGAATTAAATAATGGTGAGTGTTTGATTTAATAAATTCTAGAGTCATCAAAGGATCGGCCTTCGTTAAAATATTTTAGCCTAATATGATATAAAGTGGATTTTTCATCTGATTTATATTAAGATAAAATAGACTTAGGATTTATTAAGTAAGTTATTAGGCTAAATCAAGTTAGTATGAGTTGGGGTCAAAAAATAAAAAGCTAGAATTAAGATAAGGTTTCTAGAAGCTAGGTCAAATCTTTAAAGAATCTAAATCATATTTTTCGTATCTGAGTTTATTATTATATCTTTCAAATCTGAAGATTCAATCATAAGTATTACAAATAAGAATTTGGCAATGGACTTGAGGATGTTTCTTTTTACATAACCTAACACCTAATCTCTACTATACTTCCCCAAACACTTTACTCAACAATTACAAGCTCTGCCTACACATTAACATCCACCGATTAACCACATACTACGCCACTTACTCTCTTATCACTCATCTACAATCTACCCTGACACTGCACGCCCACACATAAGTTACATTGACCATCAACATTGCTACACATCTACACAATAGCCACAACACCTAACACTCCCACAACAATGATAGCCCCTCATTGTACTCATGATCACACTTAACACAACAGCCACAATACTCTCACGCCCTTACTAATGCCATCCCCTGATACACATACAACCACACTACACTCACAAACACATACTCTCACATCCTCTCCCTTACCTGATCACAAACACATGTTGTCTAAAGCACACACAAGTACTCAGCCTACATACACGACCCATACATACGACACTGCACTTGATCACGCCATCATACACGATCACTCACACTTGATATGCATAGTTCACATACTCATGCATCGAATAGTGTCCTTCGCCATACACTCATGTATTGATCACTACTATACATCATCCACACTACTGCATGTCGTCCACATACACTGCACTACTATCCAACTCACACACTACATACACCTAGTAGTACATTATCCAAGCATGACACATGTCGCATGTCATATACGATCACGACACGATCCACACAAACATGCTAATCATACACGACTTGACCCATTTAGATAATAAAAATTATTTTCTTTATTTAATCATTTATTTTTGTTTATTTTATTACTTAATTAATTAGTTTATTAATTTGATCCTCTTTAGTATAGGTTTTTATTACTTTTTTTAATCGTCGTATCATTCACTATATTTTTTTGTCAATAAGTTTGTTAATTGCATTGTTAATAAAATTACATTTTTTAGGAAAAGTCTCATATCTTTTCTTTAAGATCCAAAGATACATGTCTAGATTGTTTCTTCGAAGAAGACACATATCTAGATCATATTTTAGCATATCTTACGTATAGGATTTAGAAGAAATCAATTTTGATATGTTGTGAGTTTCTTTTAAAATAATAATAATAATAATAAATCTTAACCAAAGTTTTCAAAAAGATTTAGTTAGTTAGGTTTTTTAAAAATAGATTCATGAAATTAATTTTTAAGGTTTTTTTTTTTATAAACATAAATTAGTTAAAAGAGGTAAATTTGGCTTAATTTTTAAAATAAAAAAAAATCTATCCAGTAAATATTTTATAAAAAAAATTACATTGGTTTGATCCCGATTAGTAGATACATAGGCGCTTTCAAGGCAATAATATAAAAAATATTTTTTTTCCTTTTTCCTAGAAATTCGTAATAACAAATAATAAAAATTCATTTTAGTCATATTTTACACATCTTTACATACCTTAGTATTTTTAGAAAAATTATAAAAATAAAGCCCATTAATTTTTTTTTATTTTTACATTATGACTTAATTTTAATAGGTTAGCCCCCAAACTTAGTTTTTCTCGTTATTTTTCTAAAAATTATTTTTTATAGAAAATATGCGAATCAGTGACTAAATTAGGGTTTTCCCACCCGAAAACCCTAATTTCATTTTTTACCGGTTTAATTGGTTGGCAACTCTAATTTTCAAAAATATTTTTTTAAAACCTTTTTTTTCATAAAAATGTTTCCTTTATTTAATGTTGAGTAATTTATATTAAGTGGGCTAAGCTTAATATAGGTTAAATTAAGGAAAATAAAATAAGGCTTAATAAAGGGTTTTAAGGTTAGGATAGCACTTCAAAAGCATGCGATCCGACGTTTCAAGGTTAGGATAGCACTCTGAAAGCATGTAATCTGATGTTTTTACTGCATAAATAGTGCTTAAAAGATTAAATGATCCATAGGGACCAAAGCAAAAGGAGTTTATGTAAAAATTCTTGAAAAAGATAGATTTATTTATTGGTAATTATGAAAGATGGAGTAGACAATAGGGATAAAGTCCTTAGATAGAAAAAGAGGTGGGTGACATCAGCCATGAGGGCGATCATGTCAAAGAAGATGATTTTGGCCTTTAAGGCCAACTTGGGAGCAATTTTTATGTGGGAATAGATCCTTGAACTTTAGATGATAGGAAGTGAACTTGTTTGAAAACAATTGTTGCTGGGATAATGACAAAAGCTTATTACTAGGGTTGACTTTAGAGAAGGCGACTTTCAAAAGAAATGAGGATTCTTGTCAAAAGGACTAAAATGAGAGGGAATCAAATTTATTCCAATTTTTTGACTTACTAATAAGTTTAAATTCTCCCAATAGTGTATAGGCTTTTAAGTGACATAGCAACTTAATCTTTCGAGCCACCTTGGTCTAAGAGAACCCTTTCTTTCTTTTAGGGGCAAATAACTTTCCATGACTTTTTCAAATTTCTTCTTATTAAAGGATATCTCATTAAAGTTAGGTTTAGTCTAAAAAGACTTCCTTACACTCTCAGCTTAAACTCATCTCTTTTGACTTTTATTCCAAAAATTATGGTCTACCTTATAAGTAATACCCTTTTAATCAATCCATTAGGTCATTTTTAGACTGTAATGTAATAAAGGCTTTTGGTCCTTAGTTTCAAAATGGATATTATCGAAATGGCTTCTTATGAAAGAATTGCTCTTTAACCCAGGTTTACAAGTCAAGAACCTTATAGGTAAAACTAAAATTATGCTTGCCCTAATTTTAAATGCAACTTTTACCAATGATAAGTTATTTCCTTTAATTAAAAGGAAGGGTGGAATTATAGGTGGGCCATAGGCCATGAGCTATGTATTAGTTGCAATTTCTTTAGGGATCATAATTTTGGGGGGGGTCGAACTNTTAAACTTTATAACAAAGAGGAGCAGCTATAGATCTCATTTTTGTACCACTTCCACCTTTCCTTCTCCCCCCCCCCCCCCCCCCCCGCCTTTTTTTTTTTTTTCTAATGTGGTTCTTAATTCAAGAATGGGTTTCTATGCCCCTTGTCCTTTTGGGTTTTAGAGCTCCGGACTCAATCACCTTGTCTGTTTCAAACACACTTTTCATTTTTTCATTTTACACTTACTCATTTTTCCTCTTTTTTCTTACTTCTCTTTTTTTCTTTCTTCTTCTCTTTTTCATTTAAGACAAAACAATTATTCTTTCTTTTGGTTTGCAACTCAAAGAGTATGTGGTTTTAGTTTTTATAATGGATGCCTTTCTTCATGTTAGAGGATATTAGTTATCAATGGTAACAATTACCTTTGAATTGATGCAACTAAAGCAAGCACAAATTAGTTTTAACCCTTTTCTTCTTATAGATGCTCTTAACCTCCTTTTTGCCCCATTGCGTAGGTGATTCTTGATAGGGTTTAATTTTTTAGGATACCCCAACAAAAGATCCAACAAGGTTGACAAAGAATCTTGTGTTTGGGATATTAAAAAGATTGCCTAACTTCATTTTGATTTGCGTATTAAATGCAAGACGGACTTCCTTTAAGGAATGAGTCTAATATCCTCACAATAACGCCACTCGATTCTCAAAGTGTCTCAAGGTTGGTGTTTAGGATTCATCTTGCCTTTCTTCATTCTAAACCTTTTAACTAATGAGATTTCTTAAAATAGGAGAAATGTGAATAAAACACTTTATTTGAATCACTTGTCTTTCACAAACGTCATGAAATTTGACCCTATCCTTGAATTGAGTCCAATTAGATTGCGCCTACATCAATTAGGTCTTGAACTCTATTTTTCAATTCCCAGCAATTGTTAGTAAAGTGCTCCTGTTGACCCATATGATATTCACATTGTGTATTTGGGTCATATTTCCTCAGCTTGTATCCTAACATTAAGGCTTTCTATTGCAATAAGTCCCCGTTTCTTAGTTGGTCAAAGACTTGAGATAACAAGGTAAGGATTTAAGTGAACTTTCTTCTGGTTATTTTTAGGTCTTTTTTGCTTAGTGTAGTATTTATATATGCCCCTGAATTTGGTAGGGATGGTCTTTTTCCAATTAGCCTTCCTATTCTTATGGCTTCTTCAATTTGACTCCCAGTAAGTACAATATCCACAAAACTAGCCATTGTATTACCTAATATGTGCCCATAATATGGTTCCTCCAATGAGTCAATAAAGATAAATATTAATTTGTTTTTCAAGGAGAGGAGGAATGATTCTAGTTGTTATGCCCCTTTATCTTTAGGCATATTCCTTAAATAATTCATTTTTCTTTTTTCTTATTATACACAAGTCCTAAATTGAAGGAGCTGTCTCAATGTTGAACTTGCATTGCTCATAAAATGCCCGAGCCAATTTCTCCCAGGTATTGATTTAGTTGAGGTCAAGTTAGGCATACTAAGCTAATGCAGGCACTATTAGACTATCTTGGAATGTTTGTACCATGAGTTGATTCTTTTGGACATATTTGCCTATCTTGCGAACATATAATCTAGTGTATAGCTTTAGGCATCTAATCCCATTGTACTTCTCAAAATTTGGTATTTTGAATTTTTTTGGATAGGTTTTAACATCGTATGCAAAAAATTCAATGATCCTAGCCTGCTCAAATCCATCATTATTCCCAACTACTCTAATTTTTTTAGTTATCTACTAAGTTAGCTTTCTTTCTAGCTCCTTGATACTTTCTTGACTTGACTTTAAGTCAATTGAGAAAGAAGAAGTCTTAGATTAGAAAATTGGATGGATTTTCTCTTCAGGAAGAGATGCTTCAACAAATTTCCCCTATCGAGCTCCTAAGTGCTCTTCATTTGATGACATTGTGGCTTTGAGCAGGACGATGTTGTCAACTAGAAAATTCATCGGTTTAGTCATTTTCCCCATCGTTTGCTTAAATGAACAAAACCTTGCTACTATAGGGATGGTGCCATCAAGTTTTTCGTTATTTTCTCTATTATCCATTACTCTAAATAAGAATCCTCATTTTTTAGCAAGTTCTTCATTTTAATTTCATTTTTTTGAAAGAATACTCTTCTTTTTAAGAAAGAGAAAAGGAAAAATGGAATATAAGATAAGACTTATTTACAAGTTATGAGAAAGGAGTAGAAAAACATTCCTAAGGGATCAAGAGCCTAAATATTTACAATCCTACAAGAAAAAAGATCCTAAGTATGTATAGGAGAAAAGATTAGAAAGAGTTAGAGTAGAAGGTATAGAGAAAAGGACCCGTAAAGAAATCAAGTATTTAGAAACTTAAGTGCATAACTCTCATGATGTTATTCAAATAGAAACTAATGACAAATAAAAAAAAAATTGCAATATGAGGATGTAGGGAACTGGCAAACTGACTATGATGTGGCAAGAAAAAGATTTTTATTTCATCTTTGAAGTTTTCCTTACATTATTAAAAAATTTATTACAGATAATCCCTAAAGTGGAGATCATCTTTTTCTTGTGATGCCTTAGCTCCTCTTTAATCTTATTTCTTTTCTTTTTCAACTCAGATGCCTTGATTCATCTAGCAACCTAGGAGATATCTTCAGTATGGAACTTTTGGAAAGCTCTGACCCAGTAATAGGTAGTGATATCTTTAGAGAGTTCATTGATTGCAGCAAACACATTAATGGGATTCATCTTCTAGACGGTTTTTCTATGAAGGAAATCAAGTTTATGGCTTCGAGCATGGTTGATAAACCAAAGCATAAGTAAGGCCATATTGATCTTTAATTCTCCATTCTTCTCTTCTTATAAACAACTAAGTGATTTGGCTTGTATTGCTAGTAGTGTTGGGACACAAAATTTCCCTTCTAAAAGTTAAGTCACTAGCACTACAATCCTATCATGTATGTGAAATATCTCATTAGGAAATAAAATAGTTCTAAATGTTACCAAGATATAGGTGTTGATCCTATATTGTTGCTAATCTTTAAAGCTAGCACAAAAGAGTTTCTAGTTGTAGCTAGATGAGGTCCTAAACCAAGTAAAAAAATCATCCACCTTAATGATTCTCCTTTATGGATCTGCCTAAATTTTGCATATTTAAGATTTTTGGAGGCTCAAGAGCTTTTTGAAAATCTTTGTAAGGTTAGTTGTGATATCTAGGATATATCTTCTATTTCTGATAAAAGGGACTCCTAATAGATAAGAGTATTCTTCAATGGTTGGGCTCAGTCGGCATAGGCCAAAATGAAAAGGCTAATTGTGAGGATCCCAAAAGTAGACCAAGGCCCGTACCATAGTGATATTAGTCTGGACTTTGAGCAATGTGAGGATGGGCTTAAATCTTGTCTTTAATGAATTTCTGTTGGTCTAGATTGAAACATTGAAACCATCTTTCAAGTATTCCCTTAGGCTCTAGAGGCTCATGAATATAAACTTCTTTGAAAATGGTTGGTGTAAGAGAAGACCTAACCATTTTCTACAAAAAGGATGAAAAGAAAATTACATCAGAACTATCTCATTTACACGAGAATTGCATCGATATTATAAAGATAAGAAAGTATTTACAAGGAAAAGATTAGGAAACTTCACAGTTGATGTTCTTCTCTTTTTTTTCTTTTTTCTTTTTTAGTCTTGCCACATCGTGTCAATTTGCCAATTTTGAAAAAAGGGTTCGTGAATGTAGTTAGGATAGGTTCTAAAAGGTCCTTAGGCTTTGTGACTTCACATGTTTTTAAAAAAACTTTCATTGGTCATAATGAGATTAAGAGGGGTAGCCTAATCAACCCCGAACAGTAGCTACACGACTATGCTTGGAGCCTACATAATGGCCCCCCCTTCTAGTGTCGTAAGACGGCTTGAGTCTGATCACATCTACCTTACACCTTTGATGCAACAAATAAATCCCCCATGTCCCAATGCATGTGGTATGCAAAATAAATATGAAAATTAAAACAAAGTATATACATGAGGTTAATAACAAACATAAATATACAAACAAATAAATAAATGGGTATTTTGGAAAGCAATTTTAATTTTGGAAAGTTTTTAAGTGGCTAACCCTCTTGATGTCCTCAGTAGAGTCGCCAAGCTGTTGAGTATAGTTTTTTCCTCTTGGTTTTTAAATTAGTCTTTTTTAAACCGATCAATATTAAACCTACCCATTTAATATTGATCCTCGACTAGGGTTTAAAGAAAATTGATTCTTTTAACTTTGAAAACATTTTAGAGTCATCACCCAACCAGAGTTGGGAAAAAATGTTAAGTCATAATCAATTAAGTGGATTGATTATAACTTAGCTACTAATTTTTCAATAAAACTGATTTTTATTAAAACAATTTTTTTAGAAACCAAAGATCTGGATTTAGAGGCTAAACTTTTAATCCCTAAATGTGTACCACTTTTAATCTTTTTGAATTTAAATTTACCTTTTAATATACCTTTATAATGACATTTATTTACAAGCTATAATTGAAAATTATGCCTATTTACAAAAAATAAGAATTTAAAGAATTAACTACCAAAGAGAGAAAATAAATTTTTTTCATTTTTTAAGTCATCTCGTATGTACAGGTGTCTACATACTTGCTATCTGGAATTAGACTTCAATAATTCATTCCAAAAATATTAGCGGGTTATTTGATTTTAACTTTCGAAGAAAAAAGGTCGAGTTTACGCTTTTATCCAATTCAATCTATTTAAGGAAATTATTTTAAAGGGCCTTAATTGATGTTTATTTTTGGAAATTTTAAGTAAGATCCTAATATAAAAAAGGGTTCACTTATTTTATTTATTAAATAAAAAAAACTAATTTTTTTTCTAAGTGATTTATTTTTTCATCTATTACTTACTTATTTGATTTCTAAAAAAAATAAAAATGGACTTTCTTTTTTCTTCTCTTTTTTTTTAATTTCTTCCTTTCTTTTTTCCCCCTTTTCTCTTTTTTTCTTTTTCTCATTTATTATTACATTTACAAATAAATAAGTAAATAAATAAATAAAATTTAATTTAAAAAAAGCAGTAGATCGAGTCGGCTTAGATCATCTTGGATTGGCTTGGGGTACAGTCGACTTGGCTTTGGGTAGGTTAGATTGGCTTGGGTTGGCTCAAGTCACTTTAGGTTAGCTTAATTCGGCTTGGGTCAACTTAAAGGGGCTCAATTGGCTCCAGTCGGCTTTGGTTGGCTCTAGTCAACTCGATTTGACTCGAAAAATCAGATTTTGAGTGTCGAATTTGGGGTTCTTGGCTATAAGAATCTAATGGTGGTGGTGGTTTTCGTCGAAAAAACACCGTAAGGGATGCTATCGTAGAGAGAGAAAGAGGAAGCTTCGATCTTTGTTTTTCTAAAGTGTTTCAAAGTTTTATTGTGTGCTGAAAATGAAGAGCAGACTCCTATTTATAGGTATCATGGTCGAGTTAAGGATAGAAAATATTAAATGCAATATGATTTTCTTCCACATTTAAGTTGAGTGAACCTAGACAATATATGATACCAAATACAAAGCTGTGCATATAGGAGCATGTATAATATGTGTAGTAGTGTGCCTACCACACTTAAAAGCGTGTTGGTAAATGATGTGGCAATGATATGGCCCGTGACATGATGATAACATAATGATGAAGTGAGAAAAGAAAATAAAAGATGTATTTTGCACCTTCCATGGATTGAACCCAAGACCTCCTAGTCACATGCAATATCGAGTCTAAGTATTTATCCAGTTGGGCTGTTGGTTTTTCCTTATTCATATGTGCAATAAATTGCACATATTGATTAGGTTAACTTAGGCTAGATTCAAATCTAAGTCTAAACCCAATAACCCTCTCTTTATTTTATTATATTTTGCTAAACCATCTAATTTTTTTTTTTCGTTTTCTAAATTTCTTATTTTTTGGGCTTTCTTTCTTAAATTTTCTACTTTTTTTTGTATTTTTCTAATTTTTTTTTTCATTTCCCCTAATTTAGGGCCATTTACCTTATTGAAAAAATAAAAAGGGAGAAAAAATTGGGTGTCAATAGTGTATACCTTACACTTCTCATCATATAAGTTATGTCTTCAAATCTTTAAGGCAAATACTACTGTTGCCAGTTCTAAGTCATGCATTAGGTAAATCCACTCATGCAATCTAAGTTGTCTTATGCATAAGTGATCACTTTATTATTCTAAATCAATACGCATCCTAAACCATTTCTTGAAGCATCACAATAGATTAAGTATTCCCCTTATCCATCAAGTAATGTTAGTATAGGTGAAATTACTAACCACTTCTTAAGTTATTGGAAGCTTCTCTACATTTATCATTCCATTTGAATTTAACTCCTTTACATGTCAACTATGTTAATGGTAAGGCAATTTTGGAGAAATTCCTTATAAATCTCCAATAGTAGCTTACCATTCCCAAGAAACTTCTAACTTCCATTACAGTAGTGATTCTTGCCCGATCCATTACCACCTTCACTTTCGTAGGGTCGACAGCTATTCCAACGCCTAACATAATATGCTTAAGGAATCCAACTTGCTCTATCCAAAATTCACTCTTCTTTAGCTTAGCAAATAATTGATTCTCCTTTAGAGTCTAGAGTACTTTTCTGAGGTGCTTGGCATATTCCTCCTTATCTTTTGAGCAAATTAGAATGCTATCTATGAACACTACTATAAACTCATCTATATACTTTCTAAACACATGATTCATCATATCCATGAAAGTAACTAGAGCATTTGTTAAATCAAATGGCATTACTAAAAACTCGTATTGTCCATATCTTACTCTAAAAGCTATTTTAGGTATACCTTGTTCTTTAATCTTCATCTGGTGATACCCTGATTGTAAATCTATCTTCAAAAACACAATGGCTCCCTTTAGTTGATCAAACAAATCATCGATAATAGGGTATTGCTATCCTTCCTGGCGATGTATTAGGTCTAATAAATCCATTGTCCAACAACTCTTGAATTTGTTTCTTTAATTCCACCAATTCAATTGGTGCCATTTGATAAGGGGTTTTAGAAATAGGTATACTCCCTAGGATGAGGTTAATGGTAAATTATATTTTCCTATCAGGAGGTAATTTATGTAAGTATTTAGGGAAAACTTTAGGATATTCCCACATTATAGGCATATCTTCTAATTTGGTTTCCTTAGCTTAGGTATCCATTATCAAAGCTAAGTAACCTACATCATCCTTACATATCAACTTCCATGCCTTACTAAAATCACTTAAGGAACTGCATCACTAGAACTTCCTTTAAAATAAAGGTTGTTTCCATCAAACCACTTAAATATCACCATTTTACTTATAGTTAGCATTTGCTTTATACTTGGTCATCCAATCCATTCCTAGTTTTACACCGAATCCCTTCAGATTCAAAACTATCAATTCTACAAGCATCTCTTAAGCATCTATAAAAACATTCCAATCTCCCAACTTATGATACACAACTTTGTACTCCTCTAAAAGAGGTTGTGACTACCAATCCATATGCTAAGGTTTCTACTAGTAGTTTATTTTTATTAATATATTCTTTTGAGGCATACAAGAGAGTTGCTCTAATATCAAATAATGTTTATGTCGAGCTTGATTTTTTTTCGGTTTCATAAATAAGTCTTTTTTTAACTAATCAATATTAAACTTAACCCGTTTAATACTGATCCTCAACTAAGGTTTAAAATAAACTAGTTCTTTTATTTTTGAAATATTTTAAAGTCGCCACCTGATTGGAATTAAGAAAAAGAGTTAAATTATAACCAATTGGGTAGATTGATTATAATTTAACTACTGGTCTTTTGATAAAACCAATTTTATTAAATGTTTTTGAAAACTAGAAGATCGAGTTTGAGGATTAGGTTTTTAACCCTTACGGGTACCATTAACTTTCCAAATTGAGATTTAACTTCTTTGGAATCGTCATTAAAAATAGCAACTTGATTTATTAAAATTACTTTTAATTGAATAGTTCTTAGCTAAAAAAAATGGGAAAATTATTTTTCATTTTTTACTAAGTTAATTGATTTTTTAAAAAAGGAAAAAACTAAAATTTTTGTTGTTTTACGTCATCCCAAAGGTGTCTACGTACTAGCTATTCAGAATTAAGCATACGTAGTTCTTTTCAAAAACCTTAACAGGTTGGTTGATTTTAATTTTGGAAAAGAGTCGAGTTTATGTCTTTAGCCATTTCATTTTGAAAACCTCTAAAAGGATCTTAAATTAGGTTTTTGAAAAGTTCTAAAAGTATCCTAATTTTGAATACGGATTAGTTTACTTTATTTAAAAAAATAAACTTTTCTATGTGATAAACTTCTTATTATTTACTTATGATTATCACTGTTTATTTTTTTTTTTCATTTTATTTTAGGTCAAAGCAAGAAAAGATAAAAATATAAAGAACTCTCCTTCTCTGTTTTTTTTTTTATATTTTTCTTCTTCTTTCTTTTTTTCCTTTTTCTTCTTTTTTATTTGTTACAATTTACACCACATAGGTAAGTTAAACAAATAAAATAAAATAAAAAATACAAAAAATATAAGAAAAACAACAAACTAAAAAAAAAATGAAAAGAAAAAGGGGCCAAACCAGCTTTAAGCACGTAAGTTAAACTAAGGTCTTCGAGTCGGTTCAATCAAATCTAGGTCGAGTCAGTTAAATTTAGGTTGGATCCCAAGTCTTCTTCAATAGCAGCTATGATAGGGCATGTTCCTAGGCAATCAAGATACTGAATTGAGTGGGGAAGATTGTTTTAGTGAATATTTTATTAGGCTTATGGATGGTAGGGAGAGTGCCGTGGTGTTTGGGTGGTTATTAGAGTATAAGGTGGCGATGGCTAGGGTTTGGTGATGGTAGGTACGTAGGTGGCGACTGTTAGAGATATGACAAAGGTTCAGGGAGTCTAAGTTGGAGAGCTAGGATCCAAGGAGGCTTATTAGTGGTGGTGGCGTAGCTCAACGATGGTATGAGTAGAGGCTACGGAGTGAGAAAGATGATGCAACAAGAGAAAGAGATGTAAAGAGAGAGAGAGAGATTGTAAGAGGGAGCTCGGGAAGGAGAAATCCACACATAGATACATTTGCTCTCACTCTCTTTATATTGATTTGAGCCTAAAAACGAAGGAAAGGATCGAAATCTACTTAATTTAGAGAGTCGAATTCAATTGGGTTTTGAATGCCTGACCTTTGGATTGCTGTAAATGGGAGTGAATCACTAGTCAAAACCACATTCTAATCTTCTATTTTTGCCAAAATAGAGAAAGAGATTTAATAGCTTAAATCATGGAGATTTAATCTTGGACTAAAAGTTATGCATTCCAGCTTTTTCTAATTTTTAGAGCTCGATTTGACTCATTAAATGGTTGTATCCGAACATATTTTCAATTTCAATTCAAAGCAAGCTATGTCTAGTTTGCAAGTCTGCCATTAATTTGGCAAAATTGTAACAAAAAATAGTTTAAAATTGGTGCTGAAGGAGGTTGACTAAGGGGAAAACTTGCAGTATTCTTCGAGAAAAAGAAGAAAAGGAAGGGAAAGGGGAAGAAAGAGGCACTAACATGGCACCACATCAATTAAGTGAACGAATGGCGTTGTGCCACGTATCAAGGTAAGATACATAGCCAAACACATATCAAGACATGTGGTACATACGTGTTAAGGGTGCTGATGTGGTGCCAACAGATCCATCCAAGTTGTGCCACTTGTTAGTAACAGACACGTGGCTTAATGACATGATGACACGTAGCGATTCTAGTTCTTAGAAAAACAAAAAGAAATTTTTTGCCTTTGGTGAAATTTGAACCCAAGACCTTCAAACTAAATCTAATGCAAGTCTAAGTGCTTTACTGTTAAGTCATTGGCCTATGCCTTTTCCACATGTGCAATCAAATTGCATGTATGGATAAGGTCTACTTAGGCTAAATTTGAATCTAAGCCCAAGCCTAACACTCCTTTCCTAATTAAAAAACTTATTATTAAAACACTAAAACTTATTACTTATTTAAATTTCCTAAATTTTCTACTTTCTATGATTTTTCTAAATTTTCTATTTTTTTTTTCATTTTTGTGTATTTTTTTCTAAATTAAGACCCCTTACCCTATTGTAAAAATTTTGAAAAATGAATAAGGGCAAAAATGAGGTGTCTACAACTGCCCATTTTTATGGTAATGTTTGAGTAAAACTTTACCTCAAAAATAAAAGAGATACTATTTTTTCCTTAAGAGTAGAATTTGTCCTAAGAAGCGTTACAACTAGCTAGTTAACCTAGGTTTGTTCCATTAGAGATTTGATGATTAGTGAAAGGTGAAAGAAAGAGAAGGTACCCTAAGAGTTGGCTGAGAAACTAAAAGAGGAATTGAAGCCTAGTTATGCCCCTATGAGCAAGCTAAGAACCCAAGGAGAAAATGAAACATAGTCATGCCCTTATGAGTAAGCTAACTTAGTCGAAAGTGCTATTAAGGGACTAACAACTCTAAATTGGAATTGATTTAGAAAACTTAGTCATATTACTCTAAGCTAACTAAACTAGGCAAGAGCGTCTCTAGGGGACTAGCAACCTTAAATTGGAATAGATTTAGAAAACTAGGTCGTGCTCCTTTAAGTTAACTAACCTAAGTGGGAGCATCTCTTGAAGACCGGCAACCCTTAATTATCTTAGAAGAAGCACCTTACAGGTTTGCTAAAAGGAATTGATGATGAAAGGAAGTGTCCTATGAGCTCGCTTGAGAGAAATCGGTTAAGGAAAGTACCCTACAGGCTTATTAAAAGTAATTGATAAAGAGAAGTGCCCTACGGGCTTATTACAAGAAATTGATAAAGAGAAGTGCTCTATAAGCTTGCTAAGAACTTGATGAAGAGAAGCACCTTATAGGCTTGCTAAAAACTCTAAAAGGAGGATTGATTAATTACTAAAGTCCCAAGGGAAATGAGTTAGGATAGTGCCTTTAAAGGCTAGCTTAGACTCAAAAGATGGTATAAAGGATAAGGGCCCTGTGGGCTAGCTAAAAGCTTTACCCAAAAGATTGTTAGGAGAAAGAATTGTGAATACCAGTTACTATCCAAGGAGATATAGTCTAAATACAAATGCAATGTTCAAAAACCAATATGCTAACATCGTATAAAAGTACTTACCTAGTCTTGCCGATAGCACCTAAATCATCAAACCTTTCTTTGAAAAGTCCTATCGAAATCAACTGACTCATTCTCTTCGAAATGAATTCAATTTTTCATCCCCTATTATCAACCTAACTAATCTTGGCATAGAGCATCTAAGACTTTGTTGGCCCTTTAGAGAAGTCACAAGAATTATCTCGATATAAAGTATCATCCACTGTTTCTACTCATTAATTGATTGCCTTTCAGATTTTATTTTTCTAAACCTAATCTCTTATCCTTGGTTCATAAATATCTACCATGAGGTATTTGCCCATTTAGATCTCACCTTTACCTAAAAAATAGACAATAAAAACTTCCCATGAAAGGGGATCAATCTGTGATAAAGTATTTTAAAGAGTTTTGTTAATTACCAATATTAGATATCTTACTTTCAACTTCTCTTGTGTTTTCAATGTATGGATTCATTTAAATGGTGCAAGGGAATTGGACCTTTTAATGGAGTAGGAAAAAGGGATGGAGATGATTCCAATGCCGACAACCATGGTTGTTAAAATTATGAGTCAAAAATACGTTTCTACGAGTTTATGATTTTATAATGTTTTTCTTAACAAAAATAGATATAAAATCATTTATGTGTAAACTTTTAGTGAAGTTATGAATTTTTATGTACGATTCTACAAGTTTACAATTTTACCGATTCTATATGATTTTATATAATTCTACCGATTTTGTGTATTTAAATGAACAATAAAATCGTGATTTTGACATCCATGCTGACAACTATTAAGGATACCAACTTTGCTTGTAGAAGATGAAAATTAGACCATAATATTATTTAAGATGCCTAGCATTTTTGTATTCTGAGTAAAAATTTCCATTAACTTTCATGGGTAGTATAACTTTACAACGTCAGCGTTTATAAGGTCTCTTAATTTTGAACCATCCATTTGAGACAAAATCAAAGCCCCTCCTAGTAACACTCGCTTCACGATATAATGGCCTTCGCAATTAGGAGTGAATTTTCCTCTAGAGTCTTATGCATTAGAGAGAGCCTTCTTCAACACCATATCACCTTCTTTGAAGTTCCGAAGTCGCTCCCTCTTATTGAAAGCTCAAGCCATTCTTTGTTGGTAACATTGATTATAACACAGACTGCTAATCTTTTCTCATCAATCAAATTCAACTGTTCGATACGTTTCTTTACTTAATCAACTTCACTCAATTAGGTTTTTGATAGCACTCTGAGAAACGAGATCTCAACCTCTATTGGTAACACTTCTATAATGTCATATACTAAAGAGTAAGGCATTGCCCCTATCGATGTTCTGATGGAAGTTTGATATGCTATGAGTGCAAACAGCAACATCTCATGCTAATCCTTATATGTAACAGCCATCTTTTCGATTATCCTTTAAAGGTTTTTGTTGGTTACTTTGATAGCCTCATTTATCTTAGGTCGATAAGGTATAGAGTTCTTATGAATGATCTTGAACTAGTGGCACAATTCTGACATAAGCTTGTTGTTGAGGTTAGTGCCATTATTTGTGATGATCGTTTTTAGAGCCCTATATCAAGCCAAGATATCTCTTTTGATGAACTTCACTACTACCCCTTTAGTAACACTTAAATAAGATGAGGCCTCAATCTACTTATTAAAGTAGTCGATGGTGACCAATATGAAGCAATACCTATTGGATACCTTTAGAGTGATCGAGCTAATGATGTCTATACCCCACATTGAAAATGGCCATAACTTAGAGAGTGTGTATAATTCTTGTCACATCCCAACTTAGCATAGAATGCACCATCACATAAGAATACCTATTGAAAACTTAACTCAACCTGCTCATTTATCAAAAGACAACATTGTTTACATGATAAAAGGGTTGTCACATTGGAGTTCAGCAGGATATTCTGTTACAACTTATGTGTACAACATAATATTTACATCAAAACATGAACCAACTTTTTCCTTTGTCATCTTCATAATAATAGGATTCCTAATTTATTACAAATTCCATACAAAAGTGGCTGACTCCAATGTACACTCTCAATATATATATCCCCCTTTAGTGTTGGGCTATTCATGATGTAGTTAACCTAAGGATAAAACATTTTATCCCCTCAGTTATAGAAGTTGAGTGAGAGTGGATAACAAACAGCATAATATAGATAATATGATGGACAATATTGCATATCACAATTGAAACATTTCAACATAACCCGCAGGTTTAACTTCACATATGCACCCCCTTAATCGAGCATTTACTACTAGTAATGCAGCATGTTATGCTCATGCATGTGGCATGTATCGGTACCGATATCTTATGCCCTCCAATCTTCTTCCGATTAGTCAACATAGCCAAGTATCTGGATACAATGTCCAAGAACCTATGGGCAATAAGGAGCTGCTTAAGAGTAGGTCCCCCACTAAATTGGACTATACACTATAGTCTACCATTTTCAAAAAGGGCAACAAGGAGTTGCTTAAGAGTAAACCCTTAACTTTGCTTTTCAAAATTAGAATATACACCGTAGTTCACCAAATCAAAGTGGCTACATTACTAAATTAGATCACACACTGTAGTTTACCAAATTTGATTATCAAAATAGTCACACTGTTTGAGTAATGCAATCTATATGTTTCTAAAAACTGAGTTCATAAAGTGACATTCTTTCTATGATTGCTTAGAAGCCTCATTCTAGAAGTTCTAACCTGTAGGTCCCTTTTTGTGCTATATCATGCCATGATATGCAATACCAACTTAAGTACATCACCTAACACAACCAATCTTTCAGTTTTATTCAATCTAGTGATTTGATTCCAGTTTTTGAGCTCTCCCTAACAAAATTCTAATAACTTACTTAGGGTTCACTTAGGTGAACACTAAAAAAGAGTTAGCAATTACTCAACTTCCTTAGTTAATACAATCAATCGTAAGCATAAATCATCACCCAGCATAGCAGCATAACAATTTAACTAAGATATAGTTACCGTCATTCATAATCACCACATCAGTATTCACCATAATAGCATATCAGTTCACCTAAGATATACTCATATTCAATTAATACAGCATCGAATAGTACGCAGTGTTATGAGTAACAATATATCTACTCCAAGCATGGGTTAGATCACTTACCTAGGCTTAATAATAACGCAAAATCTTAAACTCCACCACATGGTTCTTTCTTACTTATTACACCTATGAAAATATAACAAAGTCTTCAAATCAAGTATGGATCGAACCTGAATTGTTATAAGTTTTCATTTCTATGTTTTAAAACTTTGTTTGACTGTATCTTACTCATTTCCTATTTGATTTCAGTAAATTTTATGATGTCACGATCGGCATTTCAAGTACTATTAAAATATCTTAAGAATCAAGTCTATTAGTATTTTCAAAACTCTAAAAATACCCTTTCTCATCCGTAATTAACCTTAATAAACTTTAGTATCGAACTAAAAACTCTAAAAATCATACTTTCCAAACTTATCCAACAACCCTTAATATACCCCATTGTGTTCATTTTACACAAATTTGACAAGTATTTTACTAGTACTGATTATTATATTATATATTAAGCCAATATATAAGTTTATATTAGGAAAATATGTATTAAATAGTATACTAGCACAATTAATTTCACAAAAAATCCTATAGACTCACAAAAATATGTAGGTTAATTATTGACCATGGATTATACTAAACTAGTTATTGTCTACTTTTACGAAAATAACGATTTTAGCGCAAAATTGTAAAAAATTAGGGAAAATAAATAAATTTATGTGTGAGATAAAAATTAAATATTCCAAATATCATTATAAATATCTAGAAGTCTAAACATGTGGGGCTCATTGATTAGTTTCATCAAAAACTAATTATTTCAACAATTTGGTAAAATTGGTAGTTTTATTCAAAATAATAATAAGAAATAGTAAACATGGAGATTTAAAAAAATTCTTGTTACTAAAATTTAATACATTATATAAGTATGTTATACAAAAATTTTCAGGCCAAAGTAACATTATTTAATATTTTGAAAAATTCATTTAAAATTTGTTTAAATAGGGTACATTCTTAAGCAAGGACCCTAAATCAATGTTATTTTAAGAAAATAAAATTACCATATGAAATTACATGTAAAATAACCTAGGGAATCAAATTTAATAATTTTATGAGCTAATTTGATATTTTTAGTAAATTAATGAAAATTAAGTAGTAAAATTTGAATCACCAGTGCATAGTGCTTTGGCCACCACCCTATGTCAGCCTACTTTCTCTCTCTACCATAACTTTAAGTCCCTAGTGACTCCTTGTCAGGTTGCCTATAGCCTTAGGAATCATAATTCACCGTATTTTCTTTTATTTTTTCTAAATTTTTTTATAATTTTCCTAGATTATATTCTTGTATTTTCAAAGTGCTAAAATGTTGTAAATGATAGTTTGGGACCTATTTATACTTTTTGAACTTTGCATAATAAAATAAAATTTGGACATATGTATGACACATGTTAATTTTCCATTTTTCTAAATGACATTTGTTATCTCCTCATCAATCAAGTATTGACTCATCAATTCTAATTAATACTAAGTTTGCACATCATTTAATGACTCGTCCATCTAATTTTTTTTATTAATTTTCTATTATTTTAAATTATTTTACCTAATTTTAATAATTTATTATTATTATTTGTATGTATTTAATACATATAATGTATATCACATGTAAATACGTATACATTACATATAATTCAACTTCATTTATTATTTTTGAAAGTTAATTAACTTACCTCTAATATCTTGCTATATCTACAAGCTCAAATCATACGATTATTGACTTTATCAATAAATTAATGTTTTTCTCAAATTAATTTTTTTATATAGCTTATTTTGAGAAATTGACTTTACTTAAATTATTTCGTCTGACTTTTCTAACTTTACTATGAAGTTTAAAATAAAATAATAATATAGCTTGGTGCCTTAAATTGAAGGACTCAGATCTTAGGATTATTGAACTAGCTCAAAATCTTAGGGTATTATAATTCTTAAGGTGAGACATTTAACTTATTTGCATAAACTTGGCATAAGTGATAATGCTTGGCATTTTTTATGAAATCACCTTCCATCATTAACTAGCAATACCCTAACCTCATAATTTTCTTGGCGAACATGTAATCGTTTATGTAAGGGCTATATACTCCTTCATCAACATCTTAACCTTTTTGTCGTCTACACACCTTAGAAGCTTACTATCAAAAGATTGTTGATACATGGTAGATTTGCTTATTAAAACTTAGGCAACCAATCTCCTAATTGTCTTTTTTCTCAGCTTCCTCAGAGTGCGTACCTTGTTGTAGGAACATTTTAATGTCATGGTACTAGGACCTTTTGTCATGTGTGCCTTCAATTGCTAGATAGAAGGTAGGCTTTTCTTCAACTTTGATTGTAAGCAATTGAACTTTGACTCCACTGGATCTTTGGATCATGAATGCTAAAGTGGCTAATGCATCAATAAATTGATTTTGAGTCCTTGGTACATGATTGAAAGTGATTTCTTTAAATCTCTCCATTAATTCAATTAAGTGTCGATAGTAAGGTATTAGTTTAAGATCTTTCATTTTGTATTCTCTTCGAGCTTAGCCAATAATGAGTGAAGAACCTCCATACACTTCTAACTCTTGAATGTCTTTATCTAAGGCCATTTTGAGTCCTATGATGCATGCCTCATATTCAGCGATATTGTTGGTGTATGGGAAAACAAGCCTTACAGCTACAAGGAATTGCGTAACATTAGGGGATACCAATATTGCCCTAATTTCACACTCAGACACATTAGTAGCTCCATCGAAAAACATCTTCCATTTCAAGGGCTTATCATCTTTTTCTTCATCAAAAATTCCTTCAACTACTAAAATACCTTCGTTAGGGAATTTGACTTATACCTCTTAGGGGGTATCATCTGAGGGATTTTCTACCAACTGATTTGCTAGGGCTTTCCCCTTGACTGAATTGTGGTTTATGTATGTCATGTTGAACTCTAATAGCAACATTTACCACTTTGAGATTTTACCAATTAGGGCCAGCTTATTTACCAGGTACTTTAGGGAATCATGTTAAGTCAGCAATTCAATTTGGTAATGGAGCATGTATTGTCTGAGCCAATGCATTACCTAGACTAAAGCACAATAAGTTCTTTCAATTTCTAAATACTTATGTTCTCCTTCAGTAAACTTCTTACTTAAGTAATATATGGCTTGCTCTTTTCCTTCCTCATCCTTCTAGCTGAGTATACATCCCATGGATTCTAGTAATATTGTAAGGTATAAAATAAAGGCTTCCTAGGTTTAGGAGCTACTAGAATTGGAGGGTTCATGAGGTACTCCTTAATTGTTGTGAAGGCCTGCTCGCATTCTTCATCCTAAGTTATCTTGGCATTCTTTTTCAACAACTTAAACAAGGAATGACATTTATCTAATAAGTTGAGATATGAATCAAGCTATACAGTTTAAGCAACCCAATAAGCCTTTGATTTCTTTAAGTATACTTAGAGTAAGCAAGCCAACTATTGTTTTGACTTTATCAAGGTCTACTTAGATGCCCCTTTGGCTGATTATGGAACCCAATAATTTCCCTAAAGTTACTCTAAAGGTGCACTTCTTTAGGTTGAGCTTCAATTAAAATTTTCTCAACCTATAAAACAATCTCCTCAAGTTATCTACGTAATTTCCTCTCTCTTTGAACCATTCATATCATCAACATATACTTTAACTTTTTTGTGCACCATGTCGTAAAGATTGTGACCATTGCTCTCTAGTAAGTTGCCTTAGCATTTTTTAGTCAAAAGGCATTACTTTATAGCAAAATTTATCCGATGTTGTAATGAACATTGTCTTAGCTTTGTCTTCCTCGAACATTTGGATCTAATTATATCTAGAGAATCCATCCATGAAGGAGAAGAGATGGTTCCCTACTGTATTATCCACTAAGATGTCAACGTAGGGTAAAAGGAAATTATCTTTAGGGGTTGCCTAGTTAGGGTCTTGGAAATCTATGTACACTCTAACCTTTATATTCTTTTTCATCACTAACATAATGTTGGCTACCCATTTAAGATAATCAGACACTTCGATGAAACTAACCCCTAGTAACTTTTTGACTTCTTTAATTTTCAACAAGATATCTAGTCAGAATCTCCTTAGCTTCCACTTCTTAGGTTTGACATCTGCTCTTATGGGTAAGCAATGGACTACAATTGATAAATCTAACCTAGGCATATTTTCATAAGACCATGCAAACACATCTTGATACTTAGATAATAGTGCGATCATTTCTACCTTTTGTTCCTCTTTTAAATTCCCTCTAATCTTCAAATTCTTAGGGTTGTCATCGGTCCCAACATTAATTGTTTCGGTTGGCTTGTCAATGGAAATTCTACTCATTTCACATCTTTACCAGCTTCCTTACACATCACTGTGGTCATTAACATAACTCTCAACGACTAACCCGATAGGGCTAAAAGTGATATCAATATTTTCATTGCCTATCTATGCGAAGTTTCCTTAGCTTTTGTTCAAAGCATTGGATTTAGGCCAAATAGTATGTAAAGGAAGGGGGTGTAAGTAAAGAAGGAATGGAGTGTAAACACCTAATATTTGCCCCCTTTTATTTTTCAAATTAGGTTATAGGGTCCTAAATTAGAAAAAGTTCAAAAAAATAGAAAATTAAAAAAACCCCCAAAAATGAAGAAATTTAGAAAAATAGGAATTCTAGAAAAACATAAGAAAATAGGAAAATAAGAAAAAAAAAAGCACAAAAAATAAGAAATTTAGAAAATAAAAAAAAAAAAAGAAAATTCAAAAAAATCACAAAAAATAAATATAAATAAATAAATAAAAGATTTTAGAAGATAACATTTCATTAAATTAAATTTAGGTTTAGAAGTTGGGCTATTGAACTTAGGCATAGATTTAAATACGACCCAAGCTGACCGAGTTCATATGTACAATTTAATTACACATATGAACAAGGCACAAGCCAACGACCTGATGGTTAAGCATATGAACATAGTACTAGTATTAAGCATAAGGCCTTAGGTTCGAAACTTGGCAAAGGTAGGGAGGCCTTTTTCTCATTTTTTGGTTTTCAATCACATTAGCGATTGCCACATGTCAAGGTCTAATTGCGCTATGTGTCAGGACACATGGCATCATCGAATTTTGTTAGCTGCTGACGTGGCACCACGTGGTATGCTCCGTCAACTACCACGTGTCACGAAATAACACGTAGCATGCCGAGGTTGGTCGGCACGGCTGATGTGACACCACGTCAGTGCCGATGCTACGTCAGCCCACTTTTTCTTCCCCCTTCCTTCCTTTTCCCTTCTTTTTCCTCTCTTTTCCTATCTTTCCCTCTCTTTCTCTCTTTTTCCCTCGACTTTCTCCAGGTTTCCAACACTTTCTGCTTTAAACCACCTACTTTAGCATGATTTTTGGACCCTTTCTCGTTCTAATTTCACCAAATCAATGACAAAATTGCAAAATAGACATAGCCTATTGTGAATTGGTACAAAAAAACATGTTTAAATACAGTCAAAGAAGCATTCAATTTGAGCTCCAAAAATTGGAAAAAAGCTGTTTTCTTAAGCATTCTTCATTAATCTGATTCTAACTTTCCTTTGTTTTTAGGTTGGATTTGTATATAAATTGATGATCATGGGACATAGACAAACACACACAACGAACTGAATCAATCCCCATACTCACTCTATCCATTCCTGATCACTTTCTCTCTCTAACCCACTATCTCTCTCTTTGATTCTCTCTCTTCACTCTGACCCGAGTTAAGCCACCACTCTAGGGAGAATACCCACAGCTTAGGCTCTCCAACCCAGCTACTTTCAACCTCTGCCATAACCCCCAGCAGCGCCACTAAGCAACCACCATCGAACCCCAACCACCCCCTCTCTCTCTCCTCAAACCACCATCCTTAGCCATCCTCAAGCGAAACTAAGCCTACAACTAAACTCCTTACACCTTGAAAAACCTATCCTAACCAACCAATCATACCTAGTAGCCCATACACAGCCGAACCACCATCGTCGCCCACGGCCAACTTTCAAAAACCACCCAAACAGCTCTAAAACACTAAGGCACTGAACCTACCCACCCACCCCCTTCTCCAATCTAATACTCATAAAAATATTGCTACCCACTCATTTTGGTGGACAAAACAAGCTGAATCATACCTTGCTGGTGCTAGAAAAGAAGAAGCCAAGATTCAACCTGTCCGACTCGACCTAACCCCATCCGACCCACGTAAGTCCAACCCGTGCATCCAAATTCAACCGAAGTTTATTTATTTATTTATTTATTTTTAATTCTTTTTTTGTTTTATTTTATTTGTTGTTTTATTTTGTTTATTTTTTTTGTGTAAATGTAATGGAAAATACTAATAACGAAAATAAAATAAAATAAAAGAAGAAAAAGAGGAAAAGAAAAAAAGAAAGGAAAAAGAAAGGAAAAAAGAAGAAAAAGAAGAAAGAAAAGAAAAAAAAAAGAATAAGAAATGCTTCATTTTGTTTTTTTTTTTATTTTATTTTCACATTTAAATAAAAGAAAAACCATAAAGAGCTAACTAACAATAGAAAATAAATAAATAAATAATAAAAATAATAAAATAAAAATAGAAAAGTTACTTTTTGACACTAGAAAATCAATTTTTCTTTAAAAAAATAAAATAAAATAGATCCTTTCCAAACTAGAGCATTATAAGTTTTCCAAAAATAAAATCCAACTTAGAACCCCTTATAATCTTTTTTCAAATCAATTTAAAATGGGTAAAAACATAAATCCAGCAGTTTTTCCAAAATTAAAATCAATCAACCTGCTATATTTTTATTAAAACAAACTACGGAAGTCTGATCCCGAATAGTGGGTACGTAGGCACCCGTATGCAAGTATAGGGTGACTTAAAATATGAAAAGTTTTATTGTATCTATTTTTAGATATTTATGTAAATTAATCAATTTAGTCGCATGTATCATAATTAGATGTTTTTTTAGAAATTAAAAAGGGTATATTTAAAAAGCGAAGTTAAATTCGAAAAGTTAAAAGTGGTATCCGTTTAGAGTTTAATAAATTAGCCCTTGGATCCAGATCTCTAATTTTTAAAAAACCATATTTATAACTTGGTTTTTTTAATCGATAGACCCATAGCTAAGTTATAACCAATCCATCTAATTGGTTATAACTTAATCTCTTTTCCCAACTCCGATCGGGTGGTGACTCCAAATCTTTTCTAGTTGGAAAAAATGGTCTTCTCTAAACCCTAATCAAGGGTCAATATTAAACAGGTAAGGGTTTAATATGATTGGTTTAGAGAAGACCTAATTTTATAAAAAGAACCGGGAGGGTGAAAAACCAAGCTCGACATGGAGTGTAATGAAGAAAATGGAAATTGTTCTTTTATTATATTAAATAGTTCTATTAAGTACATATTTGTAGAAAAAAGGTAATTATTACAAAGCTAAAGAAAATACTAAACCGTGATTCATCATTTACCCTAAAGAAGACTTATCGCTATTCATAAGGACAGGGAACCAATTATTCAGGTGCTGGAGCTTATGGGATGGGCCCATTATCTCATTCTTGCTAGGGGTATCCTCTTTGGCAAGTCCTGAGGTCTAAAGATTAGCTTGGATGAATGTCTCTATCAACAGTGGAAAGGTCATCAAGGCATGATACAATTTGTCACCTCTCTTACCACTCGCTTACATGTTTCACAACTCTTCCATCAAAGTTAGAATGTAACTAAGCCTATAAGTACCAACCCGTCCTTCTTTGAATTTTAGCCTTTCATCTTTCCTCTAATTAGTAATCATACATGCTTCTTCAAACATTTAGAGCCTAAAGTCCTCTTGCTCCTCAACACCAACATAAGGTATGGCCGTTTCTTTATATATTTCATAATCTAAGTCACCTACAATCATTATGACCTGGCCATTTGAGACGAACTTAACCTTCTAATGTAAACTTGAAGGTATAACCCCTGCTAAATGAATCTAAGGTCTTCCCCAATAAGAGGTTAAAGGTCCTCAGGATGTCTAAGACCTATAATCGAGTGTTGAAAGTTTGTGGGCTAATGTCAACTAGTAAGTCGATATCCCTAATAATTTCTCTCTTATATCCATCAAAAGCCTTAAATGTTGTTGAACTCGGCCTAATTACAATTGCATCAATACCTAGTAGATCCAAGGTAGGGAGAGGGCAAACATTTAGTGATGATTCGTTGTCAATGAGGACTTTAGCTATGATTATATTGTTTACCCTTACTATTATGAAGAGCAACTTAGTATATTGATTACCTTCCTCACCAAATTCTTTAATGGACAAAGAAATCTAATCAATAGTGAAGATAGAGCTGGTAACTAATCCCATTCTTTCGATTGGTATTTCGTAAGGGACCTTGACCTCCCTTAGAGTTTGGAATAAAGCTTCCTTATGTAGTTCAAATGCCATCAATAGACTCATAAGAGATATTTGTGTTGGAGTCTTAGCAAGCTAGTCCAATATTTTGTACTCACTAGACTTGATCATCTCAGTGAAGGCAGTCATTCCTTCTTCGTATTTAACTAGTTTATTTCTTGATTCTTCTAGCGCATTCTTCCATTTAAGGTCCTCTTTCAAGTCATAAGCTCTACTGAAGTGGGTAATCCCTCCTATGAGTGAACTCAATTGCCCCTAATTAACTGGCAGTAGTTGAAAGGGGCAATTTTGTAGTTTTTAGGGGCTAAGGGTACATAGAAGGTATATCTTTTAGTCTTTAAAGCTTGCTTTTCTCCCTGTTTGTAGAATTTGTAGACCTTGGGCTCTCATTTAGAACCAATCATGTTGATGGCAAGATCTAAGTCGTCAAATAACATGTTGATGATGAGGCTATGGTTGGTCAAGGGGTTGTTGTAGATGTTTGGAATTGAGGCTTCTATGAAGTCAAACTAAACCGAACCTTCATCAATTAGGTCTTGAATTTTATTTTTTAATCTCCACCATGAGTCAATTGAATGGCCAACTTGCCCAAATTGATATTGACACTTTACGTTGGGATAAAAAACTCTTGGCCTATACCTTTCATTAAGAAGCTTAAAATGGAGCAGATTATCTTTTCTTAATTTTTCAAGGATCTAGCTAAGAAGAATTGGTATCTTAGTGAATTGCCTTGGGGGCCTATTGACTTACGACTAGCCTTTGAATTGTCGCTGAAATAGTAGAGGATTTGTTCTGAAGGAAACCTAGGTGTTGGGCTTGGTGTTTGAGTTCACCATACCAAGAGTAGCTTCTTTGGTCTTATTGGTGGTAGGCTTTGTAGTGAGTGATCTTCTTTCTAACAGCTCTTGTAATTTACTGAAAGAGATAGAACTCTTAATCCAACATCCTGTAGCCACTAACTTTACGAAACTAAAGGAAGCTTGCCTAATCAAGTAGGAGAAGTATGGTCTCTCAAAAGTATTGATGAAAGCTGAGGTTATCTCTTTTTTAGTCATGGACGCAAATACCTTTGTAGCTAGGGATCTCCATCTCTAGGCATATTCCTTGAACGATTCATTTTTCTTCTTTCGTAGGGCAACTAAGTCCATCATGGTCAGTGTTACTTCAACATTAAATTTGTATTGTTCATAGAATGCCTTAGCTAACTTCTCCCATGTGTTTACTTAATTCAAATCCAATTAGGTGTACCAAGTTAAAGCAAGACATGTCAAGCTGTCTTGAAAAATCTACACCATAAGCTAGTCGTATTATACATACTTTCCCATCTTACGTATGTGCAACCTAGTGTGTAGTTTAGGGGAACCAGTCCTATTATATTTCTCATAGTCAAGTAGCTTGAATTTTTCAAGGAAGCTTCCATAGTCATAAGCTAAGAAGTTTATAATACTAACTTACTCGAAACCATCATAACCTTTGAGCATTTTCATTTTTTTAGTGATTTACTGGGTCAACCATCTTTCTAATTCTTTTAATCCATCTTAGTTAGCTTTTGGCTTCGAGTTGACTAGGAACAAATAAGTATGAGGCTTAAAAGTCAAGTTAACCTTTGGATAGACCCCTTTTGTCTCAAAGGATTCAAAGGCCAGATTGACTTTAAGATAGGCTTCTTTTGCTTTAAGGGGTAGGGCTTTGACATTCTTTTCATATCAAACCTTAGAACTTTCCTTATTTGATGGTGCTGTGGACTAGAGTAAAGTGATACTGTCAGTGAGGAAACTTAACTGATCTGCAATCTTTCCCATTATTCATTCCAAGGAGTAGAACCTTAACTCAGTAGGATTGATGACCTCTAGGTTGACACCATTGCTGTCATTCTTGATGTTGTTGTTTCCTTGGTTGGCCATCCTAGTTTGAGAGCGTGTTTGAATAAGACTGCTCTAAATGGTTTGATGCTTAGGAGCTATCTTTGCAACCTGGTTTAAGATTACTTTTCAACAAGTTGGCACATATATTTTAAAGAAAAGAGATGAAAATAAATAAATGTACAAGTAAGATGCAAAAGTATGTTGCACAAATGCAAGGAAATAGAACCGACAATTAACTAGCAAGATGGTGATTTTATTCATTATTTTACATTATTTCAAAAAGTGCTCCTATTTCTAAACATTTTTCTAGCAGTTAGTCGGTGCTCCTTTCTAGTGCTTGCTAGATCCTACTAATGCTTTCTTCCTCTTTCTTAAGCTAAGCTCATTTGCTTCCTTAAGTACTTTGAGCCTTCTCTATGTCATCTTCAATTGATGTTCTAAGGCTCGAGAATGCTATCTAGATTTTCGAAAAAGGTCTTCCTACATGTTATAGTCTTCATAGATAACTTTTACACAAGCTTATACTTAGTCCATATAGGACTTGATTTTAAAGTTTGGTTTAGCTAGTATGGGTTATATGACCTTTGGTGCTCGATACTAGATCTCTTCGACCTTATGGAGTTGATCATACAGATATTATCTAGTGACCTTGTCCTTATCCACTCCTCCCATCCATTCTCCTAAATCGTTGTTAAGGCTAATAATCCTCATTTCCTATAGCTATTTGATCACCTGTAGTTTGGACATCTTTTGTGATGTTGGAACCTAAAGGTCCTCATAATCTAGTGTCGTAATATCCAGTGGGGCCCTATAAACTATGTCTTGAATTCCCCTAAATTGCCTAATCATGTTATTAAGATAATGGCCCGTATACCATTTCATCCCAATTAGGGGGATTGCTTGATAATTTTTACAAACTATGATTACCTTTTTGAAATTGCTCTGCCTAGTTGTCAATAAGATATCAATGACTTGGCAATTTTGCAGGACTTCTACCCAGTAATAAGAGGACTTCTCTTCCAGCAGATGGGCTTCATTGACAAAAGAATCGATCAAATCATTACTATGTGCAAATTTTCCTTAGATCAAATCAAGCCCAAAACACTTCATGTGGCTCACAAACTAGACCATTAGTAATTCCATGCTGGTCTTTAATGCTCCATTATTTTTCTCTTTCAAAACGTTTAGGCTTCTAATTTGTTCTACAAGGAAGGCCAGGACATATGACTTGCCTTTAAGGAACATGCCTACTAACTTAACGACCATAAAATAGACAAGGAACTTTTCGTTAGGGAATAGGAGTGTCCTGAATGTAGGGAGGATGAAAGCCTTCATTCTATTCTGTCCCCAGTTTTTATGATTGCTACAGAAGATGGCTCGTTTGTTGGAATTGGGCTTAATGATAAACCAAGCTTTCAAATCTTCCAATTTGATGTAGTTTCCATTATAACTTCACAAGGCCTTGTTTACTTCAGCCTTTATGGCCCTTAAGAACCTTAAGAATGCATCTACTAGGTCAATTTCCAAATTTGGAGTGTATATTTCCTCTAAGGAAGGGGCTTGAAGTAATTAGGTATACTCTTTAAGTATTGGACTAATTAGGTGAGGCTTAACTTGAAAAGCTACTTTCTCAAGTTCCTAGAAGTTAGTTAGGACCTTGATTAGATTGATCTTAATCTTTACCTTGGGAAGTGATAGAATGGGCCTGATTTTGTTGGTAATGATCTCTTATTCCCTTGGGTTGAAGCCACTGGTCCAGAGCAAGCTTAGGATTGATGGGTTTGTCAACAAACCTTTCTCTCAAATAGATGGGGTTAGATGAGCAAGCCATTTCTTAGGGCTGAATTACAAAGAAAACGTTTGTTACAAGATTGAAGAATCACTATTTACGATAAAGTATAAAACAAAGACAAAAGCCTATTTACATCAACTCTATATTTACAACATAGTGAAATTACAAGGGAAATTAAAAGAAACTCTGAGCTGTTACTTCTTTTCTTTTCTTTTCTTTTCCTTTTGCTTGATTATTTGTTAGTTCTAGATGTCGTGACCTCTAAAGGTCCTTAAGCTTATGTGACCTCACCTATTTTTAGAAAACACTTTCATTGGTCACATTAAGCTTAAGTAGGGGTGGCTTAATCAACCCTAAGCATGATGGTTACACCATAGCACTGAGAGCCTACACAATGCACATTACCTCCCCACCCCCATCCTAGGGTCCTAATACGATCTGAGTTTAACTATTTCTACCATGTAAATATGATACAAAAAAACCCTCCATAAAAACTTGAATAAATTTAACCTTGCAATAATGGTTAGTGCAACTATAAAAAAATAAGAACAAATAAATAAATTACATTCAAGAAGGTGATTTCAAAAAATTAATTCTTAATTTGAAAAGTTAGATAGCTAAACCTCTTGACGTCCTTAATAGAGTCACAAAGTTATTGAGCCTAATTTTTTCTTAGTTTTAATAAGTTTTATTTAAACTAATCAATATTAAATCTTACCCATTTAATATTAATCCTCGACTAAGGCTTAAAGGAAACTAGCTATTTAATCAATATTAAACCTCTTGACATTCTAAAATTTTTATTGTTTTATGCCACCCTAGAGGTGTCTATGTACAGCTATTTATGTCACCTTAGAAGTGTCAAAAACCTTGACAAGTTGGTTGATTTTAATTTTAGAAAAGATTTGGGTTTATGTCTTTAGCCATTTCATTTCGAAAACCTCTAAAAGGATCTTAAATTAGGTTTATTTTTTAAAAGTTCTAAGAGTGTCCTAACTTTGAATAGGAATTGGTTTACTTTATTTAGAAAAAATAAACTTTTCTATGTGATAAACTTCTTATTATTTACTTATTATTATCACTATTTATTTTTTTATTTTTTTTTCATTTTATTTTAGGTCAAAGCAAAAAAAAGATAAAAAATATAAAGAACTCTTCTTCTCCTTTTTTTTCTTTTCTTTCTTCTTCTTTCTTTTTTTTGTTTTTATTTTCTTCTTTCGTTTTTTTTTTATTTGTTACAATTTACAATACCTGAGTAAGTTAAATAAAATAAAATAAAATAAAAAATTTAGAAAATACAATTAAAACAATGAATTGAAAAAAAAAAAAAAGAGAAAAAGGAGTTAGATAAAAAGCTTCGGGCATACAGGCCAAGTCTAGGTCTCCAAGTAGGTTCGTTCAAATCTTGGTCGAGTTAGTCAAATCTGGGTCAATTCCTAAGTCTTCTTTAACAATAGCAGTGACAATACGTATTCTTAGGTGATCTAGACATCGAATTGAGTAGGGAAGATTGTTTTGGTGAATATTTTATTGGGCTTGTGGGGGGTAAGTAGAGTACCTTAACATTTGGGTAGTTGTTGGAGTAGAGGGTGGCAATGGCTAGGGTTTGGTGATGGTGGGTTTGCGGGTGGTGGCTGGTAAAGATACGATAAAGCTTAGGGGAGATTAAGTTAGAGGGCTAGGTTTCAAGAGGCTTATTAGTGCTGGGGGTGTAGCTCGACGATGGTCAAAGAGGAGGCTATAGAGAGAGAGAGATCATGAGAAGGAGCTTAGGAGAGAGAAATCCATACATAGACATGTTTGTCTTCACTCTCTTTATACTGATTTGAGCCTAAGAAACTAAGGAAAGGACCAAAATCCAATTAATTTAGAGAATCAAATTCAATTGGGCTTTGAATGCTTATACTTCAAATTGCTATAAATGGGAGTGAATCACTAGTCAAAACTGCATCCCAATCTTCTGTTTTTGCCAAAGGGATCAAGTGGAAGCTTCAAAAATCATTTCGTAGCTTAAATCATAAAGATTCAATCTCGAACAAAAAGTTATGCATTCTAGCTTTTTTCGATTTTTTGAGCTCGATTTAACTCATTATATGATTGTATCCAGACATGTTTTTTATCTCAATTCAAAGTAGACTATGTCTAGTTTGCAAATCCACCATTAATTTGGTGAAATTGTAACAAAAAATGGCTTGAAATTGGTGCTAAAGTAAGTTGACTAAGGAGGAAACTTACGATATTCCTAGAGAAAACAAAGGAGAGGAAGGGAAAGGGGAAGAAAGAGGCACTGACATGGTGCCACATGGCACCACATTGGCTCGCAAATCCATCTAGGTCATACCACATGTCAGTAGCAAACATGTTCCCCAATGATATACTGACACGTGGCAGCTCTAGTTCTTAGAAAAACAAAACATAAATTTTTTCCTTTGGTGAGATTTGAACCCGACACCTCTAAACTAAATCCAATGCAAGTTTAAGTGCTTCATCGTTTGGTCGTTGGCATGTGTCTTATTCATTTATGCAATCAAATTGTACATATGGACAAAGTCTAGTTGGGCTAGATTTGAATCTAAGCCTAAGCTTAACACTAGTCTCCTAATTAAAAAACTTATCATATTACACATATGGACAAGGTCTGTAATTTTTCTAAATTTTGTATCTTTCTAAATTTTCATTTTTTTTTTCATTTCCTTGTATTTTTTTTCTAAATTAGGAACTCTTACCATATTATAAAAATTTCGAAAAATGAAGGGGAGCAAAAATGGGGTGTCTACAATGTATAGATAATTATCTCCCATGCATATCAACCCTAGAACAATTATTTATAACCATATCATTTCATATAAGTATGTAACACTACTAAATTGCTAACTAACTATTAAGAACACCATAACTTAGAGAACTTTAAGTAGAATGTACCTGCCATAACATGAGCATCCCTTACTTCATCTTGTTGAAGTGCATAAATTCTTCCTTGAGCCTTAGGGCTTCCTCCTGCCCTACCTAGTTGATTGTTTTTCCTTTTGGTAGGTTCCAATCTATTACCCTGAACTTGGTCCTACCCTACTTATAATTCAATACACTGGTTTGCATTATGACCTGTCTTACAACAATTGGTATAAGACATACCCCTAAGTTCGAATGCTAACAATTCTAGCCATATGTCCAACCTCTTCTCACCCAAAACATTTCCCATGCAACTTAGGGTAATCTACAACTTAGTACCTTACATTACATTTCCAATACGGTATTGTAGTTCTGCCACCTCTCCAATTCTTACTTACAAGCTACTTATCGTACTTTTCTTTCACTACCTTGTTATTACCTTAAGAGCTTTTCTTTTCTTACTCTCCATATCTTCAGCTTTCTCTCGTAAAGTAGGAGATTGTTCAACCGGTCAAGCCTCATTCACTAAGTCATTATGTCTTAGTATTCTGTCTCCTTTCAAATTTGCTTAGAAGTATAAATTAAGTCCAACCTTAAACCTTCCAACATTAGCCAATTCATTACTCTATACAACCTCTGAAGCAAATTTCAATAACCTATTAAACTCCCTCTCATAATCCTCAATAGTCTTATCATCTTGCTTTAGCTTATAGGACTCTTTACACATTTTTTCCCTTACACATTCAGTAAAGTACTACTCCAGGAACGCATTCCTAAAGGCATTCTACTTGATAGGTTATGCTAAGAATCACTTCTTATGCTTCCACCAATCATTTGAACGCCCATCTAACAAAATAGCTGCAACCCTTACCTTCATGTTTTCTTCCACTTCAAATGCCTTCTCCAAGAAATCAATCCATTCTTCAACAACTAAAGGATTGGTATTCTTACCATCATATGGATTCACTATCCATTGTACCTTAGCCAACTTATCACCTCCTTCAACTTCAGCTACAATTGCCACAAATTCCTGTACAAATTCCATTCTTAGTTGAGGTAGAGTCAAATCAAGTTATGGTTGTGGTTCTACCTTGTGCTCTTACAGCTTATTGTTTGCTAGAGGCATTTTATGCCCCTTTGTATCATCTTCTAGACATCAGCAAACAAACTTAAGTAATAAGTATTCTTATGATGTCATAAAGTCATAACGCCCTATTACTAGCTACCCTAGAAATTTATGGTCCCTAACTTATACTTTAATACCACCTAAAGAATGTCACATCTCAACATAATATAGAATGTATCATCACATAGGAAAACTTGTTATAACCAAACACAAATCTAATAAAAGATCATACTTTGTACATTCAGCACTAATAAGAGTTTAACTATAGCCTTTCATGTTATAAATATATATAATATTTACAACTCGCAAAAGCTTCAAAACTTGAAAACTTCATTTATCAAGATTAAGCATCCATGTCCCTATTACACTTGATCCTCAAACTTTAACTTCCAAAATCACCAACTATACTTGTGTTCTCAAAAGTCTATCCCTCGTTAGTGATGGTGCCTTAAACTATGCTCCTTAACCTAAGGATAAAATACTTTATCCCCTCAGCCTACTGTAAGACGAGTGAGAGTGGATAGATAACTAGTAATGCAAAGAAATACATAGCATAGACATGTAGTTATCATATCAAGTTCATCACCCAATCGTTACATGAGGAAATGCAATTAATATATGTCATGCTAACGCACGTAACATGTATCAATACTAATATTCTAGCCAACTAAGCAACTCATCCGACTTGGTTGACTTCAAATCTAGACATTTGGATAATATATCCAAGAACTTAGTAATAATTTAGCCTAACAAAACCATGGAAACATAGTTGGAGTCACTAGTTAATACAAGTCTATATACATGAAAACCCAACTTTAAAAACTTATCCCAATAAAATCATAAGTTTCAAAAATTTGACTCGTAGATCCTTTCTTGCCATGCCATGAATTGCATCAACCATATCTTAAATAACCACCAGGTGAAGTAACCAAGCTTATTTAGTTATTCTTTTAGCCAAACATTAGCTTTATTTTCTTTTCTTATTCATTACTAAAACCTCATTGTTAGATTCACTTAAGTAAACATCTTAGGAGGTGGGTTTAGTACTTAGCATTTGCCCTATGTTAATGCAACACATCGTCAAATCATGGTCATCTAACACTAGATATGCAATAGAGAACAATACAGTTCACTTTACATAGCAAATTCAATCAATACACATTAGTCACCACAACCACATATAAGAGTACTCATTTCCTAATGAGTGGATGTAAATCTACTCTCTACATACATATCCACTTATCTGGCTTGTTGATCCTTTCCCATTGCTCATTAGCTTGATACTCCTCTTCAACTACTTCACCTAATAAAAACATATAATATCAAAGTTAACTACAAATCGTCCATACATATATTCCAACATAATATTAATTTGTTAACACTCTAAGTTTGTTTTGTTAAGGGAATATTCATTTTAGTCTACCTTTGACTTAGTTTGTGATCTAATATCTAAACTATCCTATCTGATTTACTCTCTAATTCAAGCTTACTTCAAAATTCTTAAATGAATGCTATGAATACTATTTAACTTATATCCTCAACTTTACTAATTAAGAATCTAAGTATTTTACCTAACATAGTCTCCGAACTTAACTTATACAAGAACCTCTAAAAAGTGAAGCCTTTGATTCAACCCAAACATACCGCTTACTTATAATATTCCTATGTTTTAACCAAGTCAAGTAAAGAACAAATCACATGTAACATTAAATAAGACTCCCCCTTACTACGTTGCTAATTATGCAATTTATCTTATTTATCATATTTAGCAAATATACACATATAGTAGGAAATTACTTAATAATTAGTATCTATACTTTGTTAAATTCACAAAAAAAAATACATTTTTACTTAGAGAACCATAGTTGTTGTATTCTAGTCATGAAAAGTACTAAAATGGTATAATATACAATGTGCTCCAAAATACTTTGTTTAGCTTGATTTTTATCAATAATTAGCTAAAAATAAGTAAATAATTATTCTTAACTTTAAAATCAGAATAAAACCTATATTTTATCATTACTAGCCACCACAAATTATTTTATGTTGATTTTATTCACAAATTACTTCAAAATCCAATTATTCTTTAAATTTAGAAAAACTACCAACAAATACTAAATAAATTACAATAAATAGTAAGTGTAGAATAACAAAGAGTTCTAGCTATTATTTGAATGAATGAATGTACTTTTGAGCCCTTTACCATTGATTAGTAATAAATTTTATTTCATACAAATTCCTCTCACTTCAAAAAAAAAAAAAAACAAAAGATGAAAGAAATATAAAATAATGAAAGGCAAAAAAAAAAAAAACCCAAATCCATCTTTTCAAAGTTGTTGTAAGTCAATTAAGTCAAGAGTCAATTCTACAGTATTTAGTTCACCCATCATAAGCCAGGGATCTTTGAAATAGATAAGGAACACAAGTGAAACAAATGTTATGCCTAATTGATGAATCCAAGATCAAAAGTCAACAATTAAAATTTTTTGCTTATGGGAAAGTAGCTTATTAATTAAAGAGTTTATAATAAACAGAGGCAAACCAAAATTTAGTCCTATGAAGCATCTAGAGCATTAGTTATACTAAGGAATATAAGTTATTTTAAGGAGCATTACTATCCTAAGGCCAAATCAATTAGTCATATGGCACTTAAGAGAACAAATTTATGTCATTAGTTGTTTGGTATTGAAAAGAACTCAGTTTAGACCCATGAGTCTTCTAGTACCCAAAAAAGCAAGTCCAAACCTATTAGTCATTCAATAGCAAAAGAAAAAAGAAAAGTCTAGACCTAGAAATTCCCATGTAGTCGAAAAGAGGCAAATTTTGGTACATCACTTGCCTTAGTTTTGAAATTAAAACTAAACCTAGAAAAAATTGAAAATTTTCTCTTTTGTCCTAGTAAAGCTTCAACCAAATTTTACCATAAAGATGAGTAGTTATAGATTACTCATTTTCCCCCTATAGTATAGTATAACTTTTTAGCAAAAGAAGAAGAAGAAGAAGAAGTTGAAAAGTTAAAACTTAAAGATAAATTATTATAAAGTTAGAAAATCTAAAACAAAATGGGAAAAGAATAAAAGCCAAAGAAAAAGGAGAAAAAAGTAAAGAAAAAAAATTAAAAAATTTAAAATATACAATAAAATCGTAAATTTTCAAAAAATTCTCTTTATTGATCACAATATTCTTCTTAGGAGTTCAAATAACTTTTCAATTTGAAAAACAATTTTTAAAGTTAAAATATGCATATGTGATTTGGTAAAATTATGGCCTTTAATAAAAAAACTAGCTTTTATCTAAAATTAATTCTTTTGGTACCACTTACTCGTTCTTAAAAATCTAAGATAAAATTAATTTAAGTGAACTATGACTTTAAACAACACCTTCGATTGGGTTTAAATTGGCCATTTTATACTAAAATGAATTCTAGTACAAGTCAAACCACGAAAAACTAAGGTATGTAATTTTGTCAAATTAACTTAATCTTGAAACTTACTTTTACTTATGCGCACACTACTCTTTGATTGCAACGAGCCCAATCTCAGCTTAAATTTCTTTTCATGCTAAAAAAATCATCTTGAGCTTGTTTAAACGAGAGAATTAATATGTATCCAAGACTTGCATTCATTAGGCCATAAGTTTAAATTAACTGAGGCCCCTCATCAACCATCATTTTCTCCAACGAGAACATAACTTGGAGAAAGAAACTTGATGATTTTGTTGCCAACTTCAAACCTAATCTTTTCATTTTTTAATCAAAGGCATAAATAATGAGAGGACGATATGTTGAACATGATTTAAAGATATAACTGAATCAAGATTATATAAATTTTTATAAAGAAAGATTAGAAATCGACTTAAAATGAACCCATACCTAAGGTTACATGATTCAAATTCTCAAATGAAATTGGAATCAAATCAATATAAAAATGATTACACCCTCTCAGTTTAAGAGAGAATCAAACATTAATATACAAAAAAAATGGCACTAAATCTAAGCTTTCTCACTCTAATTGCCATAACATGCACAATCTAACTTATCTTTAGGATTTCTAACTGTACAACATAATTTGACTCAAGTTGAACCCAAAAATCCATTAGACCCTTTTAGTTACAAAATACACCACTTCATTTCATGAAAACAACCAAGAGTCAACCAAAATATCAATTAAATTCCTTAGGTGTTCAAGTTGTACAAAGGTTCTACTATGCTAACTCTTATGTAATTTTTGCATGTAATACCCGATTGTGGTAAGCTTTATATTATTATAATGCTCTTGCCATCTACTTCATTTTAGAAAAAGACCTATTATGTATTCTAAGACTACAAGGACAAACTAAAACTTTAAAAAGTTTACAAGTTGTAAATCAAGTGTGGTTTGACCTTATAACACGAAATATTAGACTTTCCATGATACAACTCTATATATTATAACTTCTTATCATATTTCAATTATGTCTAGACACTAATTTTTGTAAGTTTGCAATCTTATATCTTGTAAATCAAACATCATATGACCACAACCATATAACCGTTATAAAGCTCAAGCTAAGAATCTACCTAAATACTATGGACTTGACCTAAAATTATACAATTGAAAAAAAAAATCCATATAATAGGTAGTTTGGTATGAATCTTTAATATTTTATATTTTTAATATAATAGACTATTATAGGAGAAAAAAAGGAAAGTAGTTAAAAGAAAATTTTGTAATTCATCCGTGGATAAAGTCTATAGAAGTACTCTAACTTTCATATATTTTCATTTTGTTACCTAAACTTTATACTTATTATTTTTATTACCTTAACTTTTTTAATGAGAAAAATTAATATTTTTGTCATAATAGTTATTATCATAATATGGTAAGACAATTGTTTAAGTACATCAACTTTCATTTTTTTTTCTATTTAGTGCTCAAACTTTTCTTTTCTTTTCTTTTTTTTTTTTTTGCCATTAGTGCTCAAACTTTAAATTTTTTCCATTTTGGTAGTTCAATTTTTCAATGTTAAACAAATAAATCATTTCTTAATAATAACTTTTTGCAAAAATATAATTTAAAAATAAAAAAAAATAACAACTAAAAATAATATAGTGAAAAAAAAAAAGAATCTTTTCGATTCTTGAGATTTTATTTACACATATGATTTTTGTAGAAAATATCCAACCTTTGCATGTTTATATATCTCCAAATAATAATAATAATAATAATAAATAATTTTATTATTATTATTAGTAACAACAATAATAACCACGATAATAATAAATAGAAGAAAAAAATGGATTGAAAATGGGAACATGCCCATGAAATATATTTCCTATTGAAGTAATTCTTTATTAATCTTTTTCCAAACTCCAAGCTAATAACTCATAGTCTTCTCTACAATAAGAAGTTCAAATTAAGACGATGCTAGCCCTTTTATCAGCATATAGTTAACAAAGATGATTGACATAGAAGTGTTTTAATTAATATAAAGCCATATAAGGTTGAGATGGATAGAGTTAGACTTATTGACATGAAGCTAAAAAGGACCAACACAAGATTGATTTTGTTAGTGTATACCCATTTGTAATCCATTTTCAACTTTATCATCATTAAATAATGATAACAATGAGATAGTACACATCAAAGATCTTATTTGGCAATATAATAGTCAGAAAAAGTTAGATTTCATCAACAAAAGCCACTTCAAATAAAGTTTCAAGACTTGAAGCCTATTCTTTATTGTTCTTTTCTTTTTTAATTTGTTATAATTATTCATTGTTATTTATAGATTTTTTATAATGCTTTTACAAGAGTTATTACAAAAAATACCTATTTTTTTCTCTTTGAAAAGTTGAAGTACCAAAAATGAAAAAGAATAAAGATTAAGCACTAAAATGAAAATAGAATAAAAATTTATATACTTACAATATTATCCTATTATTTTTTTATAACGATCATTATAACAAAAATACCCATTTGTCAAATTTAGAAAGATGAGATACTAAAATGAACAAGTTTAATATTTAAGGTACTAAAATAAAAAAAAAATATAAAAGTTCGGATACTTCTACTAGTTTATCCCAATAACTCTAATCTTCTTGTATTAATCTTTTATTTTTCATAATTTTAATTTTTTGAATTTTTCTTTGATTTTTACTCGTAGTCTACATAGGTCACAAATGTCTTCTAAAATTTGCAATTTTCCATGCATTACAATTGTCCTTACTTTTATTGTTTATTTTAAATAACATTAATATTTTACAGATGTTTTCTTTATTTTATAGTTTTACTTAGAATATTTTAATCTTTTCATTATTTCAAAATTCTCATACCCTTAATGTGATTGTAAAATTATTGAGTTCGTTAAAATTTTGTAATGATTATAATCTTAAAATCATATTAATTTTTAGAAATATAAAAAATTAAAAAACTAAGCAAGTTTACTTAAGAAAAGTGGTGATTTCTAATTGTTTGATTTTAAGTTGAACTAAATAATTTCTAAATAGCTTGTAACATGAACTCTCCAATAGCTATAAGTTTACAATTTTACATTATAGGATTTGCAAATTATGAAATCATAAAGTTTAAAAAGTTGATACTGAATACTACGAAATACATAATAAATATGTATGCGGAAGTTTATTATTTGACAAGTGTACTAGATCTCAAACAACATATAGTCTGTTAAAATCAGATATTGCATGCAAAAGTTACTCAATTTTTTTTTTTAAATGATCTATTAATTAATTGAAAGGTCAAATTAACTTTTTTTAAATTAAAATTTGATTAAACGCTAAAGTGCATTAAAACTAAAGTACAAACACTAATATTTAATCAAAATTAAAGTATGAACACTAAAATGAAATATGTGTGTGTGTGTATGTATATATATATATATATATATATATATAATAGCTATAAACTTTCCATTAGCCAAGATACCAAATTGAAAAAACAAATATTAAATTGAAAAAAATGAAAGTTCAAAACTAATGATAAAAAATTGAAGGTATAGATTCTTTCGATACCTTTGTCCCTCTTAAAATAAATAAATCTTTTGTATGACTCTTTGTAAGTAGGAATGTCATATTTTCTTATTGGTTTGGGGTATTTCTTGGTCATACTATCTTGTGATTATAAGAAATTGTTACTCTTTGTTCAATATATTTGTTTTCATTTCCTCTTCTTACATCTCTCTTTTTATTCCATTGTTTTATAATATCCAGTGTTATTAAACCTAAGTTGACCCTCCCAATACAACTACGTTCAACCTGATTATTTCATAAAACTGACCCAAATAACTCATTTGGCCCTCATTAATAGTAATCCCATTTCGACTAATTGACTCAATTGGTTCAATCTTGTTCCTATAAGAACTCACTAGATCTTTTTCAAGTTAAAATATATTATTTTCTCTTCTATTTTCTAAAAATTACACCAGTTTGCTAAAAAACAATGTAGATCAAAGAAAAACAAAAATAAACTGTAATAAGTTCTTATTTTATATGTAAATTATCTATATCTTTTAATTTTTAAAGATGTAGGTAATTTTTATTACTTTATATGTAAATATAAATTATATTATAATATTTTTACTAACCTCGATTTGATCCCGGTTGATTCTCTCGGCCATTAATCTCTTCTTATTCTCCTATCAACCTTTCAATTTGGGTTTGGCAACATTGGTAATATCTAATAGAGGCATCTTCGATTACTCATACCAATAGCTAAGCAGATCCTTGATTATGCTTATTAATTACATTTGCTTCAACTCCCAAGCCTCTTAATGTTTACGTTTCCTTTTTTTTTTCTTTTTTCCCATATGTAACTATATATATCATCCAACAAATCGTCTTCATATGCTTGCTAAAAGAGGAAGAGGGACCCGGTCGTTTTTTTTTTGGATATTTAAGTTATAGTTTTCAAACCATGTCTTTTCAAAAGACCACAGTACGAGGAATCGAAATTTAGAGATAGCAATAGGATAAAGCAGATATAAAAATAGGCCACGGTCCATTAGCATATATATCATATATATCTCCATGAGTATGTTTAGAAAACATTGGACGTCGTTGTTACATATACGAAGATACTTTCCGACACCACTATGAAGTAAAGCTTCATGCAGGTTTTCGGCCACGCCCCTTATTTTATACTAGTACGTATATCCTCCTACGAAAGAGTTGATGTCATGTTGCTCAGTGCTAGCTGCCAAAAAAAAAAAAAAAACACACACAAGTATAAACAACATCTGATGAGTACATGATCGCGTTATCAAAGTTTAAGGTAGCAATAACAGAGAAATGATGGAAACTGTTGCAGTCAGTGGAAGGGCTGATCTTGAAAGGAACGTTAACACCACACTTTCCAGAAGCCGCAGCAACAAGACCGTCATTGATCCCGCTAATGCTTCTGGCAGCGGCCTTCAAGCAGTTGCACGCCTGTTGTCTGTCAGCGGGCATCCTTGCAGCAGAGTTGAGGGATCTAATCCCACTGCAACAGGCTGGCATTAATGGCCCTTTCTCTTGTGCATATCCAATGTATCATGGTCCGAGGCTTTCTTTAGCAC
Source organism: Lumnitzera littorea (assembly GCA_024138015.1). Taxonomy (NCBI): domain Eukaryota; kingdom Viridiplantae; phylum Streptophyta; class Magnoliopsida; order Myrtales; family Combretaceae; genus Lumnitzera; species Lumnitzera littorea. The sequence goes on from JAMXBB010000002.1 coordinate 61,167,063, forward strand.
ACAAATAGATCATACGGCGCTTACTCTCTTGCCTCTGCAGTAATAAGCAAGTCTAACTCGCACGCAACGCTAGCTAACAAAGCCTAAACCTATAAGCAACACAACCAAGGAAAAAAGCCAACAAATTATAAGGGACACAAGTACGAATAGAAAAAGGAATAGTATACTTTTATTAATTCTGACAATAATACAAAACTACAATGTGTATGCACGAGAGACTACAATGTGTGTGCACGGGCTACAATGTGTGTGCACGGGGATACAATGTATGTAACAGGTGCCACCAGTCATGATCAACCAACGTGTTGAGTAAGAACTTCAATCCAGAAGAGTACTCACACTCCCGTAAAAAGTTTTACAGACGTTGTTGGGCCTAGTAGGAGAAGACATTAAAACTGGTGAAATGGCACCATTTTCTAAAAGTAGAAATTTCTAATAATAGTAAGGCCCTAACTACACAAAAATAAAGTCCCTCCTTATGTTACAATATGTACAAAAGAATGACCTTTTTGTTAGTATAAGTATCTTACAAAAAGGGACCCTGACATCCTCCCTCACTTAATTCTATTAATGTCTTCTGGCTGGCAAGGCTGATTTTCTCTCAAATGAGGGCTTTAGATCTTCTTCAGTCTCCCAGCTAGTATCTTCTTCTCCTCAATCTCTCCACTTGACCAAATATTCTTTATGTTCTTCTCCAGTAAAGGGATCTCTAACTTTTCGCTCTACAAGGATGTCTTCCGTAGCTTAACTTAGGTTAAACATGATCTTGACGTGTGGCCACTTAGACACATTGCGAGATGGGTCTTCCATGTCTGGATAATATAACTTCAAGACACTAACATGAAAATTTGGATGGACCTTCAACCACACAGAAGGCTTGACCTTGTAGGCTGCTATTCCAATCTTCGATATGATAGGAATTGGACCAATATACTTTTGGATCAATCTTCTATCCTTATTCCTCAATGATCTGACCTATTTTAGAACAAGTTTTATAAGGACCTAATCTCCAACATTGAACTCTCTAGGTCAGCGGTTCTGATCTGCTTATTTCTTTATTCTCATGGAAGCCTTTTCAAGGTACACTTTTGCTACTTCTAAACTCTGCTTTCAATCCTTAGTGAATTGATAAGCTCTTGGGCATCTCCCGATGTATGGTGCTGCCACTGTATGGGGTAATAGTGGTTGCTGACCTATAATGATCTCTATAGGGCTCTTGTTGGAGGAAGAGCTCTGTTGGATGTTGAAACAGAACTAGGCAATATCCAGCAAGTCAACCTAATTCTTCTAGTTGGCTCTGACAAAGTGCTGAAGGTATTCCTCTAGCAACCCATTGAATCTCTTTGTCTATCCATCACTCTGTGGATGGTAGCTGGAGGTCATGCTCAGCTCGAAGCCTAGGAGTTGAAACAACTCTATCCAAAACTTCCCTATAAACCTGGCATCTCTATCACTCACAATATTTTGGGGCATACCCCAAAATTTCACCACATGCTTGAAGAAAAGCAAGGCTATCTCTTCTACGCTTGAACTCTTCGTGGTAGGAATGAAGATAGCATACTTAGAGAACCTATCAACAACAACAAAAACGGATGAGTGCTCCCCCACTTTTGGTAGGGAAGTGATAAAGTTCATGGAGACGCTCTCCTATGGGCGAGAAGGCACAGGAAGTGGCTCTAAGAGGCCTGCCACCTTCTGCCTCTCAACTTTGTCCTACTGGCAGGTTAAGCAAGTCTTTATATAAGCCATCGCATCCTCCTTCATATCCGGCCAGTAATAGCCCTGCTTCAATAAGCTTCATGTCCTCTACCAGCCTAGATGTCCAGCCCACAAAGTATCATGGTACTCTCTCATGAGTACCCTTCTCAAGTTGCTCACCTTCAGGATATACAATCAGCGTCTCTTTGTGTAAATGAGGTTGCCTTCTACCTAAAATCTACACATCTTCCCTTCTTCAACCAATTGCTTGAGATTTTTGGCCAATAGGTCTTAACCTATGTATTGCTTGATCTACTCTTGAATTGAAGTCGAGATTTGTGCTAAGGATGCTAAATCAGCTCGCTTACTTAAAGCATCTGCCACCTTATTAGTCCGTCCATTACGATACTCAATCTCCATATCAAACTCTATAAGAAACTCTTTCTATCATGGTTGTTTGGCTAAAAGCTTCAGTTGAGTCAATATATGGCTGGTAGCAAAATTGTTTGTCTTCACTAGAAACTTAGATTCTAGTAAATAGTGTTTCCAAGTCCTTAAACAGTGAACAATTGCAAGTAACTCCTTCTCTTGGGCTGAGTACCTGCGCTTTGTTTGATTCAGCTTCCTACTCTCATATGCCACTAGATGACCCTCTTGCATCAACACTCCACCCAATGCAATGTTTGAGGCATCCGTATGGACTTCAAAAGGCCTAGAAATGTTAGGAAGTGCGAGTACTAGCTCCTCCATCACTATACACTTCAACTCCTTGAAGTTACTTTGACATATCTCATCCCATTACCATACTTGGTCCTTCTTCAATAAATCTGTGAGGGATGTAACTCGATGGGAATATCCCTCAACAAATCTTTTGTAGTAATTTGCGAGTCCAAGGAAGGACTGCAACTCTGTTACACTCTTAGGCCCTGGCCATTGCCTGATTGCTTCTACCTTTGCCATATCCATTCAGTTCCACCCTTCTTCAACAACATGACCTAAGAAATTGATGCGCTTCTAGGCAAAGGCACATTTCTCATGCTTCACGTACAAATGATTTTCCTACAACTTTTTGAAAACCATTCGTAAGTGCTTCACATGGTCCTATAATGTCCTGCTATACACAATAATGTCATCTAAATAGACGACTACAAATTTGTCACGATATTCACGGAATACATTATTCATTAAGGTACAAAATGTTGCAGGAGCATTAATGAGACCAAAGGGCATCACCAAGAACTCATAAGCACCATATCGGGTTACACACGTCATTTTAGGCTCATCCCCCTCAGTAATACGAACCTAATGATAGCTTGAGCGAAGATCAAATTTTGTAGAATACTTAGCCTCACTCAGTTGATCAAACAAATTAGTAATTAGAGGAATTGGGTAATGATTCTTCATCATCAGCTTGTTTAGAGCTTGGTAGTCAATACATAATCTCAAACTCTCATCCTGCTTTTTTTAAAATAGAACAGGAGCCCCGTATGGTGCTTTTGACGGTCAAATGAAGCTTGCCTCTAACAACTCATCCAATTGCTTCTTCAATTCGACAAGTTCAAGGGGCGACATTCTATAAGGAGCTCTAGCGAGTGGTTTAGCACCAGGAATCAACTCAATCTCATGGTCTACCAACCTACTAGGAGGTAATTCCTTTAGCAGCTTGTTAGGCATCACATAATCATACTCCTTTAGGACTCTCTCTATTACCTTATGTATCTCCATCTTTCTTGCTTCCTCTTTCTCTATAAGGAAAGCCAGGAAAGTTGGCTCTTGATGTTTGAATCCTCTCTAAAATTGAAGCGCTGATAACATCATAGCCCCAATATTCTTCCCTTCCTTGCCATTATTGTTTGCCCTGTTCCTCTAAACTATCACATAACAAGGCTTTCTACCCATGAATAACAAGCAATCTGCTGCGGGCATGGGAGCAACTTTAGCTTGTCTCAAGAAATATATTCCAAGGACTATGCTAAAGTCATCCAATGGAACAGCTGTGAAGTTGAGATTTCCACTCTAATCTCCAACCCTCACTTTCACTCCTCTTACAACTCCTCGGACAGGGCGGGCCTTAGAGTTAACAACTTTAATCTGGCTAGTGTCCTCAGCAAGCACTAGCGACACTAGCCGCAACCTTTTCACCTTAAGCACATCAATGAAGTTATGTGTAGCACCGGAGTCTACCATTGCACTGGCACTCTTGCCATTGATGTTCAACTGGACATACATCAACTCATTATTATTCTTCGACTTACATCGCACTGAGGAACTCTTTCCAATAGCCAACAACATGTGTAATGCACCCATTCAGGGTTGATCCTCTCCATCACTCCCCAACTCATCATCTTGGCAAATGCTTTCTACTTTTTGTACCATAGCATTGAGTGCTACCCTATGTGAACACTCAGCTACTCTATGTGGACACTCAGTTACTTTATGTAGGTCATTAGACAAGAAACACAAGAATAAAGGCTTCTTACCTCCATTGGTTACCCAACTCTTTTCGAATTGGTGAGAGTTATAGGATTTCCTTTGACTCCCTCCAGTATTACTATTATTGCTGCTACTTGAACTTAGGGCTCCCCCACTCTTAGGTTTACCCGACTTAACCAACTTTCCACCCTCGTGTCCTATCAACATATTCTTCCCTTTATTGTCATGAATGTAGTCAGTTAAGTGCTCAGCTGCTGCCTGTGCTGTAGCCAAGTTAGTAACTTGTTGCCTTTGTAACTTATTCCTGGCATAAGGCTTCAGTCCTTCTAGGAAATAGAATAGCTTGTCATCTTTAGCCAAACCCTTGATGTCCAACATCAATGTTGAGAACTCACGGACATACTTTCTAATGTCATCACCCTATCGAAGTTCCCTCAACTTCTTTTGGGCATTGTACTCAACATTCTCAGGGAAAAACTGAGTTCGCAACTCAACCTTCAACTCGACCCATGTATCTACATGAGCGTTGCCATTTTGGATATCCTCATATTTAGTGTGCCGCTACAGTTTGGCATCACCAGTTAAGTACATTATAGCTATGGTGACCTGTGATCTCTCATCATTTGTCCCTACAGCAGCAAAGTACTACTCCATATCAAATAGAAAGTTCTCCAACAACTTGGCATCCCTTACACTAGTGAATGCCTTGGGCTCAGGCATCTTTAGATGTCTTACATGAACAGGAACATGAATGAGGGTAGGGATAAGAGCATTTCCCACAACCCAAGTCAAAATAGCTACTGGTTCCCATAACTCTTCAACAGTCTCGATTGAGGCATAAGTAATAACTTGTCTTCTCATATCTTTTACTTAAGTCTCTAAGTGTTGTCTTGCCTCATCAATCGTTACGTACATTTCCCCCTTAAGGGTTTGCACTGTAACACCAAAATTCTCAACCATCTTGGTCATCTTAGTATTCATCTCCTAATGATTGGCCTCAACTTCAGCTACTCTTACTAACAATGCGACCAAATCATCTATCCGCTTAGACATTCCCTTGAGGATTTCCTTAAGGCTATCTAGCCTCTTGCTCACTTCCTCTTGTCATGTCATGGTCATTCCCACTAAAATAACTTAGGCTCTGATACTAACTGTCACGGTCTAAGGCTTTCTTTAGCATACAAATAGACCATGCGGCACTTACTATCCTGCCTCACAATAGTAAGCAAGCCTAACTTGCATGCAATGCTAACCAACAAGGCCTAAACCTATAAGCAACACAACCAAGGAAGAAAGCCAACGGATTATAAGAAACACAGGCACGAATGGAAAAAGGAATAGTACACTTTTATTAATTCCGACAGTAATACAAGACTGTAATGTATGTGCACGGGGGTATAGTGCATATAACAAGTGCTATCGGTCGTGATCAACCAACATGGTGAGTAAGAGTTTCAATCTAGAAGAGTACTCACACCCCCGTAAAAAGCTTCATGAACATTATTGGGCCTGACAGGAGGAGACATTAAAACTGATGAAATGGCACTACTTTCTAAAAGTGGAAATTTCTAATAATAGTAATGCCCTAACTACACAAAAATAAAGTCCCCCCTTATGTTATAATATGTACAAAAGAATGGCCTCTTGTTAGTATAAATATCTTACAAAAAGGGACCCTAACACAATGTATAAGGCAATGCCACATACGACTTGGCCACAAGTGATGGCGGTGACTGGGGATGAAGTCACCACCACCACCATGCAAATCATCACGAAGCATAATGACTTTTGCACTCCAGAGCTAGCCATATTATGTTTTGTGTATGATTCTTTAATTAATCAATGATTAGTTTACTAGAGTGAGTATGATGGGGTTATATGGGGGAACTCTTGTGTTTAGATAGCAAAAGTTAAAGCTTTGACATGGGAACACATGTATAGTTAGGTATTAGTTGTGGGTTATTAAATGGTTTTAGTTAATGGTTTCATATTTTGGTATGTTTGTTTTTACAGTTTTTGGTATTATTTTGACTCTTTCTTCATTTTGGTTTTGTGAAAGGTTGGAAACAAAGAAAGTTAAGAGCAACATAAGAACTAATTGCGATAACCAAAAATAAGATGAGTATTTGAGTTACCAGAGGATCGAGTCAGCCGGAACTTGAAGACAAAAGATGGGAAAGAAACAATGAGGCTTTATAGATTTTGTTTTCAATAGAACACAAGCATGTGGTCATGTGGGATGAGGAAATGACATTGAGTCTAGTGATCTATGCTTCAACTTCGATTTCCTAAGCTTCTAATAAACTTTTCACACACAAAAGAAGCTTTAGGAACAATTTTTAAGCATTGAAATACAGCAATTTATATTGAACTAAAATGAGTGGTTAATCACCATGTTTTCTTCTATGCTAGGTTCTAAAAACATGCTAACAATGATGAGAAAATGTTGGAAATTTACCTAAGATGTGGACTCCTTGGTGAACCCAAAATTTACTCCACTCCCCTACACCCTTAGCTTCGGTTTTTGCTCCTTTTACCGTTAGCCCTACAACTCCTTGGATAATCCTTATAACATGTGGTTAATGATGGTGTTAAGTTGGTGGAATGGTGGTCAAAATGTTGGTAGCATACTAACGTGTCACTGAGTTCTAGTTAGAGCTGTACAAGCAAATCAAGTAAACCAACTTACCCTACTCTACATTATCCCACAAGTTAAGTGAATAGATTCGTATTGGCCTGCTTGCAAATGTGAGCTAGAATTTTTCACCCAACCCTATACTGGTTAGCGAGTTAAGTAGGTCAACCTATGAGTTGTATTATTCTTCATTTCTCGTGAATGCATTACGTAGAATATTCACAAATTATGAATCACAATTCACGATCTTATTAGTTCTAATATGTATACTTAGTTTTTATTTATTACAAAATTTAATTTTTATTCCATTTTAGAAAAACAAAATTCCAATTTCCATGAAAATATATTCATAATATACATACATTTCTATCGATGTTTATATACTTCATAAAAATCAAACATAAAGATGAAAGAGCAAAAGAAGTAAATTATTTCGTGGACTTATTTAACAATATATTAAACTATATTTATGATTAGTTTTACATAACAACAATGATCATATGCCCTACGATATTAATATGATGATCAACTTTATTATACAATTATTTTGAATGTTTTATATAAGCTAGTTATACAGTAACCATTTACTATATCTATTGTTTCCTATAACATATATTTAATAATAAACACATTATTATCATATGATATATTGAATAATAATAATTAAGATTAATTAGATATGAGCAAATCATATAGCATTATTTAGATTTCAATGAAAGAACATGTTATAAAATGAAATATAACATTAATTGCATTTGTGAAAAGCTTCATCTTAGGACCTAAAATGCACCTAAATAAAATGTATGAATAGATCATCACAAGTTTTAATTTTTTTTCTCTTTTGTGACTTGGCAAGCATAACCTCACCCACCACCCGGCCCCGCAATGGGTTGGCTCACTTTAACCCATAGGTCAAGTAGGGTAGGTTAAAAAAGTATGTATTTAAGCAAGTCAAAGTCTTAGAAATCGAGGGGGTTTAGTAGGTGAAATGGGGGGATGTCTCGAGAGTGAATGAAAGTTGAAGTGTAGTATTTTGATGAACTGAAAATGAAGAAAAATCAAGCGGATAAGGGGATAGAGTGGCAAGCATTAAGGGTATGGGATCAAGAGAAAAAGTTTTCAAATTTTAAGGAAGAACTACAATTGCTTTTTTTTTTATACTATTAGTACTATGGAGATATTTGCCATTTAGGATTGTTCCCAACTAGTATATGTGCCATTAATGTATGAGATTCCTTGTGTACTATTCTTGTCCTTATTTTCTTAGTTGAATAAATGAGTTTGTTTAGTTAAAGGATTAAGGTATAATTAAGGCACTAGACACATGCAAACATGTGGCACCACTTATGGTGCCTAATCTTAGAGTTTGATTAATTTAATTAGCTTGTTTGATATTATTGATCAATCTCAATTGGTCAATTAATAATCTTAAGTGATTGGAATTGAATATTGTTAATCAATCACATCTAAGGGGATAATTTAGGGTTTAAGATTGATAAGTGAAATTGTTTGGTATTAATGAATAGTTTTATCAATTAATCAAGGGTACATAGTTAATTTAGGGTTTTTGATACTCAATTAGGGTTTAAGAAGTAGGTTTTGCACTTAAGGTTTTAAGGGTAGGGTTTTCAAGTTAGGGTTTCACTATTCGAAGCAACCTAAGTAGCTACTTCACTAAGACCAATTATTTTGTCGAACTAGAAAGTTTACATTAGTTATCGATATTTATTTATGGGATTTAAGGTTTTTGGTGTAAGGATTGAATTGAGGTTTAGAATTCAGAATGCCATTTAGGGTTTTAGGAGTTGAATTAGGGTTTTCAAATGCAATCTTTTAGGTTCAGGATTAATTATTTCATCAACATTTAGGATATCTATCAAAGTTATTTATCAACTTCCAAGCCCTTATTTAGAAATTTTGTAAGATTTATAGGATATATTTGAATTTCCAAAAAAATTGACACAAATTTGGCAACATAACTATATTGTCCTAAGAAAGAACATTTGCCATTTAACGTTCTAAGAATTCAAAAATTAACGATATCATATTATTAACTAATTCATACTTTCACATAAATACAAAATGAAGGATTTCAATTAATTGCCTACTTATATATATATATATATATATACACACACACACATACACACAGATAAATTATAATATAGTATAATATGTTACAAAGAAAGAAAGACCGTTTGTCATTTCCAACTATGAAAATTATAAACCTAATTATCTATTAGCATTGATTGATTGGTATATCTACATAAATACAAACTATTGTTTCCTATCAAATTTCTACCTTTACCTATAGTTAAAGCCGCATGTGATAGAGGAAATTTACTTTGTTATTAATTTAATCAAGATATCTAGAATGTTGTTCCTAGGAAACCCTAAGGAGAATAAGCCATCCTCATTGAAGGACGAAGACAATGATCTATTAAATCAAAGTAAAAAGTGCATAAATAGATCAAGTAATGATCAATTGTTGAGAGATATTAACTTAGAAGGAGATTGTCAATATGTGAATTTGGAAAATATAGGGATTAAATTATCATTTAAGGATATGGTACTCATAAATATTCTAGGTACATATGAGAAAATTTGCTTTAATGAACCTAAGAGGCACAAGGACATGGAACATGATGCCAAATTTTCTAGAGAGGAGGAGAGAGGACTAAATGAAAATGCCAAACTAAGTGTATGCTATGTAAATTTCTCTATAGTAGAGAAAGCAATTTTACGCTCACCTTGAAAAAATACCTTTATAACAAAGATTATCGGAACGAATTTGGGTTGTAAATTGATAGGGAATAGATTGTGAAGAATATGGAAGTCCATTGCTTCTTTTAAACTTATTTATGTAGGATTGAGTTTTTATTTAATCTCTATGAAAAACCATAATGACTTTTAATGGGTTATAAAAAAATGAATCATAGTTTATCAATGGGTTTCATCTTGCCTTGGAGAGATGGGAGCTGAATTTTTTTCCTGATACAATGGGTTTTGACTCAATAGTAGTTTGGATTCATATCACTAGTCTCCTAGTAGAATATTTTTTACATCTAAACATTCAACATGTTGATGAAAAAATTGGACTTGCCCTGAGGTATGATATATATACAGTTGGTGTAAAAGAGGTAGATTTGCAAAAATTTGTATCTAGGTAAACATGGAGATATCATTGAAATATACAATTTTTCTAAATGGTAATCCCTATAAAATTCAGTATGAAGGATTGCCAAAGCTGTGTGAATATTGTGGAAAAATCGATCATCATAAAGCCCAATGTCCAAAAAGAGATGATAGGGTAAATAATGATGATGGAAATAAATCCGTATCTCTGCATAGAGAGGATGACACTCGAGGCCATTATGAGCCAAGTAATGAGGTTTCGGGAAGTCAAAATAAAGACGAGAGATGGAGAAATGAGGCTAACGCAACCGAAAGGATAGATAGCACCGAGAGTGATGCTATCGAGGATGGAAAGACAGGTGGAGAAAAATCTCTTAATCAAACACAATATAGGGAATGGATTAAGGTCTAGAGGTAAAAGGCAAGGGAGAAATTTTGCCAATTCTCAAGTGAATAAATATACCAATGAAAATGATTACCCCTCCCGAGACGTGGACAGTCTTTTCATTGACATGGGGAAGAGTAGTAAAGAAGCGGTTGGGTTTTTTGAAACCCTAGAAGGAAACGAAGTGACGGATGGCAAATTAAACTGTAGTGACATGATAGTTGGAAACTAAATAGCCCTAAAAGAGACTAAAAACCTCAAGAATAGAGTGAAAGTAAGCACATCTCTTCAGTCCAAAGAGAAGAAAGGAGAAAACAGAAGAGAAAGTAAGAATTTATTGCTATCATAAAAATCGCAAGCAGACGTGATGGCAATGCTAGAAGTGGGGATCCTACTGCAAGCATTGCACCCAGATTCACCAACCTCAACCTTCATCCGGATTTAAGAGTTTGGGGGATGCAAACGGGATTGTTTTCCAAACAGGTAGTATTGAAGGTGCTCAGAATTATCATGACCCAAGTACAGTGGAAAAAGTCTAGAGTTTCGGAGATTATGGTCTAGCTTGGTATCCAAGGGGGGCGTTTTTATTAATAGGGAGAGAAGATAATCAAGCTAACAATGGAGGGCTTTCTGCAAGTGAAAATTCCCATGATAAGGCCGGACCTAACGGGAGACCGCATTCTGGAAATTGTAGAATGGACTTGCAAGATGGCCATGGAAAATGTTATGATGGGAGTGGTTTTTGTGTCGGAAGTCCAACGCATCCCGTTCATTTTGCAGATGATGGAGGATCAAACAGAGCATGTGCTAATGACAGCATGGGAAATGCAAATGGTGATGGTGTGTACGTCATTCAGGCCATGCAATTAGATAGTAGAAGCTGAAGCGATTCAACAAGAGAATCCGCATGAGAAGTGGTATAAAATCTTGTTTGAAATGATGAACCCGAAATTATCGGACAATCTTTCATTAAATATGTGACAATATTCATTCAAGGTTCTTGCGTGGAATGTCCAAGGGGTCAACTCAAAGTGAAGAAAGAAAGCTGTTAGGGACATAGTGTGGCAATATCAATCAAGCATCCTTATTCTGACAGAAACTAAGATGAACCAAGCTGTTGCTGAGTCTCTTCAAGCTTTCCTCGATTTCAATCGTTTGATCTGCTCAGAAGCTGTTGGTCTTAGTGGTAGAATAATTGTTCTATGGAATGAAGAGGACGGAAGGATTCGTATGCAAGATGTCTCTCGCCAACAAATTTTGTCGGAAGTCTAGGTAAGGGATCCTAATTTTTCTTGGTTACTTTCAGCCATTTATGCTAGTCCATGCATAGATGAGCATATGAGTCAGTAAGAGGATTTAAAAAGATGGGCAAATATCTTAAGGGCATCCTAGTTAAAATACCAATCATGTATGAATGAGTGCCAAATGATGGATGTTTGTTGGACCAAGTAAAAGACTCTATGACCTTTTCCAAACCAAACTAGATAGAGCTTGGTGCAATTTTGAATGGCGAAATAGTTTTCCCAAAGCAAAATTGTTTCATCTTATCTTGTCCCATTCAGACCACATACTAGTTCTACTTAACATCCTACCTCAAATCAAAGGTGGTTCGAAGTATCTTAGACCCTTTTGCTTCCAACTCATATGATTAGATCACCCAAATTTTATGGAGTTTGTTGAAAACAATTGATGTTGGCCAAACTTTAGATTCCCTAAGGATATTGAACTCTTCGCAAACTCCTTAAAAAATGGAATAAGAAAGTGTTTGGTATCATCTCAATATAGAAGGAGGTAAGGCTACCAAACCTAGTTCAAATTGGCTTATCGATAGAGGGAGGGATACGTGTTTTTTTTTTTGTTCATGCTAGCGTTATGGATAAAAGATCAAAAACTAAAGTTATGGGACTCTTTGATTTAGCAGGTAATTAGCTTATAGAAATGGAGGAAGTAAAGAAGATTTTCCAAAATTTCTTTATGGATTTATTTACGACGGAAAAAATAAAAATTTTCGATAATGATCTTACCTATTTGGTCTGGAGGATAGAGAATCATCCTAGAAGAAGAAAAACAATGGCATGATAGTCTTTGGATGCATGCGGAAACAAAGAAGGCTCTCTAGAGTATTAGTAATGATAAAGCCCTAAGCATTGATTGCTATCATGCTGAATTCTTTAAGAGATGTTGGGGAGTTTTGGGCAAAACCATTTGTGAAACCATCATTAACATTGTTACATCGAGGTGGATTCCTAAAGAAATTAATAAGACTTTAATTTTCCTTGTTCCTAAGGTGATGGGATCCAACAAAGTTAAGGATTTTAGGCTAATCAATCTTTGTACAACAATGTACAAATTTATAAGTAAACTATTGGTGAATAGAATTTGCCCAATTTTGAAAGATATTATAAGCCTTGAGCAAGCGCGCTTTGTCCCTAGCCAAATAGTGAGGGATAATATTATTGTATTTCAAGAGGTGTTGCATACCCTGAACAATGGGAAAGAAAAAAAAATCATAGATGATGGTAAAATTGGACCTTGAAAAAGCTTATGATCAATTTGAATGAAACTTTATATGAGCAACCCTTGTAAGCCTAAATTTCTCACTCTCTTGGGTTAAGTTGATTGGGTCTTGCTTGTCTACGGTCAAATACCGTATTATATTAAATGGAGCGATGCTTAATGAATTTATTTGTTTTAGGGGTATTCAACAAGGAGATCCCATTCCCCTTATTTATTTATTTATTCTTGCAATGGAGATGTTGAGCAAGTTAATTCATATACTAGTAGAAAAAAGTAGTTAGAAGACTCTAAATGTTCGTGGAATAGATTTCAAGTTGTTCCATCTCTTTTTTGCTAATGATATCCTGCTTATGAGTGAGGCATCAGAAGGTAATGCACTTAAGATAAAGGAAGCTATGTCTTATTTTTGTAATTTATTGGGGCAAAAAGTGAACTTTGAGAAATCTTATATAATTTTCTCAAGAAACACAAACTTAAATCTAAAGAGGAGGATATGTGACTTATTTAGCATATGCCCAAATGCGAATATTGCTAAGTATCTTAGCATCCTAGTCAAGTTGGGTAGCAAGTTAAGGAAAGGACACTTAGACTTTATTCTAGAAAAGACTAGACGAAAGTTGATGGGATGAAAGTTGAAGCTATTGAGCTTTGCTACGGAAGAACTTCTTATTACATCAATTTTGGAGAGTATCACAAACTACTATACATAGAATATACCTTTCCCAATGAGCTTAGGTAAACAATTAGAGAAAGTGCATCAAGATTTAATATAAGGATCATCAGAAGAGGTGAGAAAAATTCATTGGATTAGCTAAGACAAAGTTAAAGCACCAAAAGGTAAAGGGAAGGAGGGTAGCCCACATGGAAGGAAGAAACAAGGCAAACTTCATTAAATTGGCTTGGGAAGTTCACCATAAAGATCTTTAGATTAGACTCTTAAATTAAAAATCCGAAATCCTTCATAGAAGGTGTAGAGTTAAAGGAGGGTCTAGCTTCCAAAAGGAGTTGCAAAAGCCTCTAAATTGATTAGAGGGCAAAATGACTATCCAAATTAAAGATGGGACAAATGTCAAATTTTGTAATGATTGTTGGACAAAGGATAGTATGATGAGAGATTGGTTGTATGGACCTCTAAACAAGTATAATGACCTAATCACAGTACATCAAGCTCAAAAGGATTGAATGATTGGGATGAAGAAATCATTGGGTATCTAATTGATGAGAGTTTTAAAGAAAAAATGGGGTTTGTGTTTATAGACATGGTGGAAACCAATAGTGATGTATCCTTAAAATTAGCATATAACCTGATCTGCAAAGAAGGAATGCAACATGTGATTGATGACTCTTATAAGTGGATATGGAAGGCACTTTGCCCCCTTTAGAATTCTGTATTTTCTTTGGAGACTGCGACATAATGGGTTAGCTACTAAGGATAATCTTTTCAGAAGAGGTATAAATTATGAAGATATGTGCCCTCTTTGTACTGGAGGAAAAGATTCAGTTCAGCATCTCCTTCTACATTGCCTATGGAGTCAAAATCTATGGACAATTTAGGCTTTTATACTTTTCCCATGGACTACTCCTTTGAGAGTTTTAAAGGATGGGTGATAAGACATATGAAGTGGAAGAATAGGAACTAGAAAAGAAGTGCTGCTCTAACTAAAGCTATCGCTTTGTTCACATTGAGGAACATTTGGAAAGAAAGAAAGCAGAGAATTTTTCAACCAAACATGCAAATGGATCATATAGGGGGTTAAACTAGAGCCGATACTTATGCATAGTGGGCGGCCAAGCGAGCACAAAGATAAAAGCAAATCCTAATCATTTCAAGGAAATTCGAGAGAAACCAAATGAAGGTTGGGTCAAATTAAATTGTGAAGGTGCTTCAATAGAGAAAGGGGATAAAGCAAGTGTGGAGCTATTTGCAGAGATAGTGACGGAAGAATCGTATGGGGCTTGTACAAATACATTAAATTGGCTTCACCTGTAGATGCTGAGCTTCAGGCAATGAAAGAAGGATTGGACATGGAAAAACATTTAGGAGTGAAAAATATTGTTATAGAAATTGATTCTCAACAGGCACATGATTGGTCGAACCGACGAGACGTTAATACTAACATTTGTCATCTAGTGTGGACAGGTAGCTTATTTCTCCTTTCATCTTCTGACAAATTTGTTTTGAGCAGGGTCAATTGTGAGCAAAACTTAACGATTGACATGCTGGCAAAGCGTGGACTGCCCGATGGTGCTGATGTTTGGTTTTCTAATAATATACATAGTTTTTTAACTAATTTCCTATCCTCTAGAAGTAGTGAACATAGGAGAAATGAAAACTTGAATAGTTTGTTGTTTGATGAAATAGATGTGACATAAATTTTGAAGTTTATTTGTCGTCTTTCGTTTTTTTTTTTTTTCTTTTTTTGGATGCTCTATAAACTGTGTCTGGTTTCATTCCTAGTGGCTAATGATATTGTCTTTTTACCCCAAAAAAAAAAAAAAAAAACCCTATGCGATGCTTGTTAAAAGAGGTAATAATGATTTTGTTATAATCTAATGTTTTTATATATCTTAAAGTTATTGTACTATTAATAGTTAAAGAGAACATTAAATTATAATATATATAATATAATTCAGTATACATAATTCATTAGAGTTAGAATTACTCCATAATATAGTACAAAGATTATAATAACATGTTGATGACATTATTATAGATCGATAGAAATGCATATTACATTGATAATACAATAGCCCTAGGATATAGTAATTCTAATGTTTGTTTAAGAGATGATTAAGGGTTTATATAAAATGTATCACAAAATGAAATGTACCCTAATAAATGGATAAAAATGTATATTACATTTTATTAATAATGATACTATATAAACGACATTAATGACACATCCAATACCATATTATTAGATAAATATCTCATAATAATATATTATGTGTATTGAACAAATTATTAATATATACTATATCTCATCTTATAATTTAACTAATGTGTTGTAATACTATTTGTAAGCCCAACAAAATTTACAAACTCAAACTCAAGATGGGAAGTCAAAGCCCCTTCGAGTCCCTTGAACCATACAAAGGGAGAACTAAATTAAAAATGAATATTAAAATAGAAAAGCCTAACAATGCATTTGAAACCCTAACACGAGAATGAAAACCTTAAATGCACCCTTGAAAACCTAAAACCCTAATTAAGCCCTAATATGTAAGAGACCCTAAATTGGCTCTAAAACTCTAAATTGGTATCAAAAACATCAAATTAATTTATAAATTTCAATTATATAGCTAAATTATTCACTAGTTTCTTATAATTTGATTGATTGATAAAAAGTCCTAATTTGCCTTTCAAATCATAATCGAATAGTAATAATAAATTCTAAACTTTAGAAGCCCTAAAATAATTAGATAAGATAGTCCAATAATCTTAATTAATTTAATTACATAGGAAAAACCCAAAACCATGATTAATTAAGGCCATGCATGCTAGTGATTAAAGTAGTAAGCTTGGAATTCGATTTGATCATTTGCATGCATGCATGCATGATAATTAGCTAAAGATAAGTACAATTAATCATCAAAAGATGATGCAATTAGTTAGGGGAAAGACATGGTTAAGAAATGCCTTCACTTTTAGTAAACAAATCCTTTCCATGAATGGCAAAAATCATAAAAGCAAGTGATCCCAATTTAAAGCTAGTACTAAGTAACCAAAATAAGTAAAGTTTTGACCCCCCATTTCCATAAACAAACTTGCCATTTTCCATCTTCAAAACCTCTCCTTCATTTCTTCCTTCTTCATCAAAGAAACTCTAGAAACATTCTCTCAAATTTCTCAATCAAAAACAAAGAAAAAGAAGGAGTAACAAGAAAAACCCTCAAATCCACCTGCATACTCTACCACTTAGGCCCACTACCACCACTACATACATGCCATCAAATTTCAAATAGCCAACACCTACAACTCTACCGCACCTTCTCACATCTTGATAATATCTCCCTAGCCTTGAGGAGTTCATTTTGGCTTCAATTTTCTAAAGAAAATTTAGGTTACTCTACATTCCAAGCCAAAGTGAGCATGCTCAACTTAATCTTAATTTTTGTGATAGTTTAAGGCTTGTTTATCTAGGAGTTTAGGATACTTAGAAACATAAAAAATATCACCTTTATGTTCATGTATCACGTAGTGCTTACAAAATATTTCTATGAGCATTTACATGTAGAAAAACACCATGTACATGAGTTGATCTCAGGGATTAGTGATAAGCATGAAACATGTTGAAATATTGAGAAAACACCATGAAACCTACATCACTATGCCTAGGTTGAATAGATGCTTGCATGTCTTTTTCATATATTTAATTTCTCATGTCCATTTTAGTGAAGATTTGTTAAGATCCATTTTAATGAGTAGGTTGATGCATGATATAACAGGTTATAAATATAGTATGTTGAAATCCTTAGGAAAATCATCTTAAACTACACCTTAATGTGGTCAAACATGCTATAACTTATGATTGAGATGATTAATCACATGATTAATTAAGGTTAATTAGCATTTAGGGCTTAATCTTGTAAGATAAGTAGCTAAACAAAGCGTAGAGTATATTAATAGGCCTAAATTGAACTTTAGGCTTAGAAAAATCATTTTGAAGCCTAATAAACCAATGAGATCAAATCTATAACTTATGATTAAATGGTTCATTTAGTAGACTTAGTAAGATATTGCACCCATTGGAATAAGTTATAAACAAATTTAGGCCTTACGACATAAATTAGGCTTAAAACATGTTAGAAGGCCTAAAATTAAGCCTTAAGCCTTCTTGAAAATTTGTGACCAGCAACTATACCAACTAATTTAAGTCCTAAACAAGAGGCCCATAGGGCCCAACAAGTATTATAAAAAGCCCATGTTAAGCCCAAATATGAATAAGGCCCAAAAATAGTTAGAAAGGGCATTTTAAGCCCTAAAATAATAAGAGATAGGCTTTCACTTAAAAGCTAATTGGTCCATCTAATTTAGTGGTTTTAAAATAAAGAAACAAAAGCCCAATAATAAATGATTGAGGCCCATTAATCTAAAATAAGCCTTGGGCCTAAGATAAGGCCCAATTCTCTATAAGTTGAAATTTAAAGGAACTAAGCAAACTATAAAAAGACCTATAGCCTAAGACATAAATAAAACTTAGGCCCATCAATAATATAAAAGCCTAATTAATAAAGATAAATGACTAGAACAAGGTCTTGAACACTTAAACACTTAGTTAAACTAAAAAATGAATTAAGTAAAAGGGGAAACACATAAAATTCAAACTTATCCACTATCTAAACAATTAGTTGTGGTTCCCAACCCCAAATGAACTCTATCATGCAAAAGTACATCCAAATTTGTATGTAATCTACCATAAGAAAGCAAAAATCATACTTAAAATGAATAAGATATAGTGAAAATAAGTTTTTACCATACCTAAGAATAGTATAACAAGATTTAGGATAATTAGCTAGGAGTTTAGCATGACTATAATAACGTTATTACAAATCTATTATCAAGAGATACTAACTTAGATTCTGACCTACTAGAAGACAACTACGATTCCTCGTCAACATGGTAAAGTAAGTGTTATTTCTATGATTACCATACATATATGTACGTGCAATGTAGAGACACTTAAAACAAGATAATAAATTAGATTTTTTGGGGCAACAAGATTGTGCATATGTATGTATTTGTTTGATTGTGGCATTAAGATGCATTAATTATAAGATAACAAGTCTACATGATATGTATATACAACTTATTACATTATTCTATTCAAGTGCCTATGATATTGTTTGATCACTTAATGAATTGGACATAACTATATTGGGCTCATTAAATTAAATGGTCATGCATGTTGTCACATCCCAACATTGCACAAATGTACCATAATATAGGAATATCTATTAGAAACTATATCAACCTACTCATTCATCAAAAGTAAACTTTATTTATACAATAATGAGATTGCTACCTCGAAGTTTAGCTAGACATTCGGTTACAACTTATGTATACAGTATAATATTTACATCAAAACATAAATCAACTTTTTCTTTTATCATCTTCACAATAGTAGGATTCCCAACCTACTATAAGTTCCATTAGTTGCTGACTCTAACTCATACTCTCAGTATATATCTCCCCTTAGTGTTGGGCCCTTCACGATGTTGTTAACTTAAGGACAAAATATTTTATCCCCTCAGTTACTGGAGCTAAGTGAGAGTAGATAACAAACAACATAATATATGCAATATTACAACTGAAACATTGCAAACATAACCAGCAAGTTCAACTTTACACAAACATTTGCCCAACTAGGCATTTATTGCTAACAATGTAGCATGCTATGCTCATGTACGTAGGATGCATCGATCCCGATATCTTATGACCGCCAATTTTCATCTAGTTAGTCGATATAGCTAAGCATTTAGATATAATGTCTAGGAACATGTGGGCAACAAAGGGTTGCCTGGGAGTAAGACCTCCAACCAAACTGGACTACACACTATAATAGTCTACTAATATCAAAAAGGGCAATAAGCAGTTGCCTAGGAGTAGGACCCCTAACTTTATTTTGCAAACTATAGACTACACATTATAATTCGCCAAATCAAAGAGGCAACAAGGCCAACATAGACTATACATTATAGTCTACTAAAACTAACTATAAAAAAAGTCAAGATGTTTGGGCAATGCAAATCTACATACTTCCAAAAACCGATTTCATAAAACTATAATTTTTCTTGATTACTTGAAAGCCTCATTCTAAAAATTTTAACCCATAGGTCCCTTTTTATGCCATACTATACCATGATATATAATAACAACTCAAGAATATCAATCAACATAATCAATCTTTTAAGTTTTATTCAACCTAGTTATTTGATTCTAATTTTCAAACTCTCCTTAACAAAAATCTAACATCTTGCTTAAGGTTCACTTACGTGAACACCCAGAAGATTGAGCTAGCAATCCATAAATTGTCCAAGTTAGTATAATTATTTGTAAACAACACATCACCACCCAACATAGCAACCTAACAGTTTAACCAGGAAATAGTAACTGTCATTCAAAATCACCACATCGGCATCCATTATAATAGTATATCAGTTCACCCAAGATATACCCATATTCAATTAATATAACATCAAACAATACATAGTATTATAAGTAGCAATATATGTATTCGAAGCATAGGATAGATCTACTTACCTAGGCTTTGTGATAGCGCAAAATCTTAAATTGCATGACATGATCCTTCTTTACTTATTACACCTTAGAAAATATAAACACAGTCTTCGAGTCAAGTATGAGTCGAACCTAAACTATTATAAGCTTTCATTACTATATTTTTAAATTTAGTTTTATCGTATCTTACTCATTCCTTATCTGATCTTAGTAAACTTTATATCATCACGATTGTTATTTTGAATACTATTAACATATCTTAAGAATTAAGTCTATCAATATTATCAAAGTTCAAAAATACCCTTTTTTATTATCAATTCAACCATATGTTATTATAACTTCGTAATTAACTCGAATAGGCTTTTGATTCTAAAATAGAAGTCCTAAAAATCCAACTTTCCAAGCTTGACTAGCAACCCTTGTTATATCTAAAAGTGTTTATTTTACATGAATTTGATAAATATTTTACTAATATTAATTATTATATTACATATTAAGCTAATATATAGGTTTTTATTATGAAAATACATAATAAATAGTATATAAGCCCAATTAATTTCACGAAAAATCTTATAGACTCAAAAAAATATGTTGTTTAATTATTGACCATAAATTAGACTAAACTAGCTATTATCTATTTTTATGAAAATAGTGGTTTTTAGCTCGAAAGTACGAAAAATTTGGGTGAATAAACAAACTTATGCATGAGATAAAAATTAAGTGTTCCAAATATCATAAACTTCTAGAAATCATAATACATAGGGCTCATAGTTTAATTTTGTCAAAAACTAATTAATTCAACAAAACAGCAAAATTGCCAATTTTATCCTATATAATTACAATAAATAGTAGACTTGCTTATTTTCAAAAATTCTTGTTACTACAACTAAATACATATATTAAGCATATTATGTACAAAATTTTAGCTCAAAAGAACATTATTTAATATTTCTAAAAATTATTTTAATTTTCGCCCAAATAGGGCATGTTCTCAAGGCCTCTATATTTACAATAATTATTTAACTAAAATAAAATTACACATTAATCTACACATAAAATAACTCTAGTAAACCAAGTTTCATAATTAACTAACATCATTTGCTATTTTTAGAAAATAAAGAAACTTTCGGTTGGAAATTTGGTTCACTTAAACCAACCAACCTTTAGCCACCCAACCTTGTTGGAACACCTCTCCAAGTAGTCCTTTCTTTGACCCCAAATAGCCACTACCATAGAACTTCTACAACCCTCTAAATCGGCCTAAACCAAATCTATGCTTAGTTTTTGTTTTATTTTTCTCATTCTTTTTTATTTTTTTTCCTAAATTTTATTAACTGATTTTCTTGAGTTTTTAAGATTCCAAAATTTTAATTTGATGTGTGTATGCCCTATTTATAATTTTCAAATGGATTAGATTTAATAAAAATTAGACATATGGCATATACATACAATTTTTTTGGTTTTTCCAAGCATGAGGTGTCAATTTCTTGTATTTTAGTTTTTGTCTTATCATTTCCAATTGATCCTAAGCTACCACATCATTGGATGACTTATCCATTCAATTTTTTTATTAATTTCCATTATTTTATATTGATTTCCCTTATTTTAATAATTTATTATTATTATATGTATATATTTAATACATATAATGCATATCGAATGTAAATAAATATATATTATGTATAATTCAACTTCATTTATTATTTTTGAAAATTAATTAACTTATCTTTAATATCTCACTATATCTAAAAACTCGAAACCTACGTTTTCAATATTTATTGGATTTGTCGATAAATTGATATTTTTCTTAAATTAATATTTTTATATAGCTTATTTTGAGAAATTGAATTTACTAAAATTTCTTTCACTAACTTTTCTAAGCTTACTATGAAGTTTGAAATAAAACGAATAACATAGCCTAGCACCCTAAATTTAGGGACTCGAATACTAAGGTCATCATATTTGCTCAAGACCTTGGGGTATTACACATGTGCACAACATCACATCAATAATATTGATCATCACATCACGTAAAGGTAAAGAGGGGTCTTACATTGGTTTCATTTATTTTGTTGAAAGATGATGTTAAAGTTTGATTACTACAATGCACTCGTACAACAAGTGCACCATCTTAGTCCATGGGCTTACTAGGGGTTAGAGGTGCCAACCATATGGCTGAGGATTGTGTCTTAAGACCTTTTCTTATAGGTGAGTTAGACTATGTATGCTATTAATAACCTCACTTAGTATTGGGGTTTATCACTTGGATAATTAATGTTAAGATAATAACTAGAATTTGTAACATTGATATAATAACTTATTAGTACCTAAGTAATAAGTTCAGATCTGAAGATTTGAAATCTCAATCCTAGCTTCGAGGGGCATCAAATTCGAGCTATATATAGCACCAACTAACTGTATAGTTGAATGCATTCATATGTTTGTATAACTAAACTTGCTTGGCTATTGCGTATATGGTGTGGTTTGAGAAGTTTGCTTACTAAGTTGATTAGATTATTCCCTAATAGACATTTATTAGCACAAGTTGACTTATGGCTCGTATCATGGCAAGGACTACCTCAAGTTAATGCCACTAGATTTAGGATCATGAGTTGTGAGGTTGAGAACTCAAGACAACATTTTTGGTTATTTAAACTTGTGTTTCATTTCATGTGTTTAAGCTTAACAACATACTTGGACTACTATTTAGTTACTATGTTGGCATTATGACTTATAGACTCAATTAGGAACTTATATGTCCCGAGCTATTTACTTTTTATGATGCTTGAATGGTTATTAGTAATTATTTACATGATTAACACTTAAATTCTACCCAACGATGGAGTAATCTTGTGTATAGTAGTAGCCTAGTATGTTACAGGGAGGATTTTAGATCGATGGGGTCATTAATCCGAGGTCTCCATACATCATATGGCATACCGCTATGACCAACCTACCCCTTAGGCCATTATACTATTAATGAAACACAAAATGGAGTAATAATCCTTTAAACACCAAAGCCATAGATATAGATGGACAAAAATGCATATTACGTTTGTTGGCTATGTACATTAATAGGCAAAATTATTTCATTCCTTATATAATTACTAGTTTCATATTCAAAAAATATGACAAAGTTTCTTTCCTTTTTTTTTATTCATTAACTACCGAAAAGCATCCCTTAAGCATCTAATAATTAGACTAACACAAATTATGGAGTAATTCTAACCCTAACTTAAAATGGGGAGGTATGACACCTTTATTTTAGTTTTAGCAAACTAATAAAATTACAAATACACAATTAATTTTAGGCATTTTCCTTGCAACAATGACACATGTAAATTATCAAAAGAAAAATTTTTATTCTAAATGTATTGATTTTCATGCCTTTCTCATATACTATATTGCTAAAGCAAAATCCAAAAATAATGTCTATTGTTTTATAACAATAATCAAAAACTCATATGGAGTAATAATCTCTTATACATCAAAACAAATGATAGAGATAGAAAAAGATGCATATTACATTTCTTTTTTTATTTTTTTTAATTCATTAATTAATGCCCATAAAGCATCCCTTAAGTATCCAATAATGAGACCAATGTAAAATTATGGAGTACTTCCAACTTTAAATTATAACTATGACGTACTAGATCTCCTCGATTATAGTTTGGGGACTAATAAAATTATAAATGCATAAGTAATTTTATGCATTTTCCATGCAATCATGGCACATGTAAATTATCAAAAGAAAGTTTTTTCTTCTAAATTTGTTAACTTTCATACTTTTCTCATAGATTATATCGCTATAAGAGACCCAAAAAAAAAAAAAAAAAAAACTATGTATCAGTTGTGACTCAAATTCTATAAGGGAATATATATATATATATCATCCTTTTGAAACCATTAACCCATACATACAAGTTTTCTATTATTTCATTTTAATAAATTGATTATCCACCTTCTAATAATTAAAATAAAAAAAAATATCGATTCATTTTCTTTTTCCAATAATGCCTATATACATTAGTAGTAATTCAATAGGACACTAATATAATTCTAGTAATGACATAATAAATAAATAAAATGGATAAAGGTA
Organism: Lumnitzera littorea; assembly: GCA_024138015.1. Classification (NCBI taxonomy): domain Eukaryota; kingdom Viridiplantae; phylum Streptophyta; class Magnoliopsida; order Myrtales; family Combretaceae; genus Lumnitzera; species Lumnitzera littorea. Next base: position 61,191,205 of record JAMXBB010000002.1, read on the forward strand.
AGATATTAAAAAAAAATAAAAATTTCTAAAACTATACATTATAATTTGAAATTTTCAAATAATAATTTGACATGTACAAAAGCTACTAAAAATGTATTGAATTGAAAACTAACAAATATTACTCCAAAAGTCCAATTACATCAATAAAACTCCTATGTCAACTTTGTTAACCCTTTATTTTCATACCACATGATCAATCTCATTATCTCCTCTTTACATCAACTTCTTTACCACCTCTTTTCATATCACCTAATCTATCTATTGTCACCTCAAAAGTTAATATTTTGAGTTTGGAATGATATTTTCAAACTTAAAATAGAAACCTACAAAATAAATACATAAATAAAAGTTAGTTAAATAAACACATTAAAGTTTAAAATGAATTTATACAAAAAGATCAGGTTAATGGTGGTGGCGATAGTCAATACCATAAGTTTTCACAAGATAATAAACTTTTTGAATTAAATATAGACTTTACTCTAGAAATGTGTTAGCAAAAAATTAGAGAACGAGCATATCTATGTGATCATAGTGAACAATTTACCTAACCCTTAAATAACATACTGGAAAATGATATGTCATCACCTATATCATTCTCAAACCCATTTCCATCTTTAAAGGAAATATTTAATTAATGGATAGCTAAAAGGAACATAAGACACATGGGATATAGAAAAAGTAAAAAGAAAAAACTAAACCTCAATTCAAATCCTTACTTCAATTTACATACTGAGATAAAAAAAGTAAGCAATTCATACTTTCTTACATCAGAAGATTATATTCTCAAATCATATTTATAAGGCAACCTTTATATGGAACACATGATATATGTACATATTAGAGGTTAAAAAGCTATGCAACACACACTAATGATTGAAAATGAAACTTAATGGGCATTGAAGTTGTGTTTGCCCAATTTGTTATGTCCTAAACCTATATTTTTTATTAAGATATTGAAATACATTAGGTGAAATACAAAAAAGGGGAGAATATTAACTTATTTATAGTAATAAGTAATGGAAACAATGAACACTAAATGTGAAAAGACATTATAATTCAATAAAACACTTATGGAAATATATTAATGATAGTATCAAAACATTGAATATAAAAGTAGAAGATGATACGGTTTGATGTGGAGAAATACATGACGTCTGGTATCACATGAACCAAAAGGGTTAATTTAGACCTCGAGACGGTCTAAAGGGTAAATGAAAGTTAAAGGTTAAGTAGGGGTCCTCGTGCATTGACGATGGATATGATACACCAATGCCTCATACGAGCTCAAGTCGCATTTGATATAATGCACAAGTATAGTTAGAGGTCACCTGCCACTAGTCCATACCAAATGACCTTGATAAGAGTAGTCGAGAGTAAGCAAGAAAAACACTTACCTTACGAAAATGTGTCTGAAAAGTCAAGATTGTATTCACTGTTGTTGCTATTACAATATACAAGTATTTATATGACCTAATTATTATAAATCCTATGTTAGAGTAAATTATGAAAGGACTCCTACTAATAAGGGAAAAGGGAATAATTTACAAGGTTAACATTGTAATCAGGCAAAAAGAATATCTAGTGGCAAAAAGGATAGTATGGATGTTAAAAAAGGCAATACATGTGTTATTTGCTCATTTTGTAGTCTTAATGATATTGCTGGTTAAGTAGAGCAACTTCTGAATAGGCCAGGTTTGCGTTGGTAGTTTAGCAACTCAATAACTCAGATATTCAAAACTGGGAAAGGGTTAGTTTAGGTAGCACCTCATTGTTAGGTTAGCCTTAAGAGGTCGGCTTTAGAGAGTTGTCAGCTCAACCTTAGCATAGATCAAGTTAGCAATATTTCTATTTGATCCTTAGGTAAATGTATTGTAAAGAGCTTGACTTGGCATGTCAGTTGGTCACCTTAGTAGCTTCCTAGATGATGTGGAGAGCAAAGTAACTTGGCAAGTCGAATTAGGGAATGCATTACTCCTTGACATTCAACCCACTTTAGATAACTCAATGTACTGTCTGAGCTAGTCCTAGAGTTTAGGAGCATTAGTCCATAATCCTTATCATTCCCTTTGGGCTGTTTAAGATTTGGGATCAAATTTGGCTAAACTCCATATTACTAGTCTTTAGGAGTATATGGGTGGAGATCAGCAATGTTGAAGGAGTGTAAGACTCCATACCCTTTAGGTAATTCAATCCTGTAAGCATTATGATTAATCTATTTAAGCACTTTGAAGGGTCCGTCGACCTTAGGAGATAGCTTGCTCTTTCTTAAGTTAGGGAACCATTCCTTGTTGAGGTGGATCCAAACCAATTCACCTAGCTGAAATTCTCTTTTCTTTTATCCTCAACCTCATCTCTCGAGATTGGTAGTAACTCAGCTTAACTGCTCTATAAACTTCTAGTACATCACTTTGATGGCCTTGACTCTTTCTACAGCTAGCTAGTTATCATCTAGGTTTGGAAAGGGTATTTGGTCCATTGGGAGTTTAAGGTTGAATCCATGGGCAACCTTAAATGAAGACATATTTGTTACATTATGGACTGTCCTGTTATTAGCAAACTCTATGATTAGCAAGTATAGATCCTAATTAGCTATATTCCGACTAACCATAACCCATAGTAAAGTTCCCACTATTCTATTACAACCTTGGTCTGTCTATCCGCTTATGGATGAGAAGACGTGCTATACAATAGCTTAGTTCTCATTCGTCTCCGTAATGTTCTCCAAAAGTAGCTCATGAACTTTGGGTCTTGGTTTGAAACAATGGTTCTAAGCAATCTATGAAGCAAGACTACTTCTTACAAGAAACGAAAAGAAATAGCTGAAGCATCATAAGCTTTTTGTATAGGACACGAAGTGTACCATCTTGTTGAATTGATCTACAACCACCATGATGGAGTCCTGCCCTCAAGACACCTTCAGTAATCCTAACATAGAGTCCATACTCAGCTTGGACCAAGGTTTGGCTAAGATAGACAAGGGTAAATAATGCCCTTACTAGGCTCAATTCTTCACTATTCTATAGGTAGCACACCTTTCTAACATAGATTGAACATCTCTCATTATTCTTAGCCAAAAGAATCTTAAGGATAATACCTCATGAGTGCGGTGCTAGCTAAGTTGCCATGACAATCCTCCTCCATATACCTCATGCACTAACAATTCTCTCATGGAACAAGTTAGGATATATGATCTCCTCTTCCTAAACAAGTATCCGTCCTCCCTATAATAGTCATCAAATGTTCTTCCTTTCTCATACCTAGCATAGATGGAACTAAAATGTAGGTCCTCTACATATAAATCCTTTATAATTGAAAAACCAAGTAGCTTGGTCTACAACTCAATCAGGAGAGAATGTCGACTTAATAAGACATCGACCATTACATTGTTCTTCCTATTCTTGTACTTCACAACATAAGAAAATCCCTCTATGAACTCAACCCATTTGGCTTGTCTCTAAAACAACTTGGGTTGGCTCTTCAAATATCTCAAGGATTTATGATCAGTGTAGATCACAAATTCCTTAGGCAGTAGATAGTGTTGCCACACAATTAGGGCTTGGATCAAAGAGTAAAACTCCTTATCATAAATAGAGTAGTTGAGTATAGCTCCTTTAAGTTTTTCACTAAAGTAAGCAATAGGTTGACTATCTTGCATCATCATGGCACCTATGCCTAGTCTGGATGCTTTACACTCCACTTCGAACACTTTGTTAAAGCTCAACAAAGCTAAGACAGGGGCTATAGTCAACTTCTCCTTCACCTCCTCAAAACTCCTCTACTCCTTCTCTCTCCATCTAAACTCAACATTCTTCTTCAATAGTTCAGTGAGTACCACTACGATTGTACCAAAATTCCTTATAAATCTGTTATAGAAGCCAGGTTGTGGAAACTTCTCACATAAGCTGAAGTGGTCAGTACAGGCCATTTGGTGATCGCTCTTATCTTCTCATCATCAACTCGTATTCCTTCACCACCTACAATAACCCTTAAGAAGATTACTTTGGGTTGACAAAAGTCACACTCCTTCATATTGGCATAAAGCCTTTCAAGTTGGAAGTTTGCAAAGACTACTCAGAGATGCTCTTGATGAGTCTCTAAATCAGGGCTATACAATAAGATGTTGTCAAAATAAACGACCATAAATTTCCCTATTAGTTGTCAAAGCACATGATTCATTAATCACATAAATGTGCTTGATGCATTTGATAGTGTAAATGGCATCATAAGCCATCCATATAATCCATGACATGTTTTGTATGTGGTCTTCCACTCGTCACCCTTGCGCATTCAAATTTGATGGTATCCGGATTTGATATCAATCTTAGAGAATAATCTTGCTCCATTTAACTCATCCAGCATATCATCAAGCTTTGTATGGGATACTTGTACTTGATGGTGATGTAATTGATTGGTTGGCTATCTACATACATTCTCTATGAGCCATCCTTCGTAGGTACCAACAAGGTCAATACGGCATAGGGGCTAAGGGATTCTCATATAAACCCTTTTATTATCAACTCTTCTACTTGTCTCTATAGCTTGGCAACCTATTCTAGGTTCAGCCCATAAGCAGGCTTTTTCGACAATATGACTTCTGGCTATAAATCACTTGCATGTTCAATGCCTCAAATGGGAGGCAGACCTTCCAGTAACTCTCCTAGGAAGAGATTAGCAAACTCATCTAATAAGATCTTTACCTCAGTAGGCACCATTCCCTTTTTGGATCTCATCTCCAACATCTTTCTGACCAATAGATAAGTCGGCTCTTCAGGTTCCATCTCTTTTTTTCAGCTTAGCTTAAGTCATCACTAAAGCCTCTTTCTTCAAGATCAACTCGATTGGTCTACATGATTTTTACTTACTCGACAGTCATAAGGCTTAACTTAACCCTCCTTCACTCATGCTCTAAGGAACATGAATTCCTCCTTCCATCATACATCACGATACGGTCAAACATCAATAGTCTACCAATATAGATTAGCACAAACACTTGTTTGTTAACTTGTAAGGCTCCCTTGTCACTAAACCAATGTAGCTTGTAAGGTTTTGGGTAAGGCTTGGTTAGCAACTTTAGTTGTTAGACCATGAAAGCAAAGGTATCATTGGTGCAGCTCCCACTATCAATAATCAAGGGATATAGTAACCTATTCACCTTACATCCAATGTGGAAAAGATTTTCTCTTCATTCGTCCTCGAGTACAAGACTCACATTCATTATCCACCTTAATCCTAAAGTGGTTGGCATAAAGTTACCTTCCTTGGTATAGATGACTTCTTGCTCCTTGGATAGTTCGATATACCTGGTCTCTTTCAAGTCTTCTACTTTCTCATCAGTACTATCTACCTCAATAGTTAATGCTTCACCTCAGATCACCATGGTTCTTCTATTTGAACACTAAGCAGTCATGTGTCCAAACCCTTAATATTTGAAACACTTGATCTCACTAATCTTTCATTCTAAGCTCTAACCTCTCTTGAACTACCTTAGGATCTCCTTCTCCTCCGTTCAGGCATTTTGAGTAGGAAGGGTCTCAGCAACCTCACCCGGTTCCATCCGCACTAGTCTACTTATAACAAATCGGCTACTACTAGGTCAGCTGATAGGGGGTGAAAGCCTTCCTGTTCAATGCCTTTCGATTCTTTGGGCAGCTCAAATAACATCAAGTGATCCAATATCCATGGTTTCAAGAAAATCTCCAATCTCGTATTTCAATCGAATAACGAATCGAGATACAATTCTGTCTTCGAGCTCAATAACTTCACAACAAATCATTAGCATCTAAAATTCCTTTACATATGCATCAATAGTTGATCCCCCTTACCTTAGCTCTTGTAATCTTCTAAAGGCATTCTACAAGTAGTAACTCAACACAAATCTCCTCCTCATGACCCTTTTCATCTCATCCCAACTCTTGACTTCACATTCTCCTTCTCTTCTTCAGGTGGCTTACATGTTCTTCCACCATAAGGCGACATAACTAGTAAACTCTAACATAGCAAGTCTAAACTTTACATTATCTGGTACTTTATGGCATTCAAATTGCTTCTCAATCTAAGTAGTCCTTAGTATCACCACTTTTAGAAAAACTTGAAATGCACATCCTCAACCCTTTAACTCTAGGGGCTTAAACATTCCCTTCTTTAGGTTCATAGTGCTCCTCTACTTTATCGTCTCCTTCCTGTTCAATTTCATTGAGTGCTAGCCTATGCCTAGCAGCCTTACCCACTCCTTCAGTTTGAGGTGGTCAAATTAGGGCATTAACTTTGCCAAATTGACCATTGCCTCTCTCAAGCTGTTCACATCCTCTATATAGGCCATTTCTAACTCACTACCTATCTTCATTTATGACTGTCACCATATTAGCTACCACATTAGTGAGTTTATCTAGTCGGTCAACCATTAACTGGGGTATAAAGCTTCCTTATTAGCCTTGGCCATTCTAAACACCACTCTCTTGGTTACCTAAAGTTCTTTGAACACTTGAATCAAACATTGTCGACTACCTCACAAGATTAATGGTTAATATACCACTCAAAGTTCTTTCTATGAATAATAATAACAAAGCAATAACTAATACTCCTACCACTATGTCAATTACATGCGATGAATAAGCAATCACTTAATACTTTGTTTTTGCGTACAAGAAAAAGGGGAAAATAGAGCACATAATTTCTTCAACACTTTTCAACTACTAAACTCCTATGCTAACAATAGAATTTCTAACACATGAAAAAAGTAACAAATCACTCCAAGAACAAAGTAACAGAAACTAGCTTTGAACATAAACTGGCTTTGATACCAAGATGATTCTATCTAATGTAATGGAACACATGACGTCTCATATTGCACAAACCAAAGGGGTAAGTCTAGACCTCGAGACGGTCCGAAGGGTAAATGAAAGTCGAAGGTTAAGTAGGGCTCCTCATGCACCAACAATGGATATGACACACCAACGCCTCATACGAGGTCAGGTTACACTTGATATGATGCATAAGTGTAGCCGGAGGTCACTCGCTACTGGTCTACTCTCAATGGGCTAGATAAGAGTAGTCGAGAGTAAGTAAGGAAAACACTTAACTCACGAAAATGTGTCTAAAAAGTCAAGATTGTATTCATTGTCGTGACTGTTACAATATACAAGTATTTATATGACCTAATTAAGGTAAATCTTTGGTCAGAGTAAATTATTGAAAAGGATTCCTACTAGTAGGGGAAAAGGGAATAATTTATAGGGGTATCATTGTAATCAGGGAAAAAGAATATCCAATGGAAAAAAGGACATTACGAATGTCAAGAAAAAGGCAGTACATGCATTATTTGCTCATTCTATGGTCCTAATGACACTATTGGCCAAGCAAAACAGGTACTAAACAGGCTAGGTTAATGTCAACAGTTTGGATATTCAGAACTAGGAAAGGGTTGATTTAGGCAACGACTCATTGTCGGGTTGGCCTTAGGAGGTTGGCTCCGGAGAGTTTTCAACTCAGCCTTAATATAAATCAGGTCGACAGTATTCTAATTTAATGCTTAGGCAAGTGTGTTGTGGAGAGCTCGACTCGGCAAGTCAGCTTGTCACCTCAGCAGCTTCTTAGATAATGTATAGAGTAAAGTAACTCGGCAATTTAAACTAGGGAATGCACTACTCTTTGGCGTTCAACTCACCTCGAACAACTCAACAAACCATTTGAGCAAGTCCTCAAGCTCAAGAGTGCATGATTAGTCCATGATCCCTATTTGGAAAGAGCTTTCAAAACTATATATTATAATTTGATATGATTCAAAGATTAAAATCAATTAAAAACATATTTATTTTGATATCTGAATTTAGTGTGTTTCTAAACCTCCCAAGCTTATTTTGGTCTATGAAAAATATAAAGGGGACCTCAAGCTTTGCATTTGATCATAATCAACATTAAAATCACCTCTTGGAGCTCCATTTCACCCTTTTTCTCTCTACCCTCAAACCCTCATGACCCACCACTCTCTCTAAAAATATACTACTCAAAGCCAAGGTTGTCAAACTAATGATTCTACCTAGAATCGCTAGAGGGTTAGTAGAATCGAAACATGAAATTAAAACGTAAAAAACATAAATTTCCACAAACTATATAAAATAGTTTTAAATAACTGTAGATATGCTTATAATAATAATTCAAAACTTGATTTACATGATGGAAATGAATTAAGAAATTATGTTCTATTGACTATGCATGAATTAACTAAGGATAGTAAAGGATGAGTTGGGCTAAATAAAGGCCTTAAGGTATGTTGGGTTGCATTAGTTCCTTACTCCTTGATACCAACAAAAATCTCCCTAAGGGTATGACCATAGGGGCCTACCAATGCTCAAATTAGTAAGGAGGACAAGGAAAAAAAGGGAACTAAGGTGTTAAGGACTAAGACCCTTTTAGATAATGCTCGCTAAGTAAATGTATGTGTAAGAGAGGGTAGGTCTCATCCTTTACCTAATGGCCTCCTATACTATTTATAGTGTAAGAGGAGTATGACTACCTAGACAAGTAGAGGTTATTGTACTGGTAGTTGGTAGGCGACACAAACCGTGGAGTTAATAAGGTAGCCCTAAAGGGTGGTTAGCCATGACCATGCTGGCAACTACGTCTAGTTTAGGGAATTTGACATTCTCAAGGGTTGTTGAGTGCGTTGACCGTACTATGGATGTCAAATGGCAATTAATGAGCTACATCTAGGTGCCAGTGCTATAAACAAAAGAGAAGCGATGATGCTAGGGAGTCTTGCAAATGCTTGACTGAGGATGAGCTAGTTCTTAGGGGCTTATAGGAATGTCCTCGCCTAGGCTTGCGAGAATATCCTCACTTATATACTTGAGTAAGGAATGTATGGCATAACCGGCTTAATGCTTGGAGGTGAGCCTACCTAGATGGGTCACCAAGGTGCTCACAATGAGGGCATTCGAGCATGTCATGATACTTGAAGGAAAAGGAGTACTCATATGTATGCTCATTGATGGGCTCTTATAGGTCGACCTATAAGTTGGGCTTCAAACTAGGCAAGAATTAGGTGTCAACACTTGTCCCTCCACTCTCCTTAGCATGAAGGATGCAAGGACAGTAGTTTAGATAAAGCAGTTAGGTCAAGGTGAGATTGCTTTGACTATGAATAGGGAGTATTGTCTCATTACTCAATGATGTGATATTTGATACATCCAATCACATCTGCTATGCTATGCAGTGATACATGGCATAACTAATGTGATTGTTGGACTATTCAAGGTGCCATGATGACTTATTTGGGATGCGTGGTATGCATTGATGATTTTCTCAAGAATGATTATGCGTATAGGGTGCTCCCATGCAATGCCATTTTAGCAATCCATGTATGTGAGCTAATCAACGCCCTTAGTTGGCAAAGTGGGACTCAAAGATGGTTGAGGTTTAGTATGCATCCTATAGTGGATATGTGATCCAATAGTGGAAGAAACCATTCGGCTTCCCCTCTTAGCTACCTATATAAGGGAGTAGCTTATGCTTCATTCTCCACTTTGCATCATTGAACTAAGAGGAAAACTCTACCAAATTTCTTTCTCATGAGTTAACCTTTCTTTTCTAGTCCTTATTTTTCTTTCCTAACCATAATCAATGAAGGCTAATTAGGGTACATCAGATCGTTAAAGTAAGTTCTTGGATGGGTCAATTTTTAGAGAAATTGATGAAGACTACAAGTAGATAGTCGTAAAAGGGGTAGTAACCCTACTCCCCCTAAAACAACAACAATGGTGATGGTGATGGCAATGGAGTGCTCCTAACATAAGTAGAGAGGAAGGAATGGGCACAAAGGAGGCCCCTCAATGCTTATCGCCCTAATAAGAAGGAAGAGATGTGAGGGAAGCATTGTGCACAACAAATAACAATGATAAGGCTTATGCCCATGTATTCTTCGAGGAAGATGAGAAGAAGTTACGTGGTCAATCGAATGGTCACCAACATGCTCGAGTAGCTAACGGAGGTGCTTGTAGCTAGGGAAAGGGCGTTTGAAATAGGGGATGAGTAGTTGTTTTGCATGTATGTAAAACCGTTTGAGCTAGAACTTTAACTACCTTTTTCTAAGTTGCTGGTTAAGTTCTTTAATTACTTTAAGGTTTCCCCTAAGAGTCTTATGCCAACGTATAGGCTCAACTGCTAGCATTCGAGGCACTATGCTTATGGATCATGTGGAAGCTAACAATTCATTTGTTCAGAAACTTCTTCCTTATGAAGAAGTCACTTAATGGTTCAGTATACATTATCAACTAAGGTGGGGTGCTAAAAATTTTCAATCAAATACAAAACAAAGTAGATGACTAGAAGGAGTACTTCTTCTGTGTACGAGCCTTTGAATGGCCAAAGTTTTGGATGAATTAGACCATCCTAATTTGAGCTAAGTTGTTGGGTAGCTTGAGGGCTAAGGATAGTAAGGCAAGTCGTTGGACCTTAGAGGGTAGAAGAAGCTTTGCCTACTGTCTATCTATTGGAAGTATGCTAAAGGCAAAGGCCTATTTAGGTTCAAGATAAGTATCTCCTAACCCTTGCTAAGGAAGGGTGGTTGGGTGTCTGTCGCATCACTTCATCATCATAGTGGGGGGATGTCAGGCCTGCTCGTCCTTAATGTAATAAGTGTAATTGTCATGTCACATTGATTTGCTAATTTGATCTTTTTTTTTTTTTTTTTACAACTATGCAACTGGCTTCTAAGAGGGTGAAGGTGAAACTGCTTAATGTTTAGGTAAGGTAGATGGAGAATGTGGTCAAATTTGACTAGAAAAGGAAATAGCCTACCATAAATGAAGAAGGGGAGACTTTGTGACCTACTCTAAAGAAGAGCAAGAAGAAGAAGAAGGATGGAAGAAAGTTAACTCTTGTTGAGGTAATGTAGAACGCAATAAAGGATGCTCCTATTGGTATTCTTGTAGGTGGTGTAAGGCATAGGGCAATAGCCTTGGCTAATGAATTGGGATAGGGTATGCAGGCCATAGGTGCTCGAGTTTTAAAGGGGATCCAAAGAGATGAAGTTTAAAAAAAGGAGTAACATAAGGATTCTAAGGTAACTCCTTAGAACATTAGGGTTCCTACCTTTGAAATCCCTGATGACAGGATACCTAACCTTTGGTGCATTAGGACAAGCGACCTATTGTATCGAAGGTTCTTGAGCCCTCCAGTGATTCTGTAGTGAAGCCTACGTAGTGGATGAACTAGCTAAAGGCTCACTTTAGGCACCTCTTTACCAAGAAGAGTGACATCTAGGCCTCTATAGAGATGCTTCGAAGGCATAATGAGGTAAGCCATTATTGGTCTTATTCTTAAGTGTTGTGTGTTGTTCAATTGACTAACATTGTGTTTCAATTGTAGCTTTATAATATGATGGGCTTCATCCTTACCCACAATCACATATACTAGCAGGCAAAGAGGGGTCATATGAAGGCTAAGGTAAGGAGGCTTCATGAGGCGCTGGAGTAGGAACAGGAGAAGCATAATGAGCTACTACTACATATAGGGATTTGGAGTGCTAGTATGAGAAGTTAAAGGAGCAGGTCTAAAAGCTAAAGGCTGACCTAAAGGAGGCCCAACTCTCTACCAAGGCTATTAGGACAAAGTCAGTGTGTTGCAGGTAAAGTTAGAGGCTAAGGAAAGGGAGTTAGAAGGGGCTTAGGCTAATTTTGCTCAAAGGGAAGCTGACTTGCTGAAGGGAAAGGCTCTCTCTACTGAAGTGAAGTAGCATATATTCATAGAGACAATTGATGACCCATTGGTAAAGAAGGCCCTGACTATTGCTAGCTATGCTATGGTTGAGGAGGTTAAGAAGCAAGCTCGCAAGTAGCTTCCTAAAGTGGATATGTCTTTCCTTAGCTAGCTTAATGACCTTAAGGCCTCTGTTGGGGATCAAGGGGAGGGCATCTCCTCGGAGAGCTATGTTAAGGGTTTTACTGGTGATGTTACTAATGGCCAAGACAAGGGTAGGGAAGGCGAGTAGGAAGAGAGTTTAGAGTGAGATTCAATTGCTAAGTAGGCCAAGGCGGCCTTAATTGACTATATTTTTGTTGCTGTACTTCTTAAACGACGGATGCTCATTTTTATTTTTTTATACTTTCATTAGCATGAAGGGGGTTAGGTCGGGATGTCGGCCCTCCCTTCTATAATGTAAAAACTATTGATAAACGAAATTTTTGACTTACTTAGTCCATTGTCATTTTGCTCCTCTTTGCTACTCGATTTCTTCCCTTGTTTGTGTATTCTTATTGCTTGCTAGGTCCGTTGAGCTATTTGTTCCTTCAGTAAATTGACTAGCTTTGTTTCTTACTAAGTCCTTTGACTCGTTCAAGTGAACAAAAGCCTTAGACATTGCTTGACCCTAGTCTAGTTTGAGCTCATCATTTGGGATTAGCAAGTCAACTGGGTTAGATCGTTTTTAACGTCATATGATCTCTTAGTTAAGGCATGCCAACTTAGACGTATCTCTTCTAACATCATAGGATCCTTTGGACGTCATGCCTTAGGTAGAGTATGCAAGGTAAACATACCATCTTGGGCAATGTTTCTTTTAGAAGCCATTTAATGCTAGTACAATGCATTAATACCTCTACAGGGTTGATTAGGGCTCCCTCTGGTTTCAAGCTTGATGGGCACTACGTGTATAGTTAGGGGCTACTTTGGTCCCTTACATAAAGGGTACATAGATCCTTTACTCTCTATGCCAAACATTCTAAGTGTCTTCATGTGGTAAGGACGAGTAGAGAGTTAACATAACTCTCCACTTTGTTATGGGTAAGTTAAGAGCAATCAAGTTACAAGAGAAAGTATATGAGCTCTGGAGGGGTTCCCTTTGGTATTTCTCTTTGAGTTGTGATCGTGAGGTGTAAAGAGCTACCTGGTAGTGCAGTTGGCCCCCAAGTTAGGATCGAGAGGTATATACTGGCCTCTAGGTCCTACCCTCTTCTATTCCAATAAAGCCCAAATAGTGGGGGGACCTCAGGTGTACATCCACCAGTCATTGGGGGTAGCTTCACCATAGGGGTGCTCATCTATTTGAGGCTGTAGGTGGAGCCTTTAGGTACCACCTCACAAGCTCTTGTACAAGCAAGGGCAGCCGTGGTGATTACAATAACAAAGGGGGCATCTTTCTCTACTAGGGTTTTTTAACCAAAGCAGCCCAAAGGAGCTCATTGGGACAATTATGAGTCCTCTAGTTTGTTTTGTGAGCAACTCAGGTAGGATTAGTAAATCATTCCTCATCCCCCCTAATCCCCCTCTTTGTGTTGCTTTGGTGAAGGTTGGGAGATCTAAGTGGAGTAAAGACCTTCCTTCCCTTAGAGGTTAGATGGAGTAGTTAGATTAGTTATACCATCTCTCTAGGTTACTTCCATGGAGGGTAAGCTCACTTAGGTAGAGTGGGGATCGTCCTTTGGAAGTTGAGGCTACTGGGGCCCCATGGGCTTAAAGCTCAACCCAACTAAAACTTAAGGATGTAGTCACATCCATTCAAGTAGAGTCTACAAGCTGACTTGAAGTTAAGTGTAGTTCCTCTTAGAGTAAGGCTTAATGCAAAAGTTGATTCAAAGTTGAGAGTAGTCGCTAAGGCCAGGCATTGAGCAGTGGATAAGAAGATAGCCTTTGTAATTTTACTTTTATTTTTATATGTACTTAGGGTAGGGATATTGACCCTTAGAGCTCTGTAATCTCATCCACTGTTTGATTAACATGTCTCCTTTCTATCTATATTTACTCATTTAATGTTCGATTTTCCTTTAGTTTTTCTTTCTTTGTTGAATTGTAATAGCTTCATCAAGCTCGTATTGCTTGCTTTATCCTATGCATAAGCTTACTAATGTTGAAACACAAACCAATTGGAAGCATGTACTTAGGCAATGAAAATCGGCCCATAATATAAGAGTATAGTGTAAAGCAACATCTAGTCAATCCTACAATATTAGTGTAGTTACTAATTCAAAGATCCTTCTCAAGGATGATTGTTAACCCAAGGTTAGGAGTCTAATGGGAGCTAGTGCTTGTAAATAAGAAGTAGCCCGTAACATTAGTTATGACTAACTTGGACAAGCACTCGAGGATAAAAATCAACCTAAGGTTGAGAGCTCGGTGGGGACCGATGCTTGATAAGGAGTAGCCCATAATGTTAGCGTAGTTACTAACTTGGGCAAGCATGTAGGGATGGGAATCAACCTAAGGTTAAGGGCTTCATCGAGATCGATGCTCATTTGCAAGTTCATGACCCTGTGGTATTAGTATATGTATAAACATAGGGCACATATTTGGGGATGATAATTGACCTGATGTTATGGCTTGGTGCGAGTTGGGTATATATAAAAAAGAGAGATAAGTGTAAGGAACTTGTCATTTTGTTAATTGCAATCACGGTTACAAATGTTTATGACTACGCTACAACACTTCGTAAAAACAGGGCCTTAAATTCTCAGCATTCTTCACTTTAGGGATGAGCTACCCATATAGGGTTTCAAGCTTATAAGCTTCTTCCCTATGTCCTCCATTATCCATGCTAGGGGCAAGCTTTCCCCATCCTCTAGTTAAATCTATGGCCTCTAACTTTATGTATACTAGGTCCTTGGGCCAAAAAAACTTATGCTTCACTTTCTGGTTGTAATATCGGGTGGCTCGCTATTAATAAGCCATTGTTCAAGCTCGTACGACATTGGACACTTCCTTAATAGTGTCAAGGCTCACCTATAAAGCCATGTTATTGGTGTTGATGCCGAAGTATTGGACCTTACTAGTAGGCAGCTCTAGCTCGATTAGAATAATAACCTCTGCCCCAAATGTGAGATAAAAGGGAGTTTCCCCGGTAAAGGTCCTGTATGTCGTACGATATCCACAAAGTATGTTTAAGAGCTCATTAGCCCACCCACCTCTTACTTACTCTACCCTCTTCTTAAGGCTATTGAGAACAATCTTGTTGATGGCCTCAACCTAGCCGTTAGTTTGGGAGTAAGCAACTTAGGTGTAATGAATCCATTGCTATCTAACTTTCTACCATTTTTGTAATCAAACTGTACGATACCCTAAAGTGAAAGGGGATGTAAGTGAGTACAAACCCTTCAATGACCAGGCTATGATGGTCATTATAGCCAATGCTTCCACCCATTTGGTGAAGTAGTCGATTGCCACTAAGATAAATTACCAACCTAACGGAACCTTTAAGAAAGGCTTGAGGACATCTAGTTCTCATTAGGCAAACAACCATAGGCTCATCAAAGGATACAGTTTTGAGCTTAGAGCATGGGTTACTGGGGCATGCTTTTGACATAGGTAGCATTTTCAAACTAAGGCTTTGGCATCGTCCTTGATTGTCGACCAGTAATAGCTTAGCTATAGGCTTGAGATTAAATGTAGTTATTACATACTCCCGCATGAAGTTCCTCGAGGACGTAGGCACCTTCCTCCTTTCTAAGGCATCTTAATAATGAGTTGCATTATCCCCTTTGATACAGCACGTCATTGATCAAGGTGTAATTAGCCAGGCATAGGCTAGCCTTTTCACCTCTATCTAATCTTTAGGTACTACCCCTGTCTTCAAGTACTCTATTATGGGGTTTATCCAACATAGTTCAAGATTTATGGGCTGTATCTCAAAGACCTCTTGCCTTGCACTTTCATGCTTTGTTAAGGAAGGTACTGTATGAAAAGTGACTTATCATCATCATGTAGCATAAGGACAATGGATGAGGCTAAGCTAGATAGCTTATTTACTTCTACATTCTTTGCTTGAAGGATCTTGTTAACCTTCCATGAGGTGAACTCAACGAGTAAGTCCTAAACTATTTGTAAATACTTGACCATCATTTCCTCTTTGGTCTTATACTCTCCTTTTACTTGCTAGACCACTAACATGGCATCTGAGTGAATGTTTAACTTCTCAGTTCCTATATCTTTAGCGATCTATAGGCTAGCGATGAGTATCTTACGTTCGGCTTTGTTGTTGCTTGTTAGGAGACCAAACTTTAAGGCATGGAGTTTTCTTATGCCATGAAGGCCTTGCAATATTATACCAACCCCACACTCCTCCCTTATCCCCCTTAGTAGAGGAGCCATTAACGTAAAGGGTCCATACTAGTATAGTGAGCTCTAGTTGTGGCTTACCCGCTCCAGCATATTCTGTTATAAAATTGGTGAGAATTTATGCTTTGATTACTTGTCTAAGGCGAAACTAGACTCGATGGGCATTGAGCTTGAAGGAGTATTTAATCATTTAACCCGAGTCATCGAGTTTCTTAAGGATAGCTCTAACTGGTTAGTCTATTAGCATGATGATTGGATGCAACTAAAAGTAAGGTAGAAGCTTCTGTGCGACGATGACCATAGCTAGGGTAAACTTCTTGAACTTAGTGTACTTAGTTTCTAACCCCTACAAGATATGACTAACATAGTATACAGGTTTATGCACTTGCCCATCTACTCGAATGAGGACCAATGACAGTACTTTCTCACTAGCAGCAAGGTAGAGGTATAACTCTTCACTAAGTATGGCTTAGAAAGTATTGGTGAGCTTTCCAAGAAGTCTTTCAGGTCATCAAAGGCCTTCTAACATTCGATCGTCCATTTGAATTCTACAAGGTTCTTTAGTAGCATAAAGAATTTTGGGCACATGTCTAAGCTTCTAAACACAAATCTGTTCAATGCAATGATTTTGCCAGTTAGACACTACACTTCCTTTATAGTTTTAAGGGCCTTCATGTCCTGATTATTAAGATTAGCTTTTATTCCCTGCTCTATTACCATGAAGCTGAGGAACTTCCAAAATGCTACTCTAAAGACACATTTATGGAGGTTTAACTTCATTTGGTATTGATAGAGTGTTTAGAATGTTTATTAGGTGTCTTCAATGTGGCCTCTCCTATCTTTGCTCTTTACAATCATGTTGTCTATATAGACTTCAATGTTTGTGCCAATTTACGGCATGAATATAGAGGTAGCAAGCCTTTGATACATCACACCAACGTTCTTTAAACTAAAGGGCATGACCTTATAGCAATAGGTTTCGAAGTCTATAATGAATGAGGTGTAGACCTCATCTTTGGGAGCTATCTAGATTTGGTTATATCCTAAGTAAGCATCCCTAAAACTAAATAATGTGTATTTGGATGTTGAATCGATGAGCTAGACAATACGAGGGAGAGGAATGTAATCTTTAGAGCATGCCTTGTTGAGATCAATGTAATCTACATACATTCACCATTTGCCATTGGCATTCTTTATGAGCATGGCATTTGCAAGCTGGATTGTGTATTTCTCGTCTAATAATTCTAGATTGTAGTAGCTTTTACACTTTGTATTCAATTGCAGCCTAGACTTCTAAGGCAAAATGTTGATTTTTCTACTTGACTAGTCAAACACCAGGATCAATGTTGAGATGATGAGTAGCTTCATGTATATTGATAATCCTTGCCATTTCCTTTGGTGGGGAAACTAATATGTTTGTGTTATGTTTGAGGAATTAGGTGAGCTCAGCCTTCTCATCATTGGGCAACTCTACCCTAATTCTTGTTATCAATCCTAGGGTGTTTGTGAGCTTAATTTCTACAGTTTTCTTAACTAGCTCTCCCTATAGTGCTAAGGCTACGATGATGGTGGATTCTATGTTCATAACGTTGTCTTTGGTTTAAGCTTTAAGGTAGAGGGATTTGGATAACTTCTAGTTCCCTTAGGCTTCACCAACTTCGGTTAAGGTCATGGATTTTGCTTTCAAGCTCCTTTGGCTGATGAGCATGTCAAACTTTATAATGCTCGTCCAGCCCAGAGTTACACTACATAGTGGCTAGTGGTCAACGATGAGGAAGTCAATAGATTGTGTAGTGACATATTCATTGTCACCCAGTCATACTAAAAGGGTAATGATTCCTTTTGTAGGCAAAGGTTTTTCTCCCCTAAAACCTATGAGGCCATACATGTATAGTTGGAGGGGTTTGTCCAACTAATCTTTCTTTTACTCATAGGCATTGTAAAAGGAGTATATTTGCTGAGCTCCCACTATTGACGAACATTTTAGGACATTGAAATAACCGATTTCAGCATTTATTATGAGAACATCTCTATGAGGGAAGTCGATGCCCTTCTCATCTTCATTAGTGAAGCTAATTGTTGTATCTATCCTTAGCTTTTTTGTTCTTACAAGGCATACCTTGTGCTAAGCCATCTTGGTTATAGTATCTGAGAGGACGCTAGGTCCTTCGAATATGGTGGTTACTTATCCTTGTCATCATCAATGATTTTGGTTGTCTACGAGAGCATCATTGTGCTCATTATTTTTCTATTACTATTGAGCATATTATTGTTGTTCTACTCAGCGACATTAAGTTGGCCACTGTATTTCATTAATTTCATTTGCTATGAGGTGGTAGATGCGGCCTTTATAGATAAGGCCTTCAACCGCATTTTTGAGATGGTGGCATTCATCCATATTGTGGTCATGTACTCAATGGTAGTCACAAAACTTACCTAAGTTTATTGCTTCAGGTGTTTTGTAAGCACTAGGTGCTCATGAGAGCTATTGCTTGACCTCATACATGATTTTCTTAAGAGGCCTATTGAGGGGTGTATTCGAGAGGTAGTCTTGGAACTTCTTTCTCTATCTTTCTTGTTTGTCCCATGTTAGGGACTATGGTTTGGGGTCCTAAGCCTTAAGAGATCCTTTACTAACCCATGGATGTTGTTGTCCACCTCAAACTTAATGAGGTCCCTAGGCCTTAAGGGTGTTGAACTAAAGCAGGGATGCTTTTGCTGACATGCTAGGAAAGGCCTTGCACATAATCACATCGAAGAAGTTGTATAAGCTCATCATTGTTCGAAAGTGCATGAAGTGTTCATCTAGGTCGTTGGTTCCATGATACGAGTTAAGGTGTAGTAGTCTTGCTCATATAAGCAATGTTTCCTCTAAGATTGAGAGGATGAAAGAGCTCTTAGTTGCTGTAAAGCATAACCATAAGTAGATGACTACCCCTTCTTTTGGTTACGGATATTAGATGCACAACAAATGTGTTCATCCAGTTCATCGACGTTCATCTCTAAGAAGGCTTTCGGTGACTATATTAGGAAGAGGTCATCGACCAGCCTACTTGTCACCTTATATATGTAATTTTCCACAATTACAATTCAGCTACTAGCGTAGGTCCTCATGGGTCTACTAGTCACACCAAGTTTGGTCGCGTAAATGAGCAAGGTGTATAGTTCGTAAGTCATAACTTAGGTTTGGTTTTGAGGAAGAATTGATAGTTGCTTTGTCGTTTGGGCATTTTGAAGATGCATTTTTGAGCATTACAACATCTCTATGCAAGGCTGCATTAAACTACTAGTTCTACATACTTTCTTTAAGCATTTATCAAACAAGGAGGCTAATCTCTTTGACTTTGGAATTTTAATTGTCATATGGTGGGGCATTGTTGTACATCATGATGGGGGCATCATGTTGCGTTGCCCCTCCCCTATGTAATTGTGATATATTATCATTGCCCAAATTTGATGTATAAAGGTTATTGTTTTTTCTTTTAGCCATCCTATATATAGTAGCTTATAACAGTAGGTGCCAAATTGTTGGTTATGGATGAATCAACAAAGGATAATAGGGGATGAGTTAGGTTCAAATGGCTTAAATAAGGGCCTTAAGGTTAGTTGAATTGCATCAGTTCCTTACTCTTCAATACCTATAAGAGCCCCTTAGGGGTAATGACTACGAAGGCCCTCTAACATTTAAGTCAGTAAGGAGGATAAGGAAAAAAAGAAATTGAGATGGTCCAACACTGAGACCGTTGTTGGTCATGCGCATCAAGTATGTGTATGCATAAGATAAAGAGGGTCCAATCCTTTAGCTGATGGCCTCATATACTATTTATAGTATAAGAAGGATACAACTACCAGGATACGTAGGGGTCTAAGATTCACTCATACTGGTAGTTAGTAGGTAACACATGCCACAGAGCTAATGGGCCGGCCTTGAAGGGTGGTCAACCACAAGCATGCTAGTAACCATGACCATGTTAGCAGCTACGTTTGTCATCCAAAAGTCTGACATTCTTAAAGGTTGTCGAGTGCATCGATCATACTACAAATGTTAGATGTAAATTAATGAGGCGTAGCTAGGTGCTAGTGCTAAAGACAAAAGAGGAGTGAGGACACTAAGGAGGCTTGCAAGTGCTCAACTAAGGATGAGCCAAGTCTTGAAAGCTCACAGGAATGTACCCACTTGGGGTCATAGGAATGTCTTCACTTGCTGTGATCGAGCTAGGTAAGTATGGTATAACGGTTCGATGCTCAATCTAGATAAGTTGGCAGGGTGCATCACGATGAGGGCTTTCGAGCAGGTCATGATACTAGAGGCAAAAGGAGTGCTTATCCGTATGCTCATTGATAGGCTCCTAAGGGCTGACCTTTGAGCTAAGCTTTGGGTTGGGTGAGAATTAGGTATCAATAAGTTCTTTCTTCGTAGAAAAATTCTTAATAATATAAATCTTAATATTTACAAAAGAACGATAAACAAATCTAAAAGTAAATTTTTCCCATTATTTTTGTTTGTGAAAAAAAAAATGAATTAAAGAGAACCAAATATTTCAATTCATTTTAAAATCATTGATGGTATAAACTCAAAAATATAGTTTTCATTGTAATCTTTGCTATTGGAGCTAAAACCTGCAAGAAGGCTATAAATATAAACTAAGGGACTAAGAAAGAGAGAAAGGAGAAAAAAAAAACTAAAATAAGAGAGGGAAGATAATCTATTTCCCCAATAGTTAATGGCTTGTAAAAGCTTAGTTGTATTTTTTTCATTTTGCCCATTCAACTCAGTTATGTAAAATTGGTAAACTCAATAAAAAAACATAAGTTTCTATTGAGTTTATATCTAAAATTGGTTAAAAACACAAATTTCTACACGAAAATGATTTTATGCCTAAGTTAACTTGGAAGAGCCTTTTAAAATCGTAAACTTATAAAATCATATGGGTTGAATCACGATTTTAACAACTATGCCCATAGCCTTCTTCTAATTAAACTAACTCCTCCAATAGCTTTCCCATTTCCCTAGCTCTTAGATAACACTACCCTTATGCCTTAAAACAACTCTAGGCGCCCTTAACCGGCAACCACTAACCAGCTCGCCACTATCCTCTCAAAAACCTAACCTCTACCATACCTAAGCACATACTACCATGATGGGCCAACTCATCAACCCCTAAAACCTCAACTCGACACACTTCTCAACTCCAACAATTCCCCTATTAAGATGTACAACCTTCATCTCTCTCTATCTCTCTCTATGCCTATAGCTTAGTCAAGATCTAGTGCCTATGTTTAACCCAATGACCTAAACTATTTGACTTAACTAGGTAATTTTTGTGTTTTCTACTTTATTTCTAATTTAATTTATTTTGTTACTTTACTTGCCAATTTATAGATTTTAAAATTCAAAAATTAGAAAAAGAAAAAAATAACAAAACATTATAGATAAAATATGTTGTCACATAGATAATTTTGTTTTATTTTTTTTAAATAAATGCATATTTTAAAATAAAAATCAAGATGAATTAGATTTTCTCATGAATAACACCATAAATTAGGAATCTCTTTTTCTTAGAATTTTCTTTTTATAAATGGATAAAGATATAAGCTTGACTAATTATTTGAAATAAATTCAGCCTACCTACTAAAGTTTTTCACGAAGAAAAGGAACCACGTCTGATTCTAGTTAAATGCATATGTAGGCACCTATAAGGTGATCACAAAAAATGAAAGAATTATTTTCCTAAAAGAGTAAATATAGAAAAAAATAATAAATAATAAAGTGAACAATATAAAATGGAAAATAATAAAGATGGGAAAAAAATATAAGGAAACAAAATAAACTGGTATTTCAAGAAATAGATCATAAATTTGGAAGGTTATGATGGTAACCATTTAGCTTTTAATCGGTTACCCCCCATGCTTAAGCTCTCTCGTTTTCTTGAAAATCCTTTTTTGAAAAGATTTTCTTACATACTAGTGGCTAAGTTAGGATTGCCTTACCCATTAGATTTTAACTTACCCTTTTTCATAATTCAATAGGATGGCGACTTTAGAATTAATTTAAAAAAAAATTCCTTAACCCTTAGTCAAGGGTCTACATTAAAGAAGCACAAGGTTCGATATGGAACACATTAAGAAAAATAATATCAAAATTAAGCTCCATCTTCACTATAAAGAGTTCTCTGTTGTTATTAATGTTCTCAACGTCTTGAACTTGGTTGCTTTTAGGTTATAGTGTTTCATCCATTAATCATTGTAGTGATAGTACCAAAATGTTGGCACATAGTTCTCATTATGGTGTTCTTAGGCTAAGCCTAGGGGGTTTTAGTGCATCATTAAAGCTGAACAAGCCTATAAGTGAGCAAAGATGAGCTAAGGGAGCATTAAAGGTTACTCTATCATGGCAACTCTAGCACTCAACTCTGTAAGGGTATGGTGAGAAAATAATACCAACAATAGAGAGAAAATTTTTAGGTTTTTTTAAGATTGAGATACCTATACCTAGAGTTGCTTAAAAGCATATATAAGAGGAGTAGGTAGGCTATGATTCATTAACCCCCTTAACGCTGCCCCACCCCCTACCCCCTTTACCATTTACCTTGCAAGTATAAGTGGTTTTGGGGAATAAATCCTCTAAGATTAAAGGTAGTTAGTTGCACTCTACATGCCCTATGGGTCGACCTTTGGGTTAAGGGTTTATAGGGAAGATAGACCATCAACAAAATGTTAGTTATCCTAAGGGCATCATCTATCCTAAGGAATGATAATTACCTTAAGGATTTATAGCTTTTACAGAGTATTGATTATCATAACAAGCAATAAGGGTCATTAGTTATCTTAAGGAATACAAGTTATCCTAAACATGGGTCCACCAATCGTATGGCACCTAAGAGAACTAATCTTAGGTAATTAGTTGTTTGGTACCTAAAAGAACCAAGTCCAAACCCATTAGTCTTCTTGTATCCAAAAGAATAGTCCAAACCCTATTAGCCATTTATCAAAAAAAAAAAAAAAAAGTGCAAAGCTAAAAGAAATTCTAAACCAGTTGATTCCCTTATATTAAAAAAGAAGCAAATTTTGGTCCTTCACTTACCTTAGTTTTCGAAATCAAACCTAGACTTAGCAAAAATGTAAAGGTTTTTTTTTTTATTCTTTATGTCAAAGTTTTAATCAACCTTCACCATATAGAGGGGTAATTAAAGATCACCTCATTTTTTCCCTTAGTGGTATTGAATAGCTTTTTAGTTAAAAAAAAGTTGGAAAATTGAAAAAAATATATAAAATACTATAAATTTAGAAAATCCAAAAGAAAAAGAGAAAAGCAGAAAAGTAAAATAACATGAAAATTTTCAAAAAAGGCTCCTTGGTGGTTAAAGTGTAACATCTCGCCTTCTAGGCATCTACTTAAAAATTTTTCACTACTTTTGGTGCCTCAAGATGATTCATTACTGTCACATCTCGGCTTAGCATGGAATGCACTATTATACAGGAATACTTGTTGAAAACTTAACTCAACTTGGTCATCCATCAAAAGATAACATTGTTTACATGATAAAGGGGTTGCTACATTAGAGTTCAGTTGGATATTCTATTACATCTTATGTGTACAATATAATATTTACATCAAAACATGAACCAGCTTTTTCCTTTACCAACTTCACAATAGTAGGATTCCCAACTTAGTATAAGTTTCATACAAAAGTTGCTTACTACGACTCACAATCTCAATATATATATATCCTCCCTTAGTGTTAAGCCCTTCACAATGCAGTTAACCTGAGAATAAAATATTTTATCTCCTCAGTTACTAAAGCTGAGTGAGAGTAGATAACAAATAACATAATGTAGACAATATGATAGATAATATTTTATATCACAACTGAAACATTTCAATCATAACCCACAGGTTCAACTTCATATATACATCCGCCCAACCGAGCATTTACTACTAGCAATGCAGCATGCTATACTCATATATGTAGCATGCATCGATATCGATATCCTATGCCTTCTAATTTTCTTCCGGTTGGTCGACATAGCCAAGCATATGGATACAACATCCAAGAACCTATAGGCAAAAAGGAGCTACTTAGGAATAAGACCTCCACCAAATTGGACTACACACTGTAGTCTACTATTTTCAAAAAGGGTAATGAGGAGCTGTCTAGGAGTAGGACTCCCAACTTTGCTTTACAAAATTAGACTACATACTATAGTTCACCAAATCAAAGTGGCAATTTTGCCAAATTAGACCATACACTATAGTCTACTAAATCAAAGTAGCAACACTGCCAAATTTAGACCATACACTATAGTCTACCAAATTTGACTATGAAAATAGTCCCACTATTCAGGCAATGCAATCTATATGCTTCTAAAAACTAAGTTCATAAAGCTATATTCTTTCCATGATCACTTGAAAGCCTCTTTCTGAAAGTTCTAACCCTTAAGTCATTTTTGTGCCATGCCATGCCATGCCATGATATATAATAACAACTCAAGTACATCACTCAACACAACTAATCTTTCAGTTTTATTCAACCTAGTGATTTGATTCCAGTTTTTGAACTCTCCCTAGCAAAATTCTAATATCTTACTTAAGGTTCATTTAAGTGAACACCTAGAAGATTGAGTTAGCAATCACTCAACTTCCCTAGTTAGCACAATTAATCATAAGCATAAATCATTACCCGACATAACAGCATAACAGTTTAACCAAGACACAATTATTGTCATTAAAAATCACCACATCAGCATCTACTATAGTAGCATATCAATTCACCCAAGATATGCCCATAGTCAATCAACACAATATCAAACTATATGCAATGTTATGAGTAGTAATATATCTACTTAAGCATGGGTTAGATCCACTTACCTAGACTCAATAATAATGTAAAATCCTAAACATCGCCACATGGTCCTTTCTTACTTATCACACCTATGAAAATATAATACAAGCTTCAAATCACGTATGAGTTAAATCTAAACTGTTATAAGCTTTTATTTCCATGTTTTTAAACTTCGTTTGAATATATCTTGCTCATTTCTTATCCGATTTTAGTAAACTTTATATTATCAGGAATGTTATTTCGAGTACTATTGATATATCTTAAGAATCAAAACTAATCAATATTGCCAAATATCTAAAATTACCCTTTCGTATTATTGATTCGACCGTATGTTATTATAACTTCGTAATTAACCCAAATAAACCCTAAATCTAAATTAAAAATCCTAAAATTCCATATTTCCCAAACTGAACAATACCTATTATGTTCTCAAAATATCATTCTTTTACAAATTCAACAAATATCTCACTAGGATTAAATACTATATCATATATTAGGCTAATATATAGGTTTATATCATGAAAATACATAATAAATATTATATGAGCTCGAATAATTCCACGAAAAATCCTATAGCCTTACAAAAATATATAGTTTAATTATCGACCATGAATTATACTAAACTAACTATTATCTATTTTTACAAAAATAGCAGTTTTAACTCAAAATTAGTGAAAATTAATCAAATAAGTGAATTGAGTCACAAGATAAAATTAAAGTATCCCAAACATCACTATGAACTTCTAGAAATCATAATCAATAGGGCTCATACGTTGATTTTGTTAAAAACTAATCATTTCAACAATTCTGTAAAATTGGCAGTTTTATTCAAAATAATTGTAAAAAATTGGAAATTAAATATATATATTAGGTGCACTATATATAAAAATCAAGCTTGAAACAACATGATTTAATATTTATAAAAATTAATTTAATTTTCACCTAAACAAGGCATTTTCTTAAGGAACCTATATTTCCACTAATTATTTAATTAAAATAAAATTAATCTACACCTAAAATAATCTCATAAAACCAAATTTCATAATTAATTGACAACATTTGATATTTTTACAAAATTAAATAACTTACAAGAGAAATTTTGGTTCACTTAAACCAACCGCCTCCCACCACCATTGAACTACCGCACCATGTCAGAAAGCCTTCTTCAACCACCCTCTATTGGACCTCCAAGCCCCACTAAGTCAGGTTGTGGTTTGATACACGAACTACTCTAGACCTATTCATGCCCTATATTTTGTTCTTTTTATTTTTTTTTTTGAATTTTCTATAATTATGTTCTTGGGTTTTCAGATTACCAAAATATTGTAAATGATCTTTGGAGCCCTATTTATAGGTTTTAGGATTTTTTACATGTAAAAAATGAAATTACATGTCAATTTCACGTTTTCTTAAGTGTCATGTGTCATCCCTTCATTAACCAATTGTTGACTCATCATTTCCAATTGATACCAGCTTGACACATCATTTGATGACTCATCCATCCAATTTTTTTATTAATTTTCCATTATTTTACCTAATTTTAATAATTTATTATTATATGTATATATTTAATACATATAATGTATATCACATGTAATACATGTATATTATGTATAATTCAATTTTATTTATTATTTTTAAAAGTTAATTAACTTATCTCGTTATGTTTAAATGCTCGAATTTCACGTTTTCAATATTTATTGACTTTAGTGATAAATTGACGTTTTCTTAAATTAATATTTTTATATGGCTTATTTTGAGAAATTGATTTTTTTTTATATTACTTTATCTAATTTTTCTAACCTTACTGTAAAGTTTGAAATTAAACAAATATTATATCCCGGCACCTTAAATTTAAGGGCTCAAATCATCGGGTTATTAAATTGACTCCAAATCTTGTGATATTATCCTTATGTTAGGGATAAGGCACAACTTATAATCTACATATCAATCAACTTCATATAGCACTTAGTTCCAAATCTCATCCTATTCAATGTCACAAATTACAATAGAAGCCCTTACATGAATGAGCCAAACTCGAAGCATAACAATTATATAATCTTATACATGTTCTCATTACAAAGCCTTCGTAACACATATAAAATCTATATACTGTAATCCATAAGAAAAAAGTTGAAACTTCTAAGAATGCTACTTCTTAGAACTTAAGTCAAATTATGCAACTACATGATCCTTCTCGAGTGAAACTGCTCTACCAAGCACTCTAAAGTCTTCTTGCTCCCTTAGTGTGAGGCCCTATCTAACTTTTTTCTTAACTTGAGGATAAAATAACTTATCCTCTCTACTTATTATAAACAAAGTAAGAGTGGATAACAAACAATAGTACAAGCAGCATCGTATCATAAACATATAAGCAATCCATCAATTCAATCACAACACTCTTCAGTCCAACCAAGCAATGCAAATGTAACATATACGTGCCATGCTCAAGCACATGACATATATCTGTAAACACCTCATTTTTGCCACCCTTATGATTCTTTTTTATTAGGTTAGACTAATAAAAAATAATAATAATTAAAAAAATTAAAAATGAAAAAAAAACTAAAATTAAAAAAAAAAAAGAAAAAATAAAGTGTCAAGTCAAGTCGAGTTGTTTAGGGTTGAATCGGATAATGGTATGCGTTCAATTTAAAAAATTCTAAGTCGTTAAAGGATCGTGCTTCATTAAAAAAAAAAAAATTTATCTAGTTCAATATAAAATAGATTTTTATCTAATTCATATTGGACTAAATAGACTTAAGATTTATTAAATAGGTTATTGGGCTAAATCAAGTTAGACTAAATTGAGCCCAAAAAATAGAAAGCCCAAATCAAAATAGTGTTTTTAGAAACTCAATTGAATCTTCAATCAATCTAATTCGAGGATTATCGTATCTTTCATATCTAGGATTTGTTGTTGTATCTTTCATATCTAGGATTTGTTAAGATTAAATCTTCCTCCAAGAAGATTCAAAAGATCCAATTGTGTACCTTATAAATAAAAAGTTGACAGAAAAGTTTTGACATATTCTCACAATCCCCAATTCCACACCAAGCACGCGAACATAGTCCAAACGATCACGATACAATTAATACAAACATGCTAATCACACACGACTCGACTCGTTTAGGTAATAAAAATTATTTTATTTAATTATTTATTTTTATTAGTTAATTGATTTATTTCACTAATTTGTTTTCTATAGTGTAGTTTCTTTTTCATATATTTTTTAATTATCATATCATTTTGCTATATTTTTTTAGATAATTTTCAATTTTTTGATAAATTTAATTAAATTGCATTTTTTTAACCAAAATTTTTTTTTTCTTTGAAAAATCGCATGTTTTTTTTCTAAGACCTGTATCTTTGAAGAAGATACTTATCTAAGTATATCTTGCATGTAACATTTAAAAAAGATAAATTTTAACACATAATGATTTTAAAAAATAAATAATAAAAAAATCTTAACTAGAGTTTTTTCAAAAAGATTTAGTTAGTTGGGTTTTTTGTTTAAAAAGTAAATTCAGGAAACTAGATTCTTTTAGGTTTTTTTTTTTAAATAAAAAATTGATAAATAAAAGTAAATCTAGCTCAATTTTTAAATTTAATAAAAAGATCCACTTACTAAATCTTTTTTAAAAAGAATTACGTTTTAGTTTGATCTCAACTAACTAATACATAGGTATCTCATGGGGCAACCATATAAAAAATTTATAAATTTTTTTTTTCTTTTTCTTGAAAATTTGTATTAAAAAATCATTTTAGTTATATTTTTGCATGTCTATATATATCTCATTATTTTTATAAAAATTATAAAAATAAAGCCCATTAATTTTTTTTTATTTTTATATGGTGACTTAATCTTAATAGGTTAGCCATTGAGCTTAGATTTTCTAATTTAATTTTCTAAAAATAATTTTTTTAAAAAAATTCATAAACTAGTGACCAAATTAGGGTTTTCCCACCTTGAAACCCTAATTTCATTCTTTATCAGTTTAACTAATTGGCGACTCCAATTTAAAAAAATATATTTTTTAATAAAAATATTTTTCCTTAATTTTATGTCAAGTATTTAGGCTTATCATAAAATAAATTAAGAAAAATCGAAATAAAGCTCGACTGAATTAATGACTTAACTAGAGATGCTAGTGGGTTAACTATACAGAAAAAAAATTAGTTAATGGGCTTTTATTTTTTTTATTTCTTCTATCTATATATTGTAATATAGTTGTATTAACAAGTTTTTAGTAATGTAGGCCTTAAAAGAAAATCTAACCCAATGGGCTTAAGTTGAGGATTTAAGGGAAGACTTTATTAATAACCATTTGCATACTTAGATGTGGCTAAACTTAGACTACCTTAAGAACTTAGGATAGGCTGCTATTGTATAACACTCAAGTCACTAGGTTTCTTAACTTCGCCTAGCAGTGATAGGTAAGCCTACTCAAACTTCAAAATAACCTACTAGGTTTTTCTCTTGAAATCCTTGAAGCTATAGAGCTTGAGATCTATAGACCCTACCCTCTTAAATCATTTTTTGAAAAAAAGGTAGTCATTTTTAAATTATAGGAAAATTTGATTATTATAATTCCAGTTGATCTTGCTTTCTTTTTTTTTTTAAATTAAAAAGGGAAATTAAAAGAATCAAGACCCTTATATATAAGTGTCTATGAGCTTCATTTTTTATTTCGATCTACTTATATATAAGTGTATTCTTTGACCATAGGTTTATAATAATTCCTATAATTTATTAATTACCGGCCCCTATGGCATTATATATGTGTGTATCATATTGTATCTCCTTTAATACCTTATTATGTATGTGCATGCTTGTATTTAATTGTGTAAAATATGTTATGTTTTATATTTTATTTTTTATTTTACAAATAAAAGGTGGCGTAGTAAAAATTCAAGATGGAACCCACCAAATTGTATTTAATCTTTTATGGGCTAGCAAATGAATAATAGTACGACATTTTTCAAAATAAATAAATAAATAAAGTAATCAGGGGCAAGGAGTTGCAATTTTATTATTTTTTCACATGACATAGTGGTCGTACAAATTTTTTTTTCCATGTAAAAAAAATTTCCATACAAACTATTAAAAGATATTTTGCTTTTGTAAAATTTTCTCTATATCTGTACTCATAGAAAGATTATAAACACAATGAGGGTTTAGCCCATTTGTACTCAATCGATTTTAATAAAGTTGCAACTTTGAATTTTTTTTTTTTAATTATCACACTACTATCTAGTTGCTAATCCTGCATCTACATGGATGTACTTTACTTATATGCTATTTTTGTATTTATTTACTGTACTTGTTGTATCGAAAATTTGTTCAATAACTCATGTATACATAAAAATGGACAAGTAAAAAAAAATCCTTCAAATTGTAAATATTTGTTATTCATGATCTGTAAATAGCTGTTATCCTTATATTGTTCCTCACTCATGTTTTTATAACATTAAACACCCTTCTTGTAAAATTATAACCCTTTAATTACCAATTGTTTCCTATGAAGCAGTGTCATTCTCATCCTCTCACTTCAAGCTTTTTCTTTTCTTTAGACAATGTTAGTAATCTAGTCATTGATAGCATAGGTTCTCTTTAACATCCTTTAGGGTTTTTCAAGAATTTTTACTTGTAAATAAGTCATTACTCTTAGTTATTAACTTTGTAAAATAGTAACTCTTTCTTATCAACTCTCTAACTTTTTCAATCATTCCAATAAGTTAGGAGATATTGGTAACCCTATTTGTAACATAAGTTTTTGTAATATAAGTATTTTTAAACACTTTTTGATAGAATAAAGTTTTTCAAAAAAATCATAAATTTTTAAAAGAAAAAACCTACTAACGAGTATGAGTTTTATGGACTTGGAATTATTACTTTTAAGCAGTTAAATTGATTGTTGAAGCCTATAGCCATTCCTTTTTTAAGCTAAAACAAGTGACAACAATGACTTTGGCCTAAAGTGCTATGTAGCATATGAGTTAAACTTGATATTGAGGGGCAAAAGGGGAAAGCACATTAGAAATTAATAAATGAAAATAGAGGAGACATAGCCCATCCCTAAGAAAAGCCCAAGCTAAACACAATCTTTGAAAGGAAGCCCGCTATCAAACCTTTTCAAAAGCCCTAGATACAAGAGCCCAAACACAAACCATAGACAACCTATTTCAACCTATGTCAAGCTAGGAAAAACCCAAACACATAGCCAATTGACTTCCCTAGAATTTTGTTCATGCACCAATCCTTTCTAAGGCTAAAAGGACCTAAACACTCACTCCACAAAACTAACCTACCTACTCTAACCCTAAAATAGAGCATGAAGTTTGTCTCCATTATGAATTATTCCTAAGCGGGCAACAAATGGGGTAATCTTTTAAAGGTAGAGGGGCATATGACTTGTTGGGGCATCATGGAATATCTAGTCTTATCAAATGAGACTAAGGTAAATAGGTGCAAACAAATAAAATGCTTCAAGTCTTTTTAACAAGAAATGTCTCATTATCTGAAGCGTTTAGAATGATAAGAGGTAAGCCCTAATCCCAAACATTAACCCTAAAACACTCACGAGAGTTGAGAGACACAAAAGTGAGGATAAGACTTGTTCCTTAAAGGAAGTCTATCTTGCATGTGATACATGAAATGAAAGGACGATAGGCATTCATTTCTTTACCCTAAACACTATTATCCCTTGTGAGCCCATTTAAGCCTTCTAGGGGTTTTCCAAAAATTAATCCTGTTAAGAACCACCCTCACACTAAGGGCAATCAGGAGGTTAGGGCCATTAATTTTGGAGAAAAAGGATAGGCTAACTTGTGCTTACTTCTATCATGTTAATTCATGAGCAATAATTGTCATAAATAACTTGATTTCTTAGAAAGAAGAAGAGTTTCAAACTGTATACTTCACTTAAATCCATACACTCATTCAAACAATGCAAGGCCATTGATTTTTCCTAAATACCCCCCTAAAGCCATACCCCACTTCATTAAGCTTATGCACTTTAAGCTCATAGTTTTAGGGCCTGTTAATTTCTTCAAGAGGAAACTCAAACACATGAAGGGCGATCACCTTAGCAAAAAAAAAAAAAGGAAATAAAAAGGAAAGAAAAGAGTGAAAGAAGAAAGAAGAAAAAGAAGAAAATAAAAGCAAGGTGATCACATCTTAAAGGATAGCTCAAAACTCTTAAAGGGCCTAAGGCCTGAATACCTTAGAAAAGTTAAACCCATGAATTCCAAAATTAAGGACCTGAGTCTTCCCCTAATATCCTTCAAAGCACAAACCTAAACAAGAAATTCTAAGCCTAATGGAATGAAACTCTAATTCTATGATCCTACCTACTATACTACTATTAACAAAACTCTTTTGATTGAAGAATTTGATTTATCTTAGGTAATCATTGCTCATGAAACTGGGGAAAGCATATTTTAGCATTTCCCTTTAAGGTTCTTAACTTGTAGACCCAGGTTGAGATATTAATTTTTTTCAAAAATTGGCCAACACATCAACATTTCCCCTTTGTTTAAGCCAATGACCAAAAGCCTGTGTTACAACCCTAAGGAAAAAAACCTAATGGATCAATCAAAGTATATTATGTACAAGACTGACCACAATTTTTCAAATTGTAGTCAAGAGTGAAAACAAACCATTTGAGAGTGAGGAAGTCCTCTTTAACTAAACAATTTAGATAATTAGGATACTTTTTCTAGTATGAAACTTATGGATGCAAAAGTTAAGTATGCCTTAAGGACCAGTAAAGCACTTCGCCCTAAAATCAAATGGGAATTCTCTACAACAAGAAGAACAAGGTGTTCAATTGAAGTTTTTTTTCATCATCATAGCAGATGAGCAATCAAAGATGAAGAATGAATGGCCAATAGGCTAAAAGAATGAGCATACCACTTATCTATAACATTCAAAGTCAGTGTAATTTTGTTACTTATTAGCAAGAAAAAGATGAACATTTTTTTTTTTCAATAAAAGTACACTTTTTTCCTTTGAGTTTCAAAAAGTGAAAGATTGGAAAATTTGTAATGTGAATTTTAGTCATCTTCAAGTTAAAACTTCAATAATCCCTCGAGGAAATTTCAAGAACCTTAGTGATCCTTTTGGAACTTTGGTTATATGATGATTCAAGAACCTTAGTCATCCTTCCTTAAGAACTTTGGTTATTTAATTCAAGATTCTTAGTCGTTCTTAGTTGAGGAACTTTGATGTGAGAACATTCAGGAGGTTTGGCCATCATATTTAAAGATTATTTCGAAGCCTTTGTCATCATACTAAGAGTTTAGACTATCCTAGGAATATTGAGAACTTTAGTTATCCTATGATCAAAGCTTAAAAAGTTTCACTATAAGAACTTCTATCGTCTTACATTAAGGAACATTAGTTATCCTAGGTATCAAAAACAACTAGCAATGCCTTCAATCCCTTTTTCTTAAGTTGTTTTCTTTGAAAGATCTATCCTTTCGAGAAGCTAATTATTCTTTTAAGAACACCAATTTTCCTACATAGTGCTTATTTTTGCCTTAACCTTTCAAGTCGAGCCCCTCATTCTTTTTGCCCAGTCCTTTCAAAATGGGCCCCTTATTCCTTTGCCATGTCTTTTCAAGATGAGCCTCTTTAATCTTTTTCCCTATCCTTTCAAGACCTATCCTTTTAAGATAAGCTTATATACTCCTTTTGCCCTATTCTTTCAAGATAGGCCCCTCTAATCTTTTACCCTATCCTTTTAAGATAGGCCACCTAGTCCCTTGCCCTATCTTTTCAAGACAGGCTCCCTAATCTTTTATCTTATCCTTTTAAGATAAGCACCTTAATCATTTGCCCTATTCTTTCAAGATAAGCCCCTCTAATTTTTTTGCTCTATCCTTTCAAGATAAGTACCCTACTCCTAGGCCCTATCATTTCAAGATAGGCCTTCTAATCTTTTGCCCTATCCTTTCAAGATAAGCTACTTAATCTTCTTCCTTATTCTTTCAAGATAGGGTTCCCTAATCATTTTCCCTATCCTTTCAAGATAAGCACCCTAATCATTTGCCATATCCTTTCAAGATAGGCTTCCCTAATCCCTTGCCCTATCTTTTCAAGATAGGCACCCTAATCATTTTCCCTATCCATTTAAGATAACCCCTATCTTTTGCCCTATCCTTTCAAGATAGGCACCTTAATCCTTTACCTTATCCTTTCAAAATAGGCCCCTTATTCCTTACCCTATCCTTTCAAGATGGGGCCCCCTATTCCTTTACCCTATCCTTTTAAGATACACACCTTAATCTTTGTCCTATCCTTTCAAGATAAGCCCCCTATTCCTTTGCTCTATCCTTTAAGATAGGTACCCCAATCTTTGCCCTATCCTTTCAAGATCAACCCTTTATTTGTTTCCCTATCCTTTCAAGATAGAACCCCCATTTCTTTACGCCATCCTTTCAAGACAGGCCCCTTATTCCTTTGATCTATCCTTTCAAGATAAGCCCCTTAATTTTTTGTACTATCCTTTTAAGATAGGCACCATAATCTTTAGTCCTATCCTTTCAAGATAGGCCTCTTAATTTTTTGCATTATCTTTTCAAGACAAGCTCATCCTTTTTTTCCCTATCCTTTCACAATAGGCTCCTTAATCATTTGCCATATCCTTTCAAGATAAGCCTCCCTTGTCCTTTGCCCTATCCTTTCAAGATAGGCACCCTAATCATTTTCCCTATTCTTTCAAGATAGCACCCATCTTTTGCCCTATCCTTTCAAGATAGATACCCTAATCCTTTGCCTTATCTTTTCAAAATAGGCCCCCTATTCCTTACCCAATCCTTTTAAGATGGGCCCCCTATTCCTTTACCCTATCCTTTCAAGATAAGCACCTTAATCTTTACCTTATCCTTTTAAGACGGGCCACCCATTCATTTTCCCTATCCTTTCAAGATAGAACCCCCATTCCTTTGCGCCATCCTTTCAAGACAAGCCCCTTATTCCTTTGCCCTATCTTTCAAGATAAGCCTCTTAATTTTTTGCACTATCCTTTTAAGATAAGCACCATAATCTTTAGCCCTATCCTTTTAAGATAGGCACCTTAATCTTTTTCCCTATCCTTTCTAGATAAGCCCCCTAATCATTTGCCCTTCCTTTCAAGATAGGCCCTACTATTCTTTTGTCCTATTCTTTCAAGATAGACCTCTTATTTTTTGCCTTATTCTTTCAAGATAAGTACCCTATATTTTGCCCTATCCTTCAAGATAGGCTCCCTTATTCCCCATCCTTTAAACAAGCCCTCTTAATCCTTTATCCATATCATTTCATGATAGGTACCTTAATCATTTGCCCTATCCTTTCAAGATAGGCACCCTAGTCATTTGCCCTATCTTTTCAAGATAGGCTCTTTAAATCTTTAGCCTTATCCTTTCAAGATAGGCTCCCTAACCTTTTGCCATGTCCTTTTAAGACAGGCTTCCTTTTGCTCCATCCTTTTAAGACGAGCCTCCTAATCACTTGCCCTACCCTTTCAAGATAGGTACCCTAGTCGTTTGCCATATTCTTTTAAGATAACCCCCTTATTTTTTAGCCTTATCCTTTCAAGATAGGTCTCCTAATCTTTTTCCGTATCCTTTTAAGACAAGCTCCCTTTGCATTGTCCTTCTAAGACAGATTTCCCATTCCTTTGCCCTATCCTTTCAAGACAAGCTGTTTATTCCTTACCTAGATCTTTCAAGTTAGTATCCTTATTCAAGATAAAGCACAACTTAGATGACCATTCAAGTTAGTTTAAAGAAGGGTTTAGCAAAAATGAGTATCTCTTTTGTCTTTGTAGTAAAGTTCTAATCGAATTTCACTATAAAGAAGGGCAGTTGTAAACACCTCACTTTTGTTACCTTTATGATTCTTTTTTATTGGGCCAGGTTAATAAATAATAATAATAATAAATAAAAATAAAAAAAATAAAAAATAAAAAATAAATTAAAAAAAATAAAGTGTCAAAAAGTATCAAGTCAAGTTGAGTCGAGTCAAGTTATTTAAAGTCGAATCGAATAATGGTGTGCGTTCAATTTAACAAATTTTAAGTCGTTAAAGGATCGGGCTTCGTTAAAATATTTTTTTAGTCCAATCCAATATAAAGTGGATTTTTATTTAATTCATATTAGGCTAAATAGACTTAGGATTTATTAAATGGGTTATTGAGCTAAATTAAGTTGGATTGAGTTAAGCCTAAAAGATAGAAAGCCTAAATCAAAATAGTGTTTTTAGAAACTAAATTGAATCTTCAATCAATCTAATTTAGGGATTATCGTATCTTTCGTATCTAGGATTTGTTGTTGTATCTTTTGTATCTAAGATTTGTTAAGATTAAATCTTCCTCTAAGAAGATTCAAAAGATTTGATTATATGGCTTATAAATAGGAAGTTGGCGGTAAAGTTTTGACACATTTTCACAATCCCCAACACACAAACACATATTCACCCATAACTCACTCCACAACAGCAAGCTCATATTCACCCATAACTTACTCTAACGACTACCCTCACACACATCGTCACCTGCACTCCGCTCACGATCACACAACCCAATCACTCAATCTCTATGCCACAATCAGCACACAGTCATTTCATTCACACACACCAACACTTACTGCTAGCACCTACACCCTACTACTACGCTTGCCATCCTTCGCTCATACATATCTCATACACATCACTGACTTGCTTACATCCCTTACACTCGATTGCATGCACTGTCCATATAGCTACACACTAATGCACGACAATCATACATTGACTGAACACCCACTATCCATTATCGATCCAATCACTCACTCCCTCACATACAACAACACTCTTGCCACCATATACTCTCATACACTAATATACGCATAAAGTCAACACAGCACACACCCAACTGCACTCATGCCGCCACATATGCATCCACATCCTAACACACACATACAGCTGCACTAATTCTTCACCAGCACACACTCCACTTGATCGCTTGATTCCACATACACTATACTACTGCACATTGGACATGAACATGATCCATTGCGACCGCACACGATTACGATCCATTATAGCATGTACATGATAAATTCCTCACCGAGCACACAAGCGCATTTCGGATGATCACAATACGGTCAACATGAACATATTGATCGCGCACGACTTGACTTGTTTAGGTAAAAAAAATTATTTTCTTTAATTATTCAGTTTTATTAGTTAATTGATTTATTTCACTAATTTGTTTTCTTTAGTGCATTTTTTTTAATAGTCATACTATTTTGCTATATTTTTTCAGATAATTTTCAATTTTTTGATAAATTTAGTTAAATTGCACTTTCTTTAACCAAATTTTTTAATTTAAGAAAACGCATGTTTTTCACCAAGATCCATATCTTCAAAGAAGCTACGTATCTAAATATATCTTGTATATAGGATTTAGAAAAGATCAATTTTAACACATAGTAATCTTTTTAAAAAAAATTAAAAAAAATTTTAATAAGAGCTTTTTCAAAAAGATTTAGTTAGTTAGGTATTTTTTAAAAAAGTAGATTCATGAAATTAGAATTTTTTTAGGTTTTTTTAAATAATAATAAATTGACAAATAAACATAAATCTAGCTTGATTTTCAAATTTAAAAAAAAAAATCCACTTGTTAAATCTTTTCTAAAAAGAACTATATTGGTTTAATTCAAACTAACGAGTATATAAGAAACTCTAAGACAACTGTATAAAAAATAAAAAGATCCTTTTTTCTATTTTTCAAAAATTCATAATAAAAAATCCATTTTAATTATATTTTTGCAAATCTGTATATATCTAAATATTTTAAAAAAAATTATAAGAATAAAACTCATTAATTTTTTTATTTTTACATAGTGACTTAGTCTTCATAGTTTTGCCCCCGAGCTTAGATTTTCTAGTTTAATTTTTTTTAAATAATTTTTTTAGAAAATCCGCACACTAGTGACTAAATTAGGGTTTTCCTACTGAAAAACCCTGATTTCATTTTTTATCAATTTAACTAGTTGACATTTCTAATTTTTTAAAAAAATATTTCTTTAAAAAAATGATTTTCTTTAATTTTATGTCAAGTATTTTATATTAAGCAAGTTAGACTTATTATAAAATAAATTAAGTAAAACCAAAATAGGGCTCAATAGTATTAATGCTAATATTCTAGTCTAACCTAGCCAACCAGTTGGTCAACTTCAATCCAAGCATTAAAATATGAAGTTCAGAAACCCAACCTAGGGATAACCACATGTGTGTTTAGAATTATTGATTAATACAAATCTATATGCACAAAAAAACCCAGCTTTTAAAAATTAAATTGTTTACTTAATAAACCTAGCTTCTCATATAAAATCTAACCTAGCAAAATCTTAATTTTGAAAACTTGACTCGTTTGTCCTTTTCGTATCGTACCATGAATGCATCAAATCACACTCCAAGCAACATTTAGCAAATTACCCAATAGTATATTCTTTACTTTTGAGCCTAGCCTTTACTTTGTTTTCATTTAGACTTGTCTCTAAAGCCTCATTATCAGCTTCACTTAAGTGGATGCCTTAGGAGGTAGGATTAGTACCTCATCTCTTTATCCAGTTAGTGCAGAACTAAGTGCAATAAAATCAATCAACAGCATAGTAACAACATATGTTGCATTCACAAAACATGAGTCAACTAACAACATACATATCCATAAGATCAGGAATCATTTTAGCAACTCATCAAACAACATGTCATATTCACACATAAGATCAATCACATTCGTCATTGTTAGATAAGTTATGAGTAGATAAAATCTCCTCTAGTATATAAGAAATCGACTTGCTAGGGCTACTTAGAGAATTCCCCCCAAAAGCCCACTCTTATATCTAAAGATTTTCCTTATTTGCTTTACCTAAAAAAACTCGTATGATATCTGGGTCAATATATGTTAAGTATAATTAAGATTACTGACTTGCTTACACTTAGGGTCTAGGTCTTGGTGTAATTCCTTTTTAATACAACTTTGATCTCTAATACTTTCTCACTTACCTTCTATATATAGAGTTCTTCCGATGTACTTTCTAATATAGTTTCTGACCATCTCAAACACTATATATTTATTATAATATCACATTTCCTTGATATGTCATTATAATTCTAAGATAGGAGATTTTGATAAAACACTTGTTAAATGCCTAATTGCTAGAATATTATTAATATATCATTTAAGTTTACCATATGGCCAAACATATATAGAAGTTACAGAGAATTATTTCGAAAATACATAAACGTATACAACATCAGCCAACCCTCAACATCAATTTCTAGCCTAAATTCTGTATATCAAGTTATTTCATATTTTCATCTACTCAACATTTTGACCTAACTTATGACTTGTGCAAAACACTTATTAAATTATTAAATCACCCAACCTCAACACCCACTTCCTTACTTCCATACAACACTAGAATATTTCAATATCCCAAAGCTTAAGTGCAGTCATATTATAACAATTTCAAGTCAAATCACTTAGTAAAATCCACTTTTAGCAAATTCAATACATTATTGTAATTAGGGCAAGGTTACCAAAAATTCAACTTCTAAAATTTCCAAAACTTCTAACACAACATTAAAGAAAACCCTTTCAAGAACTTATATACAAAAATTGGGGCTAAAACTATATCTTTTACTATTTTTTAAATTTAATGAAAAATTCATTTTAGGCTTAATTTGTTAAGGACCCCATATTTCCACTTTGAATCTCAAAAATTTGGTTTATTATTTAGATTTTATATGCAAAAATGACTAAAAATACCAAATTTCATAATTTTTAGATAACAATTGCTATTTTTAGTATTTAATTGAAAATCATAGCAAAATAGAATACTCACTAACATTCAAGTTTTTGGCCACTATTAGTTGCTTTAAGTGTTTCAGTCGTGTAAGGTGGGTTGTTTCCCCTCTAGTGGTGATCGAGTTTTCTCTTCCAAGTTATGTGGAGACCTTTGTGCGTCAAATACCCAAATTTTTCATTATATTTTCACCTAATTTTTTAAAATTCTTCCTTCTACCTTTTAAAGCTTTTCTCAATTTCTTAAGATCCTTAAGTGACCAAAATGAATCAAAGTATAGCTATGGGGTATGCTACAAAATATCATGTGGGTTATGTATATATTGCAAATGCCAAATCGATCGTCTTCTTTTCAATGCATGCTATGACAAAATCTTCTATAGGAAGTTATCTTTACTTTTTTTTTTTTTAGTAATTTAAGTAGCTAACTTAGTATATATTATATATATGATGATATATTTCCTTTTTAATTAAATAAGGATATATATGCTATACACCGAATGTATTTAGCTTGTATACATATTTCCTAAACATTACTTTATGTCTTTTTGTTTACTTCCTTCTCTAAATAATTTATCCTTAAGGGCTTATTGATTATAGGAACTTAAATCACACGTTTATAATAAAATAAACAATACCACTAAAGTTACGCTTTTTACTTTTATAGCCTCATATTAAAAATTCATTTAGTTGTGAGAATAATTTCGAAAAACTCTAAAACTACCAATTTCATACAACTATGATTACCTCACTTTCTAACTCATCTTTTCTATGTGCCCTATTTATTAGGAATGTATAGCCATGCTGATTCAATAATCAACTGAAGACCTGGATCTCACACAAAGTATACTACTTAGAAGTTCAAATAACCCTTTAAGATCAAAACAATTTTTAAAGCCAAAATATGCATATGTGATTTGATAAAATTATTTTTTTCAATTTTAAAAAAAAATACACTAGTTTTACCCCTTTTTTGGTATTATTTTAGCTTATTCATTCTTAAAAATATAAAATAAAATCAATTGAAGTGAATCATGACTTCAAATGACACCTCAATTAGGTTTAAATTAGCCATTTTATGTAAAAATGAACTTTAGTGTAAGTTGAACCACAAACAAACAGAAGCTCCTAATATTATCAAATTAAATCAATTTTAGAAATTACTTTTCACTTATGCATACCTACTCGTTGATTACAATGAGCTTGATCTCAATACAAATTTCATTTTAGGCTAAAAAATTAGCCTAAGCTTGTCTAAACAAGAGTTTTAATTAGTATCTAAGGCTTGAGGAAATAACTCAATTATCTAAGAGGTTGTACTCCATGATCATGTTGTCATTATCTAATCTAATCTAATCTTTTCGTTTTTTTTAATCAAAAGCATAAATATGGAAAGGACAATGTATTGAACATGATTAGAAAATTGGCTAATTCAAAATTATACGAATTTATATAATGAAAGGTTAGAAATCAACTCAAAACAAACCCATACCCAAAATTGCAAGATTCAATTTTACCAAATTAAGGTTTCCTTAAACAAAATTGGAATCAAATCGATATAAAAATGATTGCACTCTATTAATTTAAGAGAGAATCATTCATAAATATATGAAAAATAGTACTAAATCTAAGCTTTCTTACTCTAAGTGCCATGGTCTGCAAACTCTAAACTTTTAAGAGGATTCGTAACACTATAAGAAAATTCTATACAAATTAAACTGATAAATCCATTTTAAACCATTTGAATTAAAAATCCCTCACTTCATTTCATGAAAACAACTAAGAATCCTCCTCAATATGGATTGAATTCCTTAGGCATTCAAGTAACACAATGAGTCTACTACATGAACTCCCATGCATACTCTGGCATTATTATAAGAAATTTAAGTCTCTCCATGATATGGCTCAATATATTATAATATTTAGTTGTATTTTTAATTATGTCCATATAATAATTTTACAACTTTGCAATCCCATAACTTGTAAATCGAACATCGAATGATTGTAACCATTAAGATTGAACAAAAAAACTGCAAATCGAACAGTAAACCAACCTAATGAAAAAAAATTTTTTTTTTTTTTTATGAACCATTTGGTCACGACTCAATTCAGTTATATATAAATGGTTTACGGTTTGGTTACGGTTCGGTTCGAAGAAGCAAACTGAATTGAACCATTTTATTAAATAAAAATAATTTCATGTAATTGTTTTATTTTTTTCGATCAATCTTTATGAATTTCATTAAATTTTTCATATCTTCTTCTTCTTTATCTTATTTTTAGGTAAATTATTAAGAATAAATTGAATGAGTTCCATCTAAAATTTCACATTTAAAAATTTCCTTTTTTTTTAAATTATCATTTTCTTATATATTGTCAAATTAAGAGTCTTACTTTAGTGCTTTTTACATGTCTCTAATTTCTTTTCCAATCTTTAATGTATCTTTTTTATTTTCTTCATAATGTTTTTTGATAGACAACTCGACTTCTCTTTTATCATTATTTATTTATTAGAATAGAATCTCTTATCCTCATTCAATCAAGTTAAGTTTGTTAAAATTTTGTATAACTTTTACTAAGCATCATTATACATAATAAATATATGAGAAATTTAGTGGAAACATATGAAAGTTCAATGAAAAGGAAAATGTGTTATTGGAGATAAAAATGTTTAGTGAAAATTTGATATAAACTATTCTAACCGTGGTTTGAACCAAATCGAATTGGTTTTAATTAGATTTGAAAAATAGACGAACCAAACCGTATGGTTAGGTTCAATTTAAAAAAAAAAAATCAAATTGTTATATTAAGTCCAATTTGGTAAGGGAAAGCAAATCATACTAAACCAAATTGTGCCCACACCTAGTAAGCATATAACCATTAGAAAGCCTATGTTAGGAATCTACTTAAAAACCATCATTTTAACTCAAAATTGTTTAGTTCAAAATCATCCATTTAATGGTAGATTAGTTTAGATCTTTTATCTTTTATATTTTAGAAACAATGGATTTTTACAAGAGAAAAAGAAAAGGCAAAAATAGGTAGAGGAAAATTTCGTAACTCTTCTAGTCTTTTCTTGTATTAATCTTTTATTTTTCATAATTTTTTTTTGTATTTTTCTTTTAATTTTTTAATTGTCCACATAGGTTGATAATGTCTTCTGATTTTTACAATTTTCATGCATTACAATTGATCTTACTTTTATAAATTTATTTTAAATGACATTTATATTTTGCAATTATTTTCTTTATTTCATGGTTTTACAGAGAATTTTTAATCTTTTCATTATTTCAAAATTCTCATACCACTAATGTGATTGTAAAATTATAAGATTATACTAATGGATTCATTAAAATTTTGTAATGATCATAATCTTAAAGTCGTATTTATTTTTAAAAACACAAAAATTGAAAGAGTTAAGTAAGTCTACTTAAGAAAAAGGATGATTTCTATTTGTATGATTTTTAGTCAAACCAATAGTTTTTAAATAGCTTCTAACATGAACTTTCTAGTAGATATAAGTTTACAATCATTTATTATTTGGTTTGCAAACTATGGAATCATAAAATTCAAAAGTCAAAACCAATCTACTATGAGAGACATAATAAAATGTTATATTACATGAAAGTGTTTTACTTAATGAGTTAGAAAATATGCATTTCGAGGCAAAATGATAGTTGGTTTACAAGTTATTAACAATTTAAATTTCACGTGGTTTGGCTAGCTAGTGCTCGTATACTAGATCTTATTTTCAAATGAAAGTCATCTTACGAGCTTCTAAATGATATAAAGTTTGCTAAAACTAAATATTGCATACAAAAGTTATGCATGGTAGAAGTTGCCGATGCAAAATAAAATTTTATATTTTTTGAAATAATTTATTAATTAAGAAAAATTATATTTTATTTTTTACAAATTAAAATGTGATCAAATGTTAAAATGCATTAAGACTAAAATACAAATCAAAATTAGAGCATGAACACTAAAATGTAATGTGTGTGTGTGTGTAGATATATAATTGCCGTTAACCTTGCTTTTATAAAGACATTAAATTAAAACTAAACTGAAAATACAAATAGTAAATTACAAAAAATGAAGATTTAGATACAAAATTATAAAAAATTTAAAGGTACAAACTTTTTTAATACATTTTGTGACATTACAAAAAATTAAATTAATAAATGGACTAATGAAAATAAAATAAGAAATATAATGGATAGAGTAAGAAAAGTGACACGTTTTTAAGAAAGGTATGCTTTCCACCCTCAAGTTTGAAAAGTATTGCAAAACCCTAACCAAGAGAATTGAAGGAACAAGGCTAAGGTAAGTTGTAGCATGCTGATTCTTTTTCTTTTAGATTTGGTTTGTACATGTCCCTAACGTTAGGAGACATTTTAGAATTGTAGAAGAATGTGATTTAGATTCACAAAGCGAAAGTTAAGGCAAAGTCTAAACCTTAACTTAGTATGTGATTCGTTAACCTTTGATAGAATACCGATTATTGTCATTGTTGTGACATGGATCGAATTATGTTGCTTGTATGTGTGAATAATCTTAGGCATTATGATCACATATTTGACAGTGTGGTTTGTAGTTGCTTCAA
The DNA here is from genome assembly GCA_024138015.1 of Lumnitzera littorea. Lineage (NCBI taxonomy): Eukaryota > Viridiplantae > Streptophyta > Magnoliopsida > Myrtales > Combretaceae > Lumnitzera > Lumnitzera littorea. The sequence continues at coordinate 61,235,533 of JAMXBB010000002.1, forward strand.
GTGTTCTTGATTAAGGTATGTATTGGTCTCATATAAGATATTAAGAGGGGAGGTAAATTGATACCTTTAAATTTTTGAAAAATTTTTTGTTAAAATTGAAGTTACCCTGCTTAACAACTTATAATAGTGAATAGTGATAAGTTAATGATTCAATGCACAATCAATAATAAACCAAATTAAAAGAGTGTAAGGAAGGAGAAAATCAGGTAGAGATTTTATAGAGCTTCAGCTTTCTAACTACTGCTCTCTTCAAACTCCACTATTAGGGACTTGGTCTACTTCATTAGTGCTGTTCCACTTGATCCACTAAATCAAATCGCAAACAAATTACAAGCATTCGTCATAATGACTTTTCAATACTCTGCTTTGCCTATCTAAGCTCTTTACAATCTAGGCTAATACAGATTTACATAGTACAAATTGTCTTTTCTCTACAATAAAGTATAAAGATTACAAGTGAGAACAAAAATACAAGTCTCAAAAAATTTTGCACTTGACAAAAATAACACTTGTTGTAGAACTTTGATTTAGTGCAATTCTCTAAAGAAGTATCCAAAGAACTTTCCAAAGCTTTCAGAAGGTAAAAACTTATCAAGAATTTTTATGCAACAATAATTTTTCTTCAAAGTTGTATATCATGTTTTGAATCTTTCTTCCTCTTATATTGAGTTTTTCCAATGGCTAAAAATCTGAAGATTTTCTTCACTTCCATAATTATCCAACCATTAGAATGCAAAGGATAATCATTGGCTATTTTTGTGAGAAGATCTTGATATTTTGAATTTAAAAATCTATTCTCCAGATTTGTTCAAGTCAGAAATACTTAAAATCATAACCTCTAGATAGATTTCTTAACAAAGAGATAATCCTAATAAGATATTTCTAGATAAAGTTCATTTCGAATTTCCACAAAATCTGACTCAACTTTATCCTTATCCATATTTGTGTCTATCTTGATTTTTCAAAAAATTAACACGCTCAAAGATAATACCCATGGATCTTAACTTTATCTTAAGTGAAACAAGATTGATTGTGTTTTCCTAATACACTCAATCTAATGGAGCTAGGCCTTAATTAAATTGAATCTGATTTTAAACTAATTTCAACATCTTCCAGACTTACTTTCTAAACAACGTTTTGAAGAATATCAACCTTTAGTTTCTAAAGTTTCTACTTCTAAAGTGCTGTACCAATTTTTCTTATAAAAGCTTCTGTAATACTTTTTGAAGATTTTCTAGAATAAACTAGTTGCAATCCATTCAAAGCTTCTAAATGCAACTTAATTTTGCGAAAATAAACTTTTTGAAAATCCTTCTATAAGTCTGCACTCTTAAAGATTCATTAGCTTTTAACCCTTTTGTTATCATTAAAATGTATGAGAGATATCTAACAATATGTAAGTCTTGATTATTGTTATTTGATTCTGCATTGGTGATTGGAACACATTTAAGTGTTCCTTGTTGTTAAATTGGTGATAAAGATTAAACCATAGGAAGAATTTGGAGAATAGGATGAATTGGAGTCATTGCGGGATGGTTTAGAGAGATTGGAAGTCAAAAAAGAGGAGAAAGTATCAAATGAGAGGAACACGAGCAAATATCATGGTCATGATGCCACCTGTAGACCCATCTTCATGAATTTTCTTTGGAGTGTAAAGAGAAGAAAATTTTACTTAAGGATCACAATCTAAGATTACGGTCGTGAACCTTAGGCGTATTCTTATAATCCTCCTTTATCAATAGTTTCACATTTCTATCTTTCCTTTAACATTATCCTAACCGTTTCTAAACATCAATAGGAGTCTAAGTAGATCCTTTAACCTAAAGTTGAGCTAAAATTTAGACTTAATAGCCTAAGGAGTTAAGTAAGAAAACTTAGCTAGAATTATGTGGCTTAAGGATATAATTTGAAAAGAGTTATTCTTATTTTTCTATTCAGGTGTTAACTTCGAAAAGTTATTTAAGATAAGTAGTTCGAGTTATTTCCAAGACCGAAGTACATGGAACCTTTGTTTGCTACTTATGTTTGTCTAGGATAGTAAAGTAAATTATACTAATGATTAACTAGAATAAATCATGTTTGTTAATTGTGTTTAGCTAAGCTTAAGGGGTCATAGTACCAGTGTTCCTAAGGTGGCACTTTGTTAACCTTTGGGTGACATTGTCTCAAGTAAAGTCCCCTTAGATATGATATAAGTTAGATTAGGTTAGTGTTTGGAGGTCGTAGTACTAATGCATTGAAATGAAGTAAGATAGGTGGTGTCTAAGGGCCATAGTGCTACAGTCCCAATGCTTGTTTAGACAAAGGCTGCAGTGCCAATTTCTAAACTAAGAATCATGTATGGAGTTTAAGATGCTCCAAGTTTGGGGTTAATCGCAAGTGATCCTAAGCTATGTTAATTGTTGCTTAATTAAAGATATCAACCTATTGTTTGATATTTCTATTTGCATTGTTGCATATGTGCCATGACTCGAGGGGGCTAGTTGTGACAGTCACCGTATATCATACAAAGAACTGTAGATTGATTTCCCTTTCAATCGACAATCTTTCATGCAATATATAAGGCTACAACTATAACTAACAATTAAGAGTTACAAAAACGTAAGCAATATCATTTCACGATAATAATAACCATCTATTGGAACATAAAACACATATATTTATATAGAACTTTACAAATGAGGAGACTATGATATTTCTTAACTTAAACTGGTATCATTTCACTATATAATAAGACTCAAAATCTAATTACACTATCATAAGTATACTTTGATCACCTCTTACTCCCACATCAACCCCCTGATATAAAATTAACCTTAGGCATGCGATGGCCTAACTCCACGAACATATTAGCTTGCAAAAAAATACTATAGGGGTACAAGCTAACTAACTTAGTAAGATAATTCCCTCAACCATAAAACAAACAAGTTATACAACAATTAATTCAATCAAACGAATGTATGAACAATCGATATGCCATACAAATACATGCAGGCGACTAGGTATTACATGCAACTTAGATATAACATCCTCCAAAGTCAGGGTTGGAGATACATCAACAACAGTCAGATCCGAGTATGATACTAAAACCTATATCATAACAAAACTCTACGTTTTGTATTCAAAATATAATGCTATATCTATTCTCAGTTTTTCTCAAAATCAAGTTCTACGTATAATTGTGAGTAGGTTCACGCAGCCCTCACTCACTCCTAAATGGAGGCCTCTAGACTCGACCCTTAGCTAAGCAACTAGTGTCTCCAATGCCTAGTGATCCTATGAGTCAAGGTAAAGTCATATTGCACATGTGTACCATACAAAATCTATAACAACAAATAATCAACCCAAGTATGGCCTCCACTACCTTCGTATGATGTGACGGTCGAATTTAGTTATGCAGTGTATAATTATGCATATTTCAATTTTGTTCTTTCAAGTCGAATAAAATTAGATCTTATTATTCAATGATCAATAAGGTCACAGGCAATCAATTCCTATCAAATTGACTATGGAAGAACCAACACGTTATTACATTTTAAAGTAAATTCACTATCAACAAACAGTATCATACACAAGCATAACTTAACCCCACATAACATTCAATTAATAATAACAATTTAAATTCACTAACTACATACACAAGCAAGTATGAAATTATTAAGAAAAACTCACTCAGCCATAATCAACTCAAAGGTCATAATAATCTGACAGTAACTCAAGGTCAATGTCGAGATCACCTGAGAATAAGAAATATGAAAAGTAATAAGTTTAGAAATTAAAAACTAAACTAGTATCATAATTCGTATTATTTACTTAACTTTGTCATTAATTTGCGTGAAATCGTCAATTCGAGCTTTTTATCGAATCACATATAACTTTTTTTATTTAACTTAGATCTTTATAAACTTATAGTTCATTTCGATCATGTTCAAGCGTACTTTCTTGTAGCAAGGACCATTTTAGATGTTATAACTCGTAGTTTGTATTGTAATATAAAACATCACAAAATTCATTATTTTAATGTAAAAAGCTATAAAATATTAATTTAAGCTTTTTCTTGGTATATTTATGATTTAATAATTACTTAAATCATATAATTGATAATTTTCTTATTTTAAGTTTATTTTACTATAATTACTTATTTTTACCTATTTTTGTGATTTTAGAATTATTAATTCAATTTTTTCTACTTTATTATTTTTCTACTTGATTAATTAATTAACTAATTATTATTAATTACGAAAATTAATTAATTTATAATAAATGGTGACGTAGTAACACGTGAGAGTGCCATGTGTTTAGGTTGCATAATTTTCCAAATTTTTTTCATTATTTTCTATTTTACGGTATAAAAAAATATATATCTTGATATGAGATAAGTACACCTATCGGTTTTAATATAGCAGATGTGAATCCAAGTCGATCCCTTAGAAACCTTAAGTATTAATACTAACCTTAACTCTATTATCTAACCAAAAAATTGTGATGTGTTGAATGAATTAAAAATACTAAAATTAACAAATTAATCTAATTATGAGACTTGACTAAGTAATTTAGGAAGCGATAAAATTAAGAACAACTTCAAAAAAGCAAATAACATATTTANTATTAAGTAATATTTATTCATTTTATAAGCTTAAAGTTATAGTTTTAAAGTTTTAATCAAGTTATGATTTGATTTCAAGTAATTACATGTACATCAGATTTAAGGTTTTTATACGCAATTTAGGTTTTGATCAATTTTCTAGGATTTTTATTATCGATACTATATTAGGTTTCTAAATTTTATAAAAAAATTTATCATTTCTAGCCTTATCGACTCATAGTATTGTCTAGGACACTCAGACTTAAATTAAGGTTTAGACTACTAACTACACAGGGCTTACATCCTTCCCACTTTCAAATAAGTTTTGTCCTCAAAACTTAATAAGCATACCTGATTCTACGAATAAGTGTGGATATCGCTTCTTTACTTCATCTCCTACTTCCTAGGTTGCCAACTTTCATTCATGATTTCTCCATAATACCTTGACATAACAAATTTGTTTACTTCTCAACTACTGTACTTTACTCTATGTGATCTTCATCGAGTGCTCTTCGTATGTTAGGTTTTCTTACAGTCTTACCAGTTCTAATCTAACCATACAGTTGGGATCAAGAACATGTTTCCTCAAAATTGAAACATGAAAAACGCTGTGTATTCCCAATAAATTAGGTGGCAATGCTAATCAATAAGCTAGATTCTCGACTCATTCCCATATCTCAAATGGACCTATATATCTTGGACTTAGTTTTCCTTAGGCTTTAGAATGATGAATACTCTTGATCGATTTCACTATTAAGTATACATGATCTCTTACTTAGAACTCCAATTCCCTTCTCTTCAAATCGACCCAGCTCTTCTATCTATCTTGGGATTCTTTCATTTTCTACTTAATCACCATGATTTTATCTGTTGTTTCTTGAATCGGATTTGATCCTATTGTAGCTTTCTCTATATCATCCTAGAATAGTGTAGATCGACACTTTCTTCCATATAAAGCTTCATAAGGTGTCATTTGTATGGTCGAGTGATAACTGTTATTATAAGCGAACTCAATCAAAGGCAAATGGGCATCTGAACTTCCCTTAAATTCTAGTGTACATGCCCTCAACATATCCTCTAAAGTCTGTATATTCCTCTCTATTTGTCCATTAGTTTGAGGATGATATGTTGCGCTGAATTGCAACTTTGTTCCCATCACCTTCTATAAACTTCCCTAAAACTTCGATACGGATCCTAGATCTCTATCATACGCATACATTTCCCATATCCCATGAGCATCCAAATTCTATAAATATAAGTTTAAGTGCATCTATTCTACAATCAAAATCAAGTAAGGAGTCATTAGGGATTCACTCACTCAGCCATGTGAGTCAATTGAAGTAGTCCAGGGGTAGGTTGTCTTTGAAAGCCGAGTCCCCTAAACATCGCAAATATAGTACTATAAACATTTGAAATAAAACTTAGAAAACTAAGCTAAAACCCTTTTAAGTTATACTTTTGACTTGGTTTTGTATTTTTCCTTAATTTTACTTAAAAGTTCAATTGCGTATAACTTTCCCATTTTGAATCTGATTCTTATGATCTTATAATCAATCTTCATCGTTTTTTACTATACTTCAACTTGGTGAGGTTATATTTTCAAGATCAGTCACGCAAAACTACCTATAGGTCAAAACAGTAGTGGTCCTCATGCTTTGGAGTGCTTTTGGGCTTTGTTTGGTTAATGAGCTTTTTGATATCTTAGGAAATCCTTTAGGCTTGAGCTTAGGATTTTGTTCTAGGCTTAAAATACTCCTTAATTTTAGATTCCTAACTTTGGTTTACACTCCTAAGGCTATTAACCACTTCTTGGGCTTTTAAGTGAGCTTAAGTTGTCAAATGGGCTTGTTTTTTATCTAAATCAAGAATAGTTACTTTATTAGGCTTTGGGTGTGTCTTGTGGGCTTCTTGAGGGTCTTAAAACAACTTTTATTATTGTGTTAAATTACTAGTCAGAAATTTAATGAGGGTTCAACTTGGTGTTTAAGGTTCGTTTTGAGAATTTTAAGCTTGGTTTTGAGTTTTAGGCCCAACACACTTATAGTAGTTGTCTTGGTTGGTCTTTTCACTTTGTTTACTTACTTTTGTCATATTTTTAAGTGCCTTTTATCAAGGTTCTAGATCTAGTCAGTTTGGTGTAGAGGCTTCCAACTTGGTTTTTCAACTTGTTTTCATCATTTTCTTAAGTTTAGGAGCTAAATCATAAACCTAAGCTACTTATATTTAAATCTTAACTTGACTTCTCTTTCATGGGATATTCACTTGGCTTATGCTTTACATGAAAATAGTAAATCTCTTACTTATTACAACTTCAATACCATAGGTCATGTCTTACAAAATTGGTTTCCTCATAAAAATTTCATGTAATGGATTTTCCTTTACCTAAGTCTAGATTTAAGCATGTTTAACTTAATAGAAGTGAAAATAATATCCAAATGACTTATAAATCCTCATGTCCAGAATGCTTCTTCTTCATTCAAGTTCTCATTTCAAGATATTCTCAACTTAAAATCTTCCATTCTAAGTGTTAAACAAGTATCTCTACAAAACACCAACTTTACATGCTCATATTTCAACTTTATGTAAGGGTTTCATGAGTTTGCTTCTTAGGTTAGTCTTAGATGTTTCATAAACTTTTGATTATACTCATATCCTCAAGAAAACATAGTCTCCTAACATATAATACTAAACTATTAACACAAGGAAACACTTACTCATCCACAAAGCAAGAGTATAGTGGTTGAGTACTAAGTTTCCACTTAAGTTTTTGTCTTACTTTCTCCTTCTTGCAACCTTCTTGGAAACTTTGAGTTTTGGTCCCTTGAATTAGGGTTTAAAGAATGTTCTAAGGATCCTAAAAGTAATGTTTGGAAGTTGACAAATGTAATACACAAAGTGGAGTTGAATGCCATGAGTGTGGAAGCTTTGTTACTAACGACAATGTATAGGATTTGTAGGGTTTTGTGTTTCCACTTTTGGGTTGATTTTCAAATGACAGAAAAGGAAGTGAAAATGAAATTGAAAGTAAGCGATAAGGGAGAGAGAGTGGCCAATTGTGTAAGGGGTAAGATAGTGTGTTTAAGACGTTTGATTTTGTTGTCTTATAGTATGTAAAAAAGTCAACAATTGACAACTCTAAATAATGTAAACATTAAGGGATGAATAGTAGAGTGTAAGACAAAGTGATTGATGGGTGAAAAACAAGGCGTGTCCCCCCTTAGCCATGTAAGAACCGGCCATTAAGCCTTCCTTTTGAGCATGGAATTGTCTTGTCTACTTTATTAAAGTTGAGCATGTGAAATCTTGTGATATCTTGTCCATATGTAGTATAAGTTAAGGGGTGATAAGGAAAGTATCTTATCACTAGTTTTTGATAAGTTATCAATTGATAAATGATTCTAACTCTCAATTGATAATTCATTTAGAGTGATTTGTTTGTTTACTTATTCACATGTAAGGCTTAGGTATGAAGATAAGGAAATTGTCTTATAGGAAATTCTTTGAGTTTGCTTCTTAAATTGTTTTGTAGATTATGATTTAACTCTTATAAAATTATGAAATTTTCTAAAGTTGAATGAAATTATTCAAATTAAATTATCAATTAATTGCTTAAGGTTACAAGTCTTTAATTACTTTAGGCTTTAGGGTTTTAGGTAACTTTAAAGTTTGCAGTTTTTTTCATGTTCGGGTTTTATCAGTAATAGGCTTTCGAATTGGAAAATTAAGCTCGCTTTTAAATGTAAACTTAAATTCTTAGTTTAGTTGATCCTTGGGAACGTTCAGGAAGTACTCCTAGTCGAATCATAGGCCCGCTAAAAGTAAGGTTTACACTTCATGTTGTTTAGATGTAACAGAATATACCAAAATATCATCAATGAACACAATTACACACTTATCCAGTAAAGGTCTAAACACGTAATTCATCAAATTTATGAATGCTGTAGGAGTATTCGTCAAACCAAAAAGCATCACAAGAAACTCATAATGACCATATCTTGTCCGAAATACTGTCTTTGAAACATCCTCTAACTTAATTCTTAGCTGATGATATCCTAACCTCATGTTAATTTTAGAAAAGACACTTGCACCTTGCAACTAGTCAAACAAATCATCATTCCTCAGACATAGATACTTATTCTTGATGGTCACTTTATTCAGCGCTCTATAGTCAATACAAAGTCTAAGTGATCCATCCTTCTTTTTCACAAATAGAACCAGTGCTCCTTAGAGCAAAACACTTGGCCTTATAAAGCCTTGATCCAATAACTCCTATAATTGCTTCTTTAACTCTTGTAACTTAATTGGAGCCATCTAATATGGAGCTCTAGATATCGACTCAATTCTTAGAATCAAGTTGATAACAAAGTCAATCTCTCTTTTCGATGGCAACCCAAGTAACTCATCTGAGATCATTCACCACTTGAATCTCTTCTACGTTTGACTTCTTGGAATCAGTATCTAGAGCATTCAACCAACCAACATCAATTGTCAACTCCAGAGCACTTAGCTCTTGTACTCTTGCTACTGCAAAATTCCCTTAGAATATAACTCTAGTTCCTTCTAAAGCTTCAAAAATTACCTACTTTTCTTTACAATTGACAATAGCTTTCACACTCGCCATCCAATTCATTCCTAATATGGCATCATATTTATCCATATTCAAAATGATCATATCCACTTTACTGTTGAAGTCTTGAATCTTCAAAGAACATCCTTTCACCATTTCTCTTGTAATTACTACACTTCCTATAGGAGTTCTCACTCCCAAACTTGAGTTAGTAGTAGTTGCAGCTAAACCTATTTGCTTTACTACTTCTGGAGCTATGAAAGAATGTGTAGCTCTTATATCAAACAAAGTATAGACCGAATGCCCAAGTATGTCGATATTCCCTGAATCATAAGATTCTTAAGTCTTATTCTCATATTATAGCTTTATAAGTTTTCATTTAGCTTCTATGCACTTACTATTGCTTAATGTCTTCTATATTACTTAGAATAACTAAAGCAATTTAATAATGAGAATTAGGATACATACCTACTATAAGCTCATAATCTACAAACTCTTCAATCCCTTCATTTACTTCCAAATCTTCTTCTATATAATCCTCATAACTCCAATTACCTTCTAAGTTGTATACTCTAGCAGCATTTACTACACTTGGATGTGTATTCCCTACATTTGATCCTCCAATTGCCCTTTTGATGGCAGGGTATCCAACAACTGGGGGTTGTTTGGCAACTTGAGCATTTACAATTGTACATTGTGGACAAGTGGTAGAATAGTGTCCAACTTTGTTGTAGATGAAGCAAGTAACTGCATTTTTCTTGGGACAATCTGTTACCCGATATGAGCTTTCACTACAATAAAAGCATTTCCCTTGCAACTAGGGATAATCTCCAAGATAGTGAGTCCCTTTGCACTTCTAACACTTAGGTAGTCCACTAGCCTTTTTTTAGAACCTTCCTAGTGGTTTCACAAATCTCCTCATCTTATTACTATTGCTTCCACTAGGTGCTTTAAAAAGTCTCTTTCCAAATACACTTATTTTGTATTTTCCCATATCCTCACTCTACCCCTTTTCATTGTTTAGAACTCGCACTTTTCCACCATATCAGCAAAATTCCTTAGCTCGAATTCCATAATCCTTCTTCTCATGTTAAGATCAAATCCCTTGGAAAAGATCTACATCTTCAATCTATCACTCGTCTGATATTTAGGTGGAGCAAATTGTAACAACCTGTTGAACTTTGCTTCATACTGCTCTATAGTACATGTCCCTTTTATGATATCTAACAAATCTTCACTGTACTTTAATCTTAAGCTTCTAGGAAAGTAAAACTCAAGAAATTCATGTTGGAAAACTTCCCAAGTTATTGGTCCTCTTAGAATCCTCTATTTCGATTCCTACCAGGTTCGTGCTCTCATCTTCAACATATGTGTATCATACGTAAGTTTGAGATGCGGCACAATCTCAAATGCCTCAAACATTCTTTCAATCTGATGTAACCAATCTTCTGCCTCATCAGGTCTACTGGCTACAACTTCAAAGTACTTGTTACATCGAATAAACTCCGGCAAGAGTCTATGCCATTGCTTAAGATCCATAAGTGCCTGAGGTATCACTCCTACTAATATAGCTGGTGGTAGTGGAAGTGGACGCAGAGGTGATAAAGAAATCTCTAGATTTACCATAGGGGTGGTGCTTGGATAAGTAGCATAGGCTCTCAAGCCAAATATGTCCTTAGTAATTCATTCTACGCATAGATAGTTGCAAGAATCTCATCTATCCTATCTCGAGGCCTTCTAAGTTGTCTTTCCTGAGCAGGTAGAGCTTGATCATCTGGTTGTCATCTTCTGCGCCTACCTTAACTGAGAAATTCATTTCCAATTTCCAATTGTTCAGTTATAATAATCAAATTTACTCAAAATAGTTGTAGAAACCACAAGTACAAAATAAAGACAACAAATACACCTATGCACAACAACAATAGTAATAAAGGTAGTAATCTTCCATTTTCGATTAATATGGTGAGGTTACATTTGTCCAATGGTCACTTCTAACAAGTGAAACTCTACTAATAAATATACAACCTAAATCAAAATACAAAGTTTTCAAAGTGCAAAAGAGCTCTCACAATACATAAGCTCTCAAGTACATCAAAACTCTTAAAATACAATATAACCTTACTATAGGAAAACTCTTAAAATACAAAATGTTCAATCATGATCCTAATATATACAACAAAAGGAGCATGTATGATCACTCAGATATCAGTAGCCAATACAAAATACAAACTCAAATATCCCTAACATTCATCAAGGTCAAGTAGAAGGTCCTACAACTGTGTCATCCTTTTGTTTGTATCTCGGAAAAGTAGAGCCAACACTAAAATATATGCTAAACTCCTCGCTAGGTATCTATTGAGCCTACTCTCTTAGCAGCCAAAAGTCTAATGGATCTAGGGTGATAGTAAGTACATCAAAAGGATCATTGCCTACTAATACTATAAGTAGAAGTCTAGGGTATACCTAATGGTACTTGAACTCATCAGTTAGGGGTATCTACTGTAAAGACTCAGCTAGTACAATAGAAGCATCCAGTTGTACTCCCAGTCCATCAAATATGAATCCCGATTGAAGTCCAAAGAACTCAAAGCCTTAAGTATAGCAACACCACTGCTCCATACTGGTCTAAGAGTCGACTATAGCTCTAGTCTAGTCTTTAGTAATGACAGAAAGGTGATTAGTACAGTGATCTATAGCTAAGGCTACCCCATGACCGACAACCTTACCATGTCCGACAATCCTACTATGTCTAAAGGATGGCGATAGCGAAAGGGAATTAGCATCAACCAAAAATACCAACTCCTGAGTATGATCAATGCTATCTTCTGACTCCAAGTAGTAGATCATCTCCTCATCAGTAAGGAAATGACCGACTACATGGAATATCTAATATATCCTCTTATCGATCTAGTAAGGGCTTAGTCCCATATACTAAGTGGAAAGCACCTCACTAATAGTGCTAGGTTGACCTACTAGCACTAAATCCTCATAGACAATCCTAAGCCGACACCTGAAATCTCGCAAGCTCTCCCCCTCTCGAATACGTAATAGAGAAAAGGCAATCTTCAACTCTAACTTAGTTTTCTGAATTAATATGGCATAAGATCACTTTTATGATTACTTTATTATAACTTTTAGTATATAAATTAAAGCTTAAATACCTAGCCTAGTTATACCCCTCTTAATCTTCTTAGGTAAGTTATCCTACTGTCTAGGGTCAGGTTTTATTTGACCTAGTTTAAGTCATGCTTTATACCACCTAACTGTCACGATACTAGGGGGCTAATCATGGCATTCACCATATACCGTACAAAGAACTGTAAATTGATTTTCCTTTCAATCGACAACCCTTCATGCGATATATAAGGTTACAACTATAACTAACAACCAAGAGTTGCGCAGGTATAAGCAATATCATTTCATAATAATAATAACTAGCTATTGGAAAATAAAATACATATATTTATATAAAACTTTATAGATGAGAAGACTACAATATTTCTTAACTTAAACTGGTATCATTTCACTATATAATAAGATTCAAAATCTAATTACACTATCATAAGTGCACTCCAATCACCTCTTACTCCCACATCAATCCCCTTATGTACAACTAATCTTGAGCATGCAGCAGCCTAACTCTACAAACAGATAAGCCTACGAAAGAAGACTATAACAGTATAAGCTAACTAGCTTAGTGAGATAATTCCCTCAACCATATAACAAACAAGTTATACAACAATTAGGTTGGTATATATGGCATGACTGTTTAGACTCTTCGATTTGGGGTGTGACATGACCCCAAAGAAGAGAGAAGAAATGATAGAAAAATTCCAAAGTTAGGGCTAATCCTAACTAAAACTCAAAAACAAAAAGAAAGTATAGGTGGTCATATGGGATGCCCGATAAGTGTGAGGCACATCTTCTTGAATGGTAAATTCTTAAATGGGTTCATTAGCCCCTAATAACGAACCTATGAAAAAGGTAAAGAATAAAAAGCTTCCTTGAACAAAAGTTCAAGATGCATGTGTGCACTAAAGCGAAAACTAAAACGAAAAGTTGAAAAATTAAGGACCCTCAAGAATCAGAAGTAAAGGAAGACTTTATTTTATTACTTCTACTAATTTATATCAAGCTCGTGATATGGATGAGGACTAATACATGTTTGTCTTGTATACAAAATATAAGATCTTCTTGAATAGTGATGGTATACTTAATTTCAAATTACTAAATCTTGATTTAAATAAAAGAGTACAACTTCATAGATCACGAATTAGTCATTTAATTCTCTCGAATGTGTCTTTAGTGCATTTTATTGATCAACTCAATAACTCAAGCAAGAGAAAATTGCTTCTAATTCATTTTGTTAACAAGAATGCAACTAATAAAGATCGAGCTTCATAGTTTAGGTGTAATGTAGAGTAAACACTACTTATACATAGGTGCTTGTCCTCGATTAGAATTCAATATTCAATGTGACTATGAGTTTACTTGAAGACAATCAAGAGCTCAAGTTAGGGATAATGGTGAGTGTGTATTTTTCACACATTTTTCTATTTTAAATCCTACAATTTTGTGTAATTTATAGTACTATTATTGATTTATTACCATAAAATTAACAAATTACAAACGTGATAGATCAATGTAATAAAATTATGAAAAGTGATCAAAAGTAAGGCTTGAATGGTCTAAATTGTACCTATATAATTTTTTATCTTGAAAACATGCCATTTTAATGTTTGCATTTTTGAATTTGTGATAGGAAAAATATATGAAAATGGAAATTATATACACATTTTATAGTGCAAAATATATGAGAAGTCATCACTTTAAACATGAGTAGCTCTTATTTTCCATTGCAATTAATATCGGTGCCATGTGACCCTCGTTGTCACATTATTATGGCAATTCGGAGCCACACGCTTGGGATGGAAATGAAAGCACGCTCACCGTAGGCCCTCCACATGGAATCAACTTTCCCCCTTCACTTTTGATATCAACGCATGGGTTGGAATCAAATGAAGCTCGCATGGACCTAAACACATTGGACTACTCAACTCCCATTATTGATTGCAGTTCATTCCATGGAAAGCAAATTGGAATGATTCACAAGGACCCAAGAACACCAAATCAGCCCTCCTACTTTGCATTTCAACAAATCAACACCTGGGATAATTAGAAAATGAAAATTCCCTTTTTCCATTGAAGCTTAACATAGACACGCTATCACCCATTGTCTCCTTTCCTTTACCATATGCCCTAACCGCCAGGAAAATAGGAAGTATATACTGCTTTTGCTCCATTCTTTTACGCAGACGGTAGACTAATATTTTCTTCCCTTTTGTTTTACTTTTGGCCGCCGCATAAATCGAACTTCGGGTCCGTTCATTTTTTTTATTATTTTTCTTCCATTTTCTTTTTGTTTCTCTTTTATTTGTTGTTAGATTAACCAATATAGGGTATTATGGAGGTTTTAGACTACATCAACTTGTGGGTTTGATACATTTTATGGAGATTTTCTTGCATTTTTATGGGTGACTTCTAAGTTTTCTTTTAATATCAATGTCTATTTTGTTAATGTGTTCATTAATGTCCATTTTGTGTGTTTCTACTATCACTTCATTGCTGAAATTTCTTGTTATAGTTGACATTATGAGTAACTGATAGGAATTAGATCACTAGACCCTTGACCTAAGCTCGAAGACTAGAAAGCATAGCTAGACGAGTCCTTTCTTTACACCCCACAATTGAGGAGTTCGAGCTATTGCAATTTGCTGACCTGATGAGTTGGCTCAATAGGACCCTCTTGTACCCATTAATAGTCATCATATGCCAACCAAAGGTGCATCCAAACAACAGCTCAACACATCCAACCTAAATCCAAGCTATACCCAATATGTCCAACCTAAATTCACCTTGGAAGAATCACCTAAACAGCTCAACACTGTTGAACTATCATCTCAGCTTACATCATCATTCAACAGCACCTAGGCTAACTGAACAGTTATCCACCTTTTTGCCAAGAGCATAACCATTAGCCACCAACCACACGTTTGAGGACCCCTATGATAGAATCTTCCGTACAGGATTCCCTTTTTGTTGTATTTTCAATTATACCCTTTATCATTCCTTATACATTACTTATTTTGGAAATTATCCTTTTTGTCTTTTCCATTTTAAGTAAAATGCCTTAGCATTTCAAGTATAAATACCCTTGCAATATGTAGCCGCAAGGATCATCATCATACATCAGAATATTGAATATACTCCCTTTTCCTGAACATTATTCAATGCTTATTTACTTACTTTACTCTTATCACAATCCTTAAGTAAGGCTAGGTGGCGAGTACTCTCATCGAACCAGCCTGTATATCATATCGAGTTGAACCGTAAATCCTCAAAAGTTCCCTAGCGCGTCATATATGTAAAGTTGTTAGAGGGTTTTTGCTTATTTTTACTTTCATTGATGTTCACGGGTTTCTCTGTCTACCTTCATTTTCAAGCTTTTTACAAGTTTGGACCCACCCTGCTATAGTTACGCTTGTCAGTCGTTGGTTGCGTTGTATCATCTTGGTATCAAAGTAAAGGTTTGCATTTAGGTAAGTTATATTTGGGCTTTTGTGAAGTAGTGTTTGTTGTAATAGCGTATTGAAGTTATGTAGAGGACTAGCTATAAGTATTTGAGTTAGTAGAAGGCATAGTAGTTTGCTGTACTTATATACTCTATTTTGCCCTGTTTCGGACATACGAAAATAGAGCAAGTTTTAATTTGGTTTATTGTTCTCTAGAGTAGCTATTGTGTTCATAGATTAGTTGAATATTCATGTGGAAGAAGTGTGTACATATATGTGTGTGTGTTGCTTAACTTAAAGAAACTACATTAGTTGTTTCTTAGAATCAAAATTTATTAATAAGTTCTATTGAAGAGAATGACTGATCTTAGTATCAACGTCAATATTAGAAATGATAATAGTAGTGTTGTCCACCATAGACGATAACCCTAATGTATCACTAGAAGTATTAATGAAATGGCTAACCCTATAGCCGACCTTACCAAGGTTGTTCATGCATTAGCCTTTCGACCTACTGAAGCCATGTAGAATACTCCTCAAGCTACTCGACCAATGAGAGGACAAAACCTATCTTGATAAGCTCGAGGTGGAAGAGTAAGAGAATAAGTATGAAGGAGGATTGATTTGGGTGACTTGGATAAGGAAGAAGATGGAGGGTACAACAACAAAAAGGAGTAAACTAAAGCACCCTAAGCTACCGACTATGTGAAGCTTTAAATTCTAAGTTTCATTAGTTCTAAGAGTGCTGACGACTACCTAGATTAGGAAGAGAAGGTAGAGCATATTTTTTATTATTACTAAAATGAGGATTGCGAAAATGCAAGGACTATTGCTATAGAGTTCTCAGGTTATGCTACGATGTGATAAAAGAACTTCTAAATTATGAGGAGACAAGAAGAATTTAGGGAAGTTAATACCTAGCTTAAGATGAAGAGGATCCTTAAAAACAAATTTGTACCGGATACTTATTTGTAAGACACTTTTGCTTGACTCCAAGAGCTGAGAAAATGGAGCCAAACTATTGATGAGTATGTTCAAGAGTCTAAAAACTCATGATTTACTGTGAAGTAAATGAACCATCAGCATGAACCGTATTTAGGTTTCTTACTAGATTAAGACATGACATTCAAGATATTATAGAACTCCAACAGTTCACTACATTGGATGAGACAATAAGAATAGCCTAACATGTAGAGAAGCGGAGTAAAAATAGGCTAAGCCGACCTTTGCTGAGCCGACCAGTCCAATCAAGCTGACCTACTCAAGGGAATTAATGGGCTCAGCAAAGTGCTGATCCAAGCAAAAGAGTAGATGTCATAGTTGAATAAAAAGGCTGACCAACTGATGGTAAAGTGCCATCAAGAACCTATGAGAAAGGACAAGGATCTAGGAGAAAGATGAGCTAAATCAAATACTTTAAATTGTAAGGGTTTGAGTACATGGTTGCTTAGTATCCGAACCAAAGAACCATGATTATTAAGGTAGATACCCTGAAGCTCAATGTAGATAGTACTAATGAGGAGCCTGAAGAGGAGGTTGTACCCAAGGAGAATACCACCCAAGAAGGAGAGCTTGTTGAAGAGGATGTGTTTGTAGAAGACCTAAACAAATTGACCTTAGTTATCTAACGTGCAATGAGTATAGAACCCTTTATTAAGGAGAAGCAGAAGGAGAACTTATTCCACATCACTTACAAGGTAAATGATCAGGTCTGTATGCTCATAATGGACAATAGAAGCTGCACTAATGTAGTACTGCCAACCTAATTAAGAAACTCAAGTTGCCAACCATTTCACATCTAAAGCCATACAAAATACATTGGATAAACAAGAAGAGAGCATTGCATGTCACTCAACAAGTGTTGCTGCTAATCTCAATTAGAAACTACTCTAATGAAATTCTTTGCGGCGTATTACCCATGTACACATCTCATGTGTTGCTAGGCTAACCATGGCATTTTGACCAAAGGGTTATGCATGATGGGTTTAAGAACACCTATGTGTTTGAGAAAAATGGTGGGAAAATTAACTTGAACCCTATGACCTCGAGCCAAGTAAGTAGGCTACAAGCAAAATTGGATCAAGGATCCTAGAAGGCTTTAGTTCTGAGTCAAGCCGAGCTTCAAAAGGCTATGAAAATTGGCATGCTAACCTTCTTGTTGATCAAGAGACTATTAGAGTTGAATGAGTAAGTTAAACTACCACCAAAGATAAAGGAACTTTTGGATAAGTTTGCAGACCTATTTTTAGAATAGCAGCTAGAAGGATTACCTCCATTTCGAGGGATAGAGCATTGCATTGACTTGATACCCTATGCTACCTTGCAGAACAAACTAACCTTTAGAATGAATCCCGAGCAAGCTATAAAGCTTCAAAAACAAGTCAATGAACTACTAGAAAGGGGATATGTGAGAGAGAGTCTTATCTCCTGTTTTGTGCCCCATTATTCGTAGAGAAGAAGGATGGCACTTGGCGCATGTGTATGTGTTGTTGGCCAATTTTTGGATCAAGGAAAATCTTATAAAAAAGAATGAGATGCTTAGTATCGAGGCTAGTCCAGTGCTGCTACTCCAATGCTTAAGTTAGTACGATTACTTTGTATAAAAAGCATGTGAGTGAAGCATTAGAGAGATCTTATGAAGTTTTCTTTCCCATATTTATAGCTGGCTATAATGTCTAAGGCAGTTATTGAAATAACTGTTAAAACACGTGAAAGCTTCTTAATTTGACATCTTTCCCGATATATAGGGAGAGCAGGAGGTTATGTAATATAACCGTGCTTATAATAACTATCCGCGCTGTGAGCTTAAATTCAAACCAGGAATGGATTTAGGATACTCGGCATAAATGCCGTATGTCATATTTCTAGAGGTATGCCAAGAGATTCAACATATACGGCATATCGGCGGCCGAATGAATGAGTATGCTAGATGAGCAAAAACTAACTATCAACAGTATGGATAATAAAGTTGTCAATAAGATTACCATCAAATACAGATACCCTATCTTGAGGCTAAACATTATGTTGGATGAACTGAGTGATGTGAAAATTGTTGTTAGGTGATTTTGGATTAACACTTTTATCCTGTAAAGAAACAGAAGGCTACAAGGTACCGAGGCCAATCCAGTGTGACTACTCTAATGCCCAAGTGTAAATGAATATTAGAAGAGACTAAGTGAGTAATAATGAATTATCGGATATCTCTAATAGTGTTTCTTCTTCATATTTATAAGCGAATTTTGAGTGTTTGAAACAGTAGTTAATGGCATGATTATCGAGACACTTAGAGGCCTCTCGATTAGGTACATTCCTAAAATGTAGGAATAGTAGGTAATTATGTAATATAACCATACCAAGTAATAACTATTCACATCACTTTTCTTAAATTCAAATTAGATATGGATCTATGTTACTTGGCGTTAGTCGAGAATGGAGTTACTCGGCATGTTAGCAGCCAAGTGGCTGAGTGAATTAAATTCGACTATCAACATTTGCCCCCCCAACTCCTGTGTTCAAGGATTTGACTAAGGGAGTAAATATTTTAATATTCTTTGCAGGGTTAAGTAGGGAATAATTTCCTAAATGTCAAGTAATGTCGGAAGTTCCTTGATTTTCGTTTAGAAGGACAAATTATGTCATATTCGAAAGGTTGCAACTTTTTAATTTTTCCACCTATCAGAAGACTAAACTGTAGTACATACGACAGTTGTCACCCTAGCCATAATTACACCTAGGCACTAGTAACTGTTAG
This sequence comes from Lumnitzera littorea, assembly GCA_024138015.1. Lineage (NCBI taxonomy): Eukaryota > Viridiplantae > Streptophyta > Magnoliopsida > Myrtales > Combretaceae > Lumnitzera > Lumnitzera littorea. The sequence goes on from JAMXBB010000002.1 coordinate 61,255,008, forward strand.
AGCCTTGACAACCATTGAATTTCTGTCTCGAAACACATGCCAATAATCCGTACCATCATCTATGTAGCGCATCGTTTCTGTCAAAAATGTGTTATAGTTACAAGGGTAAATCATCCATATTTAAGGAACTTTTAAATACCAAAAATAGATTTCAACTTCACTTGCATCCATAAGCCTTCACTTGCTCTCAACATCTCGTCTTCGCCTTTAAATTCTTCAAAAAGTTCTATGACATTCATTATAGCCAAAATCATGTATGGTTTGCAACATAATTCATCGACTTATTCTTTTAGATTCTTAAGCAACTGAGATCAAGGCTACTTCTCCCCCCCCCCCCCCCCCCCCCCCTACCCCCCAAAGAAGGAGCGAGATGGCAAGTTCCTTGAATAGCTCAGCCAACAATGTAGTAAAGTAGTGGGATAAACTTGCTCGAATCAACTCTCTTGCGGCAAATAGCTATCTAAAAGATAAAGAAGGAACATTTGTGGCAAGATACTTGTATAATAATATAATCTACTTCAATGATTCACCAGACGAAGTAGTTAGTATTGTCAATAGAGTTCTTATTTCAAAGTATAACAAATACTGGCAAGAGCTTCTTAAAACATGGAATCTTAAGAGACCGAGAGAAGAGGAAAGGGTATGCTTTTGATAGGAGTGAGAGTTTCATATCTACTTAAGATATCTCGACTTCAGGTTGCACTTCCCATTCTCGGCTTTTGTTAAGTAATTCTTCAACTATTTACAAGTTGTACCGAGTGTGTTCTCACTAAACACCTATCATTTTCTCATGGTTTTCGAGATAATTTGCAAAGAAGTTGAAGTTAGGGCTATGTCTCAATTATTTCAATATTTCTTTATAATTAGGAGGCAACCTAATGGCTGGTACTTTGTGATTGCTAAGCACGGGCAAAAGTTCATGGATAGATTGGAGTCCAAGATCCACAAGTAGCACGACAAGTTCATGTCCATCATTTTAGATGAAGAGTTCAATTTTTTAACCTAATGACTAAACTAATCCATACCAAGGACATTAAATTGATGCTGAATGATGCTGCCATAACAAAGAAGATTTAGTAGAGAAGGAAAAACAAGGTGTTTCTTTAGGATGCCGAGAGAAATATTTAGCGCTATGAAAATGGAGAGCCAATCTTCTACGAAAAAGAAGGTAAGCTACTAAAAGATAGCCATGCCAAGTAAAGCTACAAGAGGAAGGCCATTCTTGTTCCTTGGGGAAAGGACAATCTAGCCTTTGAGCTTCACTCGACACAAAGCATGTAAGTCTTTAGTTTCTCTATGTTTATTATTAATATACTTTTGTATTTTTATTACAAACATAGGTGTAGGGGATGTGAATATTGCCAAGCTATTGGCCTATGAGAAGGCTGAAAAATCAAAAGTCAACAGACGTGCAACCTCTACGATTGTTGCTACTTAGCCAACTACTATCAAGAAAGCAATAAAAGAGGGCGGAGTGAAACAAGTACCGGCCTAGAAGAAGGCCTCTTATCCAATTGAGAAGTGACAAGGGAGTGAGAAACCTAGGTTTGCCAAGGCCACACAAATTGAGACCATTCTAGCTAAAAATATTCCTCTGACTGTGGAGCTGAGAGAGGATGGCTAAGAAATCGAAGATTGAAGCAAGGTTAAAGTCACCAATCTCAATGCCACCAATGGGTCATCACTCCCAATGGAGGTTGTACTAAGTACAAACAAAAGAAATGGAAAGGAACTCGTCGGCCAACCTCCTACTAAGAAGTCCAAGGAATTAGATGAAAAGGTAAAGGATGCAATGCAAAACAAAGCTCTCAGTATCAATAGTATCGAATTCGTCCCTAACATGGGGGTTCATGAGTACTTCATTCCATGTTAGAGCTACAACATCTTACATATTGATTCAACCTTAGGCGATAGAACAAAATCCTTGGCCTTGATGGAAGGTGTTATCCTTCCTAAGGATAAAGAGATTGTGAAGAAAAAATTCAACAAGGTCGGTGATTGTAATAAGGCGCACATCGCAACCAAACTGTATGATGTAAGTATCAATTGAATCCTTTCAATTGTTAGGCATATTTGATTGCTAACACTCTTATTTATTTAAAGATCAGCAACCACATTTTTATGGCCTTGGATGAAGCCAATAAAGAAATGAAAAAGGTAATAATAATAATAATTTTTTATGTATTTTACCAAGTGATCTAGAGAATTCATCATTCCATATTGACTTGTTGAAGAAAATTGAGAACACATACAACTCCTCAGAAGCTCAAATTGTAATCGCCAAGAATGTGAGAATAAAGGCTGAGATGGAAGCTAGAAAGTATCATAATGAACTTGTTGCCAAGAAATTAGCACACTTTTTGGCTATCAATGAAGTCTCAAGCCTTAACGTTAAGGTTGATGAGCAATATAAGGAGGCTAAAGACTTAAAGGAGGAGTTGTGTAAAAAGAAGGAAGAGTGCTAGGGTTTGGGCCAAACACTTAGCTCAATGAGCGATGAGGAAGACATGCTCAAGATGCAAATAAAGGGACTGGAGACCAACAACTCTAAACTACAAAGCCATGTGGCCGAATTAGAGGAGGTAGCAAGGAAAGGACCCTCAATTAAAGAGGTACTTAAAATTGTGACACCAAGTCGGCAATACGAGAGATTATTGAGAAAAAAGTTATTACAGGGAGTTCAAGCGGCAAGAGAAGAACTTCTTAAGTTTCACCCTAACTATGATCTCTCGTACTTAGACTTCACCAACGTTGATGATAAAGTCATCAGTTGTGACAAAAAAGCCGATGAAGATTTAAGTGTCAAGATTAATATAAAGGGTGATAATGAGGCTTATGTTGAGGATACTAGAGATGACAAAGATCATCTGTCTAAGGAAATTCCCTATGATCACAAAGAGAAATTCACCTGTTCCCAAACCCTAAGCACCAAAAAGGAAATATGCTCCAATAAGGCTCTAACTTCCTATCAACAAAATGTCTCTACTCAGTTCAAGAATAAATCATAAGATTGTTTCCCTTATAAGTAGTTCGTTATTTTTTGTATGGACAATATTCAACCGAGTGGTTGTATTTGTTATCTTATGTACATTTCCTCACGCATAACTTAGTAATTTTAGCATATTTTATTTCACACACTCTGTCATTTCCTATCATATTTTATTTCATACACCTTATTTTCTTGGTATGTTTTATTTCATACACCAAATTTGGGTGTCTTTTTATAGACAGTCCATTAGTCATTTAAGACATAGACCATTCATCTTATTTGAGCCGTGAGATTACCTCCATGAACTAATCAATCATTTGGCTTTTCAACTAATTTATAACATTCGTAAACTGTGATAGGTTTTAACTTGTTAAATACTAGTTCATTCACCATGCAATTTGAACATGATAATAATCCATTGATCATAAAAAGATCGGGAAGAGAAACAAGCCAAAATTGTAACTTTAAAGATAATTGCCTTTCAAAACAAACAGGCCATTGCCATACAAGACAAATGGAAATGCTCCATAACATCAAAGGAATTAATTAAAATAAAGTTTCAAGTTCTCGGCATTCAATGCATGAAGGATGATTGATCCATCCAACCTTTCTAGTCAAAAAGCCCCCTCACCAACAACTTCCTAGACCCTAACAGGATCCTCCCAATTTGCGTAAAGCTTCCCTTGCTTCTCTTGCGTACCAATAGCCTCTAGTTTCCAGCAGACCAAATCTCTAAGCTGAAAAACCTTATGCTACACCTTTTGATTATAATACTTGGCTACCTTATGCTGATATGCTGCAACTCTCGCTCTCATGACATCTCCAATTTCCTCAATAGTATCTAAATTGCCATTAAGCCAACTTAATTAGTCATCACATCAAAGTTTTGCATGCACATATTTGGTAAGTCCAATTCAATTGGCAAGACTAATTCTGTACGATACGCCAATTTGAAGGGTGTTTCCCCTATTGCAGTTTTTTAGGTAGTTTGATATCCCTATAAAGCATCCAGCAATTCATCAGCCCATTTTCCTTTGGTTTGATTAACCTTCCTCCTTAAGTCATATAAGATGATCTTGTTAATAGCTTCCCCTTAGCCATTAGCTTGAGGGTAAGCTACAGATGTGTAATTCAAATGGATGCCGTATTTCTCACAAAATGCTCAAAATTTGTTATTGTCAAATTGTGGTCCATTGTCCATGATTATCATAAATGGGACTCTAAACCTTGATATTATGAAGTTAAAAACAAATGCCTCAACTTTCTATTCAGTGATCCTTGCTACTACTTTGGCCACTACCCACTTTGTGAAATAATCTACAGTAATAATAATGAATTTTCGTTGAGCTGTAGACTTCAAAAATGGTCAAAGTATGTCCAACCCACATTGAACAAAGGGCTAGGGATTGGACAAGCAACATAATTCAGTAGAAGGTGCATGACTCGACACCTCATGCTTTTAGCATTGTAGAGAATACCGAATAGCTGTTCTTGTGTCATCTTTCATTGTCGGCCAATAATAGCCGAGTCACAGTGCACGAATATACAACATTTAGGCTTTCATGTAGTTGCTGCATACACCGCTGTATAGTTCATATAACACCCGTTAGGCATCTCCCGAAGGAAGGCATCAAAGATAAGGTTGGGATATACCGCATTATCATCTATCATTGTATAATTTGCAGCTTGATAAACCAATCTTCAAGCCTCTTTCCTATCATCAGGGAGGACACCATCCCTTAAATAATCTACAAAGGGATCCATCCAGGACTTCTCTCTCGAGTAAGGAGCTAAGTCACAGCTTTGCGGGACGATGGAAAAACTCTTATGTAGGAGGAACTCGATAAAGAGTTTGTCTCTCAAATCAAGAAATGCCATACTAGCTAGCTTAGATAACTTATCAATGGCAATATTCTTACTCCTTAGGATTTTGTGAATTGAAAAGGACTAAAATTCTTCCGTGAGCATTCATACTATCAATAAGCACTTGCTCATTTCTTCCTCCCTTACCACATAACTTCCATTGACTTGATTCACCACTAATTGTGAATCAAAGAAAACTTCAAGTTTCTCGACACCAACTTCCTTTACCAATTTATGTCCAGCAATTAAGGCTTCGTATTCCACTTCATTATTGTTAGTTAGAAATCCAAATTTCAAGGTATAATTAACCTTGACATTGTAAGGTCCTTGCAGAATAAGGCCCATACCACTTCCCTCTCTAATGGAAGAACCATCAACATAAAGATACCATATAGGCTTCTTGGCAATTTCAATGCTATCTTCCTCACTAGTGAACTCGACTAAAAAATCCACTAGCACTTAAGCTTTCAATGTCATTCTAGGTTTGTATTGGACACCATAGGTACTTAGCTCCAAGGCATATTTCATCATCCTTCCTAAAGAATCTAGCCGTTGTAACGCCTGCTGCAAAGGTTGATCGATGAGGACTACGATTTGATGAGCTTCAAAGTATAGTTTCAACTTTCTTATTGAGAGAACCACTGCTAATACAAATTTTTCAATTTTGGTATATCAATGCTCCGATCCTTACAAGATAAGATACACATAATAGATTGGCTAATGCTCCTTGCCATCGATTCAGATCAATACAAAAGAAAGTTCTTAGCGACTAAGGGATAAGTATAAATGCAACTTTTCTCCTAGGATAGATGTCAAAAGTATTAGGGGTGATGCAAGAAATTCCTTAAGTTCACTGAATGCCTTTTCGCAATCATTCGTCCATCTAAAATCTCCGAGATTCTTTAGAATTTTAAAGATTTTTTGCGTACCTATCCGCACTTCTTGACACAAACCTATTAAGGGCAGCTACTTGCCTATTAAGCTACTAAACCTCCTTGATAGTATGAGGAGATTTGATATTTCTAATTGCCTTAATCTTTCTCGGATTAGCTTCAATACTACACTAAGTGACCACATACCTTAGGAACTTCCCTGAAGTAGGACCGCTGATGCACTTTTATGGATTTAGCTTCATGTTGTACCTCTTCAAGGTAGTGAATGTCTCCTCAAGATCAGTAAGATGTTGATCCTCTGTTGTACTTTTCACTATCATGTCATCAACATACACTTTGGCATTTCGATGTATTTGGGGCTTAAACATCATAGTGACAAGCTACTGATAAGTTGCAGTAGTATTTTTTAGCCCAAAAGGCATCACCGCATTACAATATGTTCCAAAATTAATGATGAATGATGTGTAAACCTCGTCTTCCTCATCCATTTTAATTTAGTTGTTGCTGAAAAAAGCATCCATGAAAGAGAGCAGTACATGCTCAGCAATTGAATCAACCATCTAATCAACTCTTGGTAGGGAAAAGTAATCCTTAGGACAAGCCTTGTTAAGATCCGTAAAGTCTATGCACATACTCCATTTGCCATTAGACTTCTTGACTAATATACAGTTGGCTAGCTAAGTCGGATAAGGGTTTTCCCAAATGAATCCTACCTTTAAGAGTTTTTAGACTTCTTCTTTTATTGCTGCTTACCTCTCGAGGGCAAAATGCCTCTTCTTTTGTTTAATCACTTTTGTGCTTGGATCAATCTAAAGCTTGTGTACCATGACGTCACTAAGGATACCTGGCATATCCAAAGGGAACCATGCAAATACATCAACATTGTCCTGCAAGAAGTCAATTAAACTTTGATGGATGTCTACAAGCAAGGGTCTCCTTATCTTAGTCATATTTTAAAGATCACCTCCCAATGAAATTTCCTCCATTTCATTTTCAACATTATCTATGCAATCTAACTTTCCTTCCACATAAGTTTCCACCTAAAAACTTCCTCTTGCCTTAACACCCTCATGTATAAAGACCTTACCAATTGTTGATCCCCTTTACATACACCAACCTCCATAGAAGTGGGGAATTTGGCTTTGAAGTGAGCAGTAGAAGAGATGATGTCGAATAAGTGTTGACATGGCCGTCCCATGATCATATTATATAGGGACCAACATTTGACAATAAGGAAGTCCACTTTGTCTTTCACAACATGCTCATCATCTCTAATCTGAATTGGTAAAGAGATTACTCCAGTTACTTAGACGGGTTGACTGTTGAAGGCATACAAATCATAACTATAGGGTCTCAGCTGTACTTTGATCTTTGGTCTCATTTGATCAAAAGCGTGTTGAAAAATAATGTTCACTAAACTTCCAACATCAACGAGAATTTTCTTAACCTCAAAGTTGGCAATTCTCACACCAATTACGAGTAAGTCATCATGCGGCCTTTGAATGCTTTCAAAATCTTCTTTCGTGAAAGAAATTGTATTGTCTATTTTGACCTTCTTGCCCTAGATATTGCAAACATAATTAATGGGGTTAATCAAGCTCGAAGAGATTGATCGACGTATAGTAGAAGGTTCACTAATAATAGTGTTAATTATTCCATTAGGTGCTATAGTAGTGTTTCTATCTCTTGCATCTTTCCTAGCAATAGCTAGTCGAGTAACATTCTCCTAGTCTTTTTGTCTCCTCTAAGATGGTAACTCAATATTCTTGGCATCATGCACCAAAAACTTGCTCAAATGCCCTCGCTGAATTGCATCCTCAGTGGTGTTCTTAAGTTGGATGCATTTGTCAGTGTTATGGCCTTTGTCACAATGGAAATCACAATATTTGTTGGAATTTCGCCTTGATGGGTTCTCTTTCATCCTTTTTGGCCACTACAAAATGTCTCTTTGTTCAAGCACTTTTATCAATATGTCTAAAATTAGACAATTGACTGGTGTGTAGACTAAATATGTTAGAATTCATGGCCTTTTTTTCTTAGAGTTAAGACATTGGTCATTGTCCATTCCAAGCCAATCTTTCGCACTTCTCCCCTTCTCACTTTTCCTACCTCCTCTATTTTGGATCAGCCTCTTGCTAAGCCTTTATATTGTCCTCTTGTCAGATGTAAGACGTAGCTTTGGCCTTAAACTTAGCAAAAGTTCTTAGCTTATTTTTTGTAAGAGACTTGAAAAAGTCTTTGTAGGGCTCGACACCATTAATGATGTTGTTAAGAGCCACATTCATGTCTAGTTCTAGAATTTAGACCATCTCAACCATAAACCTGGCTAGGTAATCTCTAATAGACTCATCTGATCTTTGCTTGATCGTGTTAAGGACTAAAGAATCCTTAACAGGAAGCTTACTTGCAAGGAAGTGTTGAAGGAACACTTCTACCAGATCTTTAAAACATAAAATAGTGTTTGACTTTAGGTGTTTAAACCATATACTTGCCACATTCCTCAGTATCAAAGGGAAGGCTTGGCAAGCCATGACATCACTTAAACCATACAACTAAGCCAAGGTGTAGTAGTACTCTAAATGGTCTTCTGGATCTCTTATCCCATCATAGGTTTCAAATTGCAACAACTTAATGTACCGTGGTATAACCTCCTCCAAAATCTTTGAGATGAAAGGGCTCTTCTTAATTTGAAATTGTTTACTCATTGCAACAGGGGTGCTAACATGTGAGAGTCCAACATAGTGCACCTGTTACTATTGCTTACCCTTGTCATTTTTCTTAAGCGTAGTGGCTAAAGGTCCCATTGTAGCTTCAACTTGCTTTTTCGAAAATTTAGGTGAATAGATTAAGTCATTGCTATTCTCGACATTGTGATCATCGTACTCTTTGTTTTCATTTAGGTAGACATTATTATGAAGGAGATTAAGGGTCTCTTCATTTTTTTGCTTAATTCCTGGTTTTCTTTGGCCAAGTCAAGGCAAAGTTGCTCTAGCTTAGCCAAATGTTACTCGTCATTGTACTTACTTCCCCCTTCAAGGTGGTAGGATGAAGTACCAACACCTACACTTTTAGTTAATCTTATTCTTGCCATGTAGATGGGTAAGAAAAAAACATATGGCGCCAAATGTTGTTAGGTCATTTTGAATTAACAATTTGATCCTACAAAGAAAGAGAAGGCTACAAGGTATCGGGGCTAATCTAGTGCGGCCACTCCGATACCTAAGTGTAAATGAATATTGGAAGAGACTAAGTAAGTAATAGTGAATTATTAGATATCTCTCATAGTATTTTTTTTCTTTGCATTTATAGGTGAATGTTGATTGTCTAAAACAACAGTTAATGGCATGATTACCAAAACACATAAAGGACTCTTGATTAGGTACATTCCTGAAATGTAGGAATAGTAAGCAGTTATGTAATATAACCCTACCAAGTGATAACTATTCATACCACTTTTCTTAAATTCAAATCAGATACGGATCTATGTTACTCGACATTAGTCGAGAGTAGAGTTACTCGACATGTCAACAACTACGTAACCGAGTGAATTAAATTTGACTATTAACAAAGGTGTTCAATAAGATTGATCTAAAGTCAGGATACTACCAAACTTGAATGAGGCCAGGGGGTGAATGGAAGAATGCTTTTTAAGACCCAACATAGCTTGTACAAGTGAATAGTCATACTTTTCGGATTATCAAATGCCCTAAGCACTTTGATGAGACTGATGAATCATGTTTTGAGAGATCTAATCGGAAAAATTGTCATCATCTTCTTTGACAACATCCTTGTTTATAATACTGACCTAACGATGCATACTGACCATCTCCGAGCTATTTTAGATGTCCTCCAAGTGAAGAAATTTTTTAGAAACTTGAAGGAAGTGTTGTTTCTATCAGGAAGAAGTGGTCTTCTTAGGTTATGTGGTTAGTAGAAAAGGATTGAGGGTTAATGAAGAGAAAGTGCAAGCCATTGTTTAGTAGCCAACCCCAACATCATGTGCAAAAATAAGGAGTTTCCATATATTAGCATCATTCTACCAACGCTTTATCCTAGGATTCAATACCATAGTAGTGCCTCTAATTGAGCTAACAAAGAAAAATGCAAAGTTCAATTGGGGAGAGAAAGAAGAGAGGAGTTTTTCCGAGGTGAAAGCAAGGTTGATCTCTGCCCCAGTCTTAGCTCTACCAAACTTTGATAAAGTATTTAAGCTTGAATGCGATGTGTCAGGTGTCATCGGAGCTGTACTGATATAAGAAGGCTGACTTGTTGCTTATCATAGTGAGAAGCTCATTGGAGCACAGTTAAACTATTGTGTATGACAAAGAATTTTTTGCCCTAATCTAAGCTTTTCGTGTATAGCAACATTACCTTCTACCAAAAGAATTCATCATATACATAGATCATGAGTCCTTAAGACATCTATGCAGCCAATCTAAGCTTTCCAGACACTAAGCTAGATGGATTGAATTTTTGGAAGGATTCAATTTTGTCATCAAATACAAGGCAAGAATAATGTAGTTGCCGATACTTTATGAAGAAGACGTGTTCTTCTCATTGAGTTGCAAAATAGACCGTTGGGGTCTACAAGCATCAAAGATCAATATCGATATGATTCTCATTTTCATCCTATATTTGGGCATTGTGAAGAAGGAAGAACAGTAGATGAATACCATATGAAGGATGGCTACCTATTCCAAGAAGGTAAATTATGCATATTGACTTGTTCAATAAGAGAACTGTTGGTGAGAGAAGGCTACAGTAAAGGACTTTCTAAGCACTTTGGAGAGTGAAGGACATATGAACCATTGAATGACAGGTTCTTCAAGCTTAAGATGAAACGTAACATATATTATGTGATTAAGGGATGCGCTATTTGTAAGAAAGTAAAGAACCAAGTAGAACAAGAGAAGGCAATGCCTCTACCTATTCTAATAAAACCATGGGTTGACCTAAGTATGGACTTTGTCCTTGGATTACCTCAAACTGCCTAAAGCAAAGATTTTGTAATGGTTGTCATGGATAAGTTCAGCAAAAAGGTACATTCTATATCCTATACTAAAAATAGTGATGCTTCGGCTACTGCTTCTTTGTTTTCGCAAGAAATAGTTTGCTTACACAAAGTAACAAGAAGTATGGTGTCAAACAAAGACCTAAAATTTCTTAGCCATTTCTGGTGAACCTTTTGGCATCAGAGGGGAACCTAACTACTATTCAATACCTCTTATGATGTGTATCGAAGCCAAGAACAGATAAGGCTAGTCATAGGGTGGGTCTAAGCTTGCCAAAAGCTTGAAAGAAGGTGATGGGATTATACGAAAACAGTAAAGATAAAGTAAGCAAACCCACAAATAGCTCTAAGGGTGGGACAGATCAAGGAACTTCCAAAGACTCATGGGATAACTCGATATGATATACGAAGTGGTCTAGAGAGATTACTTGCTACTTAGCCTTACTTAAGGGTTAAGATAAAAGTGAGAAGAGTAAATAAGCAATGTTCACACAATATGAAGAATATTCAGTATTTATGTAATGCAATTACATGTATAAAGGATATTTATACCCACAAAATTAAGGCAACCCACCTAAAATGGAAAAGAGCAAAAAGGGTAGTGTCTAAAAGGAGTAAGATATAAGGAATGATGAAGGTTATATTGGAAAATACAACAAAAGTGAGTATTCTATACGAGGGATTCTATCACATGGCTGCGTGGACACTTGTCTCACTATAGGTAGACAACTTTCTAGTAGAAAAGGCAATTCTAATGATCAGCTTTGTTGCTACTGAGCTAAGGTAGACTCATCCGAGAAGGAATAGTAGCAGATATGTGTTAAAGCTCTTGACTTCTCAACACCAATGTTGCTAAGTTGGAGGTCAGCTCGGTCATGGCTAAGCAGAAGCGTGTGAGGGGTCGGGGTGTTAATAGGGCTTTTGTTCAGTTGGCACACGACTTTTAGGAGATGAGGAGTTACTTTGCTCGGCATAAGGAGTTAGTCGGTAGCAAGGATTAGCTCAACTTCTATAGGAGTCAACTAAAATAGGAGGATTCATCTTGTTAGTCCTTCAAGGCCTCAGGTCCGACTACACGTCAGAGGCTTACTAGTCCAATTCCTATCATTCCCACCTGGTTGATTTAGATTTGGGATCAAATCCAACTAGTCTTAACTCAATTCTTCCTCAGGGTGATAAGAGCTAAGGTCGACAATGTTGAAGGCATTAGAAACCCCATAATCTTTAGGTAGTTCCAGTCTATAGGCATTGTTGTGGATCTTCTAGAGAATTTTGAAGAGGACTTCAGCTTGGGTGAATAGCTTGTTCTTCCTCTTACTTAGGAACCTCTTCTTACTTAAGTGCATCCATACTAGGTCTCCAGGTTGAAACTGTATTGACTTCCTTCCCTTAACCTTTTCTCACATTTTCTTAATTGCTTAGTCGATTTGCTAAGTAACTTTAACGTAGATGTGTTGTAAGGATTGTACTTAAGCTCTAGCATCAAGGTCTTCTTGCTTAGATATGGGTATAAGGGTATAATCGAGGGGCAGCTTAGGAATAAAACCATAGACAACTTCGAAGGAAGTCTACTTAGTAGTGTCATGTACTGTACAGTTGTAAGCAAACTCTACCACAGGCAAACAAACATCCTAATCAGCTATGTTCTTACCCACTGCAGTTTGAAGCAATGATCCTAAAGTACAATTGACTACCTCAGTTTGGCCATCAGTTTGGGGATAACAGGAAGTGTTAAATAACAGTTTTGTCCCCATCTGATGCCATAGAGTCCTCCAAAAATGGTTCGAGAACTTTGGGTTTCTATCTGAGACCACACTTCTCAATCCACCATGCAACCGAATAATTTCCTACAAAAAAGAGAGAAGCAATAGCTAAAGCATCATTAGTCTTAGAGTAAGATACAAAGTATGCCATCTTATTGAATCTATCCATGACCATTATCACAGAATCTTTGCCTCAAGTAGTTCTAGGTAATCTAAGGATAAAGTCCATGCTCAACTTAATCCAAGGTCGGGTCAGGGTAGGTAATAGCATTACTTTCACTTGCTCGGCTTAACATTTAGCCCTCTTAAAAGTAGCACAGCCCTCAACAATTCGATGCACATCTCATCTTAATCTCAACCAAAAGAACCGCCTACTCAATAGCTCATATGTTTTTCTCTCTCCAAAATGCTCGGAGAGTGCTCTATTATAAGCTTCCCTGACAAGCAACTCCCTTAACAAATAGGTCGATACACATAACTTTCCACCTCAAAACAGATAACCATCTTCTACATGATACTCATCTAATGTTCTTCCTTTGGTACAGCACTTGAATATAGGTCTAAAGTATGGGTTTTTAGGGCACTATTCTTTGATGCATGCAAACCCTAACAATCTGGTCTACAACTCAGTCAAGAGGACATATCTCCTTGATAGAGTGTCAGCAACAACGTTATCCTTGCCTTGTTTGTATTTGATTACAAAGTTGAATCCCTCCAGGAATTTGACCCACCTCGCTTGTCGATTCGATAATTTGGTTTGACTTTTGAGGTACCTCAAGGACTCATGATAGGTATAGATGAAAAACTCTCTCGGCAAAGCCCCTGCAACAGTTCATCTTAGCCTAGATCTAGAACTCCCTCAATTTCTAGTTGAAGATTTGCTTTCAAAATAAAGTGGCTTCAATAGAGCTAACGGGGTTCCTTAGCATGCTCCTCACTGCCATATGGAGTAAAAGGAAGGCCAAGACTCTCTTTCTAAAATGCTCTTTTTTTTTCATGCTAACCCCCTAACCAGCTCCCATAGTGTGACGGGCAGTGTGTAAAAGGCTTGAGAACAAATTCACCACTATATGGCTAAACAATGATTCTAGCTTCATGCAAGCAAGTTGCCTCAAAATCCCTTATCTTATTTGATTTGCTTTTGCTGATAGAACTTGTTGAATTTTTCACCAGCAAAAGAAAATGGAGGAAAAGAACTTTTGATATTTACTTGATTTGACTAGGCCTCAACTATATCAACTGTACTTAAACTATTAGATAATCATAGTCGTTGGGAACATCACTATTCCTATCACTATTACAAAACCATATATGAGAATTTCACCTCATACGACTCCTCCAAGGCCACCAATAAATCTAAGGATCGATTCCTTCAAATTCTACTAATTCACCTGCCATTACTTCATCAAGGAATTTGATTCAAATTTATTGAATTTTTTGTAATGAATTAATCGTTTTTTTTCGCTAAATAAGTTTTGTTTAATTTTGGATTTTGATGCTTAGAGTATTTCCATTGCTCTAAAAAAACAATCTTGTCAATATTAGTAGAAATGATCTTTCCTTCATGTTAGACTATAACAGTAACCCCTGAATCTAGAGCTACTTGGCATTATACCAAAATTATCTAACAGTAGAAAAATACAAAATCAAAATACTTTCCTTGTATTGAAAAACTAAGAATTCACAATTCATTTGAATATAATTTGTTCATTAAAATTCTATCCCAATCCAGTGGTTTGTAGAGCTATTTACTCAATTGCAAACATTTCTATTGAAAATATTTTAATTTTTCACGTTTAATTATTTTTATTTTAAAAAATAAAAATTTATTATTTTGAATTATGAGATAAGATAAAAGAAGAAAAGAATTATAATTTTTTTTCCATTTAAAATATTTAATACAGTTTAAATATAGAAAATAACTTCAAAAAAAAAAAAAGAAGGACTCTCTCTATATAATTTCATATACTATACAAAAAATCCCTATAAGACTTGAACACTTTTCTTTTTTATATTATTCTATGCTGAACTAAAGAATTTTTTTTTTTTTTTAATAAAAGAACACTAAGTAAAGGAGCAATAACCAATTTCGCCTAGGCTTAGTCACTGTAGCCCCCTTTGTGACCCCCTTTGTGAGGAGGTATCCCTTCTCTTGAAGTTATAGGGCTATTTTGCTAAGTTACTTAAAGAGAGTTGTCTCACATTTGATGCTTTATTACATTGTCTTTTTTTTTTTTTTTTTATGAGATGACTCATAACATAAACCTTACATATATTTATATTTTATATTGAAATCATATATCATTGATATTCTTTTTCTTTCTTTCAAACTTCATTAACCTCTAAATTTGAAATCACTGCTTATATACCTAGTATTGGCCATATTTCACAAGAACATTCTATAGTCTTAGTAAGAAGGGCAAGGGTCAAAGATTTACCCAATATCACATTGTTCGAGGAATCCTAAATGCTATAAGAAGCAACTTAGACAAAATGAAATGAAGTGACTTAGACAAATCCTTTTTATCAATAACTTCATACCAATCAATCGAATATTGATTAATATGTAATCGATCGAAGACTACTTAAAAATGGCTCTTCTACTCAAAAACAAATAAAACTTTCTCCCTTTTACTTTCCTTTTTCTAAAGAAAAGGAATTTAAAGAATTTATTTTATTTATTTTTAATTCGATCTTGGAAAGGGGATATAATGAAATTTTTTTATTGGTTTTTCCTAAATAAATGCTTCATTTTATTTTACTAATGAAGCTAACAAAAAACAATGAATTAATTTAGGGCTGATGCTCACAATTTTTATAATCATACAAGTGATTTAAAGGAGATCTCTTGAAAAGTATTTAGTGTACATTTCGGCCAACTTTCCATTATCTTTCTTAGGCTAAGTGGTATGTATTTCCACAATGCTTGTTTTTCCAATTATGAAGCATGCCTAAGACTCTAAGCCTACCTCCTTAACTACATTCTGAGTTCCACCTGCTTGCCTTGTCAAAAAAAGGAGTGTAAAAAATTTTAAATAGAGCAATCAAGATGAAGAAGAGAAGAAGGAGAACTAATGGACAAAGAAGAACAAGACTTAAATGGGCCCCTTTAACCATATCTTATCTTTGGAATTCATTTATTTCTTTCTAGAGTGGCTTGTTTTGGTTTTGGAGCATTTCATGTAATAGGACTGTATGGTCTTGAAATATAGGTGTCTGATCCTTATGGACTAATTGGCAAGGTAAGAGATATGAATTTGCCCACCCAACTAATTTTTTGAGCGTTCGAGTTTATTTATGGCATAAAATAACTCGAAGCATGGGTCCAGCCTATTAAATACAAAGAACTTTAGAACATTATAGCTATCCTTAGGTTGGATGAATAATCCGAAGAGGATCGCTTAACCATAGCAAGAGCACGAAAAATTGAGCATTTCTTATCACTATATACTAGCTTTAATATTTAATATTAGATTTAATCTAATAGAATCTCTATTATTTTAGATTTTGTTTCTGTTTATGACTAAAATCCTCAAACTTAAAGATAAACAACAAGTAGCCTAGCTAAGTACTGACCAAGCCAGGCCATGATTTATAGAAATGAGATTGCTTAGGAAAGTTATATCTATTTATTTGCATACATATAAAGAAAATAATATATTAAAGAAGAAAGCCCAGTGTAGGCTTTAAAGCATTGAGAGGACCTTTCCCCAGTACAAAAGGACCAAGTAAACTAGAATGAAGAGTGCAGTAGCAATAAATGCAAGAATATTTACTTCCATAATCTCATTGTTATTTATTTGGCAATAACTCAAGATTTAATCCCATAAAGATGAGGTTAAGACAAAGCTAATAGGATGAATTAAAAGAGTTTGGCATTATGGAACTTTATACCGCACACATATCTTATACACATTCTATACTCACATAGGGAAGAATGAAGAAATAGAATATGAAAATAATAATAATAATAATAAGAAATGAAATGAGATTAGATACAATTTTACATGCAAACTATTAAACAACTTATTAGAAACACAAGACAGCCAATTAGAAATGTCATGAAATCCCCCGCTCTTCGGGGAGGAAAGAGATCGAAACAAATAACTCTCTCGGACTAGAATAAAAAAAAATAAGAGTTTTGAACATTAAATAGCTTGTATCCATAAAACATTTGGCGTAACCGTTAAGAGCACCTTCTTCCCTATGTCTTTGTTTTTATTGCATTCTATCTTATTATATCACATTATGTTCTTCAATATTTGAGAATCACCGTCAATATCTTGGTGTAGGTCCAAGATAACCCCTTGTTCCATAGTCCTAGGGTTATTTACAACTAGCCAATCAAGACTTCTCAAATGAACTAACAAGTGCATCAAAGATGCAGTTATCAATTCTCCTAAGAGGTCATGGTAATTATGGCCCTCTTACTAAGACTATAGAATGTTCTTGTGAATTATGGCCTATACAAGGTATATAAGTAGTGATTTCAATTCCAAAGGAAGGAAACAAAAGAATCTCAATTTCATGACAAATCTGAGTCAATAGCTATTCTCCACTCACCATAAGGACATAGGGACTCTATATTTCATCTTCAATGCCATTGTTGGAGTGATGGCCCTATGCTTCTCAATACTAATTCACATGGAATTAGCACAACCCGGCGATCAAATTCATAGTGGGAATCATCAACTTTATAATGTTTTAATAACAACTTATGCTTTATGTAAGAGTTAAAGCGCTAAAAAGGGAATTGAGAATTTTTTTAATAGGAGATTAGAGCGATTTTTCGTGGAGATCAAAAATTTGACCACCTAACTTTATCAATTTTTTTAATAGATAATGTTGCCACACTTAGAGTACTCAAATTAGGGCTAAGAGTTCTTTATCATATATGGAGTAGTTCAATTAAGGTCCTCTAAGCTTCTCGCTATGATAAGCAATTGGTTGGCCTTCTTACATTAAGACAGCACTGATACCAATACCTGACACATTACACTCCAACTCAAAAATCTTCTCAAAGTTGGGTTAGGCTAATACAGGTATAGAAGTCAACCTTGCTTTTACTTCAACAAAACTCCTTTCCTTCCTTTCTCCCCACTTGAATTCGATATTCTTCCTTATTAGCTCGATAAGCAATGCAACAATGGCACTGAAGTTTCTAATGAACCTTCGATAAAAGGATGCTAATCCATGGAAACTTCTCACTTTGACACAAGTGGTTGGAGCTGGCCACTCAACAATAGCTCAAATCTTCTCATCATCCACTTGTAAGCCACCTCCAACTACATAACTTGGAAATACCACTTCCTCTTAACAAAAACAACACTTCTTAAGATTGTCGAATAACCTCTCAGCTCGAAGTACATCTAGCATGGCATGAAGATGTTCATAATAGCTCTCTTAGTTGACACTATACACAAGGATATCATCAAAGTACACAACAACACACTTCCTAATCAAATTCCTCAGTACATGGTTCATCAGCCGCATGAAAGTACTTGAGCCATTTGATAAGCCAAAAAGCATTACCATCCACTTGTAGAGTCCATGCTAAGTTTTAAATACAGTTTTCCACTCATCTCCCAACCTCATCCGAATCTAATGGTAGCCAGACTCTAAATCAATCTTGTTGAAGACCTTAACCCTACTTAGTTCATCCAACATATCATCCACCCTAGGGATAGGGTACAAGTACTTGATGGTAATCTTATTCACAACTCGACTATCAACATACACTTACCAAGTTCCATCCTTTTTTAGCACAAGAAGCATCGGTACAGCATAAGGGCTGAGGTTTTTCCCTCACATATCCTTCATCCAAAAGTTCATTGACTTATCTATGAAGCTTAGAAGCTTGCTCGGGGTTCATCCAATATGTTGGCTTGTTCGGTAGGACAACACCAAGTATTAAGTCAATGCAATGTTCAATGCTTCAAAGAGGGGGTAACCCCTCTAGCAACCACTCAAGAAATAGATCAACATATTCATTCAATAGTTCCTTAACTTCTAGGGGTAGTTTACCCCACTCCTTCAATTGTAATAATCACCTAATCAACGCATCAGCCTTAATAACTTCTCGGAGCTTAGCCCTACTTAGGATTAAAGTTTTCTTAGATCCTCAAGCCAATTTATCCCACAGCTTGCTAACTTGACTCGACGTCATAGAGTTCAAAGTAACCTTCCTCCCATCCTTCTCAAACACATAGGTGTTCCTTAATTCGTCATGTATAACTCTTCTATTGAAAAGTTAAGATTGGCCAAGCAGCACATGAGATGTACACATGGG
Source organism: Lumnitzera littorea (assembly GCA_024138015.1). Classification (NCBI taxonomy): domain Eukaryota; kingdom Viridiplantae; phylum Streptophyta; class Magnoliopsida; order Myrtales; family Combretaceae; genus Lumnitzera; species Lumnitzera littorea. Next base: position 61,273,816 of record JAMXBB010000002.1, read on the forward strand.
TAGTACATCACAAAGAATCTTATCAAAATAACTCCCTATAGAGATCGGCAGCAACACTTGCTGAGTGACATATAGCATACCTTTCTCGTTCAACCAATGCAACCTGTACAGCTTCGAATGTATGATAGTTGGCAATTTTAGCTTCTTGATTAGGTTGGCAAATGCCACATTGGTGTAGCTCTTACTATCTATTATGAATGCACACACTTGATCATTTACTTTGTAGGTGATGTGGAATAAGTTCACTCTATACCCCTCTTCGGTAAAGGGTTCTAAGCCCATGGCATGTCAGACAATTAAAGTCAACTTATCCAAGTCTTCTACAAACACATCCTCTTCAATCAGGTTGGCATAAACATTAACCTCATCTTGCACTTCCTTCTCCTCCTCTAGTTTATAATCCATGCTATCTACCACAATCTTTGGGACATCTCCCTTAATGATCATGGTCCTTTGATGTGGACATTGGGCGGCTATGTGCCTAAACCCTTAGTACTTAAAGCACTTGATCTAACTCATCTTCCTCCCAGATCCTTGCCCCCTCTCATATGTTTGGGTCTGTACGTCACTATCAGGTCAATCCTTTTGTTTAATCCTAAGATCTGTTCATTTAGTCAACTCAGTACTAGGTTGAGCTTAGTAGCTTCTTTGAACAAGTCAGCATAACTGACTAGGTCAGCTCGTTTAAGGTCTGGTTGACACTCTACTCCTTCTCCACCTCTCCACTCATTAGGCTATCCTTATAACCTCATCCAATGTGTGAACTATTGAAATTCCACAATATCTCAAATATCACTCCTTAATCCAGTAAGGAACAAGGACATTGTTTAGGTTGACGGCTCTTCCACTTCACAGCAAATCATAAGCATCTAGAACTCCTAAACATACTCGTCAATAGTTCATCGTCCTTGTCTCAACTCTTGAAGTCAAGAAAAAGTGTCTTGTAGATATGTGTCTAACACAAATCTATTTCTGAGTATCCTTCTCATCTCAAGCCAAGTACTTACTTCTCGATATCCTTCTCGTCTTCTCATAATCAAAAAGTTCTTCCACCACATAGTAACATATACTGAGAACTCAACAATAGTAGTTCTCACCTTATGTCGATCCTCATACTAGTAATAATCAAACACTCATTCAACCTTTTCCTCCCAATCCAAATAATCATCTACCCTCCTAGAACCACTAAAGCTCGGAATCTAAAGCTTCACATGGTCAATAGCTTAGGATACTCTAACTCGCTCTTCTTCTTCATACTCTTCTTCTTCAACAATGTCCATATCTTCTAAGTCAATCCTTCATCATGCTTATTTGCCTACCCGTCTACCTACTCCTCTACCTTAAACTTTTTGAGCTGGGTTCTGACCTCTAGCAAGTCGAGCAACTTATGGGGTGTTCTATACGACCTTAGCAGGTCGATAGGCCATTACATGAACAGCTCTAGTTAAATCAACTAAAAGGTTGGCTACCTCATCTAGTCTCTCGTTCGTACTTCTAAGGGTACCCTAAGATTGTTGACCATGATAGATAACACCACTATTGTCATCTTTAATACCAACATTAACACTTGGATCCATCATTTTCTTCAACGAATTTGGTTTCAAACTTTGAATCTTAGATACAATTGACACTATCTCTTTGAACTAAACAACAAGCACGCTCTCTACGTAGATATCTAGTTAACCTGTAACACAGCAACTACACAAAAGAACAAACTACTACACAAAAACTTGCTCTGTTTTCAGATGTTCAAAATAAGGCAAAATAGAGTATACTCAGCAACAACTACCACACTTTACTTCTTACTCAAACACTTCTATGATTCCTTTTACAACTTCAACACACTGCCAAACAAGCACTACTTCACATAACACAAATACAACTTACCTAAATGATACCATCTGTACTAATACTAAGATGATGCATACTGAAGCCAAGAACAAATAAGGTCAGTCGTAAGGTGGATCTAAGCTTACCAAAAGCTTGAAAGAAGGTGATAGGATTATGCGAAAATTGTAGAGATAAAGTAAGAAAACCCATGAACTGCTCCAAGGATTAAACACACCAAGGAACTTCCGAAGACTCATGGTATAACTTGGTATGACATAAAAGTGGTCTGGTAAGGTTACTCACCACCTAGCCTTACTTAAGGGCTATGATAAGAGTAAGAAGAGTAAACAAGCAATGTTCATAACAAGAAAAATATTCAGTGTATTGGTGATACAAATGTAATGCGGCTACATGTATAAAGGGTATTTATACTCATAAAACTAGGGCAACCTACTTAAAACGGAAAAGACCAAAAAATATAGCATCTAAAAGGAGTAAGATACAAGGAATGATGAAGGGTATATCAGAAAATACAACAAAAGTAAGTATTTTATACGAGGGATTCTATCACATGGCTGCTCAAACATGTGGCTCACTGTAGATGGACAACTTTCTAGCAAGAAAAACAATTTTGGACGATCGGCTTAATTTCTATCGAGCCTAGGTGGACTCATCCAAGAAGGAATGGTAGTGGGTATGTGTTGGAGCTCTTAGCTTCTCGACACCAATGTTGCCAAGCTGGAGGTCAACTCATTCATGGCCAAGCAAATACGTATGAGGAGTCGGGTTGTCAACAAAGTTTTTGTCCAATCGACCACGACTTCCAAGATATGAGGAGTTATTTAGCTTAGCATAAGAAGTTGGTCGATAGCAAAGATCAGCTCAATTTCTATAGAAGTTGGCTAGAGCAAGTGGATTTATCTTGTTAGTCTTTTAAGGCCTTAAGCCCGACTACACATCAAAGGCCTAATAGTTGAATTCTTATTATTCTCTTGCCATCCCCAAACCGATGGCCAAACAGAGGTGGTCAACCGTACCTTAAGATCTCCACTCCAAGCTACAATAGGAAAGAACCTAGTTAATTAAGACGTCTACCTACCTATGGTTAAATTTACTTACAACAAAACAGTACATGCCACCACTAAGCATGACCCATTTGAGTTTATCTATGGTTTCAACCTCGAACTACTCCCCAATCACACCGCAATGCCGCCCATTAACTAAGAGGATCCAGAAGTAAGGACTGGAGCTTAGTCTATTCAGTAGCTCTACTAACGAGTGACCCAGCAAATTAACCGAGCTACCAAGAAACTAAAGTAGAAAGGTAAAGGAAGGAAGACCAAGTAGTTTCAACCCGGTGACCAAGTGTTACTACACTTGAGCAAGGAAAGATTTCTAAATGAGAGGAAGAGCAGGCTATCTGTTAGAGTTAATAGACCCTTCAAGATCTTCCGGAAGATTAATGACAACGCTTACCAGTTAGAACTACTAAAAGACTTTAGAGCATCGAACATATTTAATGTTACTGACTTTAGTCTTTATCGACCCAAAGGGAACTTGGACGAGGACCAGCGGAATTTGATCCCAGATCCCAAATCCTAATCAGCCCAACAAGGATAATAAGAATCAGACCATTAGACCCTTGACCCGAGCTCGTACTTAAAGACTAGAAAGCATGGCCAAACGAATCCTTTCTTTATGCCCCACAAATGAAGAATCCAAGCTACTACAATTTGCCAACTTAATGCCTTGGCCGAATAAGACCCTCTTGTACTCATCAATAGTCACTAGTTGCTAACCAGAGGTACACCTAAACAACAGCTTAGCACATCCGACCTAAATCCGAGCTGTACCCAATACATTTGAGCTGAATTCACCTCGAAAGAATTACCTAAATAGCTCAACACTGCTAAATTGTCACCTTGGCTCGGCATCATCATTCAATAGCACTTAAGCTAACCAAACAGCTATCCACCTTTTTGCTAGGCACATAACCACTAGCCACCCACAACATGTCTAAGGACCCCTATAATAGAATCTTCCGTATAGGATTCTCTTTTGTTGTATTTTCAATTTACCCTTTATCATTCCTTGTACATTACTTCTTTTGAACATTACCCCTTTTGTCTTTTCCATTTTAGATAGGATTTCTTAGCATTTCGAGTATAGATACCCTTGAAATATGTAACTGCAAGGATCATCATCATATATCAGAATATTTAATATACTCTCTTTTTGTGAAAATTGCTCTCTGCTTGTTTGCTTACTTTACTTTTATCCTAACCCTTAAGCAAGGCCAGGTAGCAAGTACCCTCATCAAATTAGCTCATGCATCATATTAAGTTCAACCATGAATCCTTGAAGGTTCCCTGGTGCATTATATCCTTGAAGCTATTCAAGGGTTTTTGCTTATTTTTACTTTCATTTTTTGTCAATGGTTTCTCTGTCCACCTTCATCTTCAAGCTTTCTACAAGCTTAGATCCCCCCTGATACAATCACCCTTGTCAGTCCTTGGTCGCGTCATATCAGTAGCTAGATAGTCGCTTATGGGTTTGTGATATTATGGATGAAGTTGGTGAAACTATGTAGTTTTAATATAGGTTTGTGTATTTACCTGGGATTTTAGTGCTTAATGCTCTAATTAAGCTTCTTGAGGTGCTTTTAATGAATCTCTAAATGTGTTTTCTTGTGATTATGAGACCAATAGGAGATATCTTAGGAAATCCATTAAGAGTTAAATGGATTTATATGATTATGAGACCAAGAGGAGATTAGTTATGTAAATTCTAATATGTGTCAATGAGTTTATAAAACATTGATGAAAAGGTTTTTACAACTATGAGACTAAAAGGAGATTAAGAGTAAAGATCCTATTGAATTCATACTATTTTATGTAGCTCTAGTGAATTAAGATAGGTTATGAGACCGAGAGAAGATTGATTCCCTAATTACTAAAATTAGAGCACTTAATTCGTGATAAGATTTAAGTATTTAGCTTATCGTGTAAGAAAATGAGACCGAAAAGAGATTTTTCAATATAATTAAGTGAGATGCCCCACCCGAAATTGAACTCAAGTGAATTCCATTAAAACCAATTAAAAATCATACCTGATATCCTAACAACATAGCCTCACCACTACATTGAAAGCATGTCACAAGCCCACACCTTTAGAATTTGTGTTAGTTGTTACTTTTTGCTAACATATTTACTTTAGATTGCAACTTATCACTCTATTCAATTTGCTTATATTAGAGTAGTAGGCTAAAATTTGGTACTTAAATGAATGACCTAATGAATACTCACTAATTTTTATTATTGCATACAATTCGACACACTAGTCGGTAAGTACGACATGTTTTCAAAGAGTCACATTTTCAAAAATCCATTACTTTTATTAGTGTCTTGTGTCATGGTCACTAACTTAGCTGGGAATCCCCTTAGCTCCTTGAGAGTGTAATGAATAGGCTAATTCACTACTACTTAAATTTGTAAGATCAGTAGGGACCCCATCTCTATTAATAATGTGGCATGGATACTCAATTTGAGTGGTTATGAATGTGTATTTGCTCCTTTTCAAGCATAGGTGCTCTTTTGTTTTTCTTTAAGATTTCAAACATAACCTGTAAATGTATGAGATGCTCTTCCATGGCCTTGTTGTAAACAAGTATGTTGTCAAAGGACATCAAAACAAATTTTCTCAATATTCCTTTGAATATATGACTCATGAGACCTTGAAATGTAGAGGGCGCATTAATCTACCCAAAGGGCATGACCACATACACATAATGCTCTTTAAACATTTTGAATGCAATTATATAAATGTCATTGAGGTACATTCGTATCTAATGGTACCCAATCCTTAAGTCTAGCTTAGTGTACCAACTTGCTCCATCCAATTCATCAAAAAGGTCCTCTATGATGGGTATAGGGAATCTATCTTTAATAGTATAGCAATTTAATTCCCTATAATCAACGTACATTCACTATGTATTGTCTTCTTCTTTACTAGCACCACTAGTGAGGCAATAGGCTAAGTTTAGGCCTAATTACTAAATCCTCTAGCATATCCTTTACCATAGCTTCTAAGACACTTTTCTATGCAGTCAAGTGTCTACATGATCTAATATTAACTAGCTTAACCCCACTTGTAAGCATATTCGGTGATCAAAATCTCAAATAAGGAGTAATCCTCTAAGCTTCTCAAACAACTCATAATATTCCTCAAATCGATCAACTAACTCAAGTTTCAAACATTCATCTAATTTAACCTCATCATTCAACTTCCTTCCATAAGTCACCTAACATTGTACATTTATATATATATATATATATATATATATATATATATATATATATTCCTAAAAATCAATAGCTCAGCAAGCACGTTTCCTTCTATTCTATGCAAGGTCTCTTATTCAACTTCGAAATGATAATGTTGGATCCAATTAAAGTCCATTGTAAGTTGTTGGAAGTTCCATTTGGTAATACCTAATTATGCAAGCCATGGCACACCTAAAATTAGGTCACACCAAGACAATGACAGTAGGTAAACATCTGTCTCAAGTTCTATCCCATGCATCTTCCAAGTGAAGTTATTTACCTTAACACTACTAAATACATGAGTGCCAACTAATGTTACCTTAATGGGGGGAACTTCAATTAGCATGCAATATAATAGCTAACGTATCGTCAACAAAGTCCAATAAGCTGCCAATGCCTATGAGAATATTCACCCTTCGCCTGTTGTATTACCTACTAACCCTCATGCAACCTAAAGCATTACATGTATTCCCCTTCAAAGAACATAGCATGAGCTTGGAAAGTTTTGCTTCTAAGTCTTCGGTCATATCTAGTATTTTGTTTTCAACTTCATGATCTACATCCTCTTCTACAAGAATCATATTCAAGTGCCTATTTTGCACTTATGCTCAAGGCTAAAAGCTTCATCACACCAAAAACATAAATTTTTTTTTTCTTCTTTTCTCACTTAACTCTTCCATTGTAAAATGATTGGCTATTTTTTTTGTGCTTGAGGTAAGTTCTCAGTTAGGGTTGGTTTGGAAAGTTGTAGTAATCTATGGGTAGCAACAGGTAGGATAGCTGTGTTTGGTTTATGTATAGGTGTTTTAATCAGTTGCAGGTGTTGATTAAAAGTGGTTTTGGGTCTATCTACCTTGTTTTGAATAATGGTAGATTTGGAAATCTTTATGTTTTGGCTAGATGCATGTAGTTTAGCTTCTTGCAATTTAGCTAGGGTATAGGCATCTTATAAAGTAGTTGGTCTAGACATATAAACCAAGTATCTAATGGTGGTTTTAAGACCACTTAAGAAGAAGCTAATAAAGGTATTTCCCAGGAGTTGGACTTGAGTTGTGAGACATTCAAATTCTTTCATATATTCCTGTATTGTTCCATTTGCACTAACTCCTTTACCTCAAAAGCGGGATCCTCTAAGCCTTTCCCCCAAACCTCTCAACCATGATTGCAATAAGTTTATTCCAACTTAATTCTTAAGAATTACTACCATTTTGTAAATAATGGTGATACCACTTTAAGGCTATTCCATCAAGATGCATTAAGACCTACCGTGCCTTTCAATCTTTAGGAGTATCATCTAAGTCAAAATATTGTTCCACCTTATAAATCCAGTCTTTAACTCTTTCCCCATCAAATGTTGGAAGTTTAACTCTAGGCATAAGAGTTTGTAGTGGAATTTATAGAATATTAACTAACCTATATGTCTATAGTGGTGGAAGCTGTAGTAACCAGCTTATTAGGTTGTTGCGCTCTCAATTCAATGACCACCATGTCGGTCTTATCCAGACAATCTTATGGTCACCTTAAGTTTTTTGTTATGGGTTTCAAGCTTTCTTGTCCTAAGAGTTGCATCTGGAGTTGACAATTCTTTCCTCCTATAATGCCACTTTCATAATTATTAAAATCACGATTCTATTCATATGATTTTACGAGTTTACAATTTTATGAGACTTTTTTAAGTTAATTCAGGTATAGAATTATTTTTGTGTAAAAACTTTTATTTTTAACCAAGTTTACATATTAAAATGGTAGAAACTCACATTTTAACCGAGTTTATCGATTTTATATATTGAAGTTGAATGGGTTAAAAAAGTAATATATATATATATTAGGCTTTTATAAGCCATTAGCTATTATGGCATTTTATCATCTTTCTTATCATTTTCCTTTTTTTTTTTCCTTTGTCTCACTTTCTCCTAGTCTATTATTTAATGTTCATTGCTTTCATTTACGTTTTAGCTCAAATAGCAAAGTTTATAAGAAAAACTATATACTTTAATCCATATCATCAACAACTCAAAATGAGTTGAAAAGATTTGGTTCTCTTTAATTTATTATTTTTTTCAAATAAAATAATGGAAAAGAAATTTTACTTTTGACTGCATTTATCCTTCTTTTATACATATTAGATTATGGATTAAGAATTTTATTTAGAAAAGGAACTTAATTTCTTCTTTTCATTATTTTTATCATGTATTTCAAATTTTTTATAATTAGTATAAACAGATCTATAATTCTTGAAAGCTATTTTATACCCTTCTATATTTCGATTTTGCTTCCGATATTACTAACTCTCTAGCAATTATAGGTAGAATTGGCATTTTGATTACGTTATTGGCTTTGATACCAATCATGGCGAGGGCCCAAGCTAATCAGTAAATTTTCACAACAAAACATAGATTTGCATACTCGGTAACACACAATCATACTCAAAACATAAATTGGGACGGGAGTAATATATTTTTTTTTTTTCATTGCTTTTTTCTATACATGCGAATATATAGATATTGATAAATCCTCCCTATGGTATTTATCTCTAGTAATTGTGCCCCATGTGCCACCTCACCAGTTTGTTACAATGCATGTGCTAATGTGCCTATTGTGATTAGATAAGGATAATGCAAAATGCTAAGTAATATTTGTTATCGTTATATTGCACAACCAGGTCGTGCATTATTGAATGGGGTTCTAATGTATTAGTTTATGGGCCCCTTAGTGTGACCTAACTTATTGGCCCCCTCCCCTTTCTGACTTTAGTTTCCAACTCAACACCCTTTTCTTTAGAGACGTGCTCTTCTTTACAACGCATCTCAACCATCCCAAACCCTAGTTCCTCCTTTCTCGTTACATATGGAAACTCTTCAAGCGAAAAAAGAAACGACACAAGGGAAAACAAGAAGCAAGAAAATATTTTTCTTTTAAAAAAGGGGACAAACATAGAAAAAAATTAGAAAGATTACATAGACAACAAACCGTAGACGGGGTTTGGAGGAGAATAATTGACAAGGATGGGAACCGAACGCAAAGAGAAAACGAGTGAGATAAAAAAACACATAAAGACCGTACAAAAATAATGACAGATCAAGATTGGAAAAAATCAACCATTCACTATAGGAAGAAGTAGATCAAACAAACAAGATATGGAAGGAAAGAAATTAAAGAGCACTTAAAGATCAGCACCTTCAACAAAGTAAGGCCTCCGAGGAAAAGTTCTCTCTTTAAAGCTAGAGAGTCTATAAAACGAAAAAATTTTACTTGACATGGTATTGATTAGTAAGAAACACTCTTGCCTCTTCAAATAACTCCAAGATTTTCTACTCACTTAAATAATTGTACTAATAATCGTTGTTTATTCATTTTGAAATGCTTCAGATTGGGTAACAATAGTATTAACATAAGTACTTAAATATACACCATTTAAAAAACCGAAAAATTACATGATTAGTTTTCAACATGTGATTTTTCTATTTGCTTTATAAATCATTTCATCTATTAAACATCTCCATACTTTCAAATGTTTGCAAACAATGATTTTTGTTAATAGTGCATCTGATATGAGATAATTCCTCATTTGTCCAAATGATTTATTCAAATGAATAAAATAATTAAATATATATATTGAATAAATTAATAAAAAATAATAAAATAAAATTGAAGGAATAAGAAAGGAAAAAGCCCAATTAAAAAAATGGTTAAGTTTTCGTTATTCTTTTCTTTTCTTCTTTTTGAAAAAGAATTGGTGGCGTTAGGTGGCAATCCACCAAATTTTTTGTAAGTTTCTATTTTTAATTTTTGGGCTTTTTCTTCTTTTTTAATTTTTTTTTCTTTTGTTATTTTTATTAATTTAGTTAATTGATATATTTTTAATTATATTAGTTATTTAAATTAATCTTTGAACAAATCAAGAATTGACACAAGCCAAATATGGAAAGAAAAATTAATAATGTTAACAAGATCCTCGTTTGTATATAAATGAAACATTGTGACTTAAATAATAATTAAAAAAAAAAAAAGGGAGTAAGACTTAAATATAAAAGTTGTTAACGAGTAAAAATTAAAAGTATATTTTTCCCTTTGAAAAACTTTATTAATAAGGTTTCTCAGCAAGAATAGATGTGCACACCTTTTGTTTAATTGTCTATTCTTTTAATATGAAGTTGAAAACAAAGAATCAACAATTTTCGGGTGGAGGTTTGTCGTCATGCATAAGACTCTCTCTACACAATATACTGTGCAGTAGCCGTTACCGCCCATCTCCATTTGAATTTGAACACTCTCTTTCTTCGGAGCGTCCTTCTATCTCTCTCCTTTTTCCTTTCTTCTAATTAGATAATACTTCCTTTCCATCAATCACACTCAAACTCATATAACAAACGCTAAGATTTAATAAACTAAACACCTTCCATCACCGTCATCCATGGGAATCCCCGCGCCTCTGTCTCCGATCACCGCAGATGGCAAGCTTCGACCAAAGTCCGGCCGCAAACCCCTGCAACCCAAGAACTCTCCAGCAAATTTTCCCATTGATGACAACATCCCAAACATCAAATCGAAGCAGCAAAAGCCTTACATTACCTCAAAAAATGATGAGTGGGACAAGGAGAATATTCCGATGCATGCTACTCCGGCAAAGATCGAAATCTTTGATGCCTCTCTTGCTGAAGAGCTTAGTGCCGTGAGGAAGAAGCTGGACAGATTGAGAGCGGACAGAGAGAGAACGGAGAAGATGTTGAGGGAAAGAGGTTTCTTTCTGGATAAACAGATGATGGAGTTGGAGAAGAGAGGGGAAGCTCAGAAGGAGCTCGAGATCGAGGTCGACCGCTTGTACAGACTCAAACAGCTCAAGCTGTCGTGCATGGTATGCTGATGGATTATTGGGCCTTATCAATTTTTAACTTCATTTAAATGCTGTAATACCACATTCTAATCATCAAAGCACATGGATCATATAATGTTTCGTGATGAGCTGTTTTCCATGGATGTGAATCAGAGGGTATCCCCGATCCGGTCATTGAGAGAGAAACAGCAAGATAAGAAGAGCAGTGAACTGCAGCCGCAGGTACATACATCCAAATCTTGAAGGAATTAAGTTAATTTAACCCAATTAAAGAGCGATGATTTTATGTTCATTCTTGAACTGTAAATTCTCTTCTGAATCTGAGCTATTGCTAACTTTTGATTCCATGTGTTCAGGAGTTGAAATATGATGATTTGGAGGAATCGGTGGATGAGAATGCGATGCAGAGTCCGGGTTCTGTTTCATCAAAATCTACGGCAGATGATAAAGACACAGATCCCTCTTGATCATTTATTTTGCATTTAGTTGCTTTCTTCTTCTATTTTTCAGTCTTTTTACTTGGGTTTTGTGCTTCAGTTGTCTCACTGCAGCAATTCGGAGATGTTGAGAATAAAAATTATATTTATATGCATTATGCCCACGTAATGTGGATAAAACCACAGTTTACTCCCACTTGTAATAGTTGCCGTATAAGACATATATATCAGAGCGTCATATAATTGATGAATTAATTTGTTTCTTGATTTATGTTTATAGCCTTTATGATTTATGGTCAGCATTGAACGACGTAATTTTTGCTCCAATTGGGTGTATCTGCCAAATCTATCTCTCTTGATCACCGAATCCTTTATCCTCTACAATGGAGTTGCTAAGCAATTAGCTTTGAGTACAGAGGTGCCCATTGTCTGGATAGTTAAACGAGGAGGCCAACCAAGTTCCCAGACTCGTCCCCGTCCATCCAAATTTTCGATGTGAAGTAAGAATCAGTTGCAATGTTTTGAATCTGCTCTGTTGCCTAGAAGCAGTACCAACACCAACCTCACCTCCACTCCACCCCAATCACCACCCAATGGTGCTCTTTTACCGTTGATTAGAATGAGTTTCTCTGCTAATTTTATTATGAAATATGTTACGGGTGTCCGGAAAATAAACAATAAGAAATAAAAGGCTTTACAATTTTACGTATGCCTATATGCTTTTTCATATCAGCAATTCCCTTGCAGTCGGTCAATATTACATAAATATCTTTCTGACAGATGGTAACACCAGTCTCCAATCTTAAGGGTGAAAGGAAAAACTTTGATACACTGAAGCATATCGTGTGAAGAAGTTATCAATCGAACTGCCGTGCCATAAGAATGAAACAATCACAGACAAAGAAAATAATAATCATAATAATTGAAGACAAAGGTAAAAAAGTTCAGTTATTCTATATACAGGATGGCGTGTGAGAGGGTTCGAAGGTCATAAGAAGTCCATCGGAACGTCCCATTCATCTTCATTTTCCCTTACTCCAGGATGATATTTGCGGCGACTAAATCCTCTCCGAGCGTATTTGGTTGTACCAGTTCTAACAGGCTTTTCAAAATCGGTATCTTCAATTTCATCTAATGTTGTTCCCATGCTCCGACCATTCCACCAACCCTACCAACGGCAAACAAATTAAAGGGTGAAAAGAGGGAGACAATTAAACCAAGCTGCATACGAGGACACAGCCCCCAAGAATGGATGGAATGGATTATGCATCATAGAGTGTACTATCCAAATCAGATCCCAGTAGTCTTAGGGATTTTAGGGTATACCATATTACCAAACCAATAAGACCTTTCAAGGCTTGTGTCTTTTTTTTTTTTTTTTTTTTTTTGAGATGTGGACTGCATTTGGGATTTAAGTTCAAAACAGCAAGAGAAAAGACAGAATTCGATTAGGTTGTAGCTGACCTAAACCCCGCTTGGTGCCATTCCTACCCTTGGCAGCTAGGTTTGTAAGAGTGTCAGAAACTTTTATCTGCTAATATATTCAGATATTATCACATTTATTATTTATTCTCATACACCGGATGTCAAGAATACATGAATTGAGATTGACACTATCATGTTTATTACCTTTGTTATTCTCTGAATGCGCGATGCTGCAGCTTCATGCACAACTATTATGTCAGATTCAACTTCCAGCACATCATCAACAAATAAGGCATAGGTGCTAACCTGAAATGCGTGATCCTTAGAGGCAGAGAAGGCTAAGTTTCACTTGAAAAAAGGTTAGCAGATTTGCAGTTTCTGCAGGAAAAATTATTTCACTCATTCATAAAGGGACACCTACCAAACTTGAAGGAATAACGGAAATTCCAAAACAATCAAGCCCAAGTGCTTCAACAGCCCCTGAATTAATATTGAAGGTATATCCTCTGACCTGGCAATAGCAATTGAAGCCATTCAAACATCAAAGGTTTTTATAATGGATATGGAGCCTTAAATGAATTAATGCACACACCTTACCAATAGTTCTTCTTCTGGGAGTTAAAACTTCATATCCTACCTATCAAAGGTCAAAAATTAAGTACTAAAACATAACAATACAAATGGTGAACGATGTGATGAAACCAGACTCATGATTATTTATGCTATCTAGAATTACTGTTATGAACTTCTAATGTGGAGAGAGGTACGCACATCCTATAATGTTTTGTTCTTTAGAGGAAATCAAACTGCCAGACACAATTTGGCGAAGAAATAAAAGGCACCACATTTACATGTTGTCAACTTGAATAATAGCAATAAGATCAACAAAGCATCCGATTAGAAAGCCTGATCATAATTTCTAACATTCTCAAAGGAAAAAGTCATGAGTAGTCCTAAACCTCAATGGATTTTGTAGATGGTGTCCTAAATTTTTCCAAATGCACTCACGTCTTAAATCCTTTGGGGATTTCTTAATTGGATATTAAACAATTTCAGAAGTGCACGAACATCAAAGGTGCATGTACAATGATAGAGCTGTGGGTTCAACATGACCAAAAAATGAAAAATTAAAAGTAACAAATGGTGGAATAGTCCTCAGGAGAACCTCTGGGATAGATTACAACAGAGAAATAATCTATTAGGAAAATTCCTTTGCTAGGGCACAAAACTCACTTTTGTAACTAATTTTCTGGCTAGCTCTCTTACACTCACTATTTATATCAGCTCACCTTCCCTTTTTCTGTCTTTTTTTTCTTTTTCTTTTGTTTTGGGGACTGAGGGAGGGGTTCAGGGGTAGGGAGTGGGGTTTAGTTTCACCTTCCCTGATAAGTATGCCACTCCACTCATCCCTTTATTTACACTTTCACACATCAGCCTATAATACTAACACGTGCCTCATTACAACACCACACACACTACACATAATAGCAACACAAAACTCTCATCACAGAAAACATATATCAGCAGACAAACTAACACTTTCACTTGTAAACTCTAGGGTCATATAATACGCCCTAAAACTTTCTGGGTTTTGTCAATTAAGTATTAAAAATTTTCAAAGGTTCGCTTAATTCTTAAATATTTTCAAAAAGATTCCAAATGAGTACAATGGCTAATTTTTTCACAATTTATACATAACATACTTTAGGACTCAATTCTTGTTTTTTAAAAATGTTTAGGACTTGCATGCACCTTTAGAAAGGTCTAAGAGTATAGGACTAAAATGCACCTTAATTAAGTACTAGAACTCAGCTGACAAACCCAAAAAAGATAGAGGACTTGTGTGACTTTTACCCAAAAAATAAGTGGTACTTGAATCAATGAAGTAACTTTTAAACATTATCAGCTCTTTCTTGATGCTTGAATCAATGAAATAACTTTTAAAAATTATCAGCCCTTTTTAGGACAGCCAAACGTTTGCTTCTTCTTTGTCCCTTATTTTCTTTGGCATCCCACAACCACACTACACCAAACCAGAGCCATGGAGCTTTTGGAATGGTCAAACTCAAAGATATATAATATAAACCAGAGCCACAACCACACAACACTACTCCCTTTATCATAAGATCTGAGTCCCTATTTAAAGGAAAACTCATTGACTTAATAGTCCTCCTCCACCATTCAAGTTTCATTAATGTACTCCCTCATTTATCCACCAAAGTTATAGCATTAGCAAACTCTAAGCTACAGCATTTAATTGCAACAAAGCTCATCAATCAGTGAAGAAAAAGCTACAAGTTCATAGAAAAACGGGTCTACATCTACTACTGTTATTTGACAATCCTCTTTTTGTAATCAATACACATCTAGGTGTCCGAATCATTGTCACTTGGAACACAATCTGATAAGATATGCCAGTTCAGCATTTCGATTTGTGATACAAAATGGACAATCAGTATTGACACATAACATGCCACGCAATTTCAATATAATGGAGCTAATTACTGGAATTAACAGAATAATTTTAAATTGTCAAAGTCTCAATTGAAGATCATGAAAGCTGGAGGACCAGAAAGAAAAATCAACAAAATTTTTTACTACTCATTTTATCACATATTTTTCATTATAATTTAGTTCATAATATACCTGAGCCTAATATATAAAACACACAGATCACTGAAATTTCTTAAGTACCAAAAAACCAAACAAGCTAACTGAATTCTTGGTTTTCCATTTGAAAATGTTCCAATACTGGAAATTTCAGGATTTCTTTTGGTTGAAGTTTGCAGGGATTGAAAAACCAAAATTGTTTAATATGTAAAATCTCAAATGTAAAAACCTAACCAAATTTCCTCCTCAAACCCCTTCCTCTCTCATATCTTCACCATTTATTTGCAGCCTGAATATGGCAGTCACCCATAGAATTCTTTGATGGAGACAATCTTTTTTCTTTTTCTTTTCTTTTCTTTTCTTTTTTTTTTTGGTTTTAATTTCCCTTTCATATAAGATTGACAGGTGAGAACACAAACACAAGTTAAGTTGCTCAAATTTTAAATGTCATTTGAGTGAAAATCAAATACTATGCAAGTCATCAACTTGCAATATTTCATATTTATGATATTTTGACCATTACACTACTTAAGGAAAAAATTAAATTTTTAATACTATATTATGATATTTCAACTATTACACTATTCAAGGAGAAAAATGAATTGAATCAAATTATTAGTACTATATGGCATAATATGAATCATAACAGACTTTCCAAAATAATACTAATAGAGATAGGCCTTTATTATTTTCTTAGATAGGTGTCTGTATGGTGCATATTTCATTCTGACAATTTGTTTTTTGAGATACATACACACACCCACACAAATACTTATATACATACATACATACATACATATATATATGTATATAGAATAATAGAAGAAAGTCCATTTAGAAAACATTCAACAAAAAGCTTGGCTTAAATCAAAAACCAAACCAAAATTTTGGCACTTAGCAAGTGCTAACCTACTAGTAGCTCTTTGAAAGAGAAATATTGGAGTAACTACAATGTATAATGAGAAAAAAATAAACTATATTGCATAAGAGTTGCTAAATTAGTCACCCATTCAAACATCTGTTAGTAATTACCATCTTCTAAGGCCAACAAAGCAAGACCATCAAGAAAATAGGATACAATCTAGAAGATTCATTTGAGTTTTGTACATAAGAAATGGATGTGATACAATTTCTGTGCATTTTGACATTCCAAACATAGAGAAGACTAGGAGTTCAAAGTTACGGTAGTCTTTTACTTTGACCATGTACTCCTCTTTTATTAGTTGTTCACAAATTTCATCATTTCATGATATTTTCCGAGTCTTTCCAAGTGGTTGCATCTTTTTGAAGTGAATACCAACCGTATCACTTAATGGCAAATAATAGCTTTTAGCTTATCAAATTATTCACCTTCACAAATTTTGCTTTATCAAAAAATGGTGATTCTAGCTAGTAAAGCATATCATGTAAGATATACATGTACCTATTAGTATAGTGAACTAAGTATCAGACTATAATGCACTCAAAGTAAACATGCCAAATCATGCTTCTTTCTTTTCTTGGCTATCCATAGATTGTGATATGCTTGTACTCCTCGAATCAACAAAGGCCATACTAGTTTATTTTATACACTGCTTGATGTTCCCACCAAATTATATGGATTCAATAGCTAAGCTATTAGCACAAATCTACATCCATTCATTCAGAGTTTACCATCTCCATTGAACTTTTCCATTTAGTTTTACCCATAATTTCATCACACAGATAGGAAACCACTTTAAGAATGCATTATGAATAATGGTCCATAGAAAAGATTGAAGGAAATGAATATATGGACATTTGTTCGTTCTTTAACAAACATAAAGTTTACACCACAAAAAAGGAAAGTTAATTAACCATTGCATCGTAGAGAGAAAAAATATTATTTCCAAACAATTGATTAAATTGTGAGATTTCATCTAATAGAGTATCACCCTAACGTAACTAATCAAATGCTTATCAGATAGCAAAGAAAGTAAAAAGGTGAACTCCTAAAATGCAGTCTTGGATGGAATTGAGCTAACAATCCATTGCTTGTCCAGGAGGACAAAATCTTTACAGCAAGTTTGATTGACTTCATTGAGGTAAAAGGAATAGTTATTCCTCCCCTACAAAGCTATTGCCATGTTTGTTTTGTAGAACAACCACTCCACAAAATTCCTATAGTTGCAAAATAAGAAATTACAAATCCTTCATAAGACTAAAAGGAATAGCTATTTCATTTTACAGCATGTTTCTATAACTACCCAGGAAACCCTAGCCCAACAGTCCCAACAGTCAAGTCATGGACTGTGGTAAGGGTATATTTGTACTATAATATATTTATAATCTATTAATGTCATCTTAAGTGCACCCAACAGCCATTTACTACTTCAATGTTGCAATTACATTTCTACTTTATTTCATTCGGCAAACCATACTGATGTTACCCAAATTCCTAGAAAGAACACCAAAAATCTTTCCTTGTAATCTTTAGGGTGTGATACATATTTATGTTAGGATTATTGGCAGATGAACACATCCTTACCCAGAACATTTACTGTCAGAGACCTATTTCGCTTGACATTTTGATGGCAAACCCCGGCTTCTTCTTCACCCCACCACAACACCCACCCCCCCCCAAAAAAGAAAAAAAAAAAAGAACCTTCCCTTGAGCAAGAAGAACCAATACTTCTGACATCAGCAGAACAGAGCACAGAAATATTATGAATATGCTAGCAATATAGACATACCAACGTCTCAAGTCCAATCATTTTCAATTCGTTATCCAAGACAGCATCACTTTGAACAAGCACAACATCACCAACCTGCAAGGAATCAACATCTAAGGACCCTCTTAATGTTATTCAGCTGAAGTAAGTTCCTCCAAGTAATAAAAATAAAATAAAGAACTAACTCCCCACAACACGGCATATCAAGATTTCCAAAGGAACCAGATCCTCTACCTAGACCGAGTACCTTATCAATATCTTGAAGTAGAAACCTTTCAGCTTCACCAGAAAGCAAGTTGGGCCTCACTTCTACTAAGGTGACGGTCCACTGAAACAAGCCGACATAAAAGGACCCTGTTAGCGGATATAACATACAAAGTACAGACGGTAAATATGGTTTTAAGGCGTTCATCGTCTACTGACTTGGCTTCTGTCTTCTTTGGCAACCAAACATGGGAAACAAATATATAGCTACAATTGATTAATTATCATGATATCAAAAATCGAAGAGCAGCAAAAATTTTCACAATCTGAGGGATGCCCAAAATTTTTTCAAGTTGCATCTTTCGTTGCAACTAACCCCTAAATCCATATTCAATTAAGCAGGTAAGACAATTATGACATACTTTAATTTTCAAAAGGAAAAAAGGAAATTATAGCATACTTTTAAGAGGCGTTCGCCTTAAATTTTTCATTTTTTTAAATATAAAAACATTTTACATGCATTTTGCCTTTGTGTCCATGTATGGGACAACCATAACCCAGAAAACAATAAAAACAAAGATAAGAGATATGTAGCCACAAAAAGAAGAAAAAGGATATAAAAGAGATCTTACGGAGGCTGTGTCCACCCATAGTTGAGATACAAAACCCAAACTAAGAGCAGATCGGATGCTAATCACTTGCTTTGCCATCAAACTTGACCTCCTCATCAATTGTTGTCTCCTATTTCGCAACTTTAACTTCTCACTTGATTCCTCTTTCCTGCTTTCAATCTGAAGGGTTTCCTCTTCATCGTCTTTATCTTGTCCTTCCAAATTCAAACCTAACTCGGATATAGAAGGAGACCTATCCTTAAACCCCAGTTCACTGCAGAAGTGAGGGTCAGAGTTGGAGTTGGAGTTGGAGTTGGAGTTGTTGCTCCTTTTGGCGGCAGCAGCAGCAGCAGCATGGTGGATGAATAGAAGTGGTTTGATTATGGGGTTGGAGTTTAAACTTATAAACCCCGTTAGTGGCTGTTTCCGAGTTATGGTGATGGGAAATGGTAAGGGAAGAGGAGGTGAAGAGATACAGTCGCACATACTAGAAGAAAGAGGAACAGGACCTTCCAATGTACAATGTAATTCTAACCAATTGATGTTCCTAGCTTTCAACTCTTTTTTTTTTTGTTTTTACATCTAACAGTGGACCTTATCCAGCGTTTGGACGGATGTTATGGCATAGGGTGCCCACGAACCAGTTATACTATGTGCTGTGGCTAGGTTTTGTATTTAAAGGGCACTTACACGGATTTTTGCTCCACCGTACGGGTTTTGTGTGAATGAAATGAGCTGACGGAGCAGGTTAATGTAGAAAGTTAGCATACAAGTCTCAAGATATCCTACAATGAAACAAAGCACAACTCATTCAAAATCTTCTACTAAACGTTTGTTAATCCCTTTGTTTTTATCTTTAGCTTTTAATTTTTACTTCATTGCTCTATTTTTCCTACTCCTTCCTTTTCTTACTAAATCCATCATTTAGTAAATTTTTATTAATGAAGATACTTTAAATACTGATGGAAGAAAAAGACAAGTTACATTTTGAAAATTGAAAATGTAGATGGCATTTCATTTTTATTTTGTAATATCCTTATCTAAATGAGCCATTTGGAAGATTTGATTTTGGATATTCTTTATCACTTATTTCCTCTGCATTAATGAAACATGTGTATTTGATGTTTTAATATGATGAGGATTAGAATATCGAGTCTATTTTAGTTGATTGGTTTGGCTGTTAAACTAAGGATCTTGTGAATCTTTTATTTGTATTTTGTAAACTTTGTAGATCACGTGTTGAGTATGATGTCTACCAGTTTCATTTATTAAAAACAATGTGTTTATTCTCTTGAATATCTTTGCAATATGATTATGTAAATAAAATGAACATAAAGAATTTTTTGTATAATGCTTTTGCTAAAGTTTGCCATAATAATAACGATTAAAGAATTATTTAAGGAAAAAAAATGTTGGAAAAAAACCATAATTAACTCCATTCATTGGCTTCATTCGAAAGATTAGCTAAATTTGTTTTATGTTTTGGAAAAATAGCTATATTAAAATTTATAAGAAAAAAAATCTAGAGGTTCCACATGATACTTTATATCTTATCTCATATAATCTATATGGTATAAGATTTAAGGTAACAGGTACCCTGTACAATCTAAAAGAACTTGAGGAACAATAGCACTCCTTAATGCCCTCAGACATTACTCATACCCATTCTCTCCCTAGCCTTCTTCAAGAACCTCTTATGCGGCTCATTGTCCATGACAAGCTTTATCCAACTAAAAGAAGGAACAAACCTCTCCAAACCCTCATTCATTGCCTAAACAACCTCTATAGAATGTGTTGTCTACTAAGGCCTTCCCCGCCTATCATCTTAGCTCTCTTTCGAGAATTGCTAACCATCTCCTTTCCTTTATCTAGGGCAACATTTAAATGCTAAGGAACTACATTACAAATTCTCTAATTTATATAGGCTTCTCTAAGTCCCTAATCAATGTAACTCCTCCCTATGGCCCTCTACCATACATACCTTATATGACAACGACTAATCTTACCAAAGTACTTTGCTTCCTCTAGGGCCATATCCTAGATGCGAGCCATACCTATAACAAGCAATAAAAAAAAAATTTGGCCAACAAATTTAAGGTTACACTTATCATGCCAAGCTCTAGTCCATAAGGGGGCTAATCCCTTAAATATTATGTAATGATCTACTTTCCCCCTAACTAGTCCTTGTCAACACTGTATGAAGTGTCAAGCATATCTTCTAACTCCCCTGACTTCTTCTCTTACCCTTTCTTCTGTTAGGCAACCTCTTAGATGTTCACCAAATTCTTAGAGCTCTTATACCCTTATGACTCCACATGCCCAAGCAACTTGTGGAGCGACCTCCTGGTAATCCTTATAGAGCTCCTTTACCATATGATTGAGCAATACTGACTAGTCGATTTAAAAGTAAAAGCCCTTCTTATTTTCCTTAATCAAATATTTGAGCATCCACCCCCTTAATTGAATAGTCTAACCTATAGAATTACTTTCTCTTGGTCGAGCTTATGAGTGAAACCACCTGCTATGCCTTCCAAACATGAAGAAATATTAGAGGAGCTCAATGGTAGGCATCAACATCAACATCCCATATAGTGACTTGAACGTTATCAACATTAAGTAAGCAATCAGTGTCATTTGAGTTGAGTTTAGCTTATAATAGCCTAGTATGGCCCTCATAAAGTTAGTAGGGGGGAATTAGAACTCGAATTTCACCAAATGAAACTAGAAGCAAAAGAGATTTGGCCCCATGAAACAAACCTTCTCGTCACCCTAAAGGATGAGATAGCTCTACACAACAAGTAGCTTTAGTTGTGTGAGCATCAACTCCATATCTCCCATCATGAAGGTGCTCATTATAGTATTTGAAGTATTTCTGTTGAACCTTATCATACAATTAACAAGAACCATTAGCACATCGTCGCTGCCACCAACATTTGAGCCTTCCTCACTTGATTCCTTCCCATCGAAGCCTTCTTCCCCATATACTTCTTCGTTGAACCCCATAGAGGAGCCCTCCCTATCCAATGATGCTTCTCTAATGTAGCTCAGTACAGCTCTTTATCTTGTTTTATGGTTAGCAACGCTCGAAAACTAGCCAACCTTGACACCAAGGGCTCCATCATCATCAAGCCAAACAAAACACTACTAGAGGTACCACCCTACTTATCCTTAATGCTTTATATAATTTCATTAAAAGGAGCAAAGGAACATGATAAAGAAGCCATAACTATGAAAAAAGAAAATGGTAGCAAAAAGAAATAGTGACAAGAATGAGAGAATGAAATACCAATTTTTTTTTTAAGATTAAGAAAGCACATGAAAATACTTACACCCCCTTTATATAAGGAAAGCACACTTAAAGGTTGAAAAGACGCAACTACTTACAATGCAAACACCCATAAATATGCCTTTTTTCCTAGCCATACACATGGTAGGACATAGAATTAAATAGCTTAGATCAACTTTTTAAAATAGTTAAGACCATACCTACATCCGTATTAGCCTACTTGCAAGCAATATGCTTCGTAGGGTAGTTAATGCTACTAAACACGCATACGGTGACATCTCTCAAAACACAAGAGGATGATTCCAATTTCAACATGGAAAAGACAATTGTTAGAGGAAACATAACTATCAAATCAAAACTATAAAGGACATGCTTCATAGCAAGCCCCAAAATCAGGGAAGGGGAGCAGTAAACACCTAACCTTTAACTCATGATCAACTTGGTAAAGACCTAGCATGATCCAACTTACTGGATCACCCAAACTTTAACTTAAGATCAACTTAGCAAAGATTTAGCACAATTTGACTCGCCCCTAAACTTAACCTTCAACTCAAGATAAACTTAAAAAAGACCTAGCATGGTCTTACTGACCCCTAATTGCTCAACCTCTAGCTCATGGTCAACTTTACGAAGGCCTAACCTTGGTTTGAAATATAAACCTTAAACTTAAAGAGGGGGGGTAATGGGGATTGGGGATTGGGTATTAGGGTTGGGGGTAAATTAAGTTTATGATAATCCTTAACTTTTTTTTTCAATTTCAATTAATATTGACAATTAAATATGTAAATAAGAAAATTAAATAACAAATGTAAAGGACAAAGGAATACATAAGATCGAACCTGTAGTATATGTAGTATTTAGATGGCTCCCTACCTCTAAAAACCTACAATTGCCTCCAATCAAAGATTATATGCACCACTTTTATTAATCACAATCGCAATGCTCTAAGAGCTACACCAAGTTATTTACACACTTCAAATATTACACCCTTTTCTACCCTTTACCAAAACCATAACCCCCTTTGCTCCCTCAATTCTAAACACTTTCTCAACTTCACTTTCATAATTCCACTTACCAAAATAAACCATCATTTCATATATACTTGTCTTCCTTTTCATATTATAAAGGAGAAAAAGGCATGTTATTATGTAATTTTCCATCTTGTTTAATAGTTAGATATATAAGTCAAGTTAGTATAGGAACTTTTGTGTAATATGTACATATGTGTTGTTGAAGGTAGAAAGCTCCATACTTATGCTTAGGAGTGTATAAATACTTCGGTATACATGTAGAAATACCTATATACATACAACAAGTGAGTACATGTGAAGTGTACACATGAAGGTTTTAGTGAAATCTTTAGTATAAATGTAGGAAATCCTTAAATAAATGGAGAAGAAGCACATATACATATGTTTAAGTATATGTATACAAGAACACACTTGATGAACCCATGTATAAATACTCTTATACATGAGTACCCTTTATGTACATAACCAAAAAGGAAGAGTGTACTAATTATATATACATATACCTTGCTAAATAAGCCCATAAAGTGCAAAAATATAAATTTGGTGAAGTTTTCTTAAAAGGGTATATAAGGCATACGAAAATACATACAAAAATATGTATATAACCATATGTATATATGGGTATATGTACTAGTATATATGGGTATATATACATATTAGTATATTAGAAGTATAAGTATATACATAACATAGTACATAAATACATAAGGATAAGTATACATATGTAATGGATGACATATGACGTAAGCGATGACATAAGGATACAAAATAATAAAATTCAAGATGATATAATTAGATAATATATATATATGTATACATGTATATATATATGGGTCGAAATTATTATAAGCTCCTAATACCCATCTTAAATTGAATTGTCCTTATCTAAACCTATAAATTAATAATAACAATGTAAAATCATTTAAGTATAAGAATTTAATGGCTAATTAAATCATTAAGTACTAAAATAAGATGCAAAATTGGACAATAAGAATATTTAAGCTTCAACAATTAAAATTTCAATAAATTAAATCCATATCATAAAATACGGGACTTAACATTCAAAACGGACATCACTGTGTGAACGTATATTAAAAAATGATGAAAAATGACTATAAGTTGGCAAATATCGAAAACCGAATGAATAAGTTACATACGATTAGTGATATGGTTCAATCGGATAAAAAATTGATAGTAATTTAAGTAGAATTAGATACTAGGAATCACTAGTTAATTCAATTACTTATTATCGTTGTCATCTCATAATGATTAGGTGATCCTAATGAGGACGTGGATCTTCCAATCGATTATTATGACTAAGGTGAGTCAACATGGCCGAGTGAGTATTTACCTTATGGTTCCATACTTATATGTGTTTGTAACTAGTCAACTTAAATGATTCTGTTAATTGAATGTTGCGTGGGGTCGAGAAAGGCTTGTGTATATTATTATTTGTTAAGTTGTGAATTTAACCTTAAATATGGATAATACATTGTTTGTTACATGGTAGTATAGATAATGATTATATGCGTTAATGTTTGGTCATACTATAACTGGACTTAACTGTACTTGGCTAATAAAATGAAACTAGTACATACATCAACATACATTGCATAAACATAATTCTGGTCATCACATCATACGAAGGTAAGAAAAGGCTATACGGAGGTTGTTATTATAAGTATATTAGTTCGGTATGGTGCACTCATACAATATGACCTTATCATGGCCCGTAAGAATACTAGTCGTTGAAGGTGCCAACCGCCTGACTAAGGGTTGAGTTTAAAGGCCTCCGTTTATAAGTGAATGTAGATTGCGGGGGCCTACCTACGATTATACTCAGAACTTGGTTTTTATGAAAATAAAAGATTGTTTTATTCAAATACAGAATATGGAGTTTTGTAGGAAAATAAGTTCTAGTATAACACGCAAATCTGATTGGTGTTGTATATACTCCAACCTTAACTTCAGAAGGTATTAAATCTAAGTTACGTCTAGTGACTAGTTAACTGTACGTATTGTTCAACATGCTAGTTGTTCATTTATTCATATCTTGAATATAATTTATGTATAACCTGCTTGTTGGTGTAGCTGAGGGTTTTACTCACTATGCATTAGCTTACACCTTCTTAGGCTTTTGATGCAGGGAAACCTTTTTGTTGACGCTGGCTATAGGATGCCAGAGGTTAGCACGGGACCTTGGGCATGAGTGGGTTACACAGAGCGTCAAAAGGACTTACATGTGTAGGCTTTTATATGTGTACTTTTCATTTTGATAGTATTGTAGATACAGATATACTAGATTACTATTTAATGTAATCATTATAGTTTGAATTTTATATAAATATGTTTATGTGATGATATCCTGTTGATCTATATGTTTTTGGGAAGTTAGTGGTTGTAGAGTCTTATATATTGTGTGAAGAGATCATGATTGGAAGGGTAACCAATCAGGGGTTCTTTACCTTCCAATCATGAACTCTTCACACAATATATAAGACTCTACAACCAATCAGGGGTTCTTTACCTTCCAATCATGAACTCTTCATACAATATACGATGTTTGCCACGACTAGACCATCCTCAGTTTGTGATAAATAGGGTGACTTTGTATAAAAGTATGTGAGTAAAGTGTTAGAGAGAGAGCCCTTATAGAGTTTTTTTCTGGTATTTATAGATGGTTATAGTGTTTAAGGCAGTTATCGGGATGACTGTTAAAACACGTAGAAGCATCTTGACTTAACATCTCCCCTAATACGTAGGGATAGTAGGCGGTTATATAATATAACCATGCTTATGATAACTATTCGCACCATAAACTTGAATTCAAACCAGGAACGCTTCTTATACTCGATATAAATGCCATGTGTCATCTATAAAATGTGAATGCCGAGAGAATCGATTACCCAACATCTCGACTAATGACAGGACGAGTATCAAATAAGCGAAAACTGATTATCAATATTTGCCTCCTAACTCCCGTGTTCGAGTTGTCGATAAAGAGAGTTACATATATATATATATATTGCACTAGAGGCCGAGTGATTATGATACTTGAGCAAAAATAGTTGACAGATCTCTAATACGTTTAATTTTACATAAGGCACTTTCACGGTGTGTATGGTATATGTATGTTGCTTCACGCACTTGTTTGTCAACATGTTTTATTTCACACACTAGTTATTACTTAACATGTTTTAACTCCACCATCTTTCAACATGTTTTATTTCACACGCCCAACTATCTTCTAGCATATTTTATTTCAAACACCCATCTATCCATTAACCATTTGAAGCGTGGACTAACCACATTACTAAACCGTAAGGTTCATTTGTATAGTTTGTTAACCGCATTAGGCTAGAACCTAGGCCAGTTCATTTACCATGCAGCCTAGAACTCGTTAATTCGACAATTGTAACCAAAACACAATGAGACTTCCAAATATAATTGTCATAAATAAGTACCAATCTTATAAACATGTTGGCTGCCACCAAATGAATAACAATAGAAATTATCAGACATTAATTGAGATAAAATTTCAAATTCTTAATGTTCTAAGCTTAAAGGATGCTCAATCCATCCAACCTTTCTAGTCGATAGGCCCCCTCACCAACGACTTCCTAGATCCTGATAGGATCCTCCCAATTCGCGCCAAACTTTCCCTAATTCGCTCACACACCAATTGCATCCATCTTACGACAAACCAGATCTTCAGATTGGAAAACCTTGTGCTTTACTTTCTAATTGTAGCGTCTTGCTGCTTTATGTTGGTATGCTGCAACCCTAGCTCTTGCAATGTCTCAAATTTCCTCAATAGTGTCCAGGTTCACTATCAATCCGACTTAATTAAGCATAACATCAAAATTATGCGTTCACAAATTAGGTAAGTCCAGCTCAATCAGCAATACGGCTTCAATGTCATAAGCTAACTTCAATGGTGTCTCTCCCGTTGCGTTTCTATAATTGGTTATGTATCCCCATAGGACGTTCGATAGTTCATTAGCCCACTTCCCCCTGACTTGATCCACTTTCTGTTTCAAGTTGTGTAGTATGATCTTGTTTACTACTTCGACTTATCCATTTGTCTGAGAGTATGCTACAAACGTATAGTTGAGTTAAATGCCATGCCCCTCACAAAATGTCAGGAACTTATTGTTGTCAAATTATGGGTCGTTATTTATAATTATCATGTAGGGAACTCCAAATCTTGATATGATGGAGTTGAAGACGAAAGCTTTCACTTTCTGCTCAATGATCTTTACCACAGCCTTGGCCTTAGCCCATTTGGTAAAGTAGTCTACAGCGACAATGACGAATTACCGCTGGGCAGTTAACTTTAAAAAGGGTTCAAGAATATCTAACCCCCATTGGGCAAAAGACTAAGGGCTGGCTAAGCTACATAACTCGGTTTCAAGCGCATTACTTAGCGACTCGTACTTCTAGCATTGAGGACACTGCCGAATAATGTCCTTTGTATCTTCTCTCATAGTCAGCTAATAATAGCCGAGTCGCAATACTCGAATGTATAATGTTTGCGCCTTTACATGATTCCTACATGTGCCACCATGTAATTCAAATAACACCCTCTAGGCATCCCTCGGGGAAAGGCATCAAAGGTAAGGTTGAGATATGCTACGCTTATATAGCTAACCATCAATCAGCGTGTAGTTCATACCTTGGTAAGCCAATCTTCATGCCTCTTTTTTTCGTCAAGGAGAATACCTTCTTTTAGATAATTCATCATGGAATCCATCCATAATTCTTCTCTTAGGCAAAGAGCCAACTCACAGCTCTATGAGAAAGTGGATAAGCTTTTATGTGGGAGGAACTCGACGAAAAGTTTCTCACTTAGCTCAAGGAATGCCATACTAGCCAACTTCAACAACTTGTCGACAGCAATATTATTGCTTCTCGAGATTTTATGAATGAAGAAAGATAAGAATTCTTCTGTGAGTATTCAGACCACCAATAGGTACTTGCTCATCTCTTCTTCTCTTGCCGTATAAGTTCTGATGACCTGACTCACCACCAGTTGGGAATCAAAAAACACTTCAAGTCTCTCGACACCAATTTCTTTAGCCAGTTTCAATATGGCAATTGTAGCCTCGTACCCTGCTTCATTGTTTCTGGCTGGGAATCTGAATTTCAAAGCGTAATGAACTTTGACATTATGGGGACCTTGAAGAACTAAGCCTACTCTACTCCCTTCTCGTGTTGAAGAACCATCAATATAAAGAAACCAAATAGGTTTCTCAACTCCCTCCATTGGATCTTCATCTCCAGTGAATTTAGTTATAAAATCTGTCAATACTTGGGCCTTTAATACCGTTCTGGGTATATACTGTACACCATGGGCACTAAGCTCTAAGGCATATTTCATCATTCTCCCCAAGGAATCAAGCTGCTGCAATGCTTGCTGTAATGACTGGTCAGTAAGGATAATAATTTGGTGGGCTTTAAAATACATCTTTAACTTTCTTACAAAAAGAACCATTACTAATACAAACTTTTTGATCTTTGTATACCGAAGCTTTGGCCCCTATAGAACATGACTCATGTAATAAATAGGTCGATGCTCTTTGCCGTCTATTTAGACCAGTATGGAAGAAAAGGCTTAAGAGCTAATAGAAAGGTACAAGTATAAATTTTCTCTAAGAATGGGTATCGAGAGTATTGAGGGTGATGCAAGAAATTCCTTGAGCTTATTAAAAGCTCTTTCGTAATCGTCGGTCCAATTGCACTTTTTTGGATTCTTTAAAATTTTAAAGAATTCTGCACACTTATCTGCACTTCTCGATATGAATCTGTTGAGGGCAGTAAGTCACCCAATGAGTTCCTATAGCTCTTTGACCTTATGAAGTGATTTCATATTCCTAATAGCTTCAATCTTTCTCGAATTGGCCTCGATGCTACATCGTATAACCATATACTTGAGAAATTTCCCTGATGTTGAGCCAAAGACGCATTTCTATGGGTTAAGTTTTATGCTATATCTCCTCAACGTGGCAAACATCTCCTTCAGATAGTAAGATGCCAATCTTCCTTCATGATCTTCACAATCATGTCATCCACATATACTTCAACATTCTCATGGATTTGAGATTTGAATATCTTCGTTACTAATCTCTGATATGTGGCATCAGTGTTCTTCAGCCCAAAAGGCATCACCATAAAACAGTATGTTCCAAAATTATTAACAAAAGATGTGTGGCCTTTATCTACCTTATCTATCTTGATTTGATTGTAATAAGAGAAAGTGTCCATAAAAGAAAGCAACGCATGTCCTGAGTTTTTATGTTTACCATCTGATCAATTTTTAGTAATGGGAAACAATCCTTGGGACAGGCCTTGTTGAGATTCGTGAAGTCTATGCACATTTGCCACTTGCCATTAGACTTTTTAACTAGCACACAATTTGCTAGCCAAGTTAGATAAGGCTTTTCTCGGATGAATCCTACCTTTAATAATTTCTAGACCTTTTCTTCTATTACTGCTTATCTCTTTGGTGCAAAATGTCTCTTTTTCTATTGAACCACCTTCACATTTGGGTCAATCTAGAGCTTGTGTACCATAACTTCTCTCAGAATACCTGACATGCAAACATGTCCAAAGGTGACATGCAAACATGTCAACATTGGCTTATAGGAAGTCAATCAGATTTTGACGGACATTTACTGACAAGGGTTTTCCTATCCTTATTGTCTTCCCAAGATCATTTCCCAAAGGAATTTCCTTAGTATCATTCTCGGTATTCTCTATGCTGACTGACTTGCCTTCTATATAGGTTTCAACTTGAAATACTTCGTCTTATCTCAAGGCCCTTATATATAAGGACCATGCCAATTGTTGATCCCCTTTATACATACTAACTCCCATAAGAGTAGGGAACTTAGCCTTAAGATGTGTAGTTGAAGGGACGATGCTGAATAGATGTTGGCTTGGCCATTCCATTATCATGTTGTAAGGGGACCAACATTTGATGACAAGAACGTCCACTTTGTCCTCTACGACATGCTCATCATTACCAATTTGTATCGACAAAGAGATAACTTTGGCTACTTAGATAGGTTGATTATTGAAGGCATAGAGATCATACTTGTAAGACTGTAGCTGCACTTTGATCTTGGGCCTCATTTGATCAAATGTATGCTAAAAAATGATGTCAGCCGAACATCCTGTGTCAACAAGAATTTTCTTGACTTCGAAGTTGGTAACCCTTGCACTAATAACAAGTGCATCATCATGTGTCCTTTAGATACCTTTAAAATCTTCTTATCCAAAAGAAATTATATTATTGATCCTGACCTTTTTGCCTTGAATGTTACATGTATAATTTTTGGTGTTAATTGAGCCCAAAGAGCTCAACTGGCCTATATTAGGTCCGCTAACAATAGTATTAATTACTTTGTTGGGTGCTCTACTAGGATTAATATCCCTTGCATCTCTCACAGCCATTGCTGGCTAAGTGTCATCCTCCATTCCTCTTATCTCCTCTAAGATGGTCTTTCTATTCTTTCAGCATCATGCGCTAGAAATTTTCGTAGGTGCCCACGTTATATTATATCTTCAATTGTATTCTTGAGTTGAATACACTCATCTATATTATGACCTTTGTCACGGTGGAAATCACAGTACTTGTTCAAATTTCTTCTTAAAGGATTCTCTCGCATTCTTTTCGGCTATTGGAGGATGCCTCTCTCCCCACGTACCTCTATCAAAATGTTCAAGATTAGACGATTGACAAGCATATGGGATGAGTATGTCGGGATCTTCGATCTCTTCTTCTTAGAGTCTGAACTGTGGTCATTGTCCTTGCTAAGTCTATCCTTTGCACTTCTTCGCTTGTCATTCTTTTCATCTCCTTTACTCTAATTAGCCTCTTGTCATACCTTTGTGTTGTCTTCCTATCGAATGTATGAGCTAGCTTTAGCCTTAAACTTAGTGAAAGTTTTTGACTTGTTATTTATGAGAGACTTGAAAAAGTTTCCATAAGGCTTAACTCCATCAATTACGGTATTGATGGCCATACTTATATCCAATTCTAGGATTTAGACTATCTCGACCATAAAACTGGCCAAATAGTCTCTGATTTACTCATCGGACTTTTGTTTAATGGTGTTAAGGAATGAAGAGTCCTTAATAGGAAGTTTGCTTGTAAGGAAGTGTTGAAGGAACACTTTTACTAGTTCATCGAAACATGAAATGGTATTTGGTTTCAGGTGTTTAAATCATGTACTGGCTGCATTTCTCAAGGTTAAGGGAAAGGCTTGATAGGCTACCGCATCACTTAAACCATGCAACTTGGTTAGTATACGGTAGTACTCCAAGTAGTCTTTAAGGTCCTTCATCCTAACATATTTTTCCAACTAGGGTAGCTTAATGTGCCGAGGTATTACTTCTTCCAAAATCTCTGGGATGAAAAGACTTTTCTTGATTTGGAACTGTTTGTTCACTGCAATAAGGGTAGTGACATGTGAAGGTCTCGAATGATGCATGTATTGCGGTTGCTTGCCCTTATCAATCTTCTTGAATGCAGGAGCTAAAGGTCTCGTTGGAACCTCAACTTACTTTTTTGGTAATTCAAGTAAATAAATGGAATCGTCAGTACTATTGGCATCATGATCGCCATGCTCTTTGTCTTGATTTGGGTGAATACTTTTATAAAGAAGGTCAAGGATTTGTTTATGTTTTTTATTTAACTTAGAATTTTCTTTAGCTAAATCGAGACAAAGTTGCTCAAGTCGAGCCAATCATTGCTCATCAGCATGCCAACTCCCCTCTTCAAGGTGTTGGGGGAAAGTGCCAACACTTACACTTCTAGTCATCCTAGTTCTAGCCATATGGTCGTATTTAGAGTAAAACAAATGGCGCCAAATGTTGTTGGTGAATTTTGGGATCAAGAAAAATCATACAAAAGAGAATGAAATGCTTGGTACTAAGGTTAGTTTGGTATAGCCACTTCGATGCCTAAGTTAGTACGGTGACTTTGTATAAAAGTATGTGAGTAAAGTGTTAGAGAGAGCTCTTACAGAGTTTGTATCTGGTATTTATAGATAGTTATAGTGTCTAAGGTAGTTGTCAAGATAATTGTGAAAACACGTGGAAGCTTTTTAACTTGACATCTCCCATAATATGTAAGGATTGCAGGCAATTATGTAATATAACCATACTTATGATAATTGTTCGCACTATAGACTTGAATTCAAACCAAGAACGCTTCTTATAGTCGGCATAAATGCCGTGTGTCATCTATCCAATAAAATGCCGAGAGAATCAATTACTCGGCATCTTGGCCGACAAAATGACGAGTGTCAAATGAATGAAAACTAACTCTCAATAAATATGACAACTAAATAACTTAAGCACTATGTAATACCTTACAAATTAGTGATTAGGATCTTAGTACCTAAATTTGGGATGTTCACAGAAGTTGTTCCATTAAGCTTAAAATTTGCAATGTGACCATATATATATTAAAAAAAAAAAAAAAAAACTAGTCAAAGTAACCTTGAGAATTTAGATTTTAGTAACAAAATAGTAAAATGTCAATGATACTCATAATATATCGAAAACATGAAAATGGAGTTTTGATAATTAATAAACTCTTAAAGATAAATTATTTAAACAATAAAGGAAAGGAAACACATTAAATAATATTTGAGGAGAATATAAATATATACTCACACCAAGTATATTTAAAATGTAGAAATATACACCATAAATTAATAAAATCCCAAAGTACATACAATGTAACTAAATTAGCTAAATAGTTGACAAATAATTAATCAAAATAAAAAGAAAAAATGAGTTTAGATGTGGTAAAACAAAATGGAATTAACATGGTAACCTTATTTTAATAGATAAAGATAAGTAAAGTATGGGCATGTAATTAAAGGACACTTAATCATAAGGGATGTTGTTTGAAATCAATATGGACACTTGTAATGGGAAAACAAATTTCCCACTGCATACTACTCCTTTATACAAACATTATCTTAGTTTCATTCTTCACTTAGCATAGTTGGGGAGCTTTTGAAAATTTCTATAGAAGCCACAAAAGAAAAAGAAAAGAAAAGAAAGGAAGATGGATGTAACATGCCACTCATAGCCTAATGTTGCCATCTTTCATCAACTAGCACTAACCACTTGCAGTATGGTATCCTCTTTTGAGTTTTCTTTTAAAGACCCACACTTAAGTTGCAAAAGTAACATGTCATCATCTTTTTATTTTGCTATCATGGATTAATGGAGATGTGTTCTTTTAAGCATTAATGGGTTTTATAGGTGAAATTGATTGAGCAAGGTAAGTTTTAATAGTTTGACTTAAATATGTTGAATATAACCCATCTTATGATACTTTGTGGAATTCTGGGTGAGAGCTGAATATTATGAATATTTCATTTCTAATGTTTTATGCTTTAAAAGTATGTCAAGGTGTGATAAATATTTGGAAGTTACCCAATTAACTTTTATGATATAATTCGAATAGACTATGTGAAATCAGAGAAAACAAGAAAAATTTATCATGTAGATTGAATGCTCTTTCATATAAAAATATTTATAAAATCGTATAGAAATTAGCCTCGCAATCACATGAAATATAGATTGGTTACCTAGCAATAGATGCATAGTAGATATAATGAAACATTTGAAACAAAGATGGTTAGACGATTTGACATCTAGTGGAGTTAATAACCTATATACTTATTGAATTAATGAATTTACACATAACTACCTAATTTGGCATACAAAATTATTGTTATGGTATGGATTACTTTTAAAAGAATAGAAATAATCCCTAAGACACCTACTATGTAATATGCATTCGTATGTATATATATGAACATGAAAAGGAGTATGTATATGTGTGTATGTGTATATATATATATATATTATATACATACTATGAACATGAAAAGGAAAATAAGTCTAAATATATATATATATATATGTATGTATGTATATATGTATGGTATGTACACACAAACACACACATATGGTATGTATATATATATATGTACACATACATAGTATGTATATGTAATATGTTATATATGTATATATATTTAGACTTATTCTCTTTATATATATGTACATGAAAAGGAGAATAAGTCTAAATGGGTAAAAACGAAAGCTTTAATAATTTTATTTTATGTATGTATATATATACACACACACACATACATACATATATATATGTAATATGTATATATGAACATGAAAAGGAAAATAAGTCTAAATGGGTAAAAATGAAAGCTTTAATAATTTCATGGATTGAAAGTACTCTTTTATCACTTGGAAGAAAAAGGGAAAAAAAAAATACAAAACTTGTTTACTTTTTTGTATTGGTTTTGGGGATATCCTTATTATTAACATAAGTATTTATTTAAGTATCTTTCATAAAGGAATAAAGCTTACTTCATTTGGTCATGTGACAATGATAATTTCATCTTATATTGATATCATATTGTTGTTGCCTACCTAACAAATATGTTCTAATACTTATTGGAATTATGTATTAAATTAGTATGATAAGAAAATAGTAGTAATATAGATCAAAATGGGTAGATTAGTGGGGCTTATAAAGTGTATAGCAAGGGCAAAAGGTAAATCAAAGAGTATTTCAAAGATTTTTGGATAAAATAAATTAGAAGTTTCATTAAGTAGGAATTCACACTAGAGTCCATAAGAGGTTGAGTCATAAGGTACTTAGACTAAAATTTCAACTTTAAATAACATTGAGAATAAGTTAGAAGATCTTACACTATAAGCTATAAACTTCAACTAACTTAAAGTATGACTCAAAGAATGAGTAAGAGGATTTCCTACTTAAGAACTCTAAATTGAACCCAGTAAGAATGCTAACTAAAGGATTCGTTGGATCAAAGGTATAAACTAGAACATTTAGAGGATACTTTAATCTAGAACTAAAAACCAACTTAATTTAGATTATAATTTAGAGGATATTTTAGTTAGAAACTATGAGCTAGCTTAACCTAGGAGATAAATCAGAGAATACCTAAGGTAAGAATTATCCTAAAGAACAATTTAACTCTTAAGTCTCTATACACAAATAACTTATCAAATTAGGATCCATAAACTTCATATAAGGAATATTAATTAATTAATGTTATCTTTATAACTCGAATTAGCATTTGCAACTAACATAACGAACAAGAATTCCAAGTGGAATTAATACCTTACAATATTTTGAAATATCATTTTAGAATACTTGAAGATTTTACTATGTTTCTGTTCGTAGTTGTAATTTAATTATTTACATAAAGGGTATTTTTTATTGCACAAGCCCCAGCTTGACTTTAATTCATAAGTACGTGACATCAAACTCCTTAACCCGAATTAGAGTAGATGCAATTTCTCTAATTTTACAATGAACTAGATAATGTCATATAATGACACTTACTTGTTCATGCATTGTGTCTAACTAAGTTGATTAAAAACTTTAATTATTTTGTGTTAAATGTATATTTTTGTTTCCTTCCCACTCACTAAGCAAGTTATTGTTTATTCACCTGTAGATTCTTTTATAGGTCCAAAGTAGTAATTTAAGTTTCATCAATTTCTCAAAATAGCAACTGATGGCGTTAAGGAGTGAGGACAAAAAAAAGATATTATTGGACTTTTGTTTTCTTTTTGTCAACTTATATAACTTTTTTAGAAAACTAATTAGGTCTCCTTGGGTGGCCCAGCAATTTTCAACCCTTAGTTTATAATGTATTTGACTTAAATATGTGGTCTTAGAAGTCTCTTTTTAAAATGAAACTTTTTCCTATAAATGTATTACTTATAATTATGATTTTAAACTTAGTTTTACTCTCTAAGTCCTTGAAAAAACTACACTAAGAGATTATACCTTAGGTTTTATATCTAACCAATACTAATCTGGATGCTTCAAAGTAGTTGAGTTGAATATGTCTTGTGTAGACTAAATTTACGATAGTGATTGTAAGACCAACTTCTATCTTATGATAGTTCATACGGTGAGACTGTTGTAACTCTACCTAATTGGGACGTAACACATTACACTATAAATCTCTCAAGATATTTGCAAATTATAGTAAGAGATAAAGAGAATGTTTGAGTAAGAGAATGAGAGAATATTGTAATTGAATGGCAGTTAAATTTTTTTTTGTTGAAGGGTTATTGGAGTATTTATGTCGCCTTATGAATTTCTTCCCATTTGAGAGCATTAGATGACCAACAGCTAGTTTTTGCTCTATCGATCAATCATTAAGCAACAAAATCCTATCATCTTCACATAGTGATTGGTTGGTGGATAAGATCAGTATGACCTTTAGCATCTATGGAATATTCTAACTTGTAAAACCCTACCAATTGATCACCACACATGCTATTGAGGGATCGATAGCTTATGGCCTCAAATATTCTTTGATTTTACCTCATTGATGGATTACCAAGGCCTTTAGCGATTGATTGGTAGGCCCTATTACCTATTCCTCTCTTCTTTTACTTATTAAAACTAAACACAATAGAAAAATACATTATAATGCACCACTTCCAAACATAATTGCAAATTCAAACAACACATGACCAAGTTCAAACAAATATGTGTTTCTCCTTAATTGAATATTAAAGATTTATCCATTATCTCATCAAAATCACACATGAACCTATTGGTTCAACAATGATTAACTCGATGAAGACCTAACATGGTTTAACTCACTTTATCACCAAACCTTCAGCTTATGATCAACTTAGTAAAGACCAAGCACGGCTTAAGTGACCACTCCTACCCAACCTTTAGTTTAAGATCACTTTGTTGTAGGCTTTGCAAGGCTCGCTTATTGTATAGCTACTCAACATCTTCTATAGGTCTAAAATATCAACGCCTTAATGAGCAAACACCCTAATTATTACCATTACCATACTTAGATCCTTGGTAATCGAGGGCTCGTTGGTACAAAATCTCATTGCTCCAACAAGAGTGAAGCACAAATGTTGATGGCTCCTTATGGACGTGGGCCAAAGAATCCCAAGATTAGTCCATATATATGCCAGTCCTCTCTCCCTTAAGAAGAGGATAAGAGGGGGTAGCTAGAGAATGTAGATAGGAGCTACTTGACCGCCTAACCTTATGAAGATATACTATTGATAAAGCTAATACCTACAAGGGGTTAAGTTGGCAAGAGGTTGCTAATTGTAGCCCTTCTATTCTCCCTATTTGAGCTTATAAACAACTTTAAAGTTTTCTCTAAGTTAACTTGAGCATTGGAGTAGCCACATTAGAGCAATCTTTGGTGCACTTCCTAGCTCTTATGAGCTAATGTGTGTTGCTTGTGAAGGTCCATCTAACTTTACCAACAAAGGAAGCCCTTGGCTAAGCCCTAGAGCTTAATGGCCTTAGCTAAACACTAATATCTCTATAAACAAAATTAAAAAAGGCATACATTTTTTTCTTATTTCTCTTTTTGTATTTTTTTATTGTTAATTACCATTATTTATTATTTTCTCATTAGTTTATAGTTATGATTATAAATAAGTCACCAATTTCTTACTTTAAGAAGCGAGGGTAACAAAAACAAAAAGATATATATCAATATATATGTATAAACCACATCAGCAATTATTATTCTATTTTAGGATAATCATTCTCATGATGGAGACACATATTTTCTCTACTGATAATGCTCATTTATACTTATTTTTGTAGAGTGTTTTGATGATATTTTAATGTATTTCTTAGGCATTTTAAGTGATTTGGTGCTTATTTAAGTTTTATTTTGATTTTAAGCTTTGTTTGATGGGTTTTATTAAGTTTGAATGATTTGGAGAGTATTTGATCAAGTTTCAAAGCCTAATGAAGAATCACGCTTTGGAATACAGCCCATGAATTAAGTTTACGCCTAAAATAATAGGGGGAAATAAATAATGAAAGAATCATGGTCAGGATCACAATTGGATCCTTGATTGTGAACCACATGTTCCCTTAATTTGTTAAATTTCAAATTAAAAGGGAAATCACACTTGAGAAGCACAATCGTGATCTAATGTCATCATCATGTTACTCCTTACAAATTTTTTATTTTTTGAGATATTCTTGTTACCTTAATTCAATTATGTATAAATATGAGTCTAAGTTATAGCTCTAAGGAAAGTTAGGTTTTTTTGGGAGAAGAATAAGGGTAGGAAAGGTTTCACCCCCAAACGCACCCCACCCCCCCCCCCCCCCGCCCCACCCACAACCCCCA